>WACJ01000040.1:0-1200000 GCA_008973525.1 Stenopsyche tienmushanensis
TTTCATCTGAAGATATTAATCTTGAAGACCATGCTCGGAGTGGACGACCATTCCCGTCTTTTGATGTAATTAATGAGCACTATATTGTGCGATATTCAAGTGTCTGCTGAAGTTTAGGAATTAATAATTTGATTTTATATTCGGAAATTAATTATTCATTATTTTTATGCAATTATGCATTCAAACTTCATTTTATCAAAGCTATATCATATTATAAATATTTTCGATGAAATTGGCGTATCATACATGAGATAAAATAGAATCTGGATTCGTTCAATCCAAACTATATTAATGCAATGCAAATTTACGGTTTTTGTGCAGTTTTAATCTAATATATAAAAATGTTTTGGGTTTTGTTCGTTCGAAATGCGTTGCCATACCGTTCATCGGAATGCAATAAAATTTCATACACTTATTGCTAAAAATTTCGCAAGTAACATAGGTATAGTTTAATATATAAAAATCAATTTTTGTTTGTTCGTATTTAATGCGCTGCCATACCGTTCATTCGATTGCGATAAAACTTTGCCAATTTATTTTTTGCACTTTATCAAATAATATAAGTATAATACAATTAATTTATAGTAGTTGGCTTTTTAAATAATCTAATAAGCCAAAACATTGTGTGTAATCTATCATTTAATTTTTGGCGCATTTACATTGCATAGTAGCCAATCATCATAAATGATTGATTTGATAATTTTGCCAGTGGATCTAATTGAAGTTCCCAATTCAAAGTATGGAAATTTATTTGGGGTGTCGTTTTTGGTTTCCCGTAGTGGATACAGGCGATTATATCACCACTTATCGGGTGTTCTTCGATTCCATTTAATTTAATCGATTAGCTGGAACGGCGTAAAAAATGCCGAAAGCCTCAAGGATTCGAAGGTGTCTTCAAAGATCGAAACTGATCCCGAGCAAGTTTCGAGTCTGTTAATTAGAATGCCGGTCACGAGGAGGAATTCTTCGGCATCTGCTTTGCAGTGCAAAAAATACAGGCACGATGGGGTGGGATTTTATTATGGCTAAAAGGGTTGTTTTATGGAAGCAGTGGCGATATTTTAAATTAACATTTCGCATCCGGGTGGGCCATTGTTTTCGAGCGCCGAAAATGGCGTCCGACGCGCCATTTTTTGTTTGAGCTTCATTATTCAATTTTGAAAGATGTACATAGAGCTCGGGGGTCTATTAATAAAGTGCCATGCAGTAAATATTATAATACATAAGCCCCGCTGTAATTGACGTTTATTTTCTTGAAAGTGTGTAAATTTGCTCTTTGATGGCGCAGATTCGAAATCGAGGGGGAGGCTGTTAATCGATGTAACTACGGAAAATTTGGTGTACAGCAATAATATCAATAGTGTAAAGGCTTGTTTTTTTTGCCCAAATTAATTCTGAAAAGGCATTCTTTTAGCCAAAATTACTTCTGAAAACCTGATCCTTAGTCTAAATTTACCCCGACAAGATATTTTCTGTCTTATTTGGGTCCAACAATCCCCGAGATGTGCCTATAAAATCGTTTGAAACGCGAACTTTGAAATTTTTCTGTCTAAGTATTTCCATGCCTGGAGATGTTATTTACTAAATCCTTTTCTATGGACCTCAAAAACGAGGATTTTCAACCCCTTCCTAGCTATATATTTATTTAAGAATTTATCAGAATTAAAAATATGCTTCTTTATGCATTTTTTAAATTACAAAAAGGTTTTTTCTGATCATCATTGGGCCTAAAAATGTATACTTTTAGCTTTTTAACCCCCTTTTTAATTGATGTGATTATAAGTAATCTCTAATGTATTTTTCTTAGTTTAATTGGTCCGAAGAGAATTTATCAAATTATTTGGGATGATATTATTGTTAAAAGTGTGTTTTTATTATTGTACGCAGGATGCAAAATATGGTAACGACTTTCCATGATCAATAGCTTATAACTTGGTTATTGTTGGCGTAATCGACTTGAAAAAAAATCAGGATATACTTCAAAATATTAATAAAGTATTCTGTAAGTGTAGATAAATTATAATAATTCTTTCCCTGTTAAAAAAAATATATGCAAAAACGCCAAAAAATCAACCTCTTCATCAAATTTTCCTTCTTAAATTATTTTGGAAAATGCATTTTTGAAAGCATTCTAAAAGGGTAATTTTATAATAAGTTTATGATTCTATATAGTCAATAAATTCTAGCATTTACTTTAAAAACATTAAATTTGAGATGTATGAAAACTCTGAAAAATCGTCTTTTATTGCAAAAATTTTGAATTTCAACAAAGCATAAATTATTATAAGACTATATAAACCATTTTAAATCAAATAAGACCTACAATTTAAGAGGATTATCTATCGGTATAAATAATATTATTCGTATACGTCGAGTTATTTATTAATCCATCCATATTAAGGCGTCTTCTCACTTTGTAAATTTAAAAAAATCGATTTTTATTTTTTTTTAAATTTTAAAAGTACATATCTTCACAAATGTTATATCGAAATTTCATAAAGATCGGACGAGTTTAACTATATTTTTGGGCGACCGTTAGGTTAGGTTAGGCGCAACCCACAGCATACATATTGTTCAGACTCATGGTGCTAGTACAAAACTTTAAACGCGTTTATCTCAAAACAAGGTTTTTCGGTGCCTTGTTGATGAAATTTCGGAAACTATTCGGCCGATTGTCATAAAATTTGAATGACATATTTTTCATAGTTATGGCTATAGCGCATATCATCAGATATTTGAAATTTTGATTTTAAGTATTTTTTTTTACAAAAAACTGCAAAACTGCTTTTTTTTACTCTTTCGAAAAACGCGCGCCATTTTGTTATTTTCGCAAATATCAAAAATATGATGATATGCGCTATAGCCACTGATATACTAAATCTAAAACTGTTTTATTTTTTTGTTTCAAATGACCCGTCTCGGAGATACCATCAACAAGCCACGAACATAACATTTCTACACGGGTTTTTCGATGCTACTGTTTTATTATAATAATTTTTCAAAAATATAAAAAAAATATTTTTTCATGTTCTTGAAAGATGTGTTTATTACATAGAATCCATTTTATTCCATAATTTTTAGCAAAAATCCTCGAAAAAAAATCACGAAAATAGCCTATTTTTGAGGCGCCTAAAGTGAGAAGACGCCTTAATAGCGATATATGGAGTTTTTCAACAAAGACGCTCAATATTTGCTAGATTATAGCGTCCATATTATTAGAGAAAAATCTATTAAACTTATGGAAAAATATTTAATAGTATATGGCAAATTATCATGAAAGATTATAATGCTGAAAAATCTGTAAAAGTTTGGGAAAAATTTGGGAAATTGAAATCGCATCTAAAACATCTAAAAATATCGATTTGTTGTTGTTGCTAAAAACTATGTTTAACTCTTTATCATGAAATATTTAAATGATTTTGGATGGAATATTTAAGAAAATAGTCATATAAGTGATCTAAAAAGAAGTCAAATAAGACGAAGGTCGATTTTAAACGGATATCCAAATCAAACGCTTTGATGTTAATACTATATAATATTCATATATGACATTTTTTCAAATGATATAAGCCATTTTATTTTAATAGAAAGTTGTACAATTTTAACCATTAATAACAGATTTACATTAATATTAAAACACTAACGAAAAATCCATTGTTTTAATGCAAAATTTTGTTTTAGTGATGAAGCTCATTTCATAATGGATTTATTCGTCAATAAGCAAAATTGGCATATCTGAGATTGATGAAAATCTTTTCTGTTATTCCGGAAAAATGTCTTCGTCATATTTATCGCTTTGATGGACATCATTTTGCGTATTTATTCAGCATTTAAAGCAAGTAAATGCATTCATAAAAATGGCTTTCTGCTCTGATACGATTCTTCGACTCGGACGCTTTGATAATGAGGCAGAAGATTTCTTTAGGGGTTGCTCTAAAAGCGGTCATTACACAGAAATAAATAAAAAACGACCATCTTTAAATAGCATTTATCACCGGTTGCGATCTAGATCATTGTGCTCGACGATACGATTATATTCGTATCGGCGATCTTTGAAGGGACATCTTTAGATGCTCGATTTTTTTTGCCTCGGCAAAGGATTCAAATGTATATTTTTGAATTGTTTTCCTGCAAATGAAAAGCTTTTTGTGTGTATTTTTAATTTCAACCCTCTTTAATGTATGCCGGCGCTTGAATATGGATGACGTAAGTCTGCAAATTCAAATTGTCGCATTCATTTGAAATTCTTTTTTGCTCGCTCGAAAAGTGTGTGTGTCATTTGTAAGTCTGTAAAAAATAGAAGATCATCACGCCTTTGTCGCATATTTAATTCGTTCGCTCGAACGAATGCAAAGTGCGGCGTTCGAATTCATCCCGTAGAACGTCGGATGCATTTTGTGCCCGACTAAATGCAATAAGGAAGACACACTGCATTTAAGATCTTCAGCGAGGACATGCCCTGAATAAAATATTATTTTGCTACATTTTAAACATACAAAATTTTCCTTTGAAGGTCCATTTGAGCGTATTTTAAATTTAGCATCATTTTTTTAAAGTACGCTGCGGTTATTTACGCTTGGAGGGCGAGAATATAGAAGGGGTTGACAATTTTCCGATACTTGAAGAACTTTCTGAATAGCTGGAGTTCGATATTTGTTGCAGACACCTGTTGCCATCAAATATAGTCGTTGGTAATCTTCTATTCCAAGTATCAGTAAATTGATTTAGATATTTTTTTAAATAAAACAGTTTATAAACGAATTACTTCATCATATTTTATTGGAATTGATCAATATGTTTAATATAGGTTGCAACAGGGAAACTAACTTATTTGAAACATGCGCCCTAAAGTGACAATTATTCCAAAAAGGTTGGATGACGTTTCTGAGGCGAACGCGCATTCCTCCTTTATTTATGACATGATCGTTAATTAACTTATATCACAAAAAACATTAATTTTTATTCTTTAAAATGAGTGTCATTTTAATTTTTTTTTAAAACAAATATCACTCCAGGGTATGCATTTCAAATAAAGAAGTTTCCCTGCCGCACTGTGTATTTAAATATTCAATCATAGTATCGAAAAAATGATATTTCATTATAGAAAGCGGGCCTAATTAATGGAAACCTAAAATTTAAGCTCAACTGTTCTTTTATCAACAATATTTTTAATATGCCTATGTTATTTCCACAAGTGTAAACAGTAAGTTGACAAAGTTTCATCACAATCGGTTGAACAGTATGGAAGCGCATTGAATACGAACAAACAAACATTGATCATAATATATAAGACTATACCTATGTTACTCGCACAATCTTTAGCAATAAGTGGACGCAGTTTTATTGCAATTTGATGAACGGTATGGCAGCGCATTACATACGAACAAACATATATTAATTTTTATATATTAGATAATAGAGCGAATATTATAACACTTAATCTGTTAAATCTTAGGTAAATCTATGATTTAAGTGGGTAGTCTCAGAAGTATCTGACTCAATAGTTTCGATACCCTATTTATAGTGAGAATCGTCAAGCTCCTCAAAAAATTCATCAACTTTACCGTTGGCAAATATTTTAATACAGAGCCATTTTTTCAAGTTTAGAAAAATAAAATAATCTAAAGAGGCTTGCTGTAAAAAATCGCCAAATACTTGATTAAAACATTTATATGTAGCTGTTTTCGTTTCACTGTGAGCAAACACGGCACCCAACTTGTGCACAGCATTCTCATGTACAAATTTTCAGTCGATATGCAATGTATAGCATTTTTCATCGTTAATAGATTTTTTTGACTATTGTGGTTGACCAGTGTGATGTTCGTCTTGATAGTTCGTACGTCTCGTTTAAACTCTGCCATCCAATATTTTTTTATTGTAAACGAAAATTTAGCTTTTTAAGCAATAATTACCCTCGTATTATGGTTTTGCGATAAAATAATTTCCAAATTCGATCGACTGCTTTAATTTAAGCTTTCATCAAGTTGCCATATTTACAACCGTAGCCATTATTTACTTATGTGGGTGCTTATGAGCATAATAACGGTGGTGGATTAATAACGCGATACAAGTACGTAATTATACGTTTAATTAATACCGCAGGCTTCTCGGGTTGAATCACACATACTTAAGGATGAATGGATTGATTACATCCTGAAGAGTGTCTGCGGGCGGATTTCATACATCTGATTGGAAACCACCAGTCTTTGGCTTATGCGCACTATGAATAGTCCAATCAATTGAATCGATCCGCTTTTAGCACAAGAGATTTACGGTTACTTAAACAAGACCATCCCCAGGGAAATGTATCGGAAGCCAAGTTTGCGGGTGTCGATTCTCATCCCCTTTTTGCGCTTAGGAGCGCTTAAATAAGTGCATCGCCTCGCATGTGAAATATGCCGGATTTTGATGCAATGAAGTACACATCCCGGCGTGCTTTTACACAAATATATGCGCTACAAGTACGGGTTAAATCTTTTAATGCAGCTAAATGCACCGTGAAGCGTAAGAATATAAGCACAAAGTGCATCAGTAAATATTAGAAAGAGCGCAGCGCTTTTTAAGCCTCCCCCGGCTTTCGCAGCACGGGGGGTAATGGGGCGACCCCATAAACCCGAGCGGGATGATTCAGAATGCCGCTCAGAAATTCATCTCATATTGCATGCTTAAATCTGAACATTAACAACATTCAAGTGACTTTAATCCCCCGAAAGAAACGCGCCGAATAATAAATTTCAATTGCAACAAGTTTGCGCAAATATTTATCATCTCGTTGCTAGCAAAATATTACCGTTGTAAAATTACACGGGCGCAAAACGCCCGGGGCGGAAATTGAAATGAAGATGAGGCATTAATTGGCCGTAAATCACGGGGTAAATCTGAAGATCCGTAAAAATAAGATAACATGTTGAGTTGTCGGAATGGCCTTTGTGCGCGCGAATTTCGGCGCAACCCTTGCCGGCTCATTATTTTTATTGGGGTATAAATTTTGATTTCGGGTCCGCTTAATGTTGTACGAATTTTCTGTTTTCAGACCATAATTTTTGTGCGGCTCGAGACCAAAAGCGGCTACGACGTTTCGGCGTATGTAGATTTTGCAGATCGGCTTTGTAGGGAAGACTGGAGGTACATTTTCGACGGGCGCATGAAATTTTTGCCGAAGGAATCCGATCTCAGCTATTACGATTGGGGCAATAACGTCGTGAAGAGCAATTCAACCAAAAATTTTCAGGTGTGTCCAAATTAAGTTCAATCATGATTGCAGATCGAAATTTTGCATCATATATTTTAAGGGATGAAAATTTAAGTCTGAAAAGCGTACCGTTGTTTTTAGCATCAGCTTAAACATCACCCAATCAAACTTATACGAAATCAATGGAAAATTTATTAAATGGTCTCATATAACACTGATATTAATCAACGCGGGCTTGATTTAACACGGTCTATAAATGTAGCATATATTTTGTAGAACATGATTTTAAAAATCATGGTATATTTGGTATAGTAATGGATTGCATCATGATTATATGAAGCCAAGGTGCATTTTTCCAAATAAAGATGCTTTTTATTATTCTAAATCGATTATCAAAATAATTAATTTTCAGTTTGTTTATATAAGGGCGTCAAACGGTTATTTTAGTTCTGGGATGATAAGGGTTTTTACGGTTTTCGGTTCAGTTCTGGATTATTCACTTTTGAAGTTTTTTAAATGTGGATGTGTTACTATACCTCCAGAACCCAAAATATAATTTTAAAAAATATATATGGTCGATAAACACGCAAAACCAAACAAACTGGCCATTAGGATCTCCCAACGACAGTTTAGACAACCCTTAAAAAAATTGATTAAAAATATAATAATTAAAAAACGAAATATAAAATAATATTTATTAATCGAACTAATATTAGTTATAGGTTTAATGCAATTTAACCTAAACAAATTATATAATAATGTCTTTAGGGATGTTTTTACCTAATTTTTTTCTTCATGTATCGGAAAAAAACAATGTTTAAAAATACGTCCAGTAAATTTCGAGTCGATATAAAACAAATTTGCAAAGTTGAGGGGAGGAGAAGCTTTAAGCTGTTGGGGAGCATCGACATACATGTATGTCCGAATTCTCATGTCGCAAAAAGAGCACTCTTGCACATTGAAGCTCGGATTGAAGACAGACAGAGAAAGAGAGAACTTAGCGCAGTTCGGAAGACTGAGACGGATAGCTTCCTCACATGCATCGCATGATTGTATAGATCGTTAAGCCCAAATTTATCGACTTGATAATGATTTCGATTCCAAGTGTGTTGTTTGTTTACGCAAAGAAACGACCGAATATTGTGTGTTATCGAGAGTGTTTGTTTATTTAACTGCTTGCCATTCTTCTCTGCGTGTTGAATGAGTCTTTGTTCAATTATCATTTCCTTCTAAAGGAGGAGCAAATGAATCGATTTTTTGTGAATTGTTTATGTAAAGAAATGATTGTCTTACGCTGATTAGGAGCTGACAGAAAGTAATGGGCGTAAAGCGATTATGACATCAACGACTTCATCGATTTTAAATTTGCTCGCTCCTCAACAGGTTAAACGTGTGTTTCTCGAAACTGCTTTTTTCAAGCTTATGGAAGTGCTCTCACACGCCCTAAACGAGAATTCTTTATGAAATTTGGCAGACACGTGTATAATAAACGTCTTTATAGTATAGACTAGAATTATAAAAAAATATTCAAAAATGTTTATTTAATGAATAAAAAACCACCAAAAATGTTGGTAAAAACACAAACTTTTTTTTGATAGCTCACTATTTTTTTATTTTCAAATATTTTTTCTTGATTGTAGTCTAAGTTATACACAATATTATACAAAGTAAAAATATGTTTAATTTTTTTTACTGCAAATCATTTGTTCAGGATTTAGGACTTCCATGGTGAAGAATGTCATCGCTCGCGCATCAATATATGTGACTCCCCTCACCACCATACTTTATCAAAATTTAAAAAATATTTTTAAATTAAATAAAGATCGCCCAGTCAACATACTAAATATCAACATTCTATATTTAATACTTTTCGCATTAAAAAATGATCAATTTTAGGCCCAACAAAATAGATTACAAGCTGGAATTTGAGTTGACAGCATGAATTATGAACCAAGTAAATATTACAGCGTATATCGACACAAAATTGAACCAAAGATATTTAAAACGTGTACCAAACCGTAAAAACCGATATTTTTGAAACGATTCTGTTTCGGTTTTCGTTCCAGCAAAAATAACAGTTTCACCAGCCATTATGTATATTTTGTAAATTTGTATTTCGTTCGTTACTCAAAATGTATAATATTATATATAACTGCCCATGATTAAAATTGTACTATCTTCTACTATAATAAAATGGCTTATGTTATTTGAAAAATTGTCATTTATAGACATTATACGGTTCTGATATCAAAGCGTTGCATTTGGATGTCCCTTCATTTTATACAGTGTATTGAATTATTTGCTCGTTGTGTTAATTCTGTTCGATGTTTTATCAAAATGTCGCTCGTTTGGTAGGAGAGCTTGACATTATTTTATAATCTACCTGATTATACAATATCGACTGTTAATTAAAACTCTTTGAATCGATCAAAGCGCGATACGATAACTTTTCGTCCTGGGGGTGATTTCACATTTTTTTAAACGGCATCACGGTTCGAATTTATTAAAAGACGTCAAAGCAAAAATAATCGGTTTAATTAGAAATTTTCGGGGTCAATAAATTGCGAGTCCTTGAAAGAAAAATGTATTTTGGGTTAGTACGAAAAGTTACATCTCGGAGAGATCGGCACCCCGAATAGAATTTGGGGTAATTAAAAGTTTGTCCGCTCGGGGTTTATTAATATATTATAATGATGATAAACAAGGGCATTTTTCAATTAGGGAATATCGATGGACGCACAGGAATATTTTGCTATCTCATTCGGAATTATGTTCTGGGGGGTTGAACTATTGCCGGTGATAAAAGCGGATGTGTGACTTTCAGCAGTATAGTTCCGGTCTGCATGGCACCCAATTGTCAGTAAGCACCGTTAACCCCTTAACGTCAAACCGGATAACGACCGCACATTTCCGAAATAGTCCGAAGACATGTGATGATACGAGCAGCAAATGATTAGCGCCGGATACGACTTTCCACATCCTTGCCGGGGGATGCAGCTTGCTCGGATCAAATTGAATTTGTCCCGGAAGCAATTTATCACAATGCTTTAAGTTGTCGACACATCCGGCGGCGCAAGATTAAGGACGATGCAGCTAGTGCATTCGGGATGCACCTCTCAAACAAAATGCACCACATCATGCTGAAAAACGATACTTCAATCAAGCGATCGGACTGCAATAGCAATTGCATCGCATCATAAACACCGAGCATGATGTAATTCAATCCTTTGAAATGTTAATTGAATCTATGGAAATCGAACAAAGCCCACGAATAGTTTTAATCAGGACTCGGGAAATAAATACGAATCCAATTTCAATATTGATGGATTTTAATGGGGTTTTTATTATTGGAACAATTTGAAATTTTGGTCCATTTGAATAGCAACATCGCGCGTATCGAGTTCATTTAATGGAAAATGAATCACCGGCTGAAGTTATTATGCTTACGTTATTTTATAAACACGAGGGAGTAATTAAAATTAGGATATTTTTGGTTTTGTTTGCTTGTTTTTTATTATATATTTTTCTTTATGCAATGACGCTGTTAATCTGAGCAGAATTAATTCGCCAGATTCGTCTTCTGCGACGTTGCAGACATATTGTGTTTAAAGGAACGACAAAGATCGCTTATTGCGCGTATACCGTTGCTGGTTCAGCGGCGGTGACGCGCAAGAGGTGGGCGTCGTAGCCTTGACTGCGGGAGAACGTCCTTCCATAGTCGTGCCAAAATATTCTCATTTCTAAGGTAACCCGTGTTGTATAGTATCGATTTTATTTTCATATTACATTTGTTGTTTAATTTCAAAAATAATTCATATAAACATATTATAACCAGCTGTCATTTTTCTCTCCTTGACTGCTTTGCGTATACACAGTCATTGAAATTTTTACATATAATGTAAAATGTCGGTGGTGTTGTATTGTTCAATTTGTCGGACTATAGAGTACTGACCCCGACCCCTTGTAGTCCGAATTTTTTTTGGAAAGGAGTACTTGTGATACGAAAAATATGAAAATGGTGAAATATAAGGTTTCACATAGTAGTATTAGCATGCTATTGTTATCAACCATTAAATCAATTTTTAAAGGGTTTTAACACCTTATAGAAGAAGAAATTTAGGAATAAGTATTAGGTTGTCCCATAAGTTTCTTTCGCAAATGAACACAGATCTAATCATAGCCATGGTTGAAGAAAATCAGCGATATACTGTTCGCGAAATAGCTAACAAGTTAGAAATTCCACGAACATCCGTCCATAATCATCTGACAAAATTGGGCTACATCAATCGTTCAGATGTGTGGCTTCCTCATGAACTGAATGATTCAAATAAACTTGAGTGTATTTCAACATCCGAACTTCTTCTCCAGCGACATAATAGCCAAACTTTTTTAAAGAAACTTGTCACTGGAGATGAAAGTTGGATACTCTATGTGAATATCCAATTTAAACGATCTTGGACCAAGGGTACAGAAGCTTTAACTGTAGCTAAACTTGGCCTACATCCAAAAAAAGTTTTGTTATGCATTTGGTGGGACTGGAAGGGGGTAGTTTATTATGAGCTACTTCAGCAAAGTGAAACGATCAATTCAACAAAATATTGTTTCCAACTAGACAATCTAAAGCAGTGCTCCGCAACCGGTGTGCCGCGGCACACTGGTGTGCCGTGAGCCGATTCAGGTGTGCCGCGGTCAAATAAGACAATATTATAACTAAAATATTTTTCAATAGTTAGCGTCTATAGCGTCTGTCACCTATTTATGTCGCCAGACACCTAAAACCAGATATTAATATTTCTGTTCCGGGATTCATCTGTCATCGTGCTGACAGAATCAATAGAATTGAGATTGGATCACTTTGGAAAACCGTCAAATCGCACAAAAACAAAGCCACGGGAATTCCTATTTTGGTTAGAAACGATAAAATAGCCGAAACCAATTTAGATAAGACAAATATGCTTACAGAAACCTTGTGCCTAAATCACAAGATTTTCGAAAATATGAGCGACAGCAAAACAAAGAAAGCTGTTAACAAAGTCAATTGGGGATTTCCGTGAAAGCTCAAATAATGACATGCACAAAATTAAATTGGTAACTCCTTTAGAAATAACAAAAATCATTAGAAAACTAAAAAACAAAAAGTCCCTGGGTTTTGACACAATCGATAATACGATAATAAAAAAATCTGCCATACATATAACTAAAATATTTTATGCGTGCCTAAATATGAGGCATTTCTCACCCATTTTCTTTGCCAAAACCAGTAATTCCTTTGCTAAAACTAGGCAAGGATAGCAACGATCCCACAAATTACCAACCGATCAGCCTACTTTAGTCGTGTTACCGTGCTACGTCACATTCACTCGTCTTGCGGCAGTAGTTACCATTCATTACTATTAGTTGTGTTAATGAATTTTGTATGGTTATGCGTTCTTCGTGTGATTAATATTCAATTTTACACTTCTTTAAATATGGTATAACTAAGACTACTCTGAGTTCTGTCTGCGAAGTCCTCTCCTTGAAAGCTTGAGTTTAGACTCACTTCTGAGCTCTAGTTTGGGTATTCCACGCCTCGCAGCCGGAGTTTGTTCAAAGTGGAACAAATAAACATACTGTGGAGAAAAAAAATCGTCTTTTAAATCCAACTCCACCACCCTGTGGAGTCCTTCTCGCCGATGTTACAAGGGACGTGGCAGCCGCGGGTCGTCAGAAGCTCTACGAACGAAGGTAACTGGGACTGGTTGACAGAAGCATGACGAAGATAACTGGGCCCCGGTATTCAGCTGAGGGCTCTCGCCCACGTTACAATGGATACAATTTTACGTGGAAAAGATTCGTCTTTACATACAGAAGAACCCAGCACAAGCATTGCAAAAATGCCAAAGACTGTGAAAATGAAGCATAACGAAGACTACGTTCAATATGGATTCTCGTGATGTGGTGATGAAACAGCTCCAAAGCTACAATGCATCATTTGCAGCGAACAGCTATCAAACGAAGCAATAAATTAAATCGCCATCTAAATTCAAACTATCCCAGTTGCGCCAAGAGGCGTTTAGAACAAAATCAAAAAGAGAAACAATTTATGAATTCGGCCGTTATGGTTTCTGAAAAGATTTTAGAAGTTAGCTACCGTGTTGCAAAATTAACTGCATGTCAGAAAAAACCACATACTATCGGCGAAACACTTATTAAATCAGCATGTATGGAAATTGTTTGACTTATGCTTGAGCCCAATGATGTTAAGGAAGTAAATAAAGTTTTGTTGTCTGCCGATACTGTTAAAAGACTTATTTACGACATGTCAAGCGATATTTTAGGAGCACTGATTAGAAATTTGGCTGAAAATTTTGAATCGAAAAAAAGCGCAGGTATCACATTAATTTGTCATTATTTTATAATAATTATTAAGATTGCACAAAAGTAAATATAGTATAGTTTTTATGTATGTGTACATCTAATATATAAAAATAAGTTGCGTTTGCCGGCTTATGCTCGGGCGATATGCGTTGATATGCGCGTTCATCGGATTGAGATAAAACTTGGTCCACTTATTGCCAAGGAATCAGGGGGTGACATAGGCATAGTACAATTAACTTACAGTAGATTTTTAATTCAAAACTTAATGTGTGAAAGTTGTTGATTCTGACGTGTTTGAGATTATGCGTTGCTAAGGCTATAGGTATATAGTACCTACAAGTTGCAGTAGGAGGCGTCGTGTCGTCGTCACAAACAACACATACGTCAAACGTCAATGTCATTTGCAGGTTATCCATCGGCGTGAGTCAATTATATCCAAATTATTTATCGCAAGCACTTTTAAAATGCTTCATTTCATTCATCGCTTATTCACGTACGTAACAATCGAAAAAATACGTTTGAGTGTTATCCGATCAAAATCAGACGACCAACGTGCAACGAGAATCGAAAGTACATGTTGATTTGAATATTGCTGCATTTCAATATGATATTCATTACGATTACAGTTTGCATCCCAGTGTAAAATGGATAAAGGTTAAATCCTGTTAACGGGGGACAAATTTATTGGTAAATTGAAAACGCCTTCATTTCGACACAATGAAAACAAACAAACCTAACCTAACTAGATTTGAATTTAAATTTAATTTAAAAAATAAAAACAAGAAACAAATGAATAATTCTTTTATTTAATAACAATATGTTGACGTTGAAATCAACAATATATGGATCTTCTTTTTCATCGAAAACATTCAAAGCTCATACCAACGTCGGATATTGTCGTGCAAATTGTACATGCAAATAGGCAGTGATATGGCAGTAGTCAGTATTAAAAGACTTGATGCGCGCAACGATCGAGTTCAAACTCAATTTCAAACAGGTAGATATATCAGCAGTGACGAGGCTCTTTGGCCTATTTTGAGCTTCCTAATTCACAGAAGCAATCCGAATGTTGTTCATCTCAGTGTTCATCTCGAAAATGGACAAAGGCAGACACTGCAAGAAATGTTGCTGCTGAACCAACACTTGCGCTGTGTGAAGAAGATGTATTTGCAGAGACATTATGGTACGCACAAGTTCCTAACTATTTTACATGAAATACTACATCCGAGAATTTTCAACGACGTAAGCAAGGGATGCGTGATGAAGGCTATCGAAATCTGTATTCATCTGATGCATTGGGCCGTATTTACACATTACATCCAAATAAAGCCGAGTGTTACTATTTAAGAATGCCTTTGGTTAATGTCAAATGTCATATCTTCATTGAGAAAGGTCGAACGGAAATTAGAACATTACTCGCCATCATTTTAACCACATGTCCGTCACCCAACCCGAAAGATTTGTGGTAAAAATTCAGAGAGGATTTGAGCGAAGATATTTTACACACCGTTAGCAATGACAATTCAATTGAGTTTTCGGACAATATTTTCAATCAAGCTCTGATCGAAATCGAAGACATTTGCTTAACCATCAACATCAAAGAATTCATTCAACAAGAATTCGTTCTGCACTTGAACAGCAGTACAATGCTAATGATTTGGATGCATTTGTCGAAGCAAAGGAACAACTTTTGCTTGCGGAACAAAAATTGACCTACGATACAATTACAAATGATCTGTTCTTCCTTGATGCGCCCGGCGGTACTGGAAAAACGTATCTCATCACTTTACTATTGGCTCACATTCGATCTCAAAATAGAATTGCTTTAGCTCTTGCTTCATTAGGTATTGCGGCAACATTATTAGATGGTGGACGAACAGCGCATTCGGCATTCAAATTGCCATTAGATTTGCATTTATTGGAAGCTCTGACATGTAACATTCCTAAAGTTTCTGACATAGCTAAAGTTTTGAAAATTTGCAAGGGGATTATCTGGGACGAATGCAATGCTTGATCGAACTCTTAAAGACTTACGATCAAATGCAAAACCGTTTGGTGGCGCTCTAATTTTATTATGTGGCGACTTTCGACAACCTCTTCCAGTGATGCTTTCATCGACACCAGCTGATTCTTGCCTCAAAGCATCGCATCTTTGGAGAGACGTGCGAAAATTGACATTAAAGACAAATATGCGCGTACATTTGTAGCGTGATGCGTCGGCAGCCACATTTTTAAAACGACTATTGAACATTGGTGAAGGAAAAGTGCATGTTGATGCTACCAAGTTTATTTCATTTCCATCGAACTTTTGCGTTGTTGTGCCATCCATCGATTTACTCATTCAGAAAGTTTTTCCGCAGATTTTTAGTAATTATAAAAATCATTATTGGCTTTGCGAACATGCTATTTTGGCAGCAGAAAACACCGACGTCAATACAATCAACCACATAATACAATAACAAATTGCAAATGATTCTGTTACCTACAAATCGATTGATAGCGCCATGAATGCAGACCAAGTTACTAACTATCCAATCGAGTTTTTAAATTCGTCAGATCTTCCTGATGTGCCACCTTACAAATTGGAACAAGACTCACTATGAAGAAATTGATGCCGAATATCATCGAGACAAGTATGTATTCTTAATGGAAAGTCGAAAGGAGAAGATGTGCTCATTCCCACCGACGTGCAATTTGATAAGAGACGACTGCAGCTCCCCGTTGGACTTGCATTCTCAATGACCATCAACAAGGCACTTCAAGTGTGCGGAAGAATCTAGAAAATCCACGTTGGACAGCCGAGAAATTTATTTGTATTTGTTAAAGACGGAAAAGCCAAAACTATTCTCTACCCTAAAGCACTTAGCAGAACAATTAAGTAAGCAAAATGTATGCTTTTAATATTTTTTTCTTTATATATCATTCAATATCAATAAATGTTTTAACTGTCGGAAAAAATATCATTATTTATATCATTGCTAATTAAACAAGATAACTCTTTCAAATTTCAAATGGTATTTTTAGAACTATTTCTTCTGTGGCAGCAACGCGCCGGGTACCAGCTAGTAGGAAATAAAAAAATTAAATTTATTGTAAAATTGTATAAAATATTTAAGCCCTTTTAGAGTCTTTTTTATGAACTATGGGGAGAGCTGTTTTAGAATAAATAAATCAATATCTATTATTTTTGGCTTTTGGTGTGCCGCGAAATTTAAAGAAGAGCTTTGGTGTGCCGTGGGTGAGAAAACGTTGCGGAGCACTGATCTAAAGGATGCAATTGCCAGAAAACGGCCAGAATTCGCATGACCACCACGCGTGAATTTTTAGACTTTTTTTTTTGAATAGAAGGGATAAGCTTTTCTGGACTCTATTGTAACGAGGAGTGAGACATGGATGTGTCACCGCACCTCAGAATTCAAAAAGACCTGGCGATGTAGGTCTATGACTTTGGCATGCAAAAGCTGTTGCTCCAACTACAGACACTTCTCGTTGCGTTAATAAATAGTTTAATATATTTGTGAAGTAAAATTCTAAAAACGAGCATACAAATATAGCAACAAGAAGTGCATTACGTAGCCTCATCAATATAAAAGCCAATGTAAACTTTTAACGTGTATTGTTTATTCTATTTTACAATCTATTAGCTGAATATTTCACTGGTTAATCAATTGCCAATCGTAGAATAACACAAAGAGCGCTTCGATGCTATTTTAAAACGATAAAAAAACTAAGCACTAGATTAGTTCATTGGTTACAATAAAATGCATACTAATGATGGAGTTTTATTGAAATGATAACACAAAATCAACATTTTTGATCAAGATCGCTTTTATTTGCGGAAAGAGAGTTCACAGCCGCGAGATTTACAGGGAGACGGCGGCAAAAACACATCTTCCCGCGAGGTTTGTTTTATACTCCGATACTTATTAATTAACATTTGTTATAAAAGCAGCGTAATAAAATCGCAAAATATTTCGCAAAGGGCATATTTAGGTTCATAAGCTTATGCTGTTATTACAACGGATGCCATTATGTTGCATACGATTATCTTATTTGTCGGAAAAGTTTCACCATTTATCGTCTAGGGCGACACATTATTTTGAGTGAGGGTCCATCTTATGTTATCTTGAATAAAAAAATATGTCCAAATGGCGTCTAAAATCTCCGACTTAAATCCTTCAATATGTTATATATATCAGAGCGTCGATTTGTGTCAATTATTTTTTTCATGTTACAGAGAGACATTTAAAGACAGTCCTCTGCATGCTCGTTATTAAACCTACACGATAGAAAATGTTCCCGAAATAATTGTCGCTTAAGGGCGCGCGTTTCAAATAAGGAAGTTTCCCTGCCGCACCCCGAACTACATTATTTGTACACGTATATTGGTTGATTTTTTTAAAATTGTATAATATATTGTTAATGTTTGGGTCTACACCGAGATGATAATATATATGCAAGCGTGTAATTCAAACATTAAAATGGGGTATGCGATATTTTAACAGGACCTCCTGATTACGGGGTAAATTGGGCGTGAAAGCCTTTCCTTTGTGGAAAACAACCCCCCCCCTCTCACTCAATAGAACCTTACACCAAGAAACCAAATTATTCATGTCCTTTTCGTTGCGGAATTTCCAGCTGCGAAACGGTTTTCAATTGCCATTATGAAATATTTTCCTCATATTAATACAAAAATTTTTTTTTTTTATATTTTATAAATATATTTTTTTTCTGTTTCAGCTCGTTATTAACCCAAAGAAAGGTCTGATGTTTCATTGCCTGTTGGATAATAATTATATATACACTAATCCCGCCAATCCTCCCGGCAGGAGTACAACCCGACATCGTGTTACTTCCCGAAAATACGAACAATTGGAGCTGTTAGATCATGTTGTTCAATACAAAGATTATTACGGGGAAAATGAGATTTTATGCTAATATTTTTCATGAATTTCGATCTTATGTATGCGCATGCAAATAAAAATAAATTGGCAGTTTAACCTTTATTCTGTTCCGCGGTTGAAAATTTCCAGGGGGATAAATAATAAAATAAAAATGTATTCGATTGTAGTGCTTTCGGAACGAGCCTGCGAAAATGATATACGTTCACTATTTTGCACTTTTGACTATTCACAGGGAAATTCGCCGGATGATAAAATGCCTATATGGGATGTAGTATTTGCATTTGAAACGATTACTTTGTAACCCGGGGCAATATAAAAAATTGAAAATGTGCGTCTGTAATGTATTTTTTTAATGGATTCTGTTTCATACATTATTTTATGGCTTTGAAATCTCTCGTTTTCTGAGCGTTCAATTGAATTACAAATTCTAGATTTGGATGTAACAATGTGACGAGTGCTTATCGATGTCATGATACTATCGACGTTACCTGTTAAATATGAGCAAAAAATGAATATCATCGTGTATCATGATTTGTAGCGTAGATCCATTGCATCGCGTACATGGACGTCATCTGGGTGAGCCAAAACGGGAGTTCCTATCGTGTATTGAATCGTATTTAGTCCTTGGGCGGCGCCCCGCTCCCTCGTGTTCATCGGGATGGCCGCAATCGCGCGCGGGTTCATTCTGATTCCAGGCCGATATGTAGCCGAACGGATGGATTGAAAGTAGAGCGACGTCGAACAAAAATACTCTTCTTAGATAACTTCTTTATTAAATACAAGAGAGAGAAATGGCTCCGGGAAGGACGTTCTCCCGCAGCCAAGGCTATCCTACGACTCCTTACGACTTAAACCGGCAATGGTCCAAGCGCAAGAAGTGATCAGTGTCGTTCCTTCAGATGCAATGTGTCCATAACGCCACAGAAGACGGCGCTGTTATTAAATTTACACAGATTAACAGCGCTACTACACAGGGATAATATTTAACTTATGCTACAAATGATAATGTATACATTTAAGTCTGTTTTTATGCGATATATATGTTTCACGGGAAGTCGCATATAAAAAATTCGCATAAAAAAATATTTGAACTACATAGAAAACTGAGGGATGGGTTCCATTATTTTTAAAAACCGCATAACTTCAAATCAATGTGATAGAATGTATCAAAATTCACATAAAAAAGTAATATACATAAAAACACAATACATATTTATCTTAGAATTGCTTTACTTAAGTCTATTTCTAGTCGATAATCATACAAATCATACATTTCCTTGGCTTTGTTCACTATCAAATCGTTGAAAATATCTGCATAGATGGGGTACAATAAGATAATGACCACAATATTGCAAGATCAGAGAAGATCAGGTCTTCCCGCGGCCAAGACGATTGGTCGGATCCCAAGACTAGAAACTCTCAGAATTGATTTATGACTCAAACTAAACTGATTCGCTGTGGATATCTACAACGCACTGTTCGTTTCAATATAGCTCCTAAATAATATAGTATTCAACCGCGAGACCGCGCAGCGTGAATAAAGCTTGTACATCAATAAATGAACCTCAACACTGTTGATATTGTTTGGGCCTCACAATAACGTTCCAAATATAATCACTTTTGGTACCGCGATGAGTTTTAATACTTGATATATGTGACTTTCTACTATTTATTATGATCCTAAAAAGTTTATTTTATCGTCATCTGTTAATAAATATTTTGATGACTCTATTTTGTACACTTTGCAATCGATGTGCGATGATGAGACGCAAGACACCGTGTCTTTGTCTCCGATTCACTAATCTCCGCACTCAATGTGCGCTTTTGGCAATCAAACACATTTAAGGAGCATTTCAGTTTATTGCAACTCAATATATTATATGAAAATGCATTGCAATGTTATGTGGGTTGGGAGGAATCGTTTTCTTGAGCTCCCACGTGTACAAATAAGACATTTGCATAATGCATCAACGTAAAGCGAATGAATACAAGAGTAGAGTCGAGTGCGTCTGGAAGCAACTTCAACAATCTTTGATATGCTTTCTTCAAATATTTGAAGAGTAATCGACATGGATCTTCTTATGCTTCAAACAAAAACCTTGCATTTTCCAAGACTTTGCTCTTCGGCGAAAGCGGTCAGGATTTAAAACTGTCGCAGACTGAAGATACACAATAGCGAATGTTTATTTTTTGTGGCTTGGCGAAATACGGCTAAAGATACGATTACAACCCCATAATGTATGTTATGGGCCCCCATATACGTTATGACCAAAATCGAGCACCAAAATAGCCATCATGATAAAAATTGCTCGTATTAATCCAGACATAATATATCCACATTTTTACGGGCCCGCATAAACTTTATATGTGGACCCAAGAAAATGTATCATAATTTAAGGACTCGTATAATTTCGTATTGAATTTTTTAATACTGCAAATGCTAATAAATTCTGCAATTTGTTGCGGTTTCGTCGCCATGTCATTCACACGTACGTCGTTTCATCCCCCCAATTAAGACGATAATTGACATCAACGACCGTCGACCGCAAAGCTCATCATCCCCATAAACGCATCAGCCGTTCGATTAACATCAACATCGGTATGGTCTTTTCTGCGGTTTCATCTTGTCGCATAAATTTATGATAATTAAACGATGGAATTTTCAAACGCGGGATGATAGCGCAAAATGCGGATAGAAAGCAGAATGGAGAGATTGCGGCGTACACGCAACGAGGACATAAAACATTTTTGCATAAGGCTGAAGGCGGACAAATGTTTTCTTCAAAAGGTCGACAATCTAAAAAAAAGGTCTCCGGGGAATCCCACAGGAATCGCAAAAATACACAATTTTTATTTCGTACTAAGCCCCTTTTCTCGGTAATGCGGGAGTCAACAAATATTCAAATTTAAAGATTACTCCTGTTTTTATGGCCGCTTTTAATGCATACTTTATAATTTAATAATATTTCTCTCATAGTACAAATAGATCATACAAAAAATTATTCTAAGTACTTCTTGTACTTTTTTCTAAGTAAACTAAGTAGCTCTTAGGCTAGAAAGATATATAACACAGGAACAGTTTTATTCCCATAGCTCTTAGCCTTATAAGCCCTAAACGAAGAGGGAGTGATCACAAGGTCTGTATGTCCAACCGGTCCGCTCTTCGGACCGCTGACATGGCGAAAGAGCTTCTGTTATAATTATACCGAATTATAATTATATTATAATTATACCGATATTTTACTCTTTTATATATTTTTACTGATTATAAGATAACTAGATATGATCAATTTTTTTTAAACAACAAAATAATTTCTCCACAAAATGTCAAAAGGTTAAATAATAAAAATATTTCTACCAAATCTATATATTCATAAGAACAGAATTTAATGTAAGCACTTTTGGCAAGTGTTGACAGAAAGATTATATTGGCATCCAGTACTAAAATGGTTAAACAAAAAAAATATTTGGGTTAATTAAGATGGAAATTGATCCATTTTAAATGGCAAATTGTGAATTATGATTAATAATGGTAGCTGTATATAAAAAGGTTTTTTTTGCGTGCGATCAATCAAACAATCACAGTAATATTAAAGGATTATCCAAATGAAACGCATAAATATTAATACTATATAATGTTTATACGTAATACTTTTTTTAAATGATATAAGCCATTTTATTTTAGTAAAAAGTAGTACAATTTTAACCATGGTATATATTGTAGTGGCGTGTTTACATTATTATTGTAAAACGAACGAGAAATCCTTTGTTTTCAGACAAAATTTGGTTTGGCGTTGAACCTCATTTCACAGTGAATAGATTCGTCACTATGCAAAATTATCGTATTCGGGCTGATGAAAATCTTTGTGTTATTAAGGAAAGATGTCTACACCCAAAAAAGTTTCTGTTTGGTGTGTATTTTGGTTGAATAGAATATTCTGGTCACATTTGGATGATATTGTTAACAATTAAAATAGCGAATGACAATATCAAAGAAGTGATTTTCTCGATTGGATTTTTAAAAAATCGAGTTTCTCTGGATATTTTCAAGGGATAAATATGTATTTAATCTGAGCCCGCTTAAGCGATATAATCTTTCATTGGCCATATTGTTTAACGACTTTTTTTATGTCTGGCGATGGCCGAAGAACATCTCGAGCAGCAGAGAACAAAGTAATTCTTGCAAACTTTCTTCGGAAAATTTTAGAAAAGTCGAGCCGAGAGCTGCATAATTAATAAATAGGGCATTTTTCTCAGCGGGGAGCGATAACCCGCGGCGCGCGGGCCCCTGTTAACTTCCCTAACATCATTATTAGTTGGGAAAGTGTGCCTAACAAATTAGAAGGGGTCCATGTTCGAAGCCTGATCAATTAAACGAATTCGCCAGTAGGAGAATTCCCAGCTTTTAATTAATTGGCGAAAAAGGATTGCGATCGTTTCGGAATCCGGCGAAGAAATCGGCCTTAAAATTCAGCCATTCCGTTTTGTATCATCAAAACGAACGTTGTTTCTCCAGAACCCGATATCCATTGGCATTCAAATGAATGCTATTTATGATTGAGCTATAGATTAAATCACCCTTATGCAGAACTCTTCACATGAATATTGGATGCTAAGACAGGTTGGTATATCAAAACGAATTTTAACGTTCAGGATGTTGTCTTATTAATTCCTCTTTTGATGCCGTAAATACTTATCTTCGCCGAAAGGATTAAATAAGCCCTTGTACATCCTATGAACGGATGTGTTCTACTGTATTTATATAAATCTCATTCTCTATTGATACGTACTCGAGCAAATCTTCACTAATACCCGGATATAATTTAATCGGATGTGTTAAAAATGCCTTGCTGGAATTAAAGCAACCTCTGTATAACACGCGAATATATAGGAATGCTCGTATAAAAGGGAATGAACGGCCTCCTGGAAGAGGTCCACTTAAAATTCAATCAAGACCACTGTTAGGAGATTGGATAAGAAGACAAGGCGCGGGAACACCAAGCTTTTCCGCGGCCAAGACGATTGGTCGGACCCTAAGATAGACGCCAACTAATTCTAAGCCAACCGGGTATGTTTAACTTTATAGAGCCCACTCATAACAGCCCGTGGGTAACAGTTAACTACTGGGGTAATAATATATAGTAGATGTGTGTGACAGCAGCCTCGTCGGTCTGCTGGAGTAACTCAGCTAATATGAGTTAGTTATGCAGCTTACCCTGTGCTGTGTACCCGTATAGTAGAATGTGGAATTGTCGATTACAGAAGGAGTAAGAAGATTCTGTGCTACATATTGAGAACAAAATCAGAAAACTGAAGGACCTTAAACAGCAAACCCTATCGTTTTATTTCCACAAGACCGCTTGCGTTTTTCCTTTATTTTCTTATTCAGTTGCAAGAAATCAAAATAAATTTTGGATCGAGATATAAAACTTTAAAATTCATACAAATATAAAATAGATGGAGCTAAAAGTTTGTGCTGTATGTTATGTAATCTTATATATAAAAATGATTTCTTGTTTGTTCGTATGCAATGCGCTGCCATACTGTTCATCAAATTGCAATAAAAGTTCGTCCACTTATTGCTAAAAATTACGCGAGTAACATAAGCATAATTTAATATATAAAAATCAATGTTTGTTTGTTTGTATTCAATGCGCTTCCATATCGTTCAACCGATTGCGATAAAATTTTGTCGACTTATTGTTTATAATTGTAGAAATAACATAGGCATAGTAAAATATGGTTTGTGTACGCAGTGTTACCATTTGAAGTTTCATTTTTCGTGACGTTCAGACTAATTTATCCAATCTTGCCGTGTTATATGAGGCAAATTTTCGCCTATTAAGATGACTTCCGTTAATTTTCGCCGAGGAAGTGTAAGCGTTCTTCTATCAACTTAATGTTCGGGAGGAGGTTAAAATTCTGGATTCATTTCCTCGCAGCTACATTTTTAATGCTGCTCCTTTTAATCAACTATCTGGCAGGATGCGCCCTTCATTTCGTATTAATAACATCCAAGATATAAACAGAAGAATACCATAAACTGAGATAAAAGCCCGGTTCGTTACAAAATACATTTTAGACCCGCGGATAATCTTTCGCGCTAATTATAAGACTTTTAAGGCGAAACACTAAGAATATTTAAGTTAAAAGGCGAAATCGCGTAGAAAGTGGCGCCATAATCCAGTGTGAGAGATGCCCGAACTATGTACTGTTAAAAAATATTTTTATCCTTATGAAATAACGGACGTGTTCTAAACAAAGCTACTATATTTTTAGGCATTTTTCCTCAAAATTAACATCAATAAGCTGTTTTGATTTTGAGATAAGCATTCCAAGAAAAGTATATTGATAAACCTGTTTTCATCGACATATTTGTTATTCAAATTTCCCGCGGCTTCGCCTTTCAAACACGGCGAAAATTTGATCGACTACAAATAGTTTATTGCCGATTTATACTGAAGAAAATGCAAATCGAACGCACACACATATCAAGTGTCAAATATTCGCAGCAATATTTATTCTTCGGAAGGTCTCCATTCGATCTCCCTGAAAGCAGAAACTCGACATTCTTCCCGAGGGTTGCCGCAAAAGGTCTGCGGAAATTCTTCGTCGGCAAGTATGCCAAATTTCCAGTCAAACCCTTTGATTCGTGTAATACCGATCTCAAAAAACAAGTCCTTCGAGCGGCGAAGAACCTCGAAAAATTCCCAATAAGATGTGCCAGGATAAAAGTTATCGCCGTGGTACCTGCCCTCGTGCTAAAGTTTTGCATTCACCGAATAACGAAATAAGAACCCCGATCGAGACGAAATCAAACAATACCGAGGAGCAATTGAATCCTTAGGGGTGCTTTTTTCCCCAATTCAATGCCGCAATTAAACGTTTTTATCCCCTATTAATTCGTTAATAGCCCTCTTATAAAAACCTGGAGGCTTAAGGGTGCAAAATTGTTCATGTGCATATTTTACATCGACACGATTCAATAGATTTTCTGTTTTATTTTCAATAAAGTATTTATGAATTGGGTTACAGAGCTTTTAAAACTCCGTTTGGTCCCGCATATTTGTCGGCCATTTTGTTAAGTCACAGTAAATTCTTCCGATGGAGAAGTCGTCGCGCGCTTCTACCACCTCCCTTCCATGCGAGATCTGCACGGTTATTCGTTTTTTGACTTTGTAGAACAATACCACCGCGAATATCCATTGAAAGCTCGTGGAAGTTAATGGTAGTGATGTGATGAGTCGACAACATGTTACAAATTTGATTAGATTGTTCAACGAAGACCATATTGATACTCACGACGGCGCAAGGAATGGAAGATTATTAATGATTTCTGACGAACTTGTGCAAAAAATTGAAGAACAAATGCGAAATGCGAATGCCCAGAGTAGATTTAAAGCTTCAAGAATAGTCTAAAAATAGAAGATTGGGTATGAAAAAGATGCCTGGGCCAATTAGGTCTTGGGGTCCGACCACTCGTCTTGGCCGCGGGAAGATTTATCTACCATGTGGACCTCTTCCACGAATCAATAGTGAACGAACTGTGGGAGGCCATCTGTTTGAAAGCGTGGGTCCAGTTTGGGATGCAATTATGGTATTGTGTCCGGCATTTTCCGATCTATGTAACAACTTTATCGATTCAGAATTTAAAAATTGTTAATATGCAGTGAGATGTACAATGCCACACTTTATTGAACACTTATGTTATGTATACATAGCTGTGAACGTTACTGAAAATGTTAACGTAAATAATGATGTAATAGTAAGTAATGCGTGAATGTCTCAAATCGGTTAATATAGGGTGCGGCAGGGAAACTTCCTTATTTGAAACTCGCATCCTGAAGCGACAATTATTTTAAAAAGAGTAAAATGATACTCATTTAAATGAGCAAGATTTAATATTTTTTGCCTTGTAGATTTAGTATCGATTGTGTAGGGGACGAGGGAGGAGTGTGCGTTTGCCTTATATTATTCAAAATATACATTGAATAAAACGTGCATACTTTATAATCGCTATGCAAAATACAAATAAGTTGGCATAAACGACAATGTCCAAAGCTCTGTACAATACATTTTAACTAATTAATTCCGTTTTTCTAACTTAAATCGAGCTTTAAAGCTCTCGCCCAGTGGGCGTATTCTATACATGTGTACCGTAAGGAATGTCATCTATCCTTTCGTACCCTTTTTGTCGCGTTACAAATTAGTCAAGTGGCATTGCTGAAGGTTGTTGTGGTAATGATTCTGTAAGTATTGTCTGTACTGGACTGTCTGCATTCACGCTAATGAAAAATTGTTTCATCCTCGTGCACAATGAAAATAGAATGAAATAGAAAGAATATGAAAATAGTTTAAATATATAATTTTGCGAAATATATAATTAAAAAATATTGATATGAAGCCTTGTTTCAAATGTCCAGAACAGGTGATAGAAATGACGATAAAAAATAATGATTAACAACTACCAAAAAATATTCTATCAGCTATTGATGATTTTATTATAAATATAAACAAACATAATTTTTTGTATACAAGATCTACTCTAAGCTAATTGTACTATACCTATATTATTTGAAAAAGTGCAAACAATAAGTTGTCAAAGTTTTATCGCAATTGAATGAACGATATGGCAGTGCATAAAATACAAACAAACATTTTTTTTATTTTTGTATATTAAACTATGCTTATGTTATTTGCACAATCTTTAGCAATAAGTGGACGAGGTTTTATCGCAATATGATGAACGGTATGGCAGCGCATTACATACGAACAAACAGAGATTAATTTTATAAACTAGATTAGTCAGATATAGATAGCTCTGTCCTATTTTTAAAAAAGTCTCATAAGGTGCAATTCCAGGAATTAGAACGTTTCGCTAGTTTTCTCAGAATCGAGCCATTTGGAATTCTCAGAATTAAAAAATTTCATTGTTTTTCTTGAAAAGGCAATTAGATTTTGCCCATAAACTTTGATAACCCCAGGATAGTGTTTACAAGCATTTTAAAAATAGGATTTTTTTTTAAAACAGGGCGTGTGCGACATTGCTGACAACATCAAGGCAGTGAGCGCGAGTACTTGATTTAACACATTGACGTACACAGCCGTCAAATTCCGTCATGCGTAAGCAGATAATACTTGCTTTTTGCACCATATAAGTCTATGCATACCGTCTTCGTGGACACTTCAAATCTTATCTCACATCGACGAAACTCATCAAAACGAAAACAAACTTAAGCGGCTCAAAAACACTCAAACTTCATTGAGAATTGAAATGAGCCAGATAGCGCTACTGTCAACAATCAATGCCATTGATTCAAAACAATAATAATTGTGTGTTTTAGCGATGGTTTAACTCCAATTTTAAATTCATAAATTGCGAAAATCGCTATTCCAGACGTGTTCGTCAACCGGTTAATCGAGTCGATTAAGCCGAGTAAAGAAACCAATCTCTCGATCAGGTCTAATAGTAAGAAAAGTCTTTTGAGTGTATGATAGGATTCCAAAGATATAATCTACCACAAAGTCATTTCATATGGTCGAGACATAACGAACGAGATTTATTGTTCACAATTAGAGAGTTTAAAAGCGACGTTGAGTAATAGTAGGCAATCGCCGCCAAATTCTTTTGCAGCTTGACAATGCGCGACAAAATCATATATAATATATATAAAAAAAAAAAATTAAATCAAAACCCGTTAAACCCGTTAAAAATCATTCATTTTTGACTAAACAATCTAATATGTTGCGAAATGTATTTATAAAAAATAATAATGATAAACATTTCTTTTTATTGCGGCGAAATGAATTAATTTTAAAATGGTGTTGACAGCCCTGTTCATTTGACTGAAGATTGACGATTTTTTTGAATTTAATTATGGAAATATTTTACACAAATTTATTTTTAATAGTGGTTTAAATATGAGCTAAAATAAAAAGAATCAAAGTACAGTGCTGAGAGTGTTTCACGCGATGGCGCCACGGGCGTTGCCTCTCGTTTTGTAATAATTTGGATATAACAAATCCAATTTTGAGTTTAAATATTATTTTTTTTATAAAAGTGGATTTAGATTTTGTACTAAAGCTAATACTGGGTGTTTTTCATATGGACCGACACAATTTTTTTGGGGTTTAGGCTGGTATTTTGTTACAATTCATACATAGGCCCTATGTTCTAAATTTCAGGGTTGTCAAAATAGATTTTTTTATTCAACATTTAAAAAAAATATCAAATTTCAAAACTGTTTAATCTGTGGGTGTGATAGCACGAAATAAGTGTTTTTGTATTTTGATAATGATCCTTTGGGCGACAAATTTGATAATAATAAGAATTCAATTTACAACCGAATATATTAAACGAGAGCATAACATTCCATATATTATAATCGCTTTTCGCCCGATGAAATAATGAAAGCTCGGGAGAGAAAAAACGCAGAATTTAATTTTCGTCATTATTCAACCATTAACGTTCGCTCAGGAGCCATCTTCTCCCGTGGGATATTTTAGAAGATTTTTAATAACTGAGACTATTTTTCATTCATTCATTCATCCCTTAGGGTGGTCGGTATTTTGCCGAGCGAAATATTCCCATCCCCCGAAAACATTATAACTATTTCGGGGCCAATTAATAAATGTGGCATGGGCGTTTTAAATTTATCGTCGCTGAGCGTTTTCGATGCGTTTTTATCCTACCAGTCGATTTAAATTATCCTCCTGTATATCCATTATATTCACCGGGACGATCGAAAGTCCGTAATTAATAAAACTTATCTTGTCTTACGAGCGGACGATTGAATCCCGGGCGAAGATTGGATATTTAATTTGCTCAAATTGAAGCGAAATAAAATTTTGCGCTTAATGCAATTTAATGCAGACATTTTTGTTCGGAATCCATCTAAAAACGAATTAAGCGAACAGTCAGTGAAACACTTTATTTAAATATTTAAAGAACTCAAAGTGTTGGCTTAACATCTTTCAAAGGCGATACTATTTTATCCATTTGTACTTTTATATATCGCTAATAAATTTGTACAGCAAAAATCCGAGTTATATTTAAGCCCCCCTCGTATATATGTATTTGAAAAAAAATTGCATTACTTTTTTTCATTTGCTAACGGAAATTGTTAGCTAAAATATGAAGCTGTGTTTGTGTAATCTAATACATAAAAATGAATATCTGTTTGTTCGTATGTAATGCGTTGCCATATCGTTCATCAGATTGCGATAAAACTTCGTCCACTTATTGCTAAAGATTGCGCAAGTAACATAAGCATAGTCTAATATATAAAATCAATGTTTGTTTGTTCGTATTCAATGCGCTACCATACCGTTCATCCGATTACGATAAAACTTTGTCAACTTATTGTTTATATCTGCATAAATAACATAAATATAGTAAAAATATTATTTATGTACGCAGTTTGTTATGTGAAACGTGGCATTGCAACCCATGCCGGGTAATCACTAGTATATAATAAAATAGGCTTGCTAGCAGTGTAATGGTTGTTTAATGCTACGTAATACATCAATCAATAAGTTCATAGGATATAATTCGTCATCGAAATTTGATGAGTAAAAGACATAATGTAAGTAAAAATATAAAGTCGACCGAGAGTCTTGGCCGCTGAAAGATTCACTTTTCGCCGGATGTCCATCGACCTCGCAGCTGGGGACTCATTCCGCCAAAATAAAAGTTTTTAGTGAAGACGAGCAACATTTCAACGCATCATTTGGATCTGGACTGATATTTTTTAGGTTAATCGTATTTAAAATTCAAAATATTGTGATATAAATGAGATAAATGAGTTATAGATTGATCGACGTTTATTTGATGATTCAATTCGTTTTCAATTGAATATTGCTTTGTCCATTGACGATCGAAATAATTCCATTTTAAACTTCATCTTTTGAATCGAGCTCAAGCTTAATCGGTTCATTCGTCACGACATTGTTGAATTTATCCACAACTTCACATATTAAATCGAAAGGGTCACGAATTCGCATCAAAGTCTTCGCCATTCACCCAAATAGTTAGGATCTTTCAAGATGTCGTTTTGGAGATACGTCGTGAATATTTGCGGCGATACAGAATCTAAAACCGAAAAGCGACAGACGGATCCCGCTGCAATCCAATCGGAATTGTTGTACGAATATATGGGATTCGCTTCCAGAAGGACGAATCAATTCCAGATCGATATTTGCATATTTAGAAAGCATCCCCTATTCAGTTGTTTGTACTCCAATGCACGTATTTACTTCGACGCAACCTCTCAAAACAATACGATGGGGGTTGGAACAATATTTATTTTATTCATGTAAACTGCGATTGGGGACGATCGACATTCGATAACATCAGACGATCAACGACATTTTGCATACATTTTGCAGACTAAATTAGATGGATAAATACAATTAATATTATTGAAAGATCAAATGAATACAAGAACTTAAATGAACTCAATTACGATTCTTATTCGAGTATAAATGTTTGAAATAAGACGAATGCGAATATAATAGAAAAGTTTAGCGCATTTCGTCTGGGGCTAACTTTGGATCCATTGTTCCAATAGTTGCGAGCACAACAACCCCGTTTTTTTAAAATGGAATTTGAAATTGAATATTTAAAGTACCGTTCATGATCATTCGTTAATTATAAAAGTTCGTCGTAATCCCTTATTGTTCGTTAGGGGGTTGGAAATCGCCCGTACGAATTCCGGCAAAATTTTGCGGTCATATATATGCCATTGTTGCGGGCTTAATGCGAGTGCTTAATTTTGCAATTTGACACGAAATCAATTCACGGACTAACTAGTATAATTGGGGTTGTCTCAAATATCCAACTTGTCACAGGTATAATTCCAACAGTTTGAACATATTCCATTGCGGCCGGATTGAAGCTTCGGATATTCATGCAACGTGCTCGGCTTTGTAGTTTAGGATAAGAGATTAAATTTGCAATTTGGCTTATTATAAATATGAAGTTAAAAAAACGATATTTCTTTTGATGCCTTCTAATATATTAGCGTGTCCCATAAGTTTCTTTCGTTTTCATATTAAGAAAACAATAAACAATAATTTGTATTGCATGAGATCTGGCGTTATCGCGATGAAAGACAACGCCTCGTCTGTTCGCTAATTCTGGCCATTTTCTGGCAATTGCATCTTTTATATTGTCTAGTCGGAAACAATATTTTGTTGAATTGATCGTTTCACTTTGCTGAAGTAGCTCATAATAAACTACCCCCTTCCAGTCCCACCAAATGCATAGCAATACTTTTTTTTGGATGTAGGCCAGATTTAACTACAGTTAAAGCTTCTGTACCCTTGGCCCAAGACCGTTTACGTTGGATATTTTCATAGAGTATCCAACTTTCATCTCCAGTGACAAGTCTCTTTAAAAAAATTGGCTATTATGTCGTTGGAGAAGAAGATCGCATGTTGAAATACGCTGAAGTTTATTTGAGTCACACATCTGAACGATTGATTTAGCTCAATTTTGTCAGATAATCGGGTTTTCTCCAACCATGGCTATGATTAGATCTGTGTTCATTTGCGAAAGAAACTTATGGGACAACCTAATATTTGGTTGCATATTTAATAGCGTGAGAAGTGGTAGTGGGTTGGAATCAATTATTTTAACGACGGCGAGTAGCAAATAGTCTGTCGTTTAAAAGTGTACTATACTAAAAATAGTGAGAATCATTATGACATGCTGTCTACAAATTTATGTAGGTGTTTAACAGCAAGGAAGAATAATTTATCCTGTTTACGCCAATAAATCCAACTTTTACTTACATATATTTTATATGGACGCCTCTCTTATTTAAAATATCCCTCATATGTGAAAATAATCGGGTGTTTTTATTTTTGGACACCAAAACCAAAAAAACCACGGAATGATAGACCCCATTTTGATAGTGCGCTATAAAATATACCATATTTCCAAACGAATGCTGCAAAAATCTCTAAAAGAGGACGGAGTAGCCACAAGGTCTGTGGGTCCAACCGGTCCGCTTTTCGGACCGCTGACGCAATGAATGAGCGCCTCGCGATAGGACGGCATACTCACGGGTGTCGTTTAAATTTTACAATCGGTCGAAAATATTGTGGTCATTATTACTGCCTACTATTTCCCACAGGTTACCGAGTTTTTCAATTCCTCTTTTGAAAAATTCTCCTGGTTTTGAGTTGAAATATGTACAAATATAATTCAAGACATTTTGCTCTCAATTTTTTGTTCACCCTTTCCAATTGCTGACAATACAAATTTGGAGTTATTGTTTCGCCAGGTTTCATACATTTATAATAAATAATTCCCTGAATATCCCACCAAACGCACAAAATAATTTTGCGGTGCGTCAATCCAGATTTTGGAGTCGGAAATTGTTTTTGTCTCAACGAAAGCCATTTATGTTGTCATAAACAACCAATTTCTGCATAATTTAGTGCTAAAAAGGACAAAGTTTTTGTCTTGACAGCAAAAATTTGCAAATTTTTCATCGCTTTACTTTGTTATCATCGGATAGTTCGTGCGGCATCCAAACCCCCATTCGATTTATCTTCCCGATACGTTTTAAATGCTTTTGAGCTATCAACCACGGCATTATGCAATAGTTTGCGATACTTAATCGAGGATCTGTTTTGATTATGGCTCTCAAATATGTCGTCATCAAAATTTAAGGGATTTCCAGCTCTAAGGGCATTTTTCAAACGTCGTTTCGATCAAAATCGATTTATTAATTTTATTTATGGCTTTTGTGGCCTTGGTAATGTTCAATCCCTTGTTATTGTCATAAAATTATACGTAATAATGCTCGATGGACATTCAGCACTAGCGATTCGAGGGCATGACACCGAGAATGTGCGATTTATTGCCTTTAGACTTTATTCTTATATCAATATTAAATTTATAATTATTGCCATAAAATATGCTTTTAAATAAAAATAAAATTGAGTAAATATCTTATATGTAATATATTTTATTTACATTTAAAAGTCGAGCGTCCTTATTGATTTACCCTGTATTATACTAAAAGCATCACAATCTTTGATTATCTGATGCTGCAAAATTCACACTCATCCATCAAAATTTGGCGATGAATTTTTTGCGACTTTCAGAACGTGTCCACTGTAGTTTTTTTGATTATTAATTCGCAATTTTATTTATTTTTGCAGTGCCGTCCGCTCGTCGGAGTTGCGCCTCGCGTCTGTAGTTTGAATGTGATTATTCCGCAGCTTGACGGATATCGTAAATGCAAACATCCCTTAAAAAGCGAATTTTTGCACCCCCAAAATGGAGATCGTTCCGTTTTGATGCGTTCAGCGATACTGCGAAAATATCTCGGATGTAACTTGCATCATTGTATACATATTTGGATTGCCAATCTGTTTTTATTGACGTCCGACACATAAAATTTGGTTTGAATAAATATAAAAAATAATACAATGATTGTTTGTTGCGATGGTATCCCGTGAATGTCTTATTTTTGCATGCATTTATTCGTATATTGGTGTTTTTATTTGAATAAATTCAATTTGGACGCTTTAGTGTACAGCTGCGATCGCATTGCCACCTAGTGGCAAATATATCAAATTTAAATAAAAGCAATTAAGCCCGTGTTTGGATACACAGATGTGTTAAATTTGAAATGAGATTATTTCAAAGAGCAGATATTGGATTCGATACTTTTTTTTATATTAAATTTCGGCATTCGATCAATTTACAAACGGATTCGAAAATAGTTAAAATACCCGATTCTCATGCCGTGAGTTTAATTTCGTTACAAACAACGAATGCCCGACCAACTTTTGCTGATAGTATGTCGCAACCGAAACAAGGACGGAAGAAGAACAAGAAAAAAATAAGAACAATATGGCGTTTGAATTGCTCGGCTCTTTTCTTCCCGGGAAAAAAGTTCTCCCTTTGCAGAGATACGGCCTACAAATTTATCCTGCGAAAATATTACACCGCCAAACGGTGGGCCCCGTTCCGGGGAGAATATTAAAGGAATGCGCCTCTGGATTCCGAAGGACCGTCGGCCATGGATGAGGAAAAATCCAATTGTAGCCATGTAAACTATCGCACAGGTAGTAAAAGTTGGAATAAATTCGAAAAACGCTAATCTGGAATGAGAAATCTGCTGTGTGCTATTTTTAAGTGGGGAATTTAACGAAAATGTCCGCTGAGGAATTCATTTTCGACGAAATATTCCCATATAAAATTATTTAAATTGATATATTAATAAACACATCAATTGTATTTTAAAACCTCCTGCTAGTGTAACTGTCAAACTGCCGATAACAGCATACTGCTCATTTTTGGCTGAAGAATAATCTAGTTTAAACTTCCAAAATATATCTTCCAAAGGAATTTAAAAAAATCCAATTGTTTATGGAGTTTGCGGTAACTTTTATCAACACGGTTGACATTATATTTAAAATTTTAATAAACCGATTTACTTTAAATTTAATAAAAATCTTCTATACATAGCTATATATCGCTCCTACCAGATTTATGTCTAAATTTTAGTTTAAACTATTTAAAAAAAAATTAAAACTAAAAAAATAAAGTCGTTTTAAAAAAATATTTTTTTTAAAAAGTCGCCGTTTTGCAAAAATAAAAATAATTTATTTTATTTAAGGTACAAACTATAGCGAAATCATTTAAATTAAGATTGTTTATTTTTTTAAATTTTTTAAAGGCGTAGAAAAAAATGAGGTGCCGTACCATCAAAGTCTCGCAGTCAGGCACTCTCATTGTTTGATAAATAATTAAATAAATATCTTTACGGCCAGCATCATTAGGCAGATCAATTAGTTTATATTTTCACCGAGCATCTTTTATTATCTTTAAGCTTCCTTTGGATCTGATATTAGCTATTAGCTATCTTAATGCTTTCTCAATTGTTCTTAAAGCTTTACATCCACTCCGAATTACGCATTGCTAAATAAAACCAAGTTAGATCAATGAATCTATCGATGAATGCGCTATTCATTTATCTCATATACAACGAGTATTTGGCTGTGCGCATACACGGCCATAGATAATGAGCGAAGTGCGATTTGCGCGTCTGAACGACGTGGGCCCCAGCTACAGCATAAATCAATCAACACAAGGATTCATTAACTAATTAAAGATACTAAATTCGGTAATATTATTCACGTACAATACTTATTATAGAAGAAGATAGAATGCTCTAAATGAATTGGACGAAATCAGTTTAAAATTTCATTTTGATTCAATGCATAGATGCGCTTTGTACACACACCATGCTTTATGATTTTCACAGAACAAATATCAAAATATTTGTCAGAAATGCAGACAAATCGTCAAAATATATATTCGGATGAGACAGATTTGCAAGACAATTAATCCTTTCAATGTGCGAAACATCCAACGTTTTTTGTTCGGGTAGCAAAACAATACATATCAAAAATACGTATTTTTGAACATACAGACGATATGCCAACAAATGCCTTTTTGATCCTTTTATTCCAGCCATATATATGACATTGATCATCAACTAATTTAATATCGATATTCATTGCAAATTCTATAAATCCGGCCCATTTGATCTATTTAAGAATTATTAAATAGCATTTAAATACAGTCAACTCTTCTATAGCGTCAAGATATGGATCACGCTATAAAAACAAAACGTTTTAGTATATTATTAAAACGTTAAATTTTGTTCTTTTGAATGAATATCATTTAATTTTTTTAAAAAATAATTATCATTACAGGGTGTGCATTTCAAATAAGGAAGTTTCCCTGTCGCACTCTGTATGATTTTGATGCTGATGAGGAATCGTATCGAAATTTATATTTTTACAAGGGCGTTTATTGAATTTGTGTATTATTTTACGTTCAATTTGGCGTTGTGTGTCCTGTCACCTTCGAAATATTTTATATTGTTTATCGCGATGTGCTCCTCCACCGTTTCTTCATCCCCCTGTCGGTATTTCGCTTTGCTTATATGAACTATTACTTATCTGTCGGGAGGTGGGTGAATCAATACGATCCTCTAGAGGCGCCGTTTTTTTATATTTATTTTCAGAAAACAAACCAATTATGTGGAAAGAAATGTGGTAAATAAAGCTCGGCTAGGGCTTAGGGAATAAGTGAAATGGGCGTGAAAACTCTAATAACTCTGGCCGCGATTGAAACGTAGTTCTTTAATCAATTGGATTTCAATTATTGCTGTGGGTTTATGCGGTTCGAATCCTTTTCGAGTCTCGATTTAATCCTTCGAAAATCTAAATGATTACCTCGGGCCTTTTGAACGAATTTATTCATTAGTTCGCCGAGTGTAAATATTTTTTGTCATCTTGTGGATCGACTGAATGAGTTCAAGAATTTTGAATTCCATCGCGTTGTTTAATGCCATTAAAGATCGTTAAGATGCCTAATTGTGTGACCATCGATCTGTAAGACAGTCTGTAAAACTGGCATATTTTTTTTAGATTTTTAAAACCTCATCCGTCCTTTAACATTGGGTTTTATAGTAATTTATAAGTCTGGACCGGTTGATTATTAATGACACCAAGACATTGTTTTTTATCATTTTTATATAGATGGTTAAGCTTATTGACCACAGTAGGGGTCACAATTATTTTATTGATCTTTGGATATACACAATAATTATATTTAACGAAGAAGATTTATATTACAAGAGTCATCCAAATGTAACACCTATGATAATAGAATCATTGGACAACATTTGTACATGAATTCTGTTACTATGAATGCTAAGCGATACCAATCAATATTGAGTAACATTTTACGGTAATGAATCGATTATTTGGTTGTGCGCATATGCGTCCATAGAGAATGAGAAGGTGCGATTTGCGCGTCTGAACAACGTGGCCCCCGACTACAGCGTAAAAACCAACTTGGCGATCCGTTAAAATTGCATGATAATTCTAAAATTCTAGACATTTTCTAGAAAGTAAATTAATTAAAGATACTTAATTCAAAAATATTTTTTCCGGAACGAAACCAAAACCAAAATGTAGAAACAATGATTCGAAATCCTGATTACAATTAGTACTAAAAGTGTGGTATCCAATATCACTGATACTCATTGAATAACTCTATATCCTCTTGGCAGGACTTTCACCAAGTATCCTATTTAAAAGTAAAAGTAGGTCCAGTGAAATCCCAAGCTGCTCATTACTGAGAAGACCAGCGAAATGATCTAATTCTCAGAATTCCAAAGTGCACATTTCCGAGAAAATCGGCGATTGATTGTGTATTGTGTAATATATAATAAAATAGGCTTGCTACTGTTGTAGTGGTTGCTTTATGCTACGTTTTTGACACACACGCACAGTAAAGGCGGCCCGGCGCATGCGCGTATCATGTTTCTCTCGTTTATTCGTTATTCGAATAATTGATTTTATAAATATTTGGTACCCCTAGCTGTGACCCCACGATACCAAATATGTAACCTTTTCATTGAGTGTGTTTTTTACTTTTTCAGTTTTCAGTGAATATTTCATACAATAATGAAGGGATTTTTGAAAGCCAAAATATAATCATAATTTACCAAAGCAACTATCTAATCTGTGTATACATATATACAGCACATATATGTTTTTCAAATTGGTGTATTAATCTTCCCCTACCGGTGATGTATTTACTACACCTCGACTCTAATAATGGGAATATCGATATGAAATATAATAGATACGGGATTCAGAATTTTTGTATTTTTCCGTAATATAATTACGAAACACATAAAAGTATTATAGTATTTAAGTATTCATCTGCAGCGACGGAAATAAATAATTTGTCGGGAAATCGGGAATTTTTCGAGTTATAGTCCGTGTCTCAGCAGAAAGGAATTTTATCAGTCACATTGATGGTGTTGATGGCCGAATGGCACACCTCAGTGTCCACGAAACTGAAGACAAAACAATGTTGATTGTCTTTTTTGACACAATGGATGTTGTCCACAAAGGGTTTGTACCTCAAGGATAGACCATCAACGCTGCCTATTACGTGGAAGTTCTGAAAATATTGAAGAAAGGGGACTATCTGGCTATTGCACCATGACAATGACGACCAGCCTTTAACGTGAGTTCTTGACCGTACCGGTATTGTCGATAAATCTTTTAAAAAAAAATATTTCATGACTTTTGGGATACACCTTATATAGGAAGAAATAATAGTCAAATAAGCTTTCTTTCACGTAAAACGTGTACCGAACCAAAAAAAACCGATATTTTCGGATCGATTCAGATTTTCGGTTTTCACTCCAACAAAATTATCGGTTATGTGTGTGGATACTAACGATCCGTTCTACTACTTTCCCATTAAATGATCAAGGATCACGCAATTGTATCACGTGGATAAATATTAGTTTCACAATGAATATATTGCCGAGCTGGATTTAATGTGTGTGTATGAAAAAAAATATAATTTCGTACGCCAGTGCTATTCTCATAGTGTTTCTGGTCAGTGTTAGAATGCTCTGGCCGTTCTCATTGCAACGTAATTTATCGTATGCCAACGGAGTGGGTCTGGAACAACGGTGGCCGAAGATGTGGTCCAAATTTGTAAAGATGTTTTCGTAGATCTTTCCCTAAGTGGTATACGCCCCCGGCGCTCGCACCCCCAACATAAAGAGAATTTACTTAAATGCACACAAAGTGTGTCTCTTTATTTTGCAATGGGCGTCAAAATTCCGCAGTATTATCATAATCCAGAAATACATTTTATTTTATTTTATAAGATACAGTAAAAAAATGACGCCACTTTAAAAAAAGATACACGCCGCAAAAACGCTAAGCGTCTCTATACTGAAACAATAACTGTGAATTTATTGATACTTCAATGTTTTCGCGACATAAGGTGATTATTCAATAGCTATATTTATACTTAAATCCCTCACATCTGTTATTTAATTGGTGAAATAATGCATACACATATGTATTGTTTATGTTTACGCAAAGAAATTAACGAAAATTGTGTGCTATCAATAGTGTTGAGGTTCATTTATTGATATACAAGATTGATTCACGCTGCGCACTCTTGAGAGAAAAGTGGATTTGTATGGACGATAATCGGTACATATACGAATATATGCATCTATATTTCAATTTAGAATTATAAATATATATAAAATAGTTTTTTAAGAAACAAATTGGAGATGAAATCATCATCAATTATGAATGATATGGTCAAATAGCAATTTTTTGCAAGGAAAGCTTTTTTAAACATCAAGTCCTTTAAACTTGATTCATATTTAAAAAGTCAGTTTATTGGAAATTTGAGGGATAAGGCCAAAAAATATTATTAAAAAAAAAATGTAACAATTTCGCTCGTTGATAATACGGGATGCGGCAGGGAAACTTCCATATTTAAAACATACGCCCTGAAGTAACAATTATTTTAAGAATAGTTGGATGACACTCATTCGAAAGAACAATATCTAATGTTTTTATCATGTAAGTTTAATAATGATCATTTAGTAAACAAGATAGTAGTGCGCGTTCGCCTTAGAGGCGTCATCCCACCCTTCTCGGAATAACTGTCACTTCATGATCTGATAATGACAATTTACCCTTAAAATAGTGGCTTATAACTTGAGAGGCGAGATATTTTACATAAAAAATAAATTTCATATCATAATCTGATCGAAAATTTTATCTACCGAATACGTGCCGCCGTGCAAAGCCGCGGCGGACATTTGAACGACGTTATATTCCATACTTAATGCCATAAAATATTCTTTTAAGCATTATTATTGTACAAACCTATATACATATTGATTTTATATTTAAAAAATATTCATTGTCGAAAGTGTAATGGTTTCGATTGTGTGATCCAAATCCGTGATCATTTCATAGAGACACAACAAAAACTATATTTAATGTCATTTTTTTGCGTCAGATCGACAGACAGTCGTCTGGGAATGGAATTTAAGCTCACTTTTAAGACTGTCCACTTTTTCGGGGGTGTTTTTGTCGCCGTGGAAATATTTTATCATACTTCTCAATATTGAAGATTCGTCAACAGATATGGTCTGTTGGGCTGCTGAATGGCGTTCCCGGCGAGCTCTCCTGTTTTTTTCCGCCCCAAAGAAACGCCAAGGCGTATTTAAGAGTCCGAATCTCTTTCTAAAGAGAAACATTTACGCATTTTTTCCCGCATCAATACGGACAAAAAGCCAAATGAAAATATACCTGCGAACAGAAAACAAAATGGTCCTGGCTTTTCTCTCATTACCGTTTTCCCTCCGTTCCCGGAATGACCCTCTTTCTTATCGAAAACGGCGTAAGGATACGTAAAAAACATGCCTTGGCGAAAACGCTCAAATAAAAACGTTAAATATGTCTTTCTACCTCTTTCTGGTTTCTACCCCACGGTGGAACTTTCGTGACGGGCGAAAAGTTTGACGGGCGCCAACAACTGCCGAGATAACGAAACAAAATTCGAAGACAATAGATACGAACGGGCGACTTTCGATTTGATCGCAGTTGTTCGTCGTCTTCCGTTTGACAAATTTTCTCCAAGGACTGACATAATTAATGCTTCCATATTTATTACGCCACTATCTATTTGCTCAAAGTGTACAGCCGAGGAGAAGAATAGACTTTTGATTCGCATTAGGGAAATTGATAATCGATGAAAGGTCGTACAGGCGGAAGCCCACATTGCGCGATGATTTAAGGGCTTCCACGACGAAAAATGTCATGAATTTAACCCACAGCGTCATATTTTACGTATATTTAGGACCCATTTAAATCACACGGAAGAAGATGCAGCCTCCGAGCTCTATTCGGCAGAAGAAGATTGCAATCGTTTTGGTTTTCCCTTCTATTTAGCATAGATTACACTCTGGGGGCGGCTTCTCGTGTGAGGAGTAATTTTCAGTCCTGAAAACCAATTTTACAGCCCATTAAGATCCTGGGTCAACTTATCGATGCTCCGGCAGGCGCCAAAGTCTAGACCAATTTTCATACATTGACGAATCCTTTTTTATTCCATCCATTTGATACAATTTTCCCCTATTATCTTTTTTTGGGGGAGGGGGGGGGGAACATATCAAAACCTTTTTTTCAAATCATCCAAAGCAGAGCTTCTCAAATAGTAAACCAATGCATTATCGGATATATGAGACTTTTCTAAATACTTTAATTATTGTTTAAAATCAATCATTTATTGGCGGCAAAAAATCAAATCAAGATAAATCTGAATCAATAGAGTTGAAGTAATAATACTTAATGATATAAAATATCCACAGAAATGGTTTGTAATCAAAAGCTTGAACAGAGTTTAAGCGGAAGTCAAAAAAATAAAGTGTTCCAAAAGTCATGAAATATATTTTTTTTAAAAATATTTATTGATAATACCGATATAAATTGTAAATATTCTTCAAAGTAATCGCCACGAGCGTCAACAAATTTTCCCCATTGACTCTCCTTTATCCGGTACATCCGGTATGTGTTTTGCTAGGAACATTGTCAAAATATAGCAACTAGGTCTTCGTGGACCACAACCTTGGTATCGAAAAAAGCAATCAAAGTCATAACAAGACTAAGCTTTGTTCGCTGAAAAGCTTAATATCCCCCTTCCGTCTCACCCAACTGGCTCAAACACGCTTTGATCAAAAAAATATATTTCATTACTTTTGGGACACATTCTGTATGTTCGACTTAAAGCCTTACAAGGTTGCAAGTAACATTGCATACCATAATCTCCAATATATTTTCATCAAGATTTAAGAAGATAGACGAAAAAAATGCGTAAAACTCTCACATGGTAGAAGTAATTTTTTTAGCTCTTAGGAAAAGTTGATTTTATGCATTGATTTTTTCTATTTGTCAACGGAAATTGTTAGCTAAAAGATGAAGTGGGTGTTTTTGTAATATATAATAAAATAGGCGCGCTGTTATTCTAGTGGTCACGTTATGCTACACACACACTAGCGTTACGTAGCGTCTCTATGATGTAACGGTTTGAACAGACATCAGCGACTTATCCGTCTTTCGGTCCCTTTATGATAGAAACCATATCCTGCATTGTTGCGCGGTCTGATCTGGGAATCCTGGACTAGTTACATCAAATTCCAGCTACCAATCCCTTATACAGGGTAACCTCTTTGGAGGCGAGGCACTACGAGGAAGACCAGATTCAACCTCGTAGGCGAGGCACTACGAGGAAGCAAACGTGTAACTGAAGGTGATAGGCGAAAGGAGGGAATAAATTGGAGCTACCAACAAAGTTACTGTTGGCGCTAGTCCAATCTCAGCTTGAAGGGAGCTACAGCAGATGACGGACTGCAGAGAATTCCTCTTCCCTATGGTACTCGCATCGGTTATCATTTTATGGGTATGCAAAATAGGGTAAGGTGCACATACAACTCATGATATCTGGGTTACCCTAGCAAAGTTTGATGAGCAGGTTATCGAGGTTGCTTTCACCCAACTTTACTCTACATCTTTACCCCAGAGGTTCGACTGTTGCCCACGCACATCGTATAATGAAAAACCCACTCTCTATGATGTATGCGATGGACATGGATACACTACAAACAGTTTCAGTTGAAAATAAGGGATGATAGAAATATTTTTTCATATAATTTCAATATATTATTAATTAATTGATTTTAAGCAGGTCATTGAAAAGTAGACATACATAAACATGTTTCATTTGAGAATGCGGATCTATCTGATAATCCTTAGAGCAAAAAATTATATAAATTCCATCATGCAATCAATTTGGCACAATAAAATGCATATAAAATAAAAGTCTATTACCCCAAATGCTGTATTTTTGTTTGGGTAACGTTTCATATATTTTTAACATAAGATAATATTCATGAGAGCCATTCATTTTTATTGTAATGCCTTTACTTGAGCGTTATTAATATTGATGTTCTGAGTTTTTTTTCATATGGCTGAAAGTATTCTCAGTTGAAGACCAAGAAAAACCCAAAGAATGACATAATATTTGCACAACATACACAGTAAATGGCCGAAAATATGGTTCAAATTAAAAATAATAGAATTGTTTTCTTTAAACTTTTTAATATCAGAATGATGAATTCATCATAATCATTGTTAGTTCATAATTAAATGGTGGAAAATAATAGATGCTTTGAGTTTTAAGCTGAAAAATTGATGGATTACTACAAAATATTGACATAATATTCGTTATTATCAAAATATAAGAAGAGCATGTGTTGGAATGGATATTTCTTTAAGGATATATTTTAATAAATTATTAGCCATAGAATAAGACTGCAGATTTCAGCTTATCAAAGAATTATGATATTAAAATAAGTCAAGCTACAAGAACTCGAAGACAAAAATGGCTCATTATCTCCAGCTTCCAAAAGTTTTTAAGCTTTTCAAACTTTACTCACACAATGACTTGTAAAAAATCAGAAGCACAAGAAAGAGATTCCACCACACTTTCCATATTCATCAGTCAACGCTCTCTCAAATTATTATGGAATGAACTCATCTTTACAGGTTCATGGAACTTTTACAAGATACAAATATACTATAATACCATATTTTATTTTTTTAAAAATATGAATAAATCATAAAATGATGAAGGAAACGTTGTAGTTTTAATAAATAATAATTTTCGAATAATTTTGAATTTATTTATTGTGATCAAAATTATATCAATACATTTTAATTAAATAATATTTAATTAAATATTTAATTCAAATTAAAAATTATTTCTAAAATGTATTGATATAATTTTGATCACAATAAATAAATTCAAAATATTAGGGTGTCCCATAAGTTTCTTTCGTTTTCATATTAGGAAAAAAATAAACAATAATTTGTATTACATCCAAATTTATTGAATAATATACGATCCATTCTGTTCTATTACCTTTCTCCAACTCTCCGGAAGCCTCATAATGCCTTCTTGCCAAAATTTACCAGGTTTGTTGACAAAATATTGATCAAGGTACATTTTTATATCATTTTTTGAATTAAAATTTTTACCACGTAAAGAATTTTTAAATGAAAGAAATAAATAAAAATCTAAAGGGGCAATGTCCGGAGAGTATAAAGGATGAGGTAAAACATCCCAGTCAAATGATAATAATTTATTTCTGACGAGCAAAGACACATGAGGCCTGACGTTATCGTGATGAAAAACAACGCCTCGTCTGTTCGTTAATTCTGGCCGTTTTCTGGCAATTGCATCCTTTAGATTGTCTAGTTGGAATTAATATTTTGTTGAATTGATCGTTTCACCTTGCTGAAGTAGCTCATAATATAGTACACCCTTCCAGTCCCAACAAATGCATAGCAAAACTTTTTTTGGATGTAGGCCAGGTTTAGCTACAGTTAAAGCTTCTGTACCCTTGGTCCAAGACCGTTTACGTTGGATATTCTCATAGAGTATCCAATTTTCATATCCAGTGACAAGTCTCTTCAAAAAAGGTTGCCTATTATGTCGCTGGAGAAGAATATCACATGTTGAAATACGCTGAAGTTTATTTGAGTGAGTCAGTTCATGAGGAAGCCACACGTCTGAACGATTGATGTAGCCCAATTTTTTCAGATAATTATGGACGGTTGTTCGTGGAATTTTTAACTTGTTAGCTTTTTCGCGAACAGTTTATCGCGGGTTTCCTTCAACCATGGCTATGATTAGATCTGTGTTCATTTGCGAAATAAATTTTATGGGACAACCTAATATATTCTCTGACTTATCGGTTCAATTATGGTTTGAAGCCGTGGAATATTTAAGTCGGTTTTCTCTATACATCATGAAAATAGATGCAAATTCAATTAAAATGGAAACATTGTAATCTGTTCAATCTGAAATGAGAAACCTTTCTGCGAGTTCCACGAAAAATATTTTAGATGGTACTTCCATGGTACAATTTTTCAATAATAAGCATATTGTGTGGATTTAATGAAGTTTATTTTTGACTTCACCCCAGGGCAATGCGCAGTATCAGATTGCTTTCGGAAGATAACAGATTCCACATAGTTATTCATCAGATTTTAACGCAAAAATATGTGAACAATTTCAGCGGATAGAATACCATAAATTCACAACGTTACGAGGATAGTCCCAGAAGTACCCGGCCTGCTGTATAGTTAGTGGTTGTTGTTAGAGTTTGATTCTTCGTTTACAACATTAAATATTGGGCAGCAGATATACTCACGCCAGAAATGGTCAATAAAATCCATAAAATGATATTGGATGATGAATAAAAATTTGTACATGAGAAAGCTGTGCGCAAGATGGGTGCCGCGTTTGCTCGCAATGGAACAAAAACAGCGTCATGAGGATGTTTCAATCGAGTTTTTGGCGATGTTTCACAGCAATAAATCCGAGTTTTTGCGTCCATCTCTTCAAAAAAATCAAAATCAAAAAGTGTGCTTAGAAGAGATTCTCAGTTGATAATAACACATTTGGAATGAACAAAAGATTTTCCTCGAGTGCATTGTTTCGCATTTACCACGACGTTATGCAATACGGGAATTTCCCCTTTATTCAAGCGAATGTTGCAATTTAAAAGGTCATTTCTAAAGTTATAAGATAAAAAGTACAACTTTCGCGGCGTATTTTATTAACATTTGCCGACTTCTTTGCGGGGCGAGGATTTATACTTTCGTCCTCATGAAAGTTAAATCCCACTTGCGGGCCATGCCATTTTTGCAGACACAACTGTTGAAAGTTTCTGTTTATTCCCGCATTCATTTTTATTCACCTGCGGTGCGATATCGCATGTTTTATTAATGTCCATGGTCGTAAAGTCAGATTATGAAAATATATAAATAACCCCGAAACAACGATCTCTTTAGGTCGACGTGGGATAACATATTCGAGCCCGCTATTATGCTATCGATTGGCAAGACAAACAGGGTCGTTGAGTATCGTCGGATGGCTTTTATCGCGGTTCTTCGTTAGCATTTATTAATAGACATCTCTTTGAAAGCCCAGACGAAATTAATAGCTCAAATATCGAGTGCGATTCATATTTGCGATTTTTGCTGAATGTGCGGCGTAATTTGAGCTTATCTGCTATATCGGACACTCCCACGCCGCCAGCGCCATCCAACTCGTCAATCAACGTAAACCTTATATGTCAATCAGCTTCAGGACCTTATTTAAATAACATAATTCCTTCTACTTATATGTCCCATAAGTTTCTTTCGCAAATGAACACAGATCTAATCATAGCCATGGTTGAAGAAAACCCGCGATGAACTGTTCGCGAAATAGCTAACAAGCTAGAAATTCCACGAACATTCGTCCATAATCATCTGACAAAAATTAGGCTACATCAACCGTTCAGATGTGTGGCTGCCTCGTGAACTGACTGACTCAAATACACTTCAGCGTATTTCAACATGCGATCTTCTTCTTCAGCGACATAATAGCCAACCTTTTTTGAAGAGACTTGTCACTGGATATGAAAGTTGGATACTCTATGAGAATATCCAACGCAAACGGTCTTGAATCAAGGGTACAGAATCTTTAACTGTAGCCAAACCTGGCCTACATCCAAAAAGAGTTTTGCTATGCATTTGGTGGGACTGGAAGTGGGTAAATTATTATGAGCTACTTCAGCAAGGTGGAACGATCAATTCAACAAAATATTGTTTCCAACTAGACAATCTAAAGGATGAAATTGCCAGAAAACGGCCAGAATTAGCGAACAGACGAGACACAGCAGCGGATATTTGAACAATGCTATATTTCATACTAAATGCCATAAAATATTCTTTAAATTTAAATACAAATTGGTTAGATATATTATACGCAACTTGTTTTATTTGGATTTAAGAATTGAGCGTCTCTATTAAAAGGTCCACCTAATACAAACATGAAAATATATTTGCTCGTTCCAACAATTTTTTGCTTCTTTAAAAGTCCGCGTAATTCGTACGTGTAGAACATCTGCAAGTACACCACTTTGTCGATTCGAGCAGAACAAATATAAAGGAAGAAAGTCGCCAATTTTCCAGGAGCTAAGTGATTCTCCCTAAACTTCCAAATTAAATTCAACTCGCGTACTGCGCAGTCACTTGGCTCTCTGTCAACACTGTGGGGCTTTAAGGCTCTATTTCGAATGTCCGCGATTCGTAGCATTTGCTCGTTTGAACAAAAACAATAATGACGATCGCATTTGCTTGCAGGATTATATGGCAGGTATTAGTTCGTGCGGCACTAAGGATGCGCGCCCATATAAAATGCTCACGCGTGGCCAGCGTAATAGGCGCAGAGCTCATCGTTTATTTTTGCATGGCTCACACAATGTCAGCAAATTAATTGCTTAAAATTGCCCGAATAAAAATATTTTACGGGATCGTTAAAAGGTCGTCCGGATGCACGCTAATATGCATGAAATGTGTGAATTTTTATTTTTTTTATGTGCCATCAAAGCGTTCCGTCTTTATGGTCACAGCACGGATTTAATTCCGCGCTAAATGCGAAAAAAATGGTCACTCTCAGAGTGAAAAACTTTCATGAAAATATACACTTTTGAAACATTAAGTCTTTAAAAATGTGTTCATGACATTCGCTTCTTTCTCATTGTAATTTCGTTTAAGAGTGTCTTTTGGTTGCCAATGCAAATATTATATTCGCGCATAAGTTCACTGATTATTGACCTTCTTTTATCGGGTTTATTTAATATTTTGCTAGTTTATTCATAGGGAATCGAAAAGAAATTGCATAAATTGAAAATATTTATTGTATGTTAAATGTCGGATTGACTGAACTGAAAACGACCAGCCTCACACTGATATAGTGGATTTCTTTCGTTGGTATTTTATTGTTAAACGCTACATTATAAAAATATTTCAATAGAGTTATTTTTCTTTCAGTTAACTTTCATTCCTGAGCAACGAGCTGATGTCTGACATGTTATTTTAAACAAACGTATAAGGTTTATTTTCGTATGAATTCCATAGAATTCCAGGCGTTCAACTTTCAGCATTGATCTACTTTAACAATGAGTAAAATTCAATGTAATACATTGCTTACATTTAAATGTGAATTTTATCTTAAATGATACAAAATAGCGGAGAATTTTTTTTTAAATGCTATTTAACCTTGTTACTATATTCTTTTTGTATTGAAATTGGTCGATCCCGGGTATTTGTCAGCCATTTTGTTCAGTCATAGTAAATTCTTCCTATGGAGAGGTCATAGCGCGCTTCTGCTACATTCCATCCGTGTGTGATCCGCTTGGACATTCGTTTTTTTTTAATTTTCAGAACAAAATAACAGAATTTTTTTATTTTAACAGCGCCATCTCTTGTGGCCCTACGGAGACATTGCACCTGCATACCGACCGATCGCTTCTTGCGCGTGCACCGTTGCCGGTTGGGTAGTGACGCGCAGGAAGCGGGGGTCGGGAGAGTCGTCGGTTAGCCTTGGCTGCGGGAAGTCGTCCTTCCTGCAACCAAATCTCTCTCTATTTCCCTTGTGTGGAATAAATAGTTATTTAGAGAAGAGAGTCTTTCTATTCGACGCCTGTCGAAATTTCGTAGCATTCGTCGTCGCTTCTTCGATTTTTCGAAGTCTCTTTGGTGATATAGTGTTAGAAAAACTTGGTGACAATAAGATTTGGGTGAGATGGGTGCCCAGAAAAAGAGCTAACGGTGGAGGTCTATAACACTGGTACATAAAAGCTGGTGCCCCGACTACAGAAATGTCTCGATCTCGACTTTCCGTTGAAAATACTTGAATATATTTGTGAAATAACCTATGAATTTCAATTAAATACAAGCATTATTCGATCCTACACCAATCTTCTAACCTTACTTTCTGGATAACCCTAATATGATATATACTGTATAAAGTCTTAAAAAATGAACTTAAACCGCAGAAATAATTAGGAGCAGCGAGTGACTATGGGTATGCTAAGACCTGCACAGTTCTCTGCATGTATTGATAGATTTGAATCAGGGGTTTGTGAATGTAAAAATTAATGCTTCGAACCCTTATTTGGTTCCGCTTAATTTTTAAACATTTATATCGGTTCAATTATGGTTTTTGTTCCAAGAAAAATATTGGTTTTTCGGTTCAGCTTCTATATGAGTAATACAGGGTGCGGAAAGGTAACTACTTTATATTAAAAATGAATAACACAGGCAGTGATCAGTTTTCCATATAAAGAAGTTTCCCTGCCGCACCCTGGTGAGAAGCATCAAAGCCCGACTATCTTAATACATTAATCAGAACTGAGACCATTTTAATTATATAATTTTTAAAATATGATGAATAAAAACTTTAAATGTCTTTCTGTTGCATGTAAAAAATAATCAAAATATTTTCTCCTATATTTTCCGTGTTATTTATTTTTAAAATAAGGTAGTTTCCCTGCCGCATCCTGCGTTTAATATCATCGAAACATAGCTGTTATCCTTCGTAAAGTACATAAAAATGGTGAATCCAAACTCTATTTCGTATAAGGCGTTTACCGAACCGATAAAACTAATATTTTTAAATCGGTTCAATACCGGTTTTCGTTCCAGCAAAATAACGGTTTTAATGAATTCTATATATGCAATACTTTAATGCAGAGTAATGTACCTTACCATTTATCAAATATTGTAGATGAGTTTTTGAATATATTAGATTTTAGCTTCTCGGTGATAATTTGGATCGTTCTCAAAGACAAACGTACAGATTAACAGCCATATTGTGTGATATTTTAATACATTGTTGAGGTTTTGGAAGGTTTGGATGTATTTAGTTTAACTTGGATGTTTTGAATTTGAACGTCTGCAAAATGTATCCATCCATCTAAGAGAGCCCCCAATGATGATGATGCGCCCTCAAAAACCATTCCCGTATACATAAATGCGTCGTCCTCGTAATCTCCTTATCTTCCTGTTGAAAAATAGTTTCTTCGTCCATTACCGGCAAATCGAGACCTCGAATTTAAGCCGATAATGATAATCATCTTCATTCCGCCGAATTAGCTTCGTTCTCGACAATCCTTGTACAAATATCGCATTCGTTAGTCACTTCCCGGGGGCGCTCCCAGGACGTCGGAACCATTAACGTCTTGTCGCCGAGGAAAAATGTACCAACTAGGGGAGCAAAAAGAAGAAAAATCTTCTCCGTCCTCGACTAGAATAGAATTCGCGACAAAAAGAGTAACGTTTGCATAATAAATGATCGAGTGAATTCCATTGCAAATTGGTTAATAAAAATTCAACAAATCCGACACAGTGTTCATCCATGGACTAATATCCGTCCATAATAACTTAAGCTTAATTCAGATTTTTTTCATTAATCGATCAATCATCAAGTCATAAGATGATGCAATAAAAATGCAAAAAATCCGGCTTTTAAAACGCAAATCTATCATTCAAAACCGCAATCATTCAAAACGAACGCCTCTGCACAGGTGTCGTCGATATTGTGCCCATTGAAATATCCCGTTTTTTTTTTTTGCTCGATAAAAGGAGGCTGTAAATCAATCATCTATTCAACTCTATTCAATGTCCAGGTACTTGAATGGGACCCGAAATTAAATAATGGCCGGAATATCCGACTTTTTTAACGAGCTCGTGGAATTAAAGTCGAATGGACTACGGAAGCTTTTTCGGGATAGAAACAACCCACTCGTAGATTAACATCGGTTGTAACTATGATCCATTTTTATAATTTTGACTGTGACATTCTCTCAAATGTTAAGTGATGGACCCATGTTTAATCCATGGTTATGAATCGACGCAAAAACTCAGATTTATTGCTGTAAAACATCGCCAAACACTCGATTGAAACATCCTGGCGACGCTGTTTTTGTTCCATTGTGAGCAAACGTGGTATCCACCCTGCGCACAGCTTTCTCAAGTACAAATTTTAAAACAGCATTAATTGTCGCTTGAAGTTTCACTTTTCGTGACGCTCAAGCCAATTTACCCTATTGCGCAAAAAAAAAAACATCTTAAATAACCTTGTACAATAATGAAATCGAGAAAAACATTTCATTTCATAAATAGTTGCCAAAATACACAAAATGCCATTGGTAAATATTTGCGACAAATGCACATTTTTAACACATTTCTGGTATTCTTCTCGGTCAATATGTATTCTGATTATTAGAGCTAACAATACAAGACATCCTGTACATATATAGAGTTGGATTGAAGTGGAAAAATTATATTCAAGCATGCCAATGATCCATTTAAAGATACAAACGCTATTCATTCGTCCATTAGGAATACAACGATATAATTGCGAGTCTTAATGATCCATTATAAAAAAGCACAAAAAAACCAACACTATACAAATTGTTTAGTTATTTAATTTCGTACGAAAACGGGCTTAGAATTCGCGAATATGAAAAATTAGATCGTTAAAATCCACCGTGAGATTCTTACAACTAATTATTGTATACAATATGTTAAAGGATTTATATTAATTTTGAAACATTCGTGCTTCCATGGGAACGTCTTTTGATTATGGTTTTTATTGGAAACGTCCAAAATAGGAAAACTATGTCAAATTGTTCGAATTATCTATGCTTATGGATAATATTTGAAATGATATAATATTATGAATTTAAACAATTTACTTCAAAATCGATATAATTCCTAAGCATATGTACTTAACACATTTTACGCGGGAATTTCACAGCTTAAAAATCGCTATAAATTCAAAACTACAATTGATTGAAGTGACAGAATTGAATATTTAATTTTTTAATGATGAAATTTTACAAAAAAAGTATGATAAAATTTGTACAAATTATGGATCGCATATAATATATGCTTAAACTTTTTTTTGTGCGGTCGATGCGTTCCGCGGAAAATCGCACAAAATGCTTTTTTAAAAAACTTACATAGAAAAAGTGAAGATACGTTCCATGGATTTTAAAAACCGCATAACTTTGAAACGGCTATATAAAATATATTCAAAATCGCACAAAAAAAAATAGTTAATAAAAAAAACAGGAAAATAATAAGGTAATTAAAAATAATATAAAATATACGATGTCATGTATTATTGGTAAAATTTTAAAGATGTCTGACATCCACTGTAAATAAATAAATTTTGACATAAATCTGGTAGGAATAAAAGAGGGTTATATAGAATTCCTTTCCTATTTATCCAAAATATCTCAATACGTATTCTTTATGGAATAAAAAAATGCTTTAAAAAAACCGCATAACTTCGAAATCGCACAAAAAAAGTCGCACAAAAAGAGTTTTGAATGTACATATTATGTCCTAATCATGTGATAATTTTAAAGGGGTGTTTCTAGTTCAAAGTAGTGACGCCGGTTCTAATTTTGCTCAAATCTTGAAAAGCGTTTTTCTTGAAACTACTTTTTTTCAACGCGGTTGACATGATATCTCAAGTTTTAATTAACTGATTTATTTTAAACTTAGTATGAACTTTTTTAATATAATTTTATATCGTTTCTACCAGATATTTGTCAAAATTTTATTTTAACTATTTTAGAAAAAAAAACTGGAAAAATTAGGGCAAAAAATGACTTTTTTTAAAAGCGACATCTTTATAATTAAGGATCTTTTTTATTTACGATGAAAGGTTTGGAATTGTATCAATCAAGACAGCTCTTTTTTATCTCTTATAATTTACCAGTCTATAATTTTTTTGTATATTCTAAAAAAAAATTCAATAAATACCTACTAAAAAAAAATGTATGCTTAAAAATACTTTTTTATCGAACTTGAAAAAAAGTCCAAAATTTGTCCCTCTAGATTAGAATACTCCCCTAGAAAAGAAGTTTTGTGTCATATTGATTAAATCAATATAACAATAGTATTCATGTAAAAACGTGTCCCGACGAAAGTGTGTTAGTATTGCACATGATGAAAATATTGATAGCAATTTTTTGTGAATTGAACATCATTTAGTTAAAATAATTTGGCATTTAACTCTCATTATAGTACCAATCGTAAATAAACAATTACTAGTCATACCGCCTAAAATGTGTTAAGATTTTATTTCAATGCTTAATGAATTTAAAAAAAATGTCAGCCTTAAGATGTAATCCATATCGAATAGTCACACATCACATTTAGAGACACTTCCACTTAAAGAATTTAATGATCCAAATTGAATTTCATCGTTTAAAAAGTATCATTCGCAGAGTGCGGCAGGGAAACTACCCTATTTTAAAAATGAATAACATAAGCAGTATGTGAAAAATTATTTTAATTATTTTTTTCATGTTATAGAAACATATTTAAAGTATTTATTTAATATATTTTAAAAATTATATTATTAATGTGCTCAATCTTTGTGTTAAAATAAATGGAAAGAGGTTGTAAAACTCGGTTATCTCAATGTGTTGACCAGAACGGAGACAATCTTAATGATATCATTTTTAAAATATAATAAATCAAAACTTTAAATGTGTTTCTATATAATAAAAATAATAAATAAACTTATTTTTTCTATATCGTTTGTGTTATTTAATTTTTAAATAAGGTAATGTTTCGGCCGCACCCGTAAATTTGTGTAACGAAACATAAAACGATTAGGTAAGCGTGAAACCTATTGCCCGTCGAAGCCAAAATATGGTTATATTGACATCTTTCGGCAACGTTCTTCATTCAAGGGGTAGCTTTTGCATGTTTGCTCCATGTACAAATAAGACGTCATCCTCTAATTTCACAAGTATATGATAATAGCATAAATTTACCAAATATGTACCCATGGTGTTTTCTCTTTTCATCGAGGCCAAACCGAGTGCCTCCTCGACCCGTCATTCGTTTCGTCATCGTCATATCTACACTTATTTAGCATTTTTAATCATCAATAACCCGTTTTAAAAGTCTATTGACCGTTATATCTATGTACGCAGTAAAAATCGTAAATACGATACGCCACAGCACATGACATGTGTCGGCATACAGTCTTTGTGGCTTCCGATTCTTGAGGTCGTCCTGAGGAACGTCGCTTTGTCATTCAAATGCGAAATTCTCTGCAAAATACAAGCAAGGCCGACGATGGTGTCGCCGAAACGGAGTTAACGACTTATTTGGTTTCGGGCGATAAAGCAGGCGCGGACGTGCCCAATCTCGTCGATGACCCCTTATCTGCCGTCTATTTGTCACCGGAGTCTGAGGGTTAAGTTGCCGGAAGGTCGAGGGTTACCGATACTGGCGATATCGATACATTTATCGGCTGGAGGGTTGACAAATCGACATTATTTCAAACGAGCCTTCCGGGCCACGAATTTGCTTAGGAATACATTCCATGGGAAAACTCTTTTCCCCGGATAAAAAATAGGGTGATCGAATAAGAAATAGGGTACATTTATTTCCTTTAAAAACATACGTTTGAACATCTGTAGAAATGCTATGATAATGACCGTTGTTGTTGCATTGGTAATTAGCTTTGAGCCCAATTAACCTTTCCTCAGCAATGCAACACGAATTATTAATTATTCTTCCAAAAGATTAATATGGTTGGGTCAACTCTATTAGTGGAAATTCGTTTTGTTTTGCTGACAAAAAAAGCTATTTATCTTGTGGTTTCTCGACCACATGATGATAATTATATTAACATATTCCAGTCCGCACAAGTGGCAAAATTAGAGTTCCTTTATAAAAATCAATATAATTCTTAAAGCAGCTGATAGATTGAAACAAAATTTTCTATGTGTCTTTATAAGGACTTATTGTATAGATATAAATAAATATAAAAAAGTTTTATTTATTCGCGAGGCGCTCATTCGAAGTGTTAGCGGTCTGCAGGACGGACCGATTGGGCACACAGACCTTGTGACCACTCCCACTTTCTTTAGGGCTTTCAGGACTTTTTGCCGCATTTTTGGCGAAAAGTCTAGGAGGTCTAAAAAAATAGGAGGCTCATGCCAATGAGGTCGCGAGTGAGACTAGGATCCCTTCCTCATAAACTTATGTATATATTTATTTTAATTAAATTATGTCTATGTTTAGTTTTTAACCTAAATTATGTATTTATATATCTTAGCTAGTTTAAATTAGTCCCGCTATTCGGGCTGGCATGGCACCGAATAGCGGGGTCAATAAACAGCTCGGGTAAGAGGAGAATCCCCATCTGGTTGGGGGAAGGACGTCTTCCAGCAGCCAAGGACGACCCAAACTTTGCCTCATAACCGGACTGACAACTGTGCACGCGCAAGAAGCGATAGATAACGTTCTTTTAGTAACATAGAAAATGTCACTGATAATCTGACGAGTTGAATCTGCACAGATTAAATCGGCACGAAAACTTCGAAAACAATCGAGAAGATATTAAGTCTTGGAAGGTCGACCGATTGTCTTGGCCGCGGGAAGACTTGGACAAACCACAGCCAGCTTTTCCGATCTTGCAATTTTGGATTTTATCCTGGTGTAATAATAAAGACCTGGAGCCAGAAAACTTGATATAAAATAGATGTTTTGAAGCCAATCATAAAACTTAAATCAAAAACCAAACCAGGATGTTTTTGTGCGTCAAAAGCTCAAACTACAAAATGCGCGTTTTCTAGTTAGCGTACCGGAATGTGTTGATTTTGAAAACCACAGAAAAATGTTTTAATTTTCCTTAAATAGATTAGTAACATAATTGTCATGGGTTTTGTGCGTCACATCTATAGATGTGACTGATGATTACATTTTTAAAACATAATCACCATAAAAAACCACGTCAAAATGATTGGCAATAAGTTCCATAAAAGGGAATGCCAAACCGTCACCACAAAAAGAAAATAACTGCGTTACCCACGATTGTAAAAGCTGACCAACCAATACAGTATAACCTCCATTATCCGGACCTCGGTTATCCGGATTTTCGATTATCCGGATTGTTCAAAATAAAAAATACAATTTATTAATTTGCACGTGGAGAATTGTGTTCACTTTTGCTCACATATGTAATGGATTGCAATATTTTTTTTTTGGTTCATTGTATGGCGCATTTGTACCAATATCATCGAGTGTATAGTAATAAAAATAATCCTTTATAAAAATAATTTTATATGAGTACATTAATCCATACTTAAGTCTAGAAATTCATATATGTATTGAATTCTTAGTTTTAAGCTATAGATACAGAGTTTATTAATTCTGGACAGTAGACAGATCGGTCTATAGTTTTCGGGATGGATCATTTTTTTTACTGATTTTGGAATTGGAATTACCTTTGCAAATTTCCATAAAGTGGGATAATAACCGAAAACTTTCGTGGGAAGTTTTTAATGATTGTATTATCAATTTTGCCGAAGGATTTAGGATTATTTTTGAAGAATTATTTTAATGATTTCGAAATCGTCTGTTTTGTGCTATTGTCGCTTAAGTGCTGGGAATCCTGGTGATTAGTCCAAAGTTTTGGATAATAGGTTTACCCTGTCTACGCTATTGTCGATTATTCAGAGATCGTCACTTAAAGAGGGAAAACCTATCGTCCTTTGTTTGACTGATTTGACGAACATCGGGTGTACAAAATCATGCATTTTGTGTACAATAAAAATTAGATCACTAGTCTTTAATACGCAATCGAGTGATTAAATTACGATGCAAACGATCCTGGATTTCGAATTTTGAATGCTGAGGAAATAATTGAAGAAATATCTGCCTCGGAAAATAAAGATCCATAATACGAAGAAGAGATTTGCGAGGGAGGATATATTAGTCCTTACACATTCTGAAGCTTAAAAGATTATGATTGCCCAACATCAAATCATCATCAACAACATCATATTGAATTTGTATTCAAATATGAAAATAATCGAGGATGAATTTGAAGGTAGATATTAAAGAAGAGTCCTTTAATTTAGTTTTTGGCTAGTTTTATTCCCAATATTTCGACGATTTTAACAACTATCAAACGTCTTTATTTCAAATTCTGGATATAAATAGTTATGTATTAATGGCAGATCATAATTGTGTCAGCCCTGCCCTAGATAAGATTAGATCACAACCGGCTGACAGCTTAGCGTCTTCCATGAAATGGATTAATAGGTGATTTTTAAATTCAGATAATCGAATTTCGGACAATCAAGAATCCATTGTGCTGTTAAACGGCGATCTATCCATTTATACAGCATTTAATCCCCCGTCCCGGGGTTATTTTCGTTCGCTATCCGCAAAAAAGGGCATCAGGTCCGGGAACATTGTTTCGAAATAATTCCAAGTTCTGGTACAATAATAATACGGGAGTAATGAATACGTGACTCCAATACGAAACGGCGTTTCGTTCCGCCCCCAAGAATTGTTACTCACCAAGACAAAAGGATGACGATCATAATAACAGCGATCGTCGCACTCACATTCGCAGATAAGAGCGCCAAATCGCGAAAATTATACTCCAGCATCGTATTAAATCCGAATTGGTATTTTTAAGAACGCCGTAATGAAATGGCCCTGGGGGGGGCTGAGATAAATTGGATTTGGCTCGGTCATCCCCGAATGCGTGGAAATATCGAATTGCACCAACGGATGTGGGCTTTGAATGATCTATATTTGTGATTGTATCAATCGAATTCAATTGTGAAAGTTGATAAGGGCGAAGAATGCAAAATTCAGTCAGAATTTGGAACGGAATGGATTTCGCAACAGTTTTCAAGCAAATGTTGCTTTCATTTCATTTTGAACATTTACGATTTTCAATAGGAATTTAATGGTTTTAAACATGATATTTTATATAAGATATACTGTAAAATTGAGGCAATTTATATCATAATTGATCAAGTATCGGTAGTGCCAAAAATACGTGCCGTTTGTATACTTCTGTTTAGAAATATTATAAAAAAATAAAGGGCGTATGTTTTGGGACGGTTTTATTTGCTATGCGCTTTGAAACATTCGTTGTTCGAGTTATTCTGACTTAGGTTGTGAGAGGTCTAAAAAACTAGATAACGACATTCTACGAGATTTGTTCGAGACAAATCCAGGTCTTTCCATCGATAGAATAACAGAAAGACTTGGACAACTTACTCACCTATGTATCGACATTTTTTGGCGATCAAACTTGTCCAGAACTTATAAATAGGCACAACGTCATCTTCCACCACGACAACTCGATACTCCATTCAGCGAAAAATACTGTAACGTGGGCGCCCTCTGCCGAAATTCGGGGCCCAGTTATCTTCGCCGCGGACCGGTCGCTTTTCTTCTTCTATCCTTCCGGCGCGCGACGGTATCCTCAGCGCGGGTTTTTCCAATAACCCACGGCTGCCGCGTCTCCCGAAACGTCGGCGAAAAGGATTCAACTAATGGGGAGGGGGTGGTGGATGGTGGATCTTTGGACGATGAGTTTCAAAGATGGTCTCTTCTTTAATATTTTATTCTTCGTACTTCATGGAGGCTACGGTTGCGAGGCGAATTTCAACACTACTCGCTCAATCAAAGTTACGTCAGGGACTCAGACTCGGGACTCAGGACTGTGACGGTCGTCGAGCCGAAGCTCGACTCCCCAAGGAGAGCTTGACTTTGATGGTCGTCGAGCCGAAGCTCGACTCCCCAAGGAGAGCTTGACCTCCTGTATGGTGCTCTGCACCTCTTTTATACACGGTTTAATGATCCCCTTCTCTTTCATCGATCTTTCTGGACGCCAATTGCATTGCGTAGTTGTATCGGAATTTTTATGATGATTGCTGCTGATCCTATTGCTGAATTGATATGGCGCTTCGAGCGCGTTCTATCATTGTTATCTGATCCTACGGAATGCTAATCGTCCTTCCAGAAAGGTCGATCATTTGATGCTTTTATAAACAAGAGTCTTTATTATGGTCGTTAAGATACGAGAATTGATGGATCATTTAACCGAGTATCGTTACGCTTCTAGAAATTTTTTCCCTTGAAATGGAAATTTCCAGGCTTGCACGGCAACCCTGTCTCTTTGGTTGGGGATTTCCCAACTCCACGTTACAATACTATTAACCTTTTCGTTAGTGAGCAAATTTAAAATCGATGAAGTCGTTGATGAAGTCGTCAACTCGCAGTCTCAGTCTCCCGAACTGCGCTAAGTTCTCTCTGTCTCTGTCTGTCTCCGAGCTTCAATGTGCAAGAGTGCTCTTTCTGAATAGTAGAGGGGGTTACGGAGGGTCTCCGATAGTACTCCCGTAGGGGTTAAATAAATTTTTAGACATAAAAGCGGTTTTTAAATACAAAAGATGCGAGTTTGGAGGATATAAAAACTGCCTTTCTTCTTGCAGGGCTAAAAACAATGTTTTTGGGATCACTAAGACGAAAGTTGATCCATTTAAATAGCAAACTATAGCTTGAGATCGATTAAACAATCGCAGCAATAGTAAAGGATCATCCAAATGCGACGTCTAGATGTCAGTACTGTATCTTTTGATTGTAAACCGAAAAACTATAAACCAGATGTTAAAATTTTATAGATCCATAGGAAGAATATATTGTTGTTTAACTCGTGTTGTTTATTGCTCCTTGTACTTATAAAACTGATATTAAAAATGGCACTACCGATAAATCCATGGTATTATGGGTAATATAATAGTTTAATACCTAGATTATAAAGGTTCGAATTCAAATCCACATTGGGAAAAAATCCATTTAGATAATTTTATCCCAATTTAATAATTCGTGGAAGTGAATAGAAATTTAATAAAAACTTGACGAAAAAGATGTTTTAGCTGACAATGGAATTTCCAATCGATTCAATGTCATTTATATTAGGGTGACCCGAAAATATTCGCGTATTCTGAGACATTATGTTAGAGCTCAGTTTGTGTCCAGACACAGTAACGGTAACGATAACTAAATTATTATTTATTCCACATGAGAGAGAGAGAGAGATCTGGCTGCAGGAGGGACAACTTCCCGCAGCCAAGGCTAACCGACGACTCTTTCGACTCCCGCCTCCTGCGCGTCACTACCCAACCTGCAATGGCGCACGCGCAAGAAGCGGTCGGTCGGTATGCAGGTACAATGTCTCCGTAGGGCCACAAGAGATGGCGCTGTTAAAATAACACATTGCACCTGAAGAGAGATGGAAGATGTTACTGTTAACAGCGTTACTACGTGGGAATGATAAATCGCCCACACTACAGTACCATTAAAAACACATCGACAAAACGAATAGGATGGAGGTATTATGGGGTAGAATGGGTACCGCATGCAACTGGTTATGATTTTTTTATAAAACAAATACGCAAATATTTCTGATTCTCCCTAATATTAAATTTCGACATCACACAGCTAATGAATACCATTTTTCCCATGGCACATATTTAAATCGGAGATTTGCGTGAGTGTATCGAACATTCTCATGTGAAAGTTACACCCAGATGAATTGACCTTTGGCTCTGCAAAATCTGTCCGAAGAAGATGCTCAATAAAAGAAAACCAGCACAAAACACTGGTCGTTGAAAAAAAAAAACATGAAATATGTTTCCGGTCCGAGCATAATCATTATGATGAATTACAAACATCTAAAATACCCAATGAAAGAAAACCTAAAGTGCAAAAAATTACGACCTCGATAAGTGATTATATGCGGTGCTGGAAATAAACCAATAGAATACTGTGATAATTCCTAGTAGTGAATGATTGAGCAAACTGGTTCCGATGTCGATTGAACTTGTAATATGATGATAAATCATTCATCGTTAATGTTGTATTTTATACATACGTAGCAGCCTCTCAATCTGATGTATATATCACGCTTATTTATACATGTAATCGATTTAGGTTTAAATTTAAGAGAATGTTTCTCTTAAAGTGGCATGAGATCTTAATGACAGAAGATGACAGACATTTAAGACGGATTTAAGAGCTTTTTATAGACACATTTTCTTTCGGAATCGTTTCTGATTACTAATGACGTCTACTCATTTTCCACCCTTTCGAGCAGGCACTCTGCGAAAAGCGTGAAAATTTCAACGAATTTTCCGCGGAAGCATTCCGAAAAGGATGTAAATATGTGACAGAAGCGATTTTCAAAACAACGGTTGATGTTTTCGAAATGAAAAACGGATAAATCCAAGAACGCAACTATTGTAGATCATATCGATGATTCGTTGAAATTCTTCACGGCGCCGAATTATCAAGATTTTTTAACGGAATTGCATCGAACGATCAGGAAATTATATTCTCATTTAGAAACAAACCCGGATAAGATTGCGATCGCTTATTTCAGTTCGATCATAGATCCGGATTCGATGTAATTGTCCATTCATACAATCAATATGACATCATGGTTTTTTACCCGTCAAGATGGATCAACATGAAAAAAACCACAGATAAAATGAATCTCGAGTCATTTCAATAAATTAGTATTTACACTGACGATTAATAATTAAATAATTCGACAGATGGATCTTTGAAAAATGGCGCGAAAAGTTCAAATGTCAAAGATTATTGCTGTCGCAAGCACCTGGTTCGTCTTGTTTGGTCGCTTCCATCTTCAAAGATCATCCAAAATAAATCTTGTTGTTATTGTAGCATATATATTTAAACAACCGTGGCGAAAGAATGTTTAATATAACACAAACAATGTCATGGATGTCTGGTGCGTTATGAAGACGGGAATGTTTCGCGGCTGTATCCCCACGTTCGTTAAATTGCGGTCCACGATTGTATAATGCGAACAAAATTATCATCTCAACGGCATTAAATTCTACGAATGCTTGGAATAACGGCCTTAATTTAATCGTCTATTCAATACTGCAATTTAAATGTCAAATATTGCATCATACCGTGTATGCGTTCTCGCCTCGCAATGATTCCCTCAATGCAGTTTGAAACATAATATGAAACAAAGCATGCAAATAATATAAATAAAAAACATTTCTGGCAATAGCCACACTAGAAACATCCAGCATATGTTTACGCGCTGGATAGAAACATTAAACATCTTGACAAACATCCTATTTCGGCCTAATTTCACATTAGCATACACTAATAAATTTGTATTTAGCCATGTTATCAATTAAAAATGTTGCAATTCCATATATACTCCATATGTATCAAGCTAAAAACAATATTATGCGTAACCCAACCGGAATGTGTTAATAAATTGGGTATAAATGAAATAAAATGCCTTTTTGTGTGGGCTTAACTGGATGATATGGATACCGACAACATGTGACTCTAATAAGTACACAGCGCGTGCCACGATGTACATTCTGCACGAGCTATTTGAGTGCATGGTCTGAGTGCATCTCGCGCTATATTTTTGCTTTTGCGACGAGTTTTTTTTTAACAATAGCTATGTACATGGCCGTAACAAGGGCGTGGCAAAGCAGGTGCCCGCCACGGGCGCAACTGAGCTTGGGACGTTCATTTTTATAATATATATATTAAGTTGTCCCGCAATAAAATAAATATTTCGACCAATTGTAAAATTTAAACAATCCACCCGATCAGTCTTCTTCAGACAACTTCGTTTCATAATGAGAGCTTGAAATCGTTCTGTAGACAGTTCAGGTTTTATTCAGGTATGACATCCGATCGCGAGGCGCTCGTCATATCAGCGGTTCGAAAAGCGGACCGATTGGACATACAAACCTTGTAGCCATTCTGTCATCATTAAGGGCTTTTTGCGGCATTTTATATGATCTGTACAATTATGAACGTAGTGTCTGGACACTTTCTATATCATAGTATTTTTTTAAAACATTAACCGCCATCTATACTTTAGATCGGGTACTTTTGGGACTATTTTTGTATATTATTTTAAAACGTACATTATAATAGTATATTGCATTTATAATAGTATTAATTAACATACCCTTGTTACGGCTCTGGCTATGTATAGACCTTATCGAATCACTTTGATTTTGTCCATTGAAGGGTTTTACAAAATTTAAAATTTAAAAAAATATTCCGGATTCTTGCCTTTTGATAAAAAAAGGATATTTCTATTTTTCTACCTAGATTCAATTTTTTTTTCATATTCCGTAAGGAAATATCAATCCTTTCGCTCCATAAAATATTTTTGCAGCATATGTTTATAAAAACCAGATGGTGGATCTATGATTAAGTAAATGGATATCCTTTTTAAGGTATCTTGTATACTGGAAAATAAGGAAAGAAATCAGAAAGCGGTCAACTTAAGCGAAAAGGGTGCTACTGGAATTCCAAAAGAAATGTTTATCAGAAAGTCGTCGTCCAATATATTCATTTGTGTTCGGATTTACAGACAAATTTAGAGCTGTTTCATACGTTCCGGAAAAAATAAAAGCTATTCTTCCATTGTTGACTGTCCATTATGATAACTGAATTGTTGGAGAAGCATAAAAACCACAGGTAATGTTATTTTACAACAAGTACAAGGGAGGTATTGACGTTATGGACCAGATATTGAAGCAAACTAGTGCTGGTAAGTTGGTCTCAAGTTCCATTTTTTTTAAGTTAGCTCTATTTATACAAAGCTAGAATTGTTGGTTATTTATTTAGTAGCATCCATCTTATTGTTCATAAAAATTGCTTTAAAATACTTTTTAAGTTGAAGATCCATGAAAGATGTGGACTTTTTTAAAAATTAAAATCCACAGATGTTTAGCACATAATCTGTAAAGAAAGATCATATAAATCTTGCAAAATAATATTGCATGGTTTCGGCTTAAAAAAATATTTTTCATTTAAAAATCATTACTTTCCGCTTTCAAATTCGATGTGCAACAACGATTTTGCGTGTTTCTGATAAAACCAACAGCATGCATCGAATTAACATATTATGATACGTTTTAGATCCGAACATACGACGCTATGCAAATTTTCATTAATCAAATACTCGGTTGAGTGAGTCAATTGCGGGTTAAATATTAAACACTCGACTCGAGATCAATTTTAGTGTCGCGATAAACTCCAAAGCTTTATTAGCCGACACTACAGAAAAACTACAACTACGCAATATACGCATCGATCAATCGGCGTTTGTCTTTTGACAGGATGTTTGCCGATGGTTTATGATGTAGATGATAACAAAAATATGCTTAAATCCAATGTTAACATGTTGATGCTCGTTAGTGATTAAATTTGGCCGAATTATCTAACTAATTACTAATAATGATCGATGACTCTGAGGGGCGTATTTCCAGGCTATTCTTCCATTCATGTGGTTTTACAATATAGCTTTTGGATTAATATCGATTTTAGATTAACATGAATTGATATCGCAACAACAACGCATAGTTCCAATCAGTAGTTTCCAAAAATTCATGGAAATACATGAAAATCTTGATCCATAAGCCTACTTTAGACTTGTTCCATTTGAACGCAGTCATTGCAAAATAAACAGAATTTATTGCATGACATCATTACGCTTGTAAAGTCTGCCAGATCAAGTGTTAACACATTTAGTGCCGACATAATGGTGTGAATGTTTTGTATATGATTAGACGGTTACGACAAGCGGCTGTTATGTGCGAACTCAAGCATCTGAACTCGAATGAAATGCTTGTGCATAGCATAATTGATAATTTTATTAATATTTTAAGTTGGTGGAAAAATTAACAAAATAATGGAATAAAAGGGGAGAATCGGTTCCAAAGAAAACGAAGATAGTTCCATCTACAAGTAAGGTTGCTTGCTTCACTATAAACAGGGTATCGAAGCCATTGAACATTCATGGGAAAAGTGTATCGAGCTGAAGGGAGACTATATTGAGAAAATTGAATGTTGGATTCTTCTATGGATAGGCAATATTTTAAGTAAATATTTAGCATTGACTATGGAAGCTTTAATGTTTTTAATGAGTAACAGTTGTCTTGGTGATATTTTATATGCAAAATTTATACATAAATCCATCGTTTTCGTGGATTAATATACTTGTATCTGTTTCCAAACTATTTCTTATTAACAATACTTTTTTAAAGTTTGTATGGCGTCTGTTTGTAATCTTCGTCCAAACTATAATATTTATCACGAGCCAAATACCGAGGGACCATAATAACAATGATCGTATCATATTTAGGATAAGAGGCCAAGAACGTGACGGAAAGTTCTCCAGGCCTTACCCACCCGGGCCCTGCCCGAGAGTTGATCCCTACGCCGAAACAATTTTAGTACTTATTTTTTTTATGCGGGATAAAATCCACCTGGTGATCTTCATGGACCGCACGTCAAATCTCGAGTAGTCATCTCGACGCAGAGAGCAAACGGCCCGAAAGCGTTCGAAAACAATGGCGAAAGTTTTGCCCCGAGGGTACCAGGAAAACCTTCTTGTTCATGTTCGTGTCTGCCATTTATCAATGCGATATTATTGTTCTAATGGCTGTACATTTGATACGTGATTAATAGATTCGACTTGATCGGATTCGATGGATTCATTGTGCGTGCAAATTGATGGGACGAATGCTTGCGAAGGCGACGACAGATGGCAGCATCGCCCGAGCGGCAAAATGGCGCCCGGCTGTGAATAATATCAACCAAAACGCAATATACGATCTGATCAAATCTTGCATAATGATATACTAATCATACATTTTTTATTTATGAAGATTAATGGCATTATATGCTATTGACTAGGAATTTAATACCACCAAGGCCACAAAAACCATAAATGATATTTACGGCAAAGTGTTACCACTACAACACGTTGATGTTTGAAAGATACCCCTAGAACTCGAAAACATGGTGGTAACAGATCCTCGATTAAGTAAGAAAAATTATGACAGAGGATACATTCACCGTGGTCGACAGTTAAAAAGCATTTAAAACGTATCGGGAAGACGAACTCAATGGGGATTTGGATGCCGCACGAACTGTCCAAAGACAACACGTGCAAAATTCTATTGTCAAGGCAAAAAGTTTGTCCTTTTTACCATCAAATTGGGGATGAAAAATGGATTGATTATGACAATGTCTCTTCTTATCGCACTCCTCATGGCTGAGGATCGTGACTCCGACTGTGAGTCGACCGTGGCACCGATGAACGTCCTCCAAAGTTTCCAGCCTTTGAATTTTGGTTGTGGAAAGCTGCTCATGCTCTGTCTATAACCATGATTTTGGTTTTGGCTTCATTTATCTCGAGTCCCATGTTTGAGCTCTCGACTTTGTATTCACTATGAGCTGCTTAAGTTTGTTCCACGTTGTGTTTGGTGTTTCTTCATTTGTACAGTTTAAGTCGTTGACTTCTTCCCGTATTCGAATGCCAAATTTAATTATGTCAACATTTTTTGCAAAATTTTGGATTGCTCTAGTACGCTTCATATTTTTTAGTTTTATTTTGACATTCGCTATTAGAAGTTGGTGGTCTGATCCGCAATCAGTTCCCGGATACGTCTTGGTATTATATATTGTTGATCGATAGCGGTAGTTAATCATTATATAATCGATTTGGTTTTCATATTTATTCCCTGGCAATACCCATGTATATAGACGTCTCGACGAGGACAGTGCAGTGATTTCCCGTTGCCTTCTGCACCGCAGTAGTTCGTATGAACTATTTGTATATACTGATGATGCTGCTGCTCATCGCCAGGGATTTGTTTGGAGTTGCCTTCTCCCAGTAGAAGAGTGTTACGGTACTCTCTTGCCCGGGCAGTGCCTTTTGTTAGTGGCGGCACTTATTCGCCACTGTCCTGGGATTATAATTAAGTTGTGATATTTTTTAGAATAAATCCTGCCATAGATTTACCCATCACCACTCCAATCCCGGCGCTCCTTGTCCGGGGCCGCCACGTCGCCGTGGCGGCTGACTGCGGAAGCCGTTCCCCTATCTGCAACCTGGGGACCTGGGTGTGTAATACTGTGTTGATGTTTTTGTTTGTATACTCGTTGACGTAAATTATGACCAAAATTGTTAATGGTTATAATTATAATTAGGAAAACCCATTAATCATGCAACGATAAAAATTTATGAATGACGAATGAATACGACAATGTAGCGTGGACGATTTATCATTCCCACGTAGTAGCGCTGTTAACAGCGACATCTTCCATCTCTCTTCAGATGCAATGTGTTATTTTAACAGCGCCATCTATTGTGGCCCTGCGGAGACATTGCACCTGCTTACTAACTGATCGCTTCTTGCGCATGCATGCACCGGTTGGGTAGTGACGCGCAGGAGGCGTGAGGCGTGGCAGTCGTCGGTTAACCTTGGCTGCGGGAGGTCGTCCCTCCTGCAGCCAGATCTCTCTCTCATGTGGAATAAATAGTTATTTAATACACATCTGTATACACAGAATTGCAGGGTGAAATTGGAAAGGGTGAAAAAAAAAATGAGAGTCAAACGTCAATAAAAATGAAAAAACAAATTAATCCTTTCATTATTAAACAACCGGAAAAGACTTTTCGATACATCAAATATAAAAATACAAATTCAGTGACCTATTTTTCTATACAGTTTCCTTCGTTACAAAGAAAATCTATCGGATAAGAAGCGGATAAGATCTCGTCACTAAAGAAAGAAGGCGAAAAGTAGCTTCATCTGTTGCGCAACGGGTAATTATTCATTTTATTTCGAGGAGATTCCTCATCAATAATAAATTCCTCTCGTATGACATTTACTTCATCGACATTTTTGTAGCTATTTTAAAACCCCTGTTGCTTGGCGTCTTTCATCGATTTTCAATAAACCATATTCGACTGTCTCGATATTGACGATACCCGAACGTCTTCAGTTACGGGCAAGTCCTCCGTCGTTTATCCCATCATTTCAGCCGGAGGATTTCTTTCTGAATTGAAATATACGCAATAATCCACAGGGATTGAGGACGTCGCGAAAAATCCTCGCAAAAGCACCGTTAAAGGGATTAAGAGATTTAAGAGCGGATCGCCGACTACTTGCACGAGAGATGTGCATTTTAGCCAATTATAAACGGCGGGATAATTTGATATCGTATTGTGTGATTCCGGGAATCTCGTGAGATACTGATGGGAAAATTTGAGCACGCATCATCAGGTGGATAGACTGTTTACATTGAGTGTCGTAAGTGCTAAACAAAATACGGAGTCGATGTTTATATTTTCTATTAAGACATCTGCTGATTATCAGTCTTTTATTCACATATCAATGTACAGTGTGATTATAAAAGCTAATCAGTCTGAAGAAAAAAAAGTAAAGCATAGCGTTTATATTGGGCCGCTTCAATTTAATACGGATATATTGGGGGGTTTGTGTTAGGACACAGTAACAAGTGCAAAACATAGGATGGGTGTTATGGGATAGGATGGGTACCGCGTGCCTTGCCCTCAAATTTCAACCCCTAATTCCGAATTGACCATGGAAAAGGTTATTTTGTGGATAATAAATTTGAATTTGATTTCAAACTGAATACGCGAATATTTTTTGGTCCCCCGAATATTAACCTTTTCAATGCGTGCACAATATTCACGCGTGTTTTCGCCGTTTATCTCATGTTTACGACTAGCTCGATTGACCTTATTATTGATATAAACAAATCTATGCGATAAACACGAGTCGATATCTGTTAATTAATTATAAAAGATGATGATCTTGGATATTCATTATAAAGCTTTGAAAAAAAAATGCAAAACAACGATATATGCGAGGATTTTTCACTAAAATTGCGACGCGGCGATATATAGATGCTTAAACCACAATCGGATAGTTTCATATACGATTATTCCCAAAAAAATAGACGAAATCGGTTTATATCCAAACACTTTAGAGTCCGGGCGATTTCGCATGAAATTCTTGTGTTAAAATTCTTAAACCAGCTAACATATTTTTTAAACAGATATTGATATTTTTAGAATAAACAATAAAAAATAAATTAAATTTAAAAAAAGGGCGTGTCCTGGTTGAAAATATTTAAATCATTTTAATCATCTGAAAAAAATATTTTCTAAAAATTTTTTAGGCTCACAGTTTCAATTTTTTTTTAATAGTTAAAAATAATTTTTTTACATAAATCTGGTAGGAACAATAGAAAATTTTATAGAAAATATTTTTTATTGAATTTAAAGTAAATCGATCGATTAGAACTTGAGATATCATGTCAACCGTGTTGAAAAAAGTATTTTTGAGAATTTTGCATTTAAACATTTCATTCTGATAGGATAGGCTTAGTTTTTGCGTCACTAAAATGGAATTTTATAAATTCCTTTGGAATTATAGATTTCAAAATTATAAAATATCCCCTTAAGCATCAATGATTCGTTAAAAATGTTATTTAATGATGATTCACCTATTTGTCGATTTCTTAACGCAACTTTCCATCGAAAGAAAGGACATTCCAGCGCCCACGTCAAGGAATCGCTCCGCGTTCTTATGTATTAATTGTTGCATAATGGATTATGCTGCACATTGCGCTTAAATCTTTATGATGTGTTTGTTAAATGTTGATGTTATCTTGTCGGAAGATTGTGATATTATCGATTCCGGTTATAATCGGCTTTGGTTATTTAAATGATGTGCCGAAGGTTGAACAAGGAAAATATTTCTCTATCGAGGCAATGATGGATATTTTAAATATTTTCGTTATAATGTCTCGACATAAACATCAGAGTTGATGTTAGGCTTGATTATGGATTTTTATTGTGAATTTTTGAAGTGGAATAGCAGTCGTTTGTAAAACGTGTTTGCGTGTTGGGAGATGAGTTAATTTTTTTTTCGAAATGTAGAAAAATATTTGCATAAGAGTCTGACTTACCAGAGCCGTTTTGAAGTAGAGGGAATCAAAGGCCTCGGCCTTGGAGACTAAGTTTCTGAGCTTGAGGGGCTTCTTCAGAGGGGCCAGTTGCTGTGGGAGTACCGGTCTTTGGGCTGGATGTGCTGGAGATCCGGAGATCGGGCAGGAAACATGATTGGCGGTCGTATGATTGCCGGACTTGATTTGGTTGATTTGCTCCTTTTCTTTGGCATGCTTGTTGTTGCTGCACGTCAGGTTGTTTTTGGTGAAATTGCCGATTTGTTCGAAGACACTGGTCAAGTGTTGGGACATCATTGGCACGGTGTTCTCGTATGCGATTGTGCACCACTTGCAGAACTTATTCAGCAGATTCGCCGGATCCTTGCGTCAGCACAAACACACGCGATTATGATATCACTGTCACAACGAAAAATAATAAACTGAATGAACAAGTGATAGTGACGAGCGGGATCCGACGCTCACGAAGCCGAACTTAACACTGAGCGAAACGCGATTGAGCTACTTCTTATATGTGAAAGACAAGAGCGAATGACTCGGAGGAGTTTAGGTCGGGTTCGAAGTTGTTTACGTAGAAGACGTGCTTATCTACATGCCCAACCATTTCTATAACAGTTTTCCTTCAGGAAAATATTGAGTCACTTCTGATGAATTTCATGAATGGGGATACCTCTCTGAACTACCGAAAATGACCATTGAAAAGCAAATACAATGCTAAATTAATTCATACATGACGTGCATTATCGACGTGAGAATTTATATTAGGGCATCCCGAAAGAAATCCATTGTTCTCACACGATCTCGTTCATATCCAGACAATCATATTCTTGTTGTTCAGTTCATCAGCTTTAATTTTTGTGCCTATTTGTAAGGGTAAATATGGCGAAGCCAAAATATACAGGATGCCCCTGAATTAGGAAGACACCCACATAGAGCCAAAACTAGATTTCGAACCGTTTTTTACGTAGGTGTGGGTTATTGATTTGAAAAGATATTGACTTGACGTGTATTCGCTGAAAGTTCGGAATTCCCAGCTTAAACACTTAAGCACCCGCGAATCACCGATGAGTTGCTATGTTTTTTGTAGAAAAAAACGATATTTTTTGGCGTTTTTTTTGTATTGGCGAATCCAAAAATGTCTTCACATTTCAATTAATCTTGATATTTCCATTTTATTTTTAAATAAATTCAAAAACCACAAAGATCAAGGCTGCCTATTGAATAAGAGCTTCGAACCTTTAATCTTATCATTCTCTATAAGTATGATATGGGTCACATTTTAACGCGGAAAAAAATAAAACGTGTATCGAACCAAAAAAACCTTGTTATTTTCAAATCGGTTCAGTTACGGTTTTCGTTCCAAAAAAAGCGATTTTACCGGTTTTTAGTTTTTTATCATTTCATTTATATTCCTATTTATAGTCGAAACTATGGTTACTATAAAAAAAGTGGAAGCTAGTTGTTAATAACAATAAATAATGGATTTATTTCGGGACGACCTAATATAAGACAACATGAAAATTGCTCAATTACATTTTTTATTTTGTAATATATGCAAAATAATTTAATTTCGATTGACGTGCCGCCATTTATTCGGAATATCAAACAAATCGAAAATCATGCAAAAATCGAAGTATTTCCGACGGTCCGTAAAAATCTCCCGGTTTTTGCGGTTTTCCTGCCGTTCAGGAACATTGCTCAAAATTACGGTATTGCGCCTGTGGGAAACGGCTATTCGAATAGAGCAATAATAGAGGACGGGAAGGATTATCCTGTTATTTTTTTGTATCGCCTCTGAACCAGGATTTGTTAAACGCGAATGGCGCACATAAACGAGCGAATGATCGCACGCGTTCCGGTTGTGTTCTGATTTCTATTCGCTTTTATTTTGATTGACGATCTTCAAAAATCTGGATAAGATCTCCAGCGTATATTTTCTTGAGCGTCTGATTGCTACAAATACGCCTTGTCAGCCATCGGTGACTGCCAATGATTGAGTCGAAGAAAAGATTCTGAAGCGCTCCCAGAATCATTCCTTACCCGATGCACACTATAACATTTCATTCAAATATAACCCGGAATTATGCTGTACAAATTTATTAGTGATATTCTTATATAGTAATATAGTCTTCAATACTTACTATATAGTAATATAGTAAGTTTGAGTCTAAAATTTTGATGCATAAGATCCGATGGACATTTTAGCTGCGTGTGACACATTCAGTGCCGTATTCAACGCTTTCACGCTGTCCAATGACAGGTAAACCGAATAAATTCGCAGCGATATGACAATATTTTTTATGACCTTGTTATACGGATCTTTTTATTAACCCATTGCGTACGTGCTTGCAGTACACAAATTCGCGTGACAATCTGGGATGTCCTTTTTTCGCACCGTAAGGAGCATTTTTGGCGGAACAAAAATGTACCGTTGACGACCGCATTTTGTGGTTTTTACCACTTGGGCTGTTAATTGCCTATCGATTCCGATGGTACTACGTGACGATAAACACATGAGATGGTCGTCGATTTGTTTGACTGCTGCAGTCAAACAAAGAAATGCAGATCGATCAAATATCGCCCTATTTCCGAAACGAACGCTTGGGAAAATATTTGCTTTTTTGCGAATCTTTATAAATATTGGATGCTGCGTTTATTTTGATGGAATTGTCGAATGCACACGAAGGTGCGCCGAAATCGCTGAATCACGGAAGACGTCATTCATTTCGGATTCACATGTGTTAAAATTTCGATACGTACGTCGGTGTCAAGTGTCATGACATTAGAAAATGGGACGTGATGGACATCATGCAAGATCTGTGTTCTTTTTATGTTTTGCTAGGGGATTCCCAATGTAACATAAGGTCATCGTGGGGTTTTTGTCGGGCGGAATCTGATTTTATTTGTGGCGTGTGCGTCGAACTGAGAAGACGAAAGTGTGATCGAGTGCCCATTCAAGGATGTGATTGCCGAACGCTATTTTTTTGCGGTCCACATTGTGTTAATTGCATAAAACTGTTCGTTCGTGCTTGACGAAATATCTTCGATCGATCAACGCTATTTCTAATCAAAAATATATTCCAAATCAAAGCGCAAATAATACGCTATAACATCAAGAATTTATAAAATCTTTCTGATTGATTATGCATACAACGTTGAATTTATCCGGGATCTCTTTGATCAAGAAATAATTATATTCAAGCATCTGATTCTATGTAAATTAAGCGTTTTTTTTAAACTCAAATGTCATAATAATGCACAGAAATAACTCACCCATGGGATGCTTAGTATTATGACATAAACATTCGATTTCTTCGCTGGAATTTGCAATATTTATTGATTTGGTCCGTGATATAAATACGATACGACCTTCGGCAATAAATCCATTTATAAATGTGCAAAAATAAACATAAACAAATTCGATAACGGCAACGTTAGCATCATGACCGCTGCGTTTCCGCATTTTTGCGGTTAATAATGTATACTTTGCGGTCGGAAAAAATCGGTTAAAACTGCAATAAAAGCCAGAACAGCCCCCGGAACACGCGCATCGAATCATCGCAATGGTGGTGGGAACAAAAAAAAATATTTCGGAGTATCGTCGCCGATGGTGTACCATCGAAAAAAGTTTTGCTGAGGTTCGCGGCGGAGTGGGCGATACAGTGCGTGACACTGCGCGGGCTGGCAGCGAGCCACTGACGCCGTCTGCCTTCGGAGAACTAAGCAGAAGGTGGAAGATGTGTGCGCAGACACCTGTTACCAACCTCTTCATTTGATCCCTCTTCAACAACCCCTGCAGCCTACCCCCGGTCGACCAATTATCCATCTACTTCCCCCCGATCCGACGGGACACCCCTCGTCTTTACATATTCATCACAGATCCGATGTACGATCGTCTGTATACAAAATATGAAGGCGATTCAAATATTATCCGGAATTTTGCTGTACAAATTTATTAATGATATATAAAAATATAAATTGAGTATCTTATTTTTATACTACTCCAAGTAAGATCCAAGTAGTCCCGATCCAATCCCGGACCGTCTTAAGTGCTCATGAATCGCGGGATTAATAAATCGACGAAATCTGGACGCTTGGAAATAGTAGCATATGTGTATACATACACGTACATATATGTTTTTCAAATTGTTGTATTAACCTTTTCCTACCGGTGATGTATTTACTACACCTCGACTCTATAAATGGGAATATCGATATGAAATATAATAGATACGGGGTTCAGAATTTTTGTATTTTTCCGTAATATAATTACGAATCACATCAAAGTATTATGGTATGTAAGTATTCATCTGCAGCGACGCAAATAAATAATTTGTCAAGAAATCGGGAATTTTGCGAGTTTTAGTCCGTGTCTCAGCATAAAGGAATTTTATCAGTCACATTGATGGTGTTATACGAAAATGGGGGCTCACGCGGTCATCAATTTGAACTAGAATTTAAATATTTGTTGACGAAACACTCGATGTTTAATGTTACTTCGGGCATATTTTGAAAATAAATAATGTTTCATTTATATATTTTTGAATTGTATTTTTATCTTGTCTTAAATAAATAAAATTCACTCAGCTTCAGATTATTTTTTATATTAAAGAAATAGACTTATCAGTAATTAAGTAGGCTCGGGTTTGGATTCCCTATTCCCTATTCCAAGCTCAACGTGTAAGAATGTTTTTTGTGAGTCACTGGAATTCGGACACAACATTGTGTCTTACCTCTTTAAAGGGATAAATGATTGATTATGCGCTGCGCAACAAAGAACGCTACTATTCGCGTTTTCTACCTTTCTCATTTCAAGACAAACTATTAGATGTCAGATGAAATGATACAAAACACAAGGACGTCAGCTTGGTATCTCTGTGCTTTGCAATTTCCGCATCCAACTTTCACTTTGATTTGGCTTAATGTTTTCGTGAATATTTGCCAAATTTAAAAGCATCTTTATACACATATGTACTATATATGTACAATTATTGCATACATATTTATAGTATGTATTCAATAATTGGACCAACAGAATTATCAGGTTGGTATCACTCCACATCTGTTATCTTTTTTCTAATTTAAATTATGTTATCCCATAAGTTTCTTTCAAAAATGAACACAGATCTAATCATAGCCATGGTTGAAGAAAACCCACGATATACTGTTTGCGAAATAACTAACAAGTTAGAAATTCCACGAACATCCGTCCATAATCAACTGACAAAATTGGGCTATATCAATCGTTCAGATGTGTGGCTTCCTCATGAACTGACTGACTCAAATAAACTTCAGCGTATTTCAACATGCGATCTTCTTCTCCAACGACATAATAGCTAACCTTTTTTGAAGAGACTTGTCACTGGAGATGAAAGTTGGATACTCTATGAGAATATCCAACGTAAACGGTCTTGGGCCATGGTACAGAAGCTTTAATTGTAGCTAAACAAGGCCTACACACAAAAAAGTTTTGCTATGCATTTAGTGGGACTGGAAGGGGGTAGTTTATTATGAGCTACTTCAGCAAGGTGAAACGATCAATTCAACAAAATATTGTTTCCAACTAAACAATCTAAAGGATGCAATTGCCAGAAAACGGCCAGAATTAGCGAACAGACGAGGCATTGTTTTTCATCACGATAACGCCAGGCCTCATGTGTCTTTGCTCGTCAGAAATAAATTATTATCATTTGATTGGAATGTTTTAGCTCATCCTTCATACTCTCCGGACATTGCCCCTTCAGATTATTATTTATTTCTTTCATTGAAAAAATATTTACGTGGTAAAAAATTTAATTCGAAAAATGATATAAAAATGTACCTTGATCAATATTTTGTCAACAAACCTGGAAAATTTTGGCAAGAAGGTATTATGAGGCTTCCGGAGAGATGGAGAAAGGTAATAGAACAGAATGGATTATATATTATTCAATTAATTTTGATATAATACAAATTATTGTTTATTTTTCTCTTAATATGAAAACGAAAGAAACTTATGGGACACCACTTATTTTTATAAATATTAATCTTCACGTATACATAGTAATTGAAATGTTTACATTAACCTTTCCCTTACTATGCTAAAAATACCTACTGATGATATGTATTTGCTACACTACTACTACTTGAAATTGAAAATGAATTTCCAGCGAAGGGAACTATGCTGAAAATTAAGCATTTTTATCCCACCCACTTTGCAGTTCTCCGATCAGTTTTTTGTAAAAATCTTTCGGCTTAGAAGCAAAAAAAGGCGTGCGATACCCATCCTACCCCATAACGCCTATCCTATTTGTTTTGCCGACGAGTTTTAAACAGTCCCAGTGGGATCACAGTCTTTGCGATTGATCCTCAATGTTTGCCGTAGTAGATCTGACTGGGTTAGAGATTTTACTGCATCATTATCAAAATTTGAAGATCGGTTCATCCCTTAAGATTCTATTGCTCGATTTACATTTCTAAAACCAATATTGACAGTTCTGAAACAATTCAATTCAATTTCAATATTGAAAACCTGTTGCACAGAAATAATGTTTGATAATAGTTGTACAAAAATAATTTAGAAAGATGTTTCCGTCACTGTGTTTGGACAAAAATTGAGCTCAAACATAAGGTCTCAAAGTACGCGAATGCTCTTTGGTCCCCCTAATATAAACTCGGTTTACGCCCCAGTTCCGTTCCTACAAAAGCTAGCGCAAACCGAATCAGCGTAAAATGAATCCATATATACAGCGAGGTATAGGGTTACGTTAAACTACACGAATTATAAAAATACATTTAATTTTAAAAAAAAGTTAAAAGGATTGCTAAAAGCAGTAATCAAAACAATGGGCTACCTGGAATAGTTAAGAAAACTATCTGACTGTAGTTTATCGTCTATTTATCGTCACGTCGCACTTTTGGCGAAAATTCCGCCGCAAACTGCATTCGTGCAGATCAATCAATTGATCATTTTTATATTCCTCGTATACAGTTAAAGATGTTTATGAGAGCCTTCAAAATATTCAGTCTTCTAAAAATAACAAGAGATTGACCAGATTTGCACTTGACAGATCGATATTTTCTCTTGAACTTTAACAGGTTGGACACGGAGCTATTTCAGATTAATACAATCAAAGAAATTCTGCATAATAACGATGAAGGTTTCATATTACATCAATACAAAACAAATCGACATTTTCGAACCGATTCATTTACGGTAATTTTTAATTCAGCTCAACAATTTTGCTCACATTTAAGGACCTGCAGGGTATTTTTTTGTAGAGACCGCAAAGGGTTAACGAGCGTCATATAACGAGTGACCTCATGGATTCTGAGGATTATCGGCCGAAACAGGTTTTTAATTCTTTTTCGTTTTGGAAGAAGATGCTGATGCAAATCTATGTTATAGCAGATGAGAAGAATTATTCGATTACAAGTGGAGATGTGAAAATAAAATCTCAAGTGCGTTTAAAGTATCTAAAGTCTCTCTGCTTGTTTTAGCATTCCACATATGGTTGCTGATAAGATTATTTTAATATTAATTATTTAGTAAGGTAATGATATATGCGTGAATTTTCAGGACTTTCGACCGGAACTGAACCAAAAACCGATAATCAGTAATACCGTTATTTTTATAGGAACGAAAACCAGAACTGAACTAATTCGAAAATAGCGGTTCGATACGATAGTCATTATCATGTATTTTGTTTAGCTTATTTCTTTGTATATATTTGCTATGTACCTAGAATGAAACTCTCCAATTTTAATCTGTTTCCTAGTGCTATGTATTCCAAGCTGATAATTCCAAACTTCCAGCCTTATGTATAAATAATTCTAATTATTACACCTTTAATTAGAAACACTAAAAAAATCAAATATTATTTTTAAAATATGTCCGAAGTAACATTAAAGCATCGAGTGTTTCGTCATTTAGTCTGGATCTGATTTTGGAAGCCAGGCAACCTGCTGCTGAAAATGCACGCTCAGCCCCCACATTCGTTGGAAGTATCGTCATCAGATATTTAAATTCTAGTTCGAGTTGATGACCCCGTGAGCCCCCATTTTCGTATAACACCATCAATGTGACTGACAAAATTCCATTCTGCCGAGACACGGACTAAAACTCGCAAAGTTCCCGATTTCCCGACAAATTATTTATTTCCATCGCTGCAGATGAATACTCACATACTATAATACTTTGATATGATTCGTAATTATATTACGGAGGAATGCAAAAATTCTGAACCCTGTATCTATTATATTTCATATCGATATTCCCATTTATAGAGTCGAGGTGTAGTAAATACATCACCGGTAGGGAAAGGTTAATATAACAATTTGAAAAACATATATGTACTATATTTATGTATACATCGATTAGACACGTACACATATGCTACTATTTCCAAGCGTCCAGATTTCGGCGGAAATGTCTCGATTTAGAAGTCTTCATTATGCTGGTGAGGTGTATAATATTTGTAAGATAAAAAATTTAATCCCGATTTTTCGGGATTACGTTTACTAATCCCGCGATTCATGAGCACTTAAAACTGTCCGGGATCACGGGATTGGATTCCCTACTCGAAACCGAACCGAAAACCGAAAAAATCTTATTTTTCTCGGAACTAAATCTTAGCGGTGCGAAGCCCTGCTTTTAACTAATCGCCATTTAATTTGGCATGTTTTTAAATCCTTTTATAATAGAAATTATTTTTATTTAAATATGAATTATTTTTACTGACGCCGTTCGTGTGGTTTGTTACAAGTCATGTCGTAAACATTAAACGGTTCAATAAAATTCAGAACGTTGAACTTCGCCGTTGAACCTTATGTAGTGCTTCATCTTATTCCAAGTATTCCAGTACAACATATTTGCTTCTCACGTCAAACGCTAACCGTGAATTCATGTCAAATTCATTTTGCACATTTTGACTGAACCTACATTTAGTATAGATTGGGAAACCACAAAAACTTTGAAATTTCCGCGAAGCAATCACGTTTACCGCATTTATTATATTAATCACTTTTTTAATTTAATTCCAATTGATAAACTGTTCAAAAATATTTATATCAGTTCAGTAATGGATTTTATTCCGGAAAAATAACGGTTTTTTTCACTCCAAGCTCAATTTTTCGGCTCCAAATGAATCATTTTTTAATTTTTTTCTATCATACTATTTTTAATGCTACTTACGTCCACATATTTATACTTTGTTCAGCTTATATTTACGTTACAATGACAGTGTATCGTGATATTATCATTACATCAGCAGTTTTCTGCAAAACCATTATTTATTTTCTTCCTCTGTATGAAATACTATCTATTTGACGGCCCCAAAAATATCTGAATCATATTACAATGGGCACAAAAAATAGAATTTGACTTATACATCAAATATTTTAAGCATCATTGTTATTTGGTACATTTACATTGTGTATTTATTATCTAAACTTTAAAATTAATTCAATATTTTAACAGTGTAATTCGTATGAATCCACCCAATCGTGATTCTATAGAAGGCTTGATATAAAACGGACCTGATGAAGCAAAATTAATGGAAATAGCATCTGGGATAAGTCAAAATTCAGCAGAAGATAGTAAAGATGGAAACGATAAAAATATGAAAGAGTTTGTTCTAAAAAACATACTAAAAGACTGGGCTGTATTTTTAAAATGAAGATCCTTCCTTAAAAGAAATCTTCACAAGTGCATGGATCCAAACAATGAAATTTATATAGATCATCTATCAGCCCACAGCAAACAATCGGAAATAACAGCTTTTTGTTTAAAAGTAGAGCATAAACGTCATGATGCTGCTGAAGAAAGCGCCAATATCTAGCAAATAACCTAGAAAGCCATGAATAAAATGAAAATACCATAGTTTTTTAATGTGAAAATTGTGTAGGCGCGGTAGGGCAAATAGGCTTGAACATCACGACAAGTGAAACGCCAACTTAGGGCCACTTCTTATGCTCTAAGCAAGCCTACTTTATTATATATTACACAATACACAATTTCATCTTTAAGCATAAAATTTCTTGATAGACATTTTATGATGAGTTAAGCAACGTGATCATCACAAATTATTAGCCAAAACATCAAAAATCGTTATTATTTTTAAGAATAAATTTGCATATTATGCGCTTTTAACCTAAAATTTAAGATGGGGCTTAAATATGTAATGTTGCCGTTTTAATGATCTCATTATTAGCTACATAAAGATTTTTCGCTCCAAGTTGTTTGATATTCCATACAAGCATTGCCTTTATATTACAATGTATATTTTTTTAAGATGTATCTAATGTTAATGAGTTCAAGGTAAATTTTGATATACTTTTCATTTTATCTTCTGTAATGTGATTATGGTATTCTTGTACGTGTCAATTTGATTGTCATCACATTAAGCGAGAACAAAACAATGATTGTGCGGAAAAGTTATGTTATGAGCAGCAAAATATGCATTTTATCGAGGAATATTTCTGCAAGAATTGTCATGCAAAACAGAAGATTGCATTCGAATCAAATATTAGATCCTCCCGAAAGTAATCCATTATTTTCGTTCAATCTCGTTTGTGTCCAAATACGACGAAGGAAATATATCGGTGTATTTTTATGTTGTTGTATGGTTTTTCATCTTATTTTATTATTAAGGAACATGGCGAAACCCAAAACTAACAATGTGCATATTGAATGCTATATGCTGGTGGGGTTAGACGGGCGCGAACGAAAATACTCTCTTCTCTGAGCAACTTTTTATTCGGTACGGGAGAGAGGGATTTGGCTGCGGAAAGGACGTCCTCCCGCAGTCAAGGCCAACCACCGACTCCCTCGACTCCCGCCTTCTGCGCGTCACCACTCAACTGGAAATGGTGCACGCGCAAGAAGCGATTGGTCGGTAATTACAGGTGCAAAGTCCCTGCAGCGCCACAGAAGATGGCGCTGTCAAAATAGCACATTGCACCTGAAGAGAGATGGAAAATGTCGCTGCTTATTATCGCTGATTATTTTTTATATATTGGAAGATAGAAGCATAGAGGTAGTGATAGAAGTATTCGGTTCCTCAGAAAAATAACCTTTCCAGTTAATTGTACTTCGTTATTTTTATCAGATTCTAGATAAACTGAATACGGACAAAGACTTTTTGATGGATAATCTTGGATTAGGAATTGGTATTGTATTTTTACTGACAGTCGTATATGATTGACATCTCTTTCTTGTAAATAAAGAAGGGCATTTATTCCATCCATAAATGTACATACCATTCAATTTATCAATCCATTTTAAATACACAGTCTGTTGAAAAAATGACTGATTAAATGAAAACGAACAATAACGCGTTGCGCAACACTGTATGCTAATTCTAGCCTTCTTTCTTCAGTGACGGTATTAAAAAGCTTCCTATCCGATGGAATATTATGGAATGTGTTTTTTTTATGAAAGGATCTATGTATCTATGTAGATAAAATAAAATAATATTTATAGTTTAACTGACCTTGTTCCCAAAGCAACATTGCCTAAAAATAATGTATTCTTGCAGAGATTTATTGTTAACAATTATAGCGTCTAAATTTTCATGCTTTAAACAATTTTAAGGGTTGCTGCGGTAAGCCATATTACACCCCCATTAAGCCTCACATTTAATGGCAAAATAATTCAGCAAACATATGCATAGTTTTTCCGGCTCGCCGAATACATTGAAATTAATATATTTGCCCATATTGATGGGGATGATCGAAGCCTACGACAAACAATCACATGGTCGATGACTATCTTTGTGGGGAACTCGCGGAATATGCTCAAATCTAGAATGGCACCAATCACAGGAAGGCTCTCGTATCGGAATTGGTATTCGCATTCAAATTTGAAGAATAATGGAAAAATGAAATTGGAAGTTATATTTGAATTTTTCATCGCATGTAGGGGAAGCCCCGGCACCGTCTACCGAATGCGAAATTGAATCGAATTATAATATCGGACGATCGAATTAATTCAGACACTGTTAATGCGATCGCCGGAGGAATTAATTCGCGAAAAATTCCCCCCCGAATTCCCATATTTTGTGGGGGTCGTTTTTAAGGATTTGTACGCGGTCAAATCGTATTTTTCGCCCGCGGATAAAAATGACGACATCCGGCTTAAAACGACATCGTAATTTTAACCTACGTATTTGCGAGGCGATGTGTACTGGATTATGGGTTTACGGTAATATATAAGGTGAGCTAAAAAATATCCGTACCTAAACAATACCATAATTAAATCTGTGCAATATATTATGTGCTCTACAAGATCCAAAACGTGGAAGAAAGAGCTATGTTACTGAAGGGCGTAAATGGAGCAGCGACTGGCCATTAAATCCTGGATTACATCCAAGTTAAAAAAAAATCGCTTCAGTTGACTTCAAACTCCAAAAAATTGTACCACACTTCGCCCTACGTAACAATGGTGTCAGAAGTTGGCGTTTTATTTCCTCAGTGCTTAAATACCTTTTTTTATAATTTTACATTAAATATTTTATGTATTTATGGTTATCCTATATGAAGCAAAGCGATATATTGAAGAATATTTTTTTAAAATAAATTTTAGATATTATTTAGAAATTTTTTAATGTCATGAGGACCTGTCCTGGTCATGATTTGGGTCGCTTAAAATTGACTTTAGACTTTTTTCAAATGCCAAATAAATATTTTTGGTTTTTGTGAGCATAATTAAACAGTTTTAATGTCTTGAATCTCTGGTTATTTTGATTGAACTTGCAGTGTGCTTTTGTAGCTTTTTATTACATTCGTGATTGTAGGAATAAATGAGCCATCTAGATTGGTTTTAAAAATTTCAATATTTGAACTGCTCGTCTAAATAAATACATAGAAAAATAAGCTATAAAAGCAGTGGATAGACGAAGAACTCTTCAGGGATGGCGAAATATTATGCTGAATTGCTGTTATTAATATTTTTCTCAATATTGAAGGCTTTAATTATATAATCTTTTTTTTTGTTGTATTGTTTTTTACTATATATATTTGTCCTAAAGAATATCGTATTTAATTTGTGCAATTTCGATTGAGACTGAATTATGTCAATTTTATATGTTTTAATACAGGGTGCAGCAAGGATACTACCTTATTTTAAAAATGAATAACACAAACAATATAAGAGCTAAGAGTTAAATTATTTTATACTATTATAAAGGAACATTTAAAGTTTATATTTATAATATTTTATAAAATTATATCATTAAAATGACTTCTGTTTCGGTTAATGCATTGAGATAGTCGATTTTTCCTATCGCACTCTTTATGATCATTTATGAACTTAACATTATTTCATCCTAAAATGATAATAAGGCGAATTTTAAAACTAAAAAATATTTTTTCCATTTAGAAACGATATGCCAATTATAATAATGCAAATAAGTTAATATGTTTATCATTCAAAAATTTTCCTTATAAAAATAATCTCAATAATTTATGTATAGATTTTTTCCTCAACATAAGAAAATTTAGAAGAAATCTAATAATGTTATTCAAATGACGTCAATAAATTTATTTGATAATGAAAAATCTACATGATCGAGGAAACTAGTTTTTGTGGTGATGATTTTCAACCGATTGAAAATCGATTTTAAGAGCAGAATTTCGAATTATAGCAATCAAAATAGATAAATATAATGCACAAAGTATGCAAATTGTATTTTATTAATCTTTTAACATATATGCGTGTGGTAACATGTCAAAATATAAAATTTGGGTGCTCTTAAAACTCATTTGAAAGTTCAACAATTTGGTATATAACGCATCTTTGATAGCTTTCATCTTGATTTTTTTACCAATACGCAACAAAATACCACATTTCCACATTGTGAATACATGTAATATTATTTATAGATCCAATAAAATTACAGAACATTGTTCTGAAGACGCGGAAAAGTTTAGAATTGAGTACACCATTGACATTGTTAAAAACTTGAGGGAGCAACTCGTCCTTTGTCCCCCGCGACAGAATAGTCTGATAATTAGTTCTTATTTATTAATTGGCAATTATGTCCAATTTCAACGACTCTTCGAAACGCCAATTTTATATTCGACGACTTCAACCGGTAGAATTTTCAACTGTTTAACGCTTGTTTAACAGGCGCTCGCGAAGAAGTCAGCTCTTTAGCACTTACTTTTCTGCAGATTAAATTAATGGCGGCTGGATTATGAGGACGAAAGTGTCCCAAGGAAACACTCAACAATTGTTCCGAGCTTAAAATTTGTTTCGAAAGGCGTGGAAATTCCCAGCCCCTTATTTTAGAACGTATCCCTGCCTTAAAAATACGCCGGAGGCCGACGGAAGACCATAATTTTTGCATTCTGAAATAGTATTATGGCAGAAAGACACGAATTATCGAAACGTCCGTCGATCATAAATGCCATAGTTTACGTTGTTTGCATATAATATATAATCTGAAGCAATACTTTATCGGTTTTTATGCAAATATCACTTGCCATGTTGATGTTTTGAATGCAAATCTTCAATAAAACAGATCGCAAACGTAATGTTTGACGTCATAATTTGAATAAATAATATACTATTAGAAATATGAGTATGCAACATGTGAGTGCATACTCATCAAAGGGTTAATGAATGATAAAACTCAAGAAACTCTAGAATTTTCATCATTGTATTCTATTCAAAATCTTTTTATCTACACATCTTTGGATAAAATACTTGTATTTAAAATACTTCACCACTAAAAACTTATTTTCTAGCATAATTTAAAACATTTGATTTTCTTAATGTACTCTCTTTGGTTATTGATGATTCGTTAGTTAGGCATTTTTATCTAGAAAATGTCTAGAATTTTAGAGAAGAGGGCTGGAAGTCTGGGATTCTCAACTTGGAGTACATAACACTAGGAAACAAATTGCAATTTGGGAGTCCCAATCTGAGTTTATAGCAAATATAAAGAAAGAGATAATTTATAATTTTAATTAAGACATACAAGTTGGAATTTGGTTGGTTTAAGTATCGGCTTAACAGGACAATTAACAGGATGAACAAACAGTAAAGATTATAGTATTATAGTAGTTGCTGGATGAGTGGATGGGAATAGACGGACGTCGAATAGAAAGACTCTCTTCTCTAAATAACTATTTATTCCACACAAGGGAAAGAGAGAGAGACTTGGCTGCAGGAAGGACGACCTCCCGCAGCCAAGGTTAACCGACGACTCCCCAGACTCCCTGCGCGTCACTATCCAATCGGTAACGGTGCACGCGCAAGAAGCGATCCGTCGGTATGAAGGTGCAATGTCTCCGTAGGGCCACAAGAGATGGCGCTGTTAAAATAACACATTGCGCCTGAAGAGAGATGGAAGATGTCGCTGTTAACAGCGCTACTACGTAGAGATGGTTAATCGTCCACGCTACACTCCGCTTAAAATCCAGCTTTGACAAATATTTGTTTATCGAGCGCTCTTATGGAAATACAAACAACAAACATAAATAATATTTTTGCCTAATAATCCAATGAATAATTGAATTTGCATTCATAGATTGTGTCATGTAGAAGAAGAAGAAGAATCTACTTGAGTTTTACGGAACTGTGATGATTAATTAAATAGAATTATAAGTCATTTGTATCAATATTACAGAGAGAACACTTTTGTAAAAAACATGGGATGACAAGGTCTTCGATGCAAATGCTCTATTAGATTAACGGCAGTCTTTTTTCATCATTCTACACATGCGCAAAATTGGAACTCGGACGCGCAAGAAAAAAGAGTCGACCGGTAGTCTTAGCCGCAGGGAGATGTGTCTTTTTTTCTGCTAGCATCGCATGTATCTTTTCGAGTACAATACAAGTCTTGGATAAGACAAACGACTTTTCTTTGCCATCTGACCAACTTCTTTATCAATTTGTACTAGGGGTCCCAATCGAATATTCGATATTCGAATATATTTGCCCGTTTTCCAATATTCGTATATTCGAATATTTGTAAAATTAATCGAATATTATTCGTTATATATTTTTTAAGAAAATTGCTCGATGTTCTTCTGCCAATCGAAATAGCAACAAAGAAATGCAAAAAAGTGCCAAGTTTATTGAAATTATTTTATTGAATATGTGTAAAGCTTATTAAAAAACTATTCAAAAATATCAATCATGCAAAAAAAATAGGGTGATATTTTAGGTACTGTCGATAAAACCAAACTCAATGACAACTGAGAGGGTTTTTTCAATAGCAGGCACAATAAAAATGAAATTACGGCCAAGCTTAAAAGTAGAACGTTCAATGCACTTTTTTTAAAAAAATATGTATTGCTGAAAAGTAAATAAAATTCTGATCCTTTTGATTTCGTTGAAATCAAAAACCTCAAAATTTCACTTGATTTCTAGCCTTTGTCTACGAGAAAACGCGTTGCGCAACAGAAGATGATACTTCTCGCCCTCTTTGTGTGATGGGATCAAGATTCTTCCTTCCTGAGGGAATAAATTTATTTCTAATGAAGGGAACTTTATAGAAAAATAAGATGCTCCATTTATATTTTTATATAATAACACTGATGAAAAAATCCGGGTTACATTTGAATCACCCTCGTCTACATATATAAAATATTCGAATACTCGAATATTCGAATATTTTACCAATTTCACATTCGATATTCGAATAATTGATTTTACGAATATTTGGGACCCCTAATTTGTACCTTCTGCGATCCGATAGCGAACGCACCCGCGTGAGTTTGTTCAACTTGAAGCGTTGTTTTAATACATATATACTTTTTATACATGAATAAAATTGTACTACCTTCTACTTAAACAAAATGGCTTATGTTTTACAAAAAAATGTCTTTTGTAAAAATTATATAGTGCTGATATTTAGACGTTTCATTTGGATGACCCTGTATAGCAGTTTGAAAATGATAACAGAAAATGACTAATTCTTCGAATATCGAATTTTCGCATATACTTAAACAATTTTGATCTAATATTATGCGCATCCTTGGGGTCAAGAATTCGGTTCGAAAGCGTGTATAATATAATAGCGGGTCAAATCACCCGTTAAAATTAATGATGTTTTCACCTCATAAAATTTAACGGTCATCTTAACAGTTGAAACTATGACCATTAAGCCTGAAACAGTCCCGAAGGATACAAGTGCGAGTAATGCCTCCCTGAAGAATTGCAGCGGCTATTAACATCTCAGAGTCTCAAGTCATCCATTATGCGGAAAACTTTCGCTACACGTCTCTAAATAAAAATAACAATGCCCATATCGTCTTGCGTATATCCATCAAGCCAACTCGAAAAATGTCCAAGAACAATATGCCACTCCAGATATGACACATATTATATTATCCCATTACATGAGGAACTACTCCTGCGTGGCTCCAATTTGTACAATCGTATTTTTGCCTCCCGCATAACGTATACGTGCCCACTTTAAGCAAATGTTCGCGTTACACCTCGAAATGCGCAGCACAAGTCTTGAAGTTCGATCGGCATTATGATTTTAATCAACTGATTGAAATTTTACGGCTTTATTCCCGAAATGAATCCCCAGGAGGCGTTTGTAAATCCATAAATAACACTGTCAAAATTTCGCTTCGATCGATCCAATTTCGGCGCCGCGTATATCGTTTGTGACGATTGCAAATCGTGTTTTCATTCAATCAGGCTAAAAACCGACAAACATTCAAATGAGCTTATTCAACCGGAAAATTACGACGATGACGTCAATAATTTCGAAAAAATTTATAAAGGCATTTTTGCAAAATTTTCCCTTTTGCTTTGCGTGCAAATCTGTATAAAAAACGCTAAATATACAGATTTGATGCTTGGATTTTTTATGTCATATTAGCCTATATCAAAAGATTAAAATTAATTAATTAAAAACTATTAATTTAATATGTACGGCCCCTGTAGGTATGTTTACTATCGGGTCGTGGAGAGGTACGCAGATGTGAAAGAATACGATCTGGAATAAATGTGTTTACTTGGCCAAAATCTTAATTCGCATCGATGGATTACAATTATGAAACCGGAGAAGCTGGCGGGAAGAATGCGCTTTTCAGCGTCCAAGGTTACCGAGCGTCTATTTATCTTATTCTCTGCCGGTTTGCATTGCTATTCTCGCATTCGTGTGGGTTAAAAGAACGACTATGATTTTATGCTGATTGAACAAACACAGTCAACCCTTCTAGAGCGTCAAAATAAGGACTACGATATAGAAACAAAATCAAAATCATAATTCGTTCCATGGCTACACAAGTATATTTCTAATTTAATTGTGGTGTATAAATGAAAAGACCGCCGCAAACGCTATAAGAGAAACCTCTAAAGAAGTGAACGTTATAGATAGAGTATTATCGAATTTACTCTCTTTAACTAGTAATAATTTGTTGCCTTTATTTATATAAAATGTCAAGAGTATTAAAGTTATCATGTAAGTGTATTAAAGTTATCCTGCTGCAATAAATTGAAAGTATTACAACGTAAAAGGGTCGTTATATTGGTGGATTTACGCTGCAACTGGAGCCACGCTATTCAGACGCGTAAATCGCACTCGTTCAATCTCTATGGACGCATATGCGCTCAACTGAACACTCGGTTCGTTTGGAATGAAAACAATATTATTTGATGTATTGATTTAACAGGATAAATAAAGAGCAAAGATTACTGCATTGTCAGATAAACATAGTCTGTATAAAACGTTAAATTTTGTTCTTTCAAATGGGTAACATTTCATTCATATTCAAAATCATTGTCATTTAAAAGTGCGCGTTTCAAATAAGGAAGTTTCCCTGCCCAAATATCAATTGCTGCGCAAAAATTGCACAGCAGGAGAAAGAATGCATCTTAAACTATAAATTTTCATGAATGTGATGAATATGAACATTTGGTATGAACATCAATTATAAGTGTGCTCAGTATTAGCATAATTACAATACAAAAAGAAAGAAAAAGAAAAAAAATACGGTCGGAATTTATTTTTTGAAAGCGCAGCTGATAATAAAGCATATTTTGATAATACAAATAGAAGCTGCTGAAGGGGATGATTCTCCCTTTCAACCTTTCCGTCCATAAAAGGATTCAGGATAGGGTCAAACATCCGGCTTCCTTCCTTTACTAACCTCACCGTCTCGTCTGCAAATCTCAAGAATTTCGTCTACATTGCGTGTTGATAATGCAATAAAATGACCATTTTATATCAACCAAGCGTTCGTTTAGCATATCATGCATTTCTGTATTAGTTTGCAATGCATTTAGGCAAACATGACGGACATATTGATCACAATTTGTAATTATTATACGATTGAAATCCACGCCACATCGAATGCATTGTAACCGATAAATAACCGAAGCAACTAATTATTCATATCCACGATTCCTATTATTCAATATGTGATTCAGACGAACAATGGGGCTGTTTGTCGCTGGTTTGCTCCGTATCGATGCAATCCGCATGCAAAAATGAGCTGCGACAGTTCAAACGATTTTTTACCGCGTGCAAAATATCCATTAATCAATATGATCCCTTAGAATGCCCTTTGTAGTCGAGTTTTTGTTCGGTGGATATCCACAAGGGATTGTTTGTTAAGTGGTGTACACAATGGGGCTCTGATTAACAATGCATAGGCTCCGGAGCAGGGTCAGTTATGTGACCTGATTACTAAGCTCTTTTCGCCAAAAGAGCCTTTTGGGTCACCTAATTGGTGATTTAAATGCCTCATCCTTCAGGAGCCCCATATACCTGGACCGATGATAAACTCTAGTATTTTGCGAGCAAACTTTAAGACCCTGCAAGATATGTTATTTAGCGGCTGTACACTCTGCAACTATAATATTCACATTATGGACCGTCAAATCTGAATCTTATTTATTTGAATATTTAAATCATTATAATCGCCTATGAATGAAAAGACTTTTAGATATGGGACTTTCATGTGGTGCTTTTTAAAAACTCAACTTTATTGCTATGATACATCACTAAAAATCGTTTGAACCATCATCACCACGCTTTTTTTGCTCCATTGTAAGCAAAAGCGGCACCCATCTTGCGCACAGCTTTCTTGTGTACACAAGAGACAAACAAAAGAGAAGAATCTCGGTTTAGATATTGGTCAGACTGAAGATCTTTTAAATAAAAGTAATGTATCACACAACGATGACCATTTTTTTACATTTTAAACAACAACAGTCATCTATGTGTCAGGTAGGGTATTTCTGGGACTACCCTCGCAGCACATATAAAATAATCCAAACAAATATTATCGCTTACATAAGCACATGTGTATTATATTCGTCCATCATAGCACTTAAATAAATCCAATTCTTATCTTAAAGTTCAAGTATAAATCATTCCAACTGAAATTGCCGAGTACATATCATACATGTTTATTTGAAAGTACTCCAACAATTACTATAATACTATGCTCTAGAAACCTTCATACATTGATAGGATCGATTCTACGTATTCTATTTTACAATCGTTTATGACTTGCCATAAAATTTCCTCAATGTCTTATCGAAGACCTTCTGGAAACGATCGATGTAAATCATGATCGGTATACATTCATCGATTATATGATCGATCTGATTGCACAATTGACTTTAACCACAAGTAGCCTTATGGAAAAAATGTCAAATAAGTACATTCACGACATATTTAAAAATTGGCTTCGTGTGAAAGCCAAAAAAATAAGAAGTTTAACTCATTCCGGGTCCTTTGTCGCAATAGGCAAATTTGATAACACGTGATGAGTAGATGACTTAGTAGTTAAGACACAAATATCATCCTTATCGCTCTGAAGAATTGTGTTTCTTTGATCTTGATCTGTGTTTATGTGTGTTCGTTTTGTTGGTTGGACCGCAAAAATACTCATTGTGAGCCACATGCGGCTCGCATGTTTGACAGCCCTGCTGTAAATGTAATATGAACCTTCAGGACTTTCTACAACCATAACAGTAAATTGAAAGTTGGAGTTTTTTTTTAACATTATCCTCGTTCGAATGACGTTAAACAGTATTTCATATTATTAATCGTGCATATTTATAATCCGGATCTTAACATGTTAATATGCAAATTTTTATGGCCATTACATAGATAAGAAATACCTAGAACTAATGTATTCCTTTGCGGACATATTTTTTGGTTGCGAAAAGACTTTTTCCTTATTTTAAGTAGAAATAATAACTCCGATTGCCTGAGCTGAAACAATAGGAACATATACAGATATGCAAAATTGCATTCTGTACGATTTTAACTTTACGAAAAATGCGATAATTACAATTAAAAACGTTTCTAATGGTCATGGTAACGTATTGGATGCCAAAAAAACCCAGAGGTTGTTCAGTATATTTAAATTTAAAAAAATTGGATTTAAAAATTATTTCATTTGGTTATCATGGATTTCACTGAGTCATCTATGGAAAGTTGAATTGTAAGCTTCATAAACTTTTAAAAATGTTAATGTTGCTAGAAAATCATATATACAAGGCATGTTCAGAAAGTAAGTGTACTAGATTTTTATGTTTTTTTTTAGAAAAAGTGTATATGAAAAAAAAAACAGGATATTGTTCTCTTCGATTGAAAATTTAATTCCACCCATGTGTACCTTCAGGGAGGTTATAACATGATAATCTGAAGACGTCAGAAGAATACGTGGAGGGTGATTTAAAACAAGCCAAATAAATGAGTCCAAGAGCGCCTTAGCGGATAAGGCTGTGTAAGAACGGGCGTTGTTATGCAACAAGCATACTACTCTCGTTAGCATTCGCCTTTTAATTTTTTTAGAGTCTTACAATATCGTCGTGCATTGCTGATCTCCCCCTGAGGCAGAAATTTGATCAAAACGATGTCTTTTCGGTCTCAAAACACTGAGACCATGATTGTTTTGCCAGAAATTGTGGTTTTGAATTTTTTTGCAGATGAGGAATTGGTGTGACGCCACTGTGATGGCTGTTTTTTGACTCAAGTATGTAATAAATCGCCCACATTTCATCTCCAGTCACAATAGAACTCAGAAAATCCTCACTTTCCAATTCAAGTGCGATCACAGAGCACTTGGTTGGATTTCTTACTGTCATCTTTCACGCAACTGGACACTACAACGTGAGTTTACGTAATACCATATTCCTACGATGCTCACTCCGTCAAAAGATTTCCCTCTACAATTTAGTATTGCCAACTCTCAAAAAACACAAAATCACAGCCCGTTATAGTCACAGTACACTTACTTTCTGAACACGTATTAGGGGGACCCGAAAGTATTCGTACATTTTGAGACTTATGTTTGAGCTTAATTTGTGTCCAAGACACAGTGACAGAAACATCTTTGTAAATTATTTTTGTAGAACTATTATTAAACATTATTTCTGTGCAACATTTTTTTTTATTATTAAGGATTTCACATCCGGCAATGAATTGGAATGACACAAAAGCCAATACAACACTCAACATTTTTATTATGAAATGGTAACAGTCCGCAGGTGCCAATATTGATTCCAAAAGCTTAAATCGGAAAATAGAATCTTAGGGGATGAACCGAGAACGGGTGGACCTTCGAATCACGATGGATTGCAAAACATTTATTTTTGATGAAAACGATGACGTTCTTCACCATGAAAATCCTGGACAAGTAATTTTCAGCAGATAAATTAAATGTATTTTTTACTTTGTATAAAATTGTACATAGATTAGACTATAAATAAAAAGAAATATTGAAAAATAAAAAAAATAGCGAGCGATCGTAGAAAAAATTGTGTAAAAATCAACATTTTTTGTAGTTTTTTGTTATTAATATATAATATAATTGAATTGAGATAATTGTATTATATACCATGAAGACGTTTATTATAAACGCGTTTGCCAAATTTCATAAAGAATGCTCATCTAAGACGTGTAGGATCACTTCCATAAGCTTGGAAAATGTAGTTTCAAGAAACACTGGATTAAAGTTGAACAGAAGTTTATGCGCAAATAAAATGAATAGCTTAATAGTTACACATAATCTTCTATGGCAAGATCATATTTCTTCAAAAAAGTCTTCTTCGGATCGTTCTAGTCTTCAGGTCAATTCTGCTTCTTTTGATGCTTCAGCATCAGCTCTTTTCACGCGCACCATATCCCTTTTGTATAGTGTATTAATTTCGATAATACCAGTCAAATTTCATTTTTCCAGCACTTCCATGTGTGCTTTTCTATGTGGCCAAGTCTCTTATTTTTTCTGCAATTAAATTTTCTTGCTTTAAATATTTTGCACCTCGGTTTTAACTCTGAAAATCATCCACTATTTTTCGAGCTTACAATCATACTGAGGACGCTTCTTGTAATAGTTACTTCCGTGATAGATCTTTTACTAGACAATTGGGTATTTCCCCGAAGAATACAGACAATCTTATGATGGCAACAAGCTAGGCAAAGCATATATTTTTCCATTTTATGCTCCAGAAGAACACAAGTTCCTTTTTTTAAGCCGATGTTTACAGCTATAGTGTTAAAACATAAACGTAATACATCACCAATAGAAGGTAACTTTGAGTGATGCAGATTTGGTATCAATTGGTCAATAAGCCCAAAATATTGGCTTTATTTTTAATTAATAAACTCCCGTCACTGCTTATGGACGAAGAACAGGGCAGGGCTCAATCTCAATACGTACCCGCAGGTAAGAATTAAGAAAGGGGGAAAGGGAGGAGGATTGATTGTATTGAAGTAGTGAGTCTTTCCGCATTCTATTTCACTTCAAAATAAACAATAAACAGAATCAATAAGTCAGATCAAGAGATAAGTGGCCATACAACGTTTTCTTCTGAAACTTTGACTTATGGTAGCGACCTCTAAAATATTTTTTTTTTATATAAAAAACACCTATTCATTTTTTTAGGGCAGAAAATCATATGACGGGATGATTGCCCAATTTTTTAAAAGTCGAAAAATAAGGACCACCCCAATATTGATCTTACATATTCTGGAGCTTTTCAGTGTTTAGATGTCACAATTAAATGGCTTGAGAACCAAGAAGAGTGTAATTCAGGACAACTTATATATCTTTGTATATTTGTGTATGTATATGTAAATCTAGGCAAATAAAAATTATTCATATTGCCTTTGTCAATTATGATTATTTTCGATTATCCGGATTTTCGTTATCCGGACTACTTTCATTCCCAATTAGACCGGATAATCGTTCTACTGTAGTTTGTTTTTGAATAGCAAGATTATTAAAGCGTTGCATAAACTACTCCTGTTTATTTCCAGAAGTGTTCAAATAATGCATTAGCAATTTTCGCAACACGCGGCGCCAGGTGTGGGAAACCTTTTGATCCTTCATAATGTCGAGCCGAATTCCCCATATGAATTATTATCGAAGCGCAACGCATAATGAACGTAATTCGATACACAATTACAGCTGAAAATTCCAGAAAATTCATCTACAAAATATCACATTACCAAGCCACCCCAATTTAAAAAATCCCCTAATAAATAAAATATTGGCATGAACGATTTTGCGTAATGCACGTCTCATAACTTTGAAAGTATGCACAATATTCTGTACCCGCTTCGAGTACAAAATTAATAATAACGACCACTGGAGTTTGAGGAACTTTAAATGATCGACGAAGAGCGTTTGATAAGCGAAGCTCAAACTTTTAATAGCCGCCGCAATATCGGCGACATCATTAAGTTTTAGCGCATCCTGAGGACTTCCGCTTTTATCTACATCGTCTCGATCATTCATTGAAAACGCAATATGTCTAAATATTAAAATCGGAGGGTGGATCGAAAAGTTACGATATGCAGCTTGTATTAATTTTTTCGATACAAAATTACATGTCAATATACAAGAAGATTGATTCGACCAGGGTTTCGAACCGGAATAAAGCCGATTTTATATATTTCAATTGGAGGTAACCCCCGTTAATCGCGGAGGATACGCCCCGAAGAAGAAGGTCACGATTAACGGGGGAATGTCTTTGTTTATTGCGTAAAATGTAGCTTTTCAATAATAAAGGGCTCATCGTATTATTTAAGCAGAGTTTTGAGCATCATCATGATTTAATAGCATGCTGATTACTGAAATTAAGTGCTAGAATTGCGATACATTTTTCAATACTAAATAATTTCCTCGTCACAAATACCATTCTATTTTATTTTATGGGAAAACTTTGCAAGTGCAACCGAAGCAGCTGCTTCAACTGAAAGAAAAAAAGAGGAATGAATGCAAAGGGGATTGCAATAGCACCCAGTTCTTTATTATCCATTGGCAAGCTATTGAAGCAAATACACTGGAGCCAGAAATACGAGTATATCGTGTACCGCAGGATGTTATCAGGGCAGTTCATTTTGTAAAACAATACACTTGAATAGTAGTATAGTTTCGTTAATATGCAACGAAATACAGATAAAACCAAGTTATCTCGATCAATGCGGTATTTATCCGTCCTCAACGATGAACCGAATATTTGGATGTGCGCATAGTCGTCCATAGGGAATAAGAGAGTGCGATTTACGCGTCTGAACAACGTGGCCCCCGGCTACAATGCAAATCAATCAACTCAGCGACCAATCAATTCTTATGCAAATCAATCAATTCTTCAACAAAAAAAACCTTTATCGATCATATCACAAAAAACAATTTCAGGCATGTTTATTTTAAATTTAATCTAGCCTATTATAGCGAATTTAATCCATCAACTGCCAAATAACTAATACGGTAGCTTTGCAGACATATCTGTATCAATTGCAATTGAATCCGGCTTAATTGGAATATGAGTGTATACAAAATTCAGGAACAATCACATCGCGAAAAATTGACAGCTGTCAATAAATTCAACATGTTAAAATTGAACCAATCTAAACATGAATAAGCTTCTCGTCGACTATTTATTGTTCTATCAATAATTTGATTCAGATACTAATTTGATATGAATTTTCAGATTTAACGTTAAATTTGCAAAAAAATTACATTTGAGAAATATTTGTATTTAAATATTTTAGACCAATTGTTAACATATCTTTGATGCGAATAATTACGCTAATTTTCACCATTTAAAATCAAGTTTTGAGAAATATTTGTTATTTGAAAGATACCAGAGAAGATCAAGCGACAATTGACAATTTTATAAATAAATATTTTAGTAATAATAATAAATACAGCCCTGAACTTCACCTCGCCCCGACGTCTACGCTTCCAAACGGACGGCGTCCCTGGGTATGTTTACTATCGGATCGCAGAAAAAGTCCACATAAGAGGGAGATTAGGGTTATAAAAATACGACTGTTGATCTAAGTTTAGTTACGCTACGCTACCAATTCATTTACGAAAGACTTGGTCTTTATTCCGGATCCATTCACTGTGATAAACCTTGAATAAAAATACAAACTCTTCCCGCGGCCAAGACCGTTGGTCGGATCTCAAGACTTAACTGGAAATTATTTGAAGACTCGCTCAGAACTGACTTACGACTCAAATTAAACCTTGTTATCCATTATGTTTTGAGACAAGCTGTTGGCAATTAAACCACTGGCAAATCTACCCTTTATGAAAAATCAGAAAATTGATGGGTTTGCACTTTTCCCGAAACTTTCCCCTAACGTTACAATATTATGCAGTATTAATAGCAGGTCATGATACATAGTGAACAATTAAAAATATTAAATGCGGCACTAATATCGACTATAATTAATAGATATAACGCTATTCTGCAGCACGACAACGCTTTCGTTAAATGGATCCATGAAAAACGCAATGGTGGGAAATTTTAATACACCCCCCCCCACCTCATATTCAACGAACAAAGCTATTATTAAGACTATTATTTATTTTTCTCTATTAAAACATAATTTGTAAAATTAAAAAAATAGCCATACATCTGGATAATACAAACTGCGGCATGGAAACTACTGTATTTAGCTTCAAAATTCGATTATAACAATGCATTGATCGTAACGAATGCCACTTTAATGATATTATTTTAATATTTTAAATTTCGCTCTATAACATAGAATAAAGAATTAAACTAATATCTCCCATATTGTTTATGTTATTCATTTATAAAATAAGGTAGTTTCCCTGCCGCACCCTGTATATTAGTTTTACATTTGCCACCTTTCTGGAGTAGTCCTTTTCAAACACTCACCTCTTGCGTTAAATTAGTACAGGGCGGATGTTTATGGAAATGGCCAAATCATTTATTCGACGGTCGCTTACATTATTTATTATTTTCGCCAAAGTTTTCAGGTAGAAACGAAAACAACGAAAGTCAAAGTTACACAATGTCATGAATTTTCCATGACGATATAAAATTTTCTCATGTTATCGCCTCTAATTCATCGACGCGAGAAAATCGAAGACTGAATTCGCACGGACGCCGAACGAATAAACAACGGAACTAAATTCGGATGCAAATCTAAACCGAAATGCTATCTGTACACACAAAAATACCGCTCGGCCGGCTTTAAATTTTGGACGCTGGACAGATTTGATTGCCGACGGGATCAATTCTCTCATAAACCGAATTACTATCATATCCGTCGGAGCATTGATGATCAATTTATCTGGTCAACCCTAAAGCCGGGATCACTGAAATCTGCCAAATTGGTCGCCCATTATTCGAATTCCCAATAACAAGATTAACAGGCCGTGGCTGTGTTGCTCGATATGGGGAGACTATTTAATTTCGAGCCTTGACCTGCGAACGATTCCTCGAAAGAATGAGCTTTGTTTATCGACTCGTATGCGTCATTCAAACGCGTACGACACGCCAACCTGTCATTTCAGAGCGGCTCAGAGGTGTTCGAAATGTGAGGTGCTCCCTTCGTGGATGAGGGGTTGAACGCTTAAATACGATCTGTACTACCCTACTTATTTATTATGCTGTCGATAAACAATCGCGGAATGATTTCGTGATGCTCAGCGAGGCATGCGGGTTGGAATCGTGCAAAAATCTATAAAAACAGATCGTTTAAGATAGTTAGTGGAATTTATGCTACGCTTATAAATACAATCTGTCGGAATACTACCAGGCCAGTAATATTAATATGAGTAAAAAATGTTATTTTTGTTATGTTAAGGGTAAAATATCAAAGCCCAAAACCACAGTGTCGCAAAAATATAGCGTTTGCCTTTATCCTTTTTCAGTTTCATGGTCTGAACACATCATAGTCTCTATAATTCCTCCCTAATCTTCTATAAATAAAATGAGGACTTCTATCTAAACGTTGATCGGGATCAGTTGACGACAATCGTCCCTATTTAGACTTCGTAAAATCGCGAATGTTACCAATAAGCTTCATGAACAATTGTCAGCGAATTTTTTTTAATGATTTATTGGCTTTCTATTTTCTTTGATTTAAGGCGTCTTCTCACTTTACAAATTTAAAAAAATCGATTTTTATTTTATTTAAAATTTTTATTTTATTTTAAATTTTGGAAGTACATATCTTCAAAAATGTTATATCGAAATTTCATAAAGATCGGACGAGTTTAACCACATTTTTGGGCGACCGTTAGGTGACTATCTGAGAGCACCCGGCTGCATAGGTATAGTTCAGACTCATGGTGCAAGTACAAGAAAGTGGTGAAAAACAATCAGATAGAAACTTTTAAACATCCTTCTACTCTCGCTGAGGATGTTCACGAGGTTTTGAAATGGATTTATGAAGATCTTCGGAGGAAATACCCAAAATAACAACGAGTGTTTCAACAGCGGTGTCTGGGCAATTTTTCTGCAACCAAAACTTTAAACGCGTTTATCTCAAAACAAGGTTTTTCGGTGGCTTGTTGATAAAATTTCGGAAACTATCTGGCCGATTGTCATGAAATTTGAATGACATATTCTTCATAGTTATGGCTATAGCGCATATTATCAGATTTTTGAAATTTTGATTTTAAGTAATTTTTTTTTTTACAAAAAACTGCAAAAAAAATTTTTTACTTCTTTCTTCTTTTTTTATTCTTTACTTTTTCGTAAAACGTGCGTCATTTTGTTATTTTCGCAAATATCAAAAATCTGATGATATGCGCTATAGCCACTGATATACATATATATAAAAATAAAAAAATTTCATATACGTGAAAGATGTGTTTATTACATAAGATCCATTTTATCTCATAATTTTTAGCGAAAATCCTCGAAAAAAAATCGTGAAAATAGCCTATTTTTGAGGCGCCTAAAGTGAGAAGACGCCTTAATATTCCTTCTATAAAATATAAGAGTTTCCAATCGACGTTTCAAACCCCCAAAAAAATAACTTCTTCCACTACTTCAGTCTTTCGCATGAAACAATATGATGTTCCATATTAATCTGCCGTATCCACCCCGCCCATATTTATAATGTAATCTAAAATGACTACTGGCTTGTTTATTAGCTCATCTTGATTAGATTATTATGGGGAAGTCCTTGCTCTTCTTCTTATTGATTGGGAAGTTGACGTATGATTTGTACTGAGCATTGTGACTATTATTTTGTCTCGCCAAGCTAATACTAAAGTATCTTGTTTTCTGTATGCTATATTTTTTCCCTCAGCTAATCTTGGTTTATTTATATGATTAGGTAAACTCTTTCTGTAGGTCATTATAGTATCAGTGAGAAAACATTTCCTTTTCAAGAGTTCTCCAGCAAACGTTGGATTAGTGTAAACCTATCCGTAAATATATGATAGCCTTTTATACCTTAGTTCGCCTGTTGTAGATTATTAAAAAGGCGTAGAACGAAAAACGAATAAAACGTAAAAATAATATTGAATTACTGGACACAAATAATTTTCAAGATGTTCACTGCGCCACGACTGGACGCAGAATATTGTTTTATGCTCTTTACCTGCGCCGATTCAATTCCTCTGAACCAATTATTTTCCATATTCCAGACGACAAATTAATGGTCAGACAATAAGACGGTATTTTTAGAGTATTTACTTGATTATTACATTTAAAAAAATACCAAAATGCTGTTTGAAGTTCATAAAAACTGCCCGAGAAAAAACCGGCCACACGTAGTGGCCATAGGAGTTGTAAGGGTTAAATTTTTACGAGATAATAGAAACAGATCCTCGATTAAGTATCAAAGAATTATCGCAGGGGATGCATTCACCGTGGTCGACACATCAAGGGTATTTAAAATGTATCGGGAAGTTGAATCGAATGGGGGTTTGAATGCCGCACGAACTGTCTAAAGTAAAGAAAGGAGAGCGACGACACACATTCAAAATTTTTCTGTCAAGACAAAAAGGTCATCCCTTTTTGCATCAAATTTTGACTGGGCATGAAAAATGGGTTGTTTATAATAACATAAGTCGTAAACATCAATGGCTTTCGTTGGGTAAAAAATAATTTAATAAATCTGCAAGACGACAATGCATGACCCTATAAAGCGAAGAAGACGTTTGAAAAAATCAGGGAATTAAAATGGGAAGAACCTCAAATCCCTCGATATTCACCAGACCTGGCTCTAACGGATTATCATGTTTTTTGATCTTTGGCACATTATCTCTTTAGATTCAACTTGGTCAAAAAACAAACACTTTCGGAATGCAACTGAACTCGAAAATCATATTTGTACATATTTCGACTCAAAACCAATTTTTGTTGAATTGAAAAACTCGAAAATCTATGGGAAATAAATAAATTTTGTAAATAAAAATGAAAAAATAAATTAATTATTTCATTATTAAATAATCAGCAAAGACTTTTTGATACACCTAATATAACTTAAATCCCTGCGCTATGCTGTTCATTTTCGAAAAAAACCAGCGAAATGCTCCAATTCCAAGAAACACAAACTGGTAATTTCTAAGAAAATCAGCGTTTGACTGTGTATTTGTAATATAGGGTGGATCATAATGTTTTGCTTTTCTAAAATAACGACAAAAAATAAAGCGACGAGCAAAGAAAACCCGATATTAACCCTTTGCACTCGAGATCCTTATTCGCGCGGCGAGTCAGCAACTCGAGATGTTTCGCAGCATTTTTTGGCAAATTTTTTTGGCTTTATTTCTTTGAGAACACACTTTGAAAACCTTCCTAACTCCTGTTAGAATATTATGCAGCTTTATTCTTACAATTAAAAAAATCTTATAGGTATTTGAAGGGGTGTCATGTTACATTTCATAAGATTATACAGAAGAGCGCAGGGACCCACTTAAAAGGAACTAAACATAAACAGCTATTGTCACGCATCGATTTTCCGCTTCAAACCGGGTGGTGAGCGAGAATCACCGCTCAATTTGCAGCATCAAATCATATGGTGAGTGAGAGTCACCTCTCGAGCGCAAAGTGTTAAAATACCAAAAACATAAAATGCACACGGTAATTCTGAAATAGTTGATCGTGCAGAATATGTGAAAATGTTACGAGATTTTATTCAACCAAAATTGCAGCAGTACATTGGTTACAACAATAAGACTTGAATGCAGCAATATGACGCAACTTGCCATATATCCAACGAGGTAGAAACATGCCTTAAAAAGTTATGAGTAAACCGAAATGTTTTTGTTTAACAATAAGCATATTTGTTTGTTAAATTTTGATACGTTAATCGAATTTGTTTGCGATTTTATTGCGATATTAAGCTCAGAAACGCGCACGAAGCGGTTGTAAACATTTTTGAAGGCGCAAATAATTTTCAATTTGAACGAAAGAAAGTGGAGAATAGGCCTCGGGCTTTGGAGGACGAAAAAAAGAAATACAGTCGATCGAATCGAATAAGGATAAAAGTGATATTTATAGGTCGTCCTGGAAAGATGTGAGTCACAGCCCAAAGAATGGATATCAGAACAAATGTCACATGCAGGAAAGCCAATATTCCATTCGGAAATTCCGCCTGCAAAATTGTGCGCGTTCATCCTGGGTAACGACGCAAAGGACCTCATGCCCCTCAATAACGTTGACCTCGAATTTTATGCGAAGCTGTGCGTCGGTTTTATTCGTATTAGGCCGTTTAGAACAGATCAAACAAATCAAAATCCCCAGGAACAGTAAACGTCGCCAAATCCTGGGATTTACAGCGGCGTTGACGGCCCAAATTTATGCCTATTTAGGGTTCATTTCGACAAAGACGTATATTGAATCAACACGTAGTGTTGGCGATTAATGTTGATATGTTATAGAGCATTTTTGCAATTAAAAATTAATTAATTTAGCACATTAACACTCAAAAATCCGCTCCCGTAGCGCTGCGGAAATATTTGTTAACGGTTAACACCCGGCTTGCACGAGCGCTGGTTAGCATATGGTTCAGGATCTGACTGATTATTAACACTTTACATCATCATCATTATATTTGTGATATTAATTTAAAAAAATATAAGTTTATATGTGAATTCTTCAGTCAAAAAAATGATTCCGAACGATTTCGAACCAATTATTTCAATACGCTTTATAACACTTCAAATTACATATAATTAACACCAATTAGAATAAAATTATAAGCTAAATTAAATTAAAAATGTGCAGGATTATGTGGCATACTTAATCGGATCCCTAAGTGTTAAGCAGCTAAATTTGATCACTGCGCACTGCACAAAAAATTGCGGTAAACTAATTTCGTTAAAAATATCCAATATCCTCAAATATCCTGGCATAATTGCAAAACTTCCTTATCTATTATATAAATAACAAGCTCCAAGTCAAATAAAATCTATGTACATTACGTCGATAAGCTTTTTTAAATGTAAATACTTTAATGCGATTTTTTGATCCGATTTGTTTGCGTATGATAGTGATTTTTCAATGCATTATTTGGGGATGATCTCCTTCAAATTGTCACTTGGAAATGCGTCTTGATATTTTAGGTCCTCCCGAAATACATCTTTATCAAATATTTTTTATTGACTTGTGTAAAAACATTGTAAAAATGATGTTTGAAGATGAAACAAAAAATAATGGATTTCTTTCGGGACAACCTGATATTCAAACTTAATATGTAAAATCTTTCTTTACAAAGTTAATAGGATATGTTTTTAGAAATAATAAAAAAAAATAGTTTTTATACATAAATTCATCACTTTTATATACTTGCAATCATTGCAATCGTTCAAATGTGCAGAACAAGATACACTAAAACATGATAAATGTAACAAATATGACTTTATTATATTGTTATTAATACATTTTGATGAAATAACTGAGGGATGCTGATTTTGAAACCATAGATAATAAGAAAGATGAATTTTTATTTCTTTATTCCTGCCGAAAACAGTGGAAATATGAGGCTGATACTGAAATACATCAATGAACTTATGCATCATCCTAATGTTATAGCTCCGTTTAAGCAAAAAACGTTAAATCTACCAAAACACAGACTCAACATCGTCTTTTATTGGTCTTTTGTATATTTGTGGGAACGTTCAGTAAATATATTGTTCTCAAATTTGGATTTAAAATGGAATTTATTGCTGGTTCACATAAAGTATTTAATAGTATTCTATAAAATGCCTCTAAGGCAAACGGGGCCTTCCCCTCGTCCACTGCATGATCGTTACTAAACCTATATGATAAAAAACGTAAGGTTTTGTTCTTTCAAACGAATGCAACCCACTCTTTTTGGAATAATAATTTGCTTCAGGGCGTGCGTTTCAAATAAGGAATTTTCCCTGTCGCACCCTGTACAAAGTCTTTATCTAAAAATGTATACGATTAATAAATAAAATACGTTCCTAATGTTATAGGAACGTAGTAATGCTAAAAAAGTTGTGTTCCGATATACTGGTACATTGGGTGCATATTTCTATTAAAAATAACAAGAATTTAAATTGTTGTTAACCTTCAAAAATATTTTTATACCGTTTTTCCGTCCAAAACAATACTAATAGGCCTCACGAGATCGCACTATCGAAATTACATCAGATGTGCCCAATATTTTTGAAATACCAAAACATGGATTCATACTTCAAGGGCATTAGAATGAACACAGTTAGAGTCATATTAATACTTAAGGTCTTTATTTTTAAAACTTTCCAAGCTGCTGTCCTGCATATAGATAGATGAGGTTATATGGGCATTCAATTCAACAGTGAATTAAAGGCATTCAGCAGCAATCTGCGTACATCGTTTAATATCAACAGATTGCACTTCTGACACCAATGTTGCGTAGTGGATCTTCTACATGTGCATCTTCTAAGACATCCGTCGATTCAATTTCTTGCTTCCTACGCGTTCATATTCGTCAAAATTCATCCAAACAATCTTGATATCCTGGCAAATTTTTGTGGTGCAATCACATCAAAAATAAACCTAATGTTTTCAAACAAGATCTTGGCGCGTCTCATCTTGAACAAAAGCAAAACAGTGTACTTGGTTTCGTTTCCAATCGAATATTTATCCGAATCCATTTATTGTGATAATTGAAATGTTCAACATACTTGTTTATATTGTGTTTGGCACTTATATTGAGGATAACTCAAACACAAATCAGAAGAGCAACATTCTGCAGATCCATTGAGCATTTGATTATTTTATAGGTGTTTTTCCGCAATATAAGCAGATAAGCAGAGCGTAACATAAACGTTAATATCTGGCGTTTTGTTTATTATCAACTTATTTATTCATGACTCGAAGTTGGGTTTTGTGCAAATTAATTCGGGAACGATCCAAGACCACCTGATCCAATACACTTTGCTGCTACAAATTTTCTGGATGGTCCTTGGGAAGAGCGTTCGCTTGAAAGTCCTGTATTGGATTGGCCATTCGAGGGTATCTACGGTCGATTTCTGTCACGCAAACATCTCGTTATTGTACAAAATATGATTTTATTAGGAGGAATATGATTTAATTTCGTTGCTCATGGTGGTTATTCAATTTTAGAGATTAGCAAAGAAAGGTTTATATTGTACTTGTGCGTAAGCCCGCAAGCAAGGCTACGAGAGATTAATTCGAAATACTTAATTGTTTCTCCTTTCACGTCACCATGATTAGATTTTACATCTGTTACAACACAAAGAGTCGTAAAATGGAAATGTAAAACGAGTCTCAGCATAAGAAAATCGAATTTCTGCCTGAAATTTCCATCCGTCTACGCTCATTCCTCGGGATGTGTCCTCCCGCTGAATAATCCGATTGCATCAGGAAAAAACCTGGACGAAGATATACGTCCGTATTTATTATCAAATAGTGCCATGGCAGTCGAAAGATGTATTTAAGCAATTGATAATATCAATTCGCACTTTTGATATTCAAGCAACAGATCAATATATCAACGCCGACGTTACATATCCGTAAAACTTTTCACTCGCTTTTGATCCAGATCTTTTTAGCCCAAAATAATGATAAACATAGCAATATTATCCTGAATTTATTCAGATATTTCTTCGCTTTGAATGAATACAGAGGTATAATGCTCTTAGGAACAGTTGATTCATACATTGCTTTTTTTCTGTCTATTAACGAAAATTTTTAGCTAAATAATGTAGCTGTGTATTGTGTAATATATAATAAAATAGATCCGCTACTGGTCTAGTGAATGCTTTATGTTACGTATATGTACGTACAGCACACAGCAGTGGTGGCGTGGCGCATGCGCGTGGAATCTATGATGTATGCGATGGATACAGAGAGAATATTAAACATTATCCCTCTCCAATGACCAACTGCAGCTTGGAGTTTCACTTTTCGTGATGCTCAGATTTAATAATTCAAATTAATAAACATTAATTTTCTTTGTCTTGTCTCTTTTGCCAATTTCAACCTGGTGATCATCAAGTTTGATATTTATTTTATAAAAATCCATATAGTCTGGTCAATCCAGAAAGTTATATTGCCGCTTGTTTGTAAACTGTTAGGGTGGTACTTCCATGTTTAAATTTTTGACATTCATCCATTTGACAAAGATTTTTTTGGTGTCTAGTTTTTCAAGAACTCGAACAAGACTTTATCAATTGAAAATTGACTGTAATGTGGAAATGTGACTGAATATCTATATATATAAAAATTAATATTTGTTTGTTTGTTCCGTATACGTGCCTATACCCTTCATCCGATTGCAATGGAACTTAACTGAGATGTTGTAGACACACCCGAAAAGGTTTGTAAATTATCCAATGTACCCAATTTATTTTGCAAAACGTTTAACGGATGCATCATGTTGTAGTTATACAAGCATATTGACATATTTTATTACACTTTTTATAACTTCTCGGGGAAAACCAATGCAGCTTCAGATAAATTAGGTCCTGTGGATTAAATTATTTACCTTTTGAGTAGTGAACAAATTTAACATCTTTATAGTCTTAGATGCTATATTTGCTTGTCCACTACTCATCATCCGTACAATTCCACTTATATGTGGAAACGCGCATATATGGTGGTCGCAGCGACGAATAAGTTAAATAAATAAAGACTGTCGCATAAACAATACACTTAAAATCGATTCATTATATCATTCATACATCAATATTATTCGATAAATTTGGGTTAACGATCTATGCAATCGTGCGATGTACACAGGACGTTCTCCGTCTCTGTCTCCCATGCACAGTTACCGAACTGCACTACATTTTATCCGTCTCTGTCTCTCTCCGAGCTTAACGTACAAGACTTCAATTTCTAAATAAATGGAAGGGGATCGCAGACCCTGCGATCATCCTCCTTTTGGGGTTAAAATAAGATTTAAAAGAAAAAAAATAGATGATATTATAATTTTTAACGTGAAACTTGTCTTAAGACCTTGAACGTTACGAAAAGTGAAACTTTAATCTACAATTGGTTGGAAAAGAGGAAGAATCTGTAATACTATGTGTGTACGTACGTAGCATAAAGCAACCATTACACCCAACGGAAAGCCTATTTTAATATATATTACACAACATACAGCCAAATCTTCCAGCTAATAATTTGCATTTAAAATCAACTTTTCCCAGAAGCTAAGAAGCTTCATTTTTATTGAGCCTCGACGAGGTTCTCACGCATTTTATTTTTGGAATCCAATTCAGTTTTTTATACTAGTACATGGTGCGGCAGAGAATTTTCCTTATTTGAAATGCATGTCCTGAAGCGAAAGTTATTCCAAAAAGAGTGAAATGGCGCTCATTTAATAAAGCTAGATTTAAAGTTTTCTGTCATATAATTTAGTATCGATCATACAGTGGACTGTCTTTAAATATAAGATGTAAAAATAGTAATAACTGATATCTACCATACTGTTTGTGTTATTTTTTTTTAACTTAGGTATGTAGTTTCATTATCATATTTCTTTACTATGTTTCTTATGAATCCATAAAACGAAGCGTTTTATAAAGGACTATTTCATGTTAATTTACAGCCAACTGAAAGATTTTGGGACAAATTTGTAGAAACGATGGAAAAGACAATTATTTTGAAGTCTTCGAAGCAGATTTGAAGAGTTTTGAAAGTAATTGTAATTACAATAAAGCCTATTATTGTTCATTTAAATGCAACGAATGAATTGTTCGGCAAGTACATAGAATTTCGATCCATCGAACGGGAAGTCTCGCTTCGAGCGATTAAACCGAAGCCGAATTTCAACCCCTTGCCGGTGGTTAATTAAATACAGCAAACACTAATGTCCTACAGCTGCGGAATGGTAATTTTAATTCAAATCCTACATAGACACCTGAGGCGACCCTAAGCCTCCCTCTCGAGTCCTATCCCTAGATTTTGTGCCGAATTCATTACGCACAGACCGGTCTTCGCAGATTAATCTCAAGATAAAGTCTGATGCGAAGATCTTCCATCAGGTGCTCGCCTCTTTAGTTCCCAATGACTTTTATTATCACTAAAGGTCGACCTGGCATAATTAGTGATAGGCCTGATATTATAAAAATCACACATAACCTCAATATAAAATTCAAATTCTGACAGATAGCCTTGCGTCATAACCTCTCACAAATCGACCATTGACAATAAAGCGCCAGTATTTATCATTCTAGATTAAGCCTGTACAATTTAATTAAAGCTTTAAGATATTAATTGATAAAATAGTATTCGCATTTAAATATAATATAAAGCCTTTCTCTCAGTCTTGTAAATGTAATATGCGTAATTTTGATGCGCTCAAAGGTTAACATGAAAACGACCATCGGACTACGCTATAAAGTTTGTTGAGCTAGAAATAATTTCTCATATCCCATGTGGTTATCTATAATTATGTCAAAAGTAATTAATTGTGTGTTCGGCATCCCAATAATTAACCGAAAGCGGCAGTAGTTAATTTCTAAGCACTAAGTATTCCAAGACGTATATATGCATCTTGCCGGCTCTAATTCATAAAAGTTTTGACATAGGTCAATAAAGGACAAATTGAAAATCGGTTATGATCACGTTGAGAGAGATCACAGTGCTTCGGAATACAGAAAACACGATCAAAAGCTCCGATATCGACAACGCGATGACAGCCATTTTGAATATTTTGACAGATCGAAGCGAAACGTCAATGTTTTGGCCGTAACAATTTTTTTAACGGCGATGTCAAATTCGACGACAAAATGTACTTAAAACCGAAACGACGCAGACTTGCTCTCATAAATAATTAAATATCCATATGTATCGGTGCAAAAAATATCAAAATACTTTTTATCCGTTTCAGCGGGGAATACGCATCAGATATGCATATGTAAAAACTTAACTATGGATTTTATGTCGCTTGGGGGTTTGGACGTATATTTTGTAAAGATAAGTGTACAGCATATGGAAATAAAATTATAACGAGATATTGCTGTATGCTACATTTACTTCCAGCTCGGTAACAAAGCGGAAAGCAATTAAACAACTTGCTCGGTCGACATTCGATGTTCGATTGACCGTTGCTTGAATTTTATTATAAATGCTTCGTATGAAAAAAAATATTAATGTGAAAATATTAAATATGTCAAAATAAACTCATTTAACATGATCAATCATTGAGATAATACAATTAGGCTGAATAAATCATACATCTGTTCATATACAAATTTATGTAATATTTTAATTAAATTTGAAATCAAAATTAATAATGCTGATTGCCTTGTCGTTTATCATATTTTTTGCGTTAAAAAATATAATTTATACATTTATATATTGGATTTCCCCATAATAATTTGTTATTAAAATATATTAATATAATTTATCATGTGTTTGGATGGGCAGTATTTTAAAATCGTCGATCATTTATGACTACTTAAGCTTTATTGAATATATTTCTTTACTAATGACATCTAAATATTCAAAAATAACATGTATGATTGACAGAAAAACATGTGAAAAATAAATGTTAGTACACAAAAAAAATAATAGGTGGCAGTAAAATAAATACTAAATATTCGAACCAAAATAAATATTTTATATAAATAAAATATCGAACCCTTTGGCGTCGGGAGAAATTTGGCAAGCCAATGCGAAAAGAGCTGAAGGCAAAATTGCTATTCATTGCATTTTTTAATCTATCAAATAATGTTTCTATTAACTTCCATCAATGAAAGTGGTCTGGCTGGACCCTCAAACATTTTATATAGAAATGAACGCAAATAAATTTAATTATGTACTTATAATTTTTTGTTTTTCTGAGTTTAATAAACGACTTTAAAGGACGTTTATTTAATGTAAATATATGATGCGAAAGGATTTCTTACTACATAAGTAGAAATACAGATCAACATGAGGAATGTTTCCTTATGGAACATGAAGAAAAACGTGATTTCTCAAACAAATTTTATGAAAAAAAAAATCTGGGTGTAGTCAGACCTCATTCATAGACTTGTTAGCAATTTTAATAATCAATCAGAATTTTTGATTTTTGATCATCATCTCTGCTAAATGTGAATCAGCTAACAGTCATACATTACGGGGGATGTTTTCCAATAAGAGATGACTCAAAAATTTTCCACTATTTTAAATCATGAAATATTCAACGATCATCCAAAATACAGGAAACGCATTTTTACATAAATTGTATGCGGTATGCATATCAATTAAGATTTATTACATTTATTCTAGAAATATATAAAATACAATGCTTTGAATGCAAACGGCATATGTATGATTGTAGATTAAAATTGATAAAATATCATTAATTTAACCCAAATCACTGAAGGGGATCATTTTTATCCCATATCACATAATCATGATGATTTGATATGTATGCATTGTTAACTTTAATAAGAATTTTATTGAAAAGATGAAGCTTATAAGAATGTAATATTGCGTCTTGTTTGTTAGCTTGGAAAATCGTTGTTAATATTATTTTATTCTATGATGAATCCGGAAATTAAATGGTATTTTTCGTTTGGTGCCTGGCAATATAATCCAAGATTTTATTCAAATATTTACAGCATCTTTATTGAGATCACATCTAACTCTTTAACAACGCGCTTTTGAGAAAATGATTTAAAAGGAAATATAATATGAAAGAAAGCACTTTTTAGCGATTCAGTCGAATCAACAGTCTCGGGTTTATATTTATGATCAATATTGACTTTACATTTTTTCCTGGATTGTTTGCATAAACAGTTAAACATCCTCGACTCGAAATAACCGACGTCTTCTGCGAAGTTCGTTCTTGGCGAGTCTTTGAACTTGACAAAGAGCGTCCATTATGAAGTCAAGGCAATAATGTACGCGTTCTGCATTCTCGTCAATCGTTCACAGTTGGTGGACATTTGTATTCACAGCAGAATAGACCGTTGTAATCCATCGTCAGCTCAAAGGATACGGATAACTCCTTCCATATGAATATTCATAATTGACTCATATTTCGTAATTACCCGGGAGACTTTCCCTTAACGTGGAATTTACCAAGACAATTCACGAGACGATAATACAGACATTAGCAAGTACATTTGGGTCGAAGGGGGCTTACGAGCAATGTATGACACAGCATTTGCCGTCCAAGACAAAGGGCTTCTTCGTTTGTATTCTGCTTTGAAGCTATGGAAAGTAAATCAACAGTATATGTAGATATTATAGCTCTCAGGCCTCTTAATCGATCTTCAAAGGACTAACAATTGGATTAAACAAGTGCTCAGAATGCATTAACAGTCTCTAAAATAATTATAAATGAATATCATTTTAAACAATTCCATATAACCTACCCTTTTAAACTTTACAAACTTCTCTCAATAAGATTATCTGGCCAAACTTTTTTGTTTTTGCGATGAGTTTTTTTTTTAGAAGCTATGTATAGATTTAAACAAATCTCCCTAACATTGCCCATTGAAGGATTTTACAAAATTTAAGTATTAAAAAATATCGGGATTCTTGTATTTCGAGAAAAAAAGGATATTTTTATTTTTACACCTAGAGTCAATGAAAGTGGTCTGGCCAGACCCACATTTATTTTCATAGAATTTGTATACGAAATCACGTTTTTATTCATGTTCCGTAACGAAATTTTAATCCTTTCATGTGACAAAATTCCTTTCTGTTGAGACACGGACTAAAACTTGCTAAATTCCCGATTTCCCGACAAATTATTTATTTCTATCGCTGCAGATGAATACTCACATACTATAATACTTTGATGTAATTCGTAATTATATAACGGAGGAATACGAAAATTCTGAACCCCGATATATTATATACGATTATATTTCTTATCGATATTCCCATTATTAAAGTCGAGGTGTAGTAAATACATCACCGGTAGGGAAAGGTTAATATAGGAATTTGAAAAACATACATGTACTCAATATATGTATACATAGATTAGACAGTTATTGCCCCTAGGCGTCGCCTAAGCTCGCCAATTAATAGTTACACCACTGTTTCCAAGCGTCCATATTTCGGCGGAAATGTCTCGATTTATTAGCCTTCATCGTGCTGGTGAGGTGTACGATTTCTATTAGATACAAATTTCAATCTCGAAATTTACGGGATTACGTTTACTAGTCCCGGGATTCATGAGCACTTAAAACTATCCGGGATCCCGGGATTGGATTCCCTAGGTATCTCTAGTTCCGTTTTTGAGCAAAAAAATATCCGGGCATAAAATATGGCAGTTTTTCTCTACAATGTGCTGAATATTGCAGCATTGCCAGCATTCATATTTTATAAAAATTTGAACTAGAGAACTAATCATTTCACCGATGTATGCAAAAACTGGTTATAAATTCTAAAGGATCACCTGGTGACACCAAACGTAGAAGAAAAGATGAGCATAGAAATGAATATGTTAGAAATCGTCATGCAGGTGTGTTGAACAACAAGCTTGAAGAAAACTTCACTTTCTTCAAGCATCCCATAAAAGCATAAATAAGTGATAAATTTGGTATCGTTATGAATTTGAAAAAAATCGTTTAAATAAATAAAAAATATTATTAAGCTCAGAAAAACAAAAATTCATCGACAAAATGGTTAATGTTAATCAAATTTAATTAAGTTAAAATTAAATTCTTTTTTTCTATATGGTATGAATTTATATGACAAATTCATACGAATGGCAACCCTATGCGCAGTGCGACAAATTCAAACATTGTGTGAGTACGCATATTCTATTCGATCTATTTCATTACGCACACCAACTGCATATTTTATATCGTCGCTATCTTGTCTCGGATCTAAAGCATCGACACTAGATGTGCGTTATTGCGTACCGCAAATATGAAAGCTCGTTCGAATGAAAACGTATCGACATTGTGCCCAAATGATATTCAAACGTCAACATTAGTTAGCGGAAAGTCCGCAAGGGCGCTGATGGCGCATATGGCCATAACGCGATTCGCCGCGTTCATGATCAATTGACACATTTGCACAATGCTCTAATTATTCAAACGATAAATTAAAATCGCATCCATTAGATAATGCGCCACATTAATTACAGATCTTTATGTGTTTGTCGTAAGGCTGCGCCGTTCGCCGGTGTTTTCATTTACAATTAGTGGTCTCCGGCGGGCATAGTCTGGTCGTAAATTTAGATGTTAGAATTTAATCCCCGGGCACATAGCGTCTTGAATCTTGGAATTTAAATAGCAGGTGCACTGACCACTCTTTGTATGGTTCTCATCGTTTATGAGTCAAAATATGCATTATTCCTAATAAGGATCTCATGAGTATGCCGTTTGCACTTTGTGGTTTGTTTGATTTCAATCGCTGCATAAATACATTTGGCTTGGATATTTCAAGCGTCGCAGTTTGTTGACATTTCAATTGTTAAATCCAAATTAGACGCAATAAACAAACGTCGGTGAAGATTTGAAAATAAATTAGTTTCAAGTGTCGACACAATGGCGCTGATATCCATTGACAGACACAAGTTTTTAACACGTTATAATCCGTGTGCTCGTTCGAATGTCCGCCGGGGCTTTGCTTGGTGGCACATATGGAAGATCTAATTTTTGGGGGAGATTGAATTGTCGTTCGTTATGTTGATTTTGATGGCATCAATTATTTGCAGTCTATCCGCATAGATCTGCGATTTAAGATGGCCCCAAAGGAATTTAGAGCCGAAACAAGGGTATGAAGCGCCTATGGCAAGTATTTAACTTTCACCCTCCCCCCTCAAATTTTTTTAAAAAGTTAAATAAAACTGTTAAAAATGCAATATATTAAATTTTATTAGAATGTATATTTTAAAATAATATACGAAGATATTTTCTGAGCGTGAGGGAGAAATTGGCTAGATTTTGTAACTTAAATATAAAAAACTAAGTTAGCCTCAGACGGAACTTTCGTAATCGTACAGATCATAGAAAATTTCGCAAATGGTCCTAAAAGAGGGCGGAGTGGCTACATAGTCCATGTGTCCAACCGGTTCGCTTTTCGGACCACTGACATGACGCCACACTATTTATTATTTTTGCCGTTACAGTCTGTTATAAAAACCAAGTCGATCACTAATAGCTCGTTCACACATAGCGTAAAATGTTAGGAATTATAAAAATAAAAGCAGAAAAGTAGTGACCGCACGTTAATTCCGGACTGTTTTTTGACTAGGGCTGCCAACTCTGACAGCTGCAGTATATTTCTGTTTTTCTAATTTTCAGATTTCCTCCATACTTCAGATTATTATTTATTTCTTTCATTGAAAAATTCTTTACGTGGTAAAAATTTTAATTCAAAGAATGATATAAAAATGTACCTTGATCAATATTTTGCCAACAAACCTGGGAAATTTTGGCAAGAAGGCATTATGAGGCTTCTGGAGAGATGGAGAAAAGTGATATGAGACAGAATGGATCATATATTATTCAATAAATTTTGATGTAATACAAATTATTTTTTGTTTTTTTCTTAATATGAAAACGAAAGAAACTTATGGGACACCCTAATAATTTGGCATGTTTTTAAATATTTTTATACTATTTATGCGATTTAAAACATTTTTTATTGTAAATTATAGTCCACTTATTACCCGCAAGAGAGACATCTGAAAATCAGGATTCTGTACATATTTAGAAAACAAAAATGAGCACCCCTGTCTCATATGATAAACTCCTGTAACGTGGGCGGGCCCTAGCCGAATATCGGGGCCCAGTCATCTTCGTCGCGAAAGATGACTGGGAAGACGAAGACGGAAGCACTTTTCTTCGCAAGACTAGAAGGTAGCCAATATTGCAGAGGTCCTGGCCAGGTTGATGACTATCATCGGAGGCACAAAAACTAGCAGAAGAAAACTCTATAACGAAGTAGTTCACTCGGTACTATTGTACGGTGCGCCAATATGGTCCGATGCACTACGAGTTAAGAGGGTCCGCCTGAACTTGCCCAGAGTTCATAGGAGTGCGATCAGGGTGGCTGATGCATACAAAAAGGATAAACTCGATGGGACAGCTCCACAAAAGGTCGGTGGACACATAAACTAATGCCAAACCTAGATGGCCGAATGTGTTACTAACTGATCCAGATTCTCACCGGACATTGCTGCTTTGGCAGCTACTTCAAGAGAATAGATAAAGAGGGAAGACCGGAATGCCATCACTACGGAGCTGGCAATGATGATGCTGCACACACAGTATTCGTCTGCTTAGCGTGGAGCGTTTAAAGAGATAATCTATGCGAGGAGCTGGAAGCAAACTAGCTCTCGCCCAACAACATGATCCCTTTAACGCTCAAGGATGCTACGGCATGAAATGCGTAGTGTAGGTGCAAAGTGCGTTATGCAGCAGAAAGTAAACGCCGAACGCAAAAATCGAAGAAGAGCTTCTGAAGTATCCCCCACTGAACAGACAGTAGTCCTAGCTGAATAGCCCAGGAAAGACACATCGCTGTCACCCTAGTCCCACACTCAACTAGTAGCCGGGTGGCAACAGAAGAAGAGAGGGGTTTTAGTAGGTAGGAATCCCACACTGCCACAAAATAATGGTGTCTTTTGAAGATTTCCCCCAGAAGACAGGCTGTGGCTGCGAGACGTGGAAGATGGAATCAGTCATCTTTCTTGAAGACAATTTCAATGCCCAATTATTATGGAATTTCAGACGCTTCTAGAACGCTTCTATAATATTGGATCATTTTTATTGTTTAGAAAACAAGTCATTACGATGGTTTGCTTGTGATTTTAACCGTGAGGAAGTTTTGCAGTGAGTCATTTAGCCGAGTATCCTCACTTTCTTGTAAAAATTCTTCCCTTAAAAGTGAAATCGATAGGGTTGTACAGCAACCCCATGGTGATTTTCCAACCAGTTTTCTCTCCGCGTTACAACCTAAACATTTATTTTACGATTCAAGTGCCATTGAACAGCCGTTCGTTATATATTTTTTTGCAATTAATCACACTTGTACACGCGTTACAGTTTGAGACTCACGATTGTCTTTGCAAATATCAATGCAATAGAGCATTTTGAAGACACCAGCAAAATTTTGTTTAAATCTATTGGTTGGTTTAAGAATTACATAAATTTTACTAAAGAAGCAGCATTTTATGCCTACACAACTCGTCTGGTCGCCAAGCGAATATTGATGCAGAACGCCCAGACTGTAAAGTGTTAATATCTCGACTGCAAATTAATGTTCAAAATGTCATTTTAATGTTTTGCGAACTCGTTCAAGTTTTTTCGCGCCATTGCATATTTGTTAAATTCTTCAATAAATGTTCGCAGCAACCAATCTAAAACGATTTAATTGCTTATAATTGAATGGGTTATTTATAAAGGCCTATTCCGGTAGCATTTCGACATGATACATTAGTTATTTACTTCAACGCCTAGAAATCATACAGGAAACAATCATAGGCTTTCGTTTTTCTTTTTTTTTGAATATCGACAACAAAAAATAAGCACTTAGGAAACGGTCCATTGGCTGCATCCGTAGAAAAAACGCCTAAATACTTTTTGGTCGGTTTTAACAGATCGATTAAAATCGATAAGCGCTTTCTAATTTGCAAATTTTGAATCATTCAAATCTACATAGTTTCAAATAATTAGCATTGTTTTTTGACGGTCAAAGTCCTTATTATATTTCCGCAAATCGGTATCGCATAATATACTAAAAATACCAATAAACTAGTTCATTTCTAGGCGCTTGACTTGTACTGAGATTGTTCTACCTCCTACGGGTATTGCACTATTTTATATACAAAAAATAAGCACTCGTAACTCAACATTGGACATGCAGACAAACGACCAGCGATGCTCAAACTATTAAATTTCAACACATTAATTAAGTCTGAATTGCTTTTAATACGCCAATATTCCTTGATAATTCATTGATCAATAACAAAAATATTTCTCATGGCTATGCTGGCGTTTTTATTCATATGGAACTGCATCAACATGCAGTTCCGTTAACGTTGTCCCGACGATCCCATTATCACTAGACTTGTGAAATATTGTACATAAAAAATATCAACATACATCTTATCAGGAAGATGGGTTGAAGATGACTGTTTAACGTTTGTGAAAATGCGACATTAATATTGGATTTACCTAATATATACAGACAAATTTTGGCACACTCCACGTACATTGATATTATTCATTTGCTAAGTGTTAAATATATCTAAATACATCAGATATTGATTCTGATTTGCTTAGATTGATGATGGATCATTCTGATCTGAGATTGACACTTATTTTCGCTTCCATTTGATATTGCACACAATCTTAGAACACAATCCAGAAGTGTATAATATTGGAAATGCCATCTTTGATGGATATTGATTTGCTGATGGATCCTGATTCGATTTTACACAAGCTGCATTCGTGTTTTGGTGTCAGAAATGCTCGATACCAGCATCGAAGCTGATTATTTTCCCATTTAGCCTAACGCATATTTCCGTCGATGACTAAAAATTCAAAGAAGAAACATAATCGACAGTTTAAGATTCATAATAAAATGTCTTGTCAGGTACAACTGGATCCCGTATTATACGGGTTTATCGCAAGATAGTTTTGATATAACACGGTTGATGAATGATGGCATATTTTTGTATCAAACCGTGTTATACGAGGCCTAGGTGTAATTAAATATTCATATTTATCAAACAACACATCTCTCATATCCATCATTTGTCTCGATTAGGGAATCCAATCCCCGGATCCCGGACAGTTTTAAGTACTTAAGAATCCCGGGATTAGAAAACGTAATCCCGAAAATTTCGGGATTGAAATTTTAATCTAACAGAAATTTTACATCTCACCAACACGATGAAGACTACTAAATCGAGACATTCCCGACGAAATCTGGACGCTTATAAACAGTGGCGTAACTACTAATTGACGAGCTTAGGTGACGCCTAGGTGCAGTAACTGTCTAATCTATGTATACATATATACAGTATATATATATATGTTTTTCAAATTGTTATATTAACCTTTCCCTACCGGTGATGTATTTACTACACCTCGACTCTAATAATGGGAATATCGATATGAAATATAATAGATACGGGGCTCAGAATTTTCGTATTCCTCCGTAATGTAATTACGAATCACATCAAAGTATTATAGTATAAAAGTATTCATCTGCAGCGACGGAAATAAATAATTTATCGGGAAATCGGGAATTTTGCGAGTTTTAGTCCGTGTCTTAGCAGAAAGGAATTTTATCAGTCACATTGATGGTGTTATACGAAAATGAGGGCTCACGCGGTCATAAACTTGAACTAGCATTTAAATATCTGATGACGATACCTCCAACGAGTGTGGAAGATGAGCGTGCATTTTCAGGAGCAAGTTGTCTGACTTCCAAAATCAGATCCAGACTAAATGACGAAACACTAATGTTTAATGTTAATGTTACTTCGGGCATATTTTCAAAATAATATTTGAATTTTTTAGTGTTTTATTTTTCTATTTTTGAATTGTATTTTTATCTTTTCTAAAATAAATAAAATTCTTTGGCCTTTAAGTGATTTTTTATATTGAAAAAATGGACTTATTAGTAATTTTTGATCAAATTTATCAATGTAATTTCTTAAAATATTGAAAATCCAAATCCCACTGGTTCCAGGATTGTCTAATGTAATCCCGGGATCGAAATTTTGGCTCGGGATTGGATTCCCTAGTCTCTATGTAGTAGATACGTGAACTGTTTTATGCTTTTGATGCTTCTCTAACACTGCGTTGCCTTTGTCGCTGCGATGTTTGCTGATTGCCGCGTTGTTTGGCGGCAGAAACCGCACCGGGAGGTCACTTGAAACACGAGACAATACATTTTGCATTTTGAAGGCGGTGCGGTTCTTTATCTTAAACTTACATACATATTGAATGCATTTCTAAATATTTTGGAAACCAATTCAAACCAAAAGCCAATCTTCAATGATAATAGAAGCACATTCATGTGATATGTTCTTCCGTAGATTTGATGCTGTCATCCAGTCCATTAATACTTTATCTTTCCACTTTTTCTTAGTAGGATTCGAAAGAAATAATTTATAGCAAGTTAAGTTGTCGGATGTTTTTGGATTGTATTTTGGATTCTGGAGTGTAGTGACACACCCACGTTTCATTCCCGGTATTTATAACCAAGGTTTTCCGATATAATATCACCAAGGAGACTTCGAGAAATGTCAAGAAATTCTTCGCTAAGGTTGTCATGCATCACACGGCGGTCATTTTGCACTTGTTCTTCATTTTTTTGCACAAGTTCATCAGAAATCTCTGATGGTCTCTCATTCTTTGCCTCGTTGTGAGTATCAGTACGGCCTTCTAAAAAAAGAAAATACTGTAGCTATTCAATCCAAAAATGAAAGCAACGAAAACGTTTAATAACCACTGACTTAAATGCGGCGCTTGCACTCCAAGTATTAATTTCGTATCTAACTTTTACTACAATCAGCTGTGTAATTGAACATTTTTCTCTATATGGCATTGCAATACTGGAGCAATTCGACTGCAGCGAATCTGGCTTCCGCATAAGAGGCTGCAGTGACTCGATGAAATATCTAAAATGATCCAATTTTAGCATAAAGTCGATTGATCCCCAACTATTCGGGGAGACATCCAATTACATCGTCCTGCATGCTTCGTTCTCCGAATGTTGGCTATGTAATAATGCTAATCTGACCTTTGCTGATAAAGCATTTGCGAAGGTGTTCCTAGAAAGCAGGAAGAGCTTTATAAATGCCAATTTGGAGGCATTCAGCAAACACGGCGTATATTTAGGCTAAAGGTTCCGTAATAATCGTGCAAGCTAGTTTGTCCCAGACTGAGACCTTAATAAATCACCTTCGGCAATGATGATATATTGCCGGGGAATACACGCCCGTATACACGCAATTTTTAATTTTACCCCGAGAATCAACCGCCGTCTGAGGGTTAAAACGGTCTTTGTTATTAAAAAGAGAAAGGTACAATTACTATGTACGTATTTATATGCAATAATTCGATAGTAAATCCTGTGGAACTCCTATAAAATTAATAACACTTATGTGCGTTTAAAGATAAAGCGTTTTCCCGCTTCGTTTATGCTTTTAAATGAACGGTCGGAGCGTGAAATAAGTCGACCATGCCAAAAGTATTGATGCAATCAATCGACACTTTCCGGCCAATTGCTATCATTTTAATATAAACTGCAATCAACACCTTCGCTCATATTTTTTGGGGTTGTTATGCGCATTGGTATGCATTAAAATAATCAAAGAGGGCTAATATATTTATACGTTTTTTTTGTCACAAATCCACATATAATATTTGCATGAGCCTTTTACTTATGGCTGTAGATAAGATTATTTGAATATCAATTATTTAGATAGGAAATAATCCGCCGGTGAAATGTCTATGTTAATTTATCCGATCTCCTAAATCCAGGCTTATGATGTTTTTATTAAATTTATTTACAAAATTTGTTCAAATAGGTCACCACTGCTTCTTCTTCTTCTTTCAATAAGTATTTATTTTGTGGACACGTTTGTAGCGTAATTAATTATTTTGACGGACCTGACACCACTGGACTAGTATGTAGAAACATGTCGTGTGTTGTGTAGAAACATATTGAATTTAGTGCCAAGTATACCGTATTTGTGGGTAATTTTACTGCACTTCTTTATTTAAAAAAAAATCTGCAGCTAAAGCATATATCAGGGTGTCCCATAAGTTTCTTTCGTTTTCATATTGAGAAAAAAATAAACAAAAAATTGTATTACATCAAAATTTATTGAATAATATATGATCCATTCTGTTCTATTACCGTTCTCCATCTCTTCGGAAGCCTTATAATGCCTTCTTGCCAAAATTTCCCAGGTTTGTTGGCAAAATATTGATCAAGGTACATTTTTATATCATTTTTTGAATTAAAATTTTTACCACGTAAAGAATATTTCAATGAAAGAAATAAATAATAATCTGAAGGGGCAATGTCCGAAGAGTATGGAGAATGAGGTAAAATATTGTTTCACCTTGCTGAAGTAGCTCATAATAAACTAACCCCTTCCAGTTCCACCAAATGCATAGCAAAACTTTTTTTTGGATGTAAACCAGGTTTAGCTAGAGTTAAAGCTTCTGTACCCTTGGTTCAAGACCATTTACGTTGGATATTTTCATAGAGTATCCAACTTTCATCTCCAGTGACAAGTCTCTTCAAAAAAGTTTGGCTATTATGTCGTTGGAGAAGAAGATCGTCAGATGATTATGGACCTGTGTTTGTGGAATTTCTAACTTGTTAGCTATTTCGCGAACAGTATTTTAATAGTAGCGGATTTTCTTCAACCATGGCTATGATTAGATCTTTGTTCATTTGCGAAAGAAACTTATGGGATCATGCTATGGTGAAAAGCATATGCAAAAATTGATTTAATCGCTTCAAAAATAATGATTTTGTTGAGAATGTATAACAAAAAAAATTGAAGACAAGCAGTAGCATCGTCGCCAAAGCAGAATATTCATGGTTCCAAGCTCATGCTCTATATTTGTTGGGATCAGCTGGGCGTAATATATAATAAGCTGCTTCACCTCAACCAAACCATCAAAGGAGATCTCTTCTTCTTTTTGTACTTTGTCAGATCCCACCGACGTTGGCGATCTTCCCCGTCTTCCTTCTACCTTGCCCACCAGTAACAATTGGAGAAGACGATATTTATTTCCTCGCACAAGTCCCTGATATGATATCTTCCTACTTTTGATTTTTGCCACAGCTCTCTCGGTTCCGGCTCTCTTAAGTACGTCTGTCCAGGATATATGAAGCATTCTTCTGTGTATCCACATTTCGAATGCTTCTAGCTGGTTTATAATGTTCACTTTCTGATTCCATGTTTCACAGCCATACAGTGGTGCTAACCATATGTAGCATTTTACTAATCTTTGTCGGAGTTTGAGTTATTATAATAAATAGGTTAATATCGAGCGAATGAGGAGGTGAATGTATGATACAGACGAGATGGATGTAACCCCTTCCTTTGAATGGATATTGAAGAGGCCCACAGTTCTGCAGTGGACTGTATGTGGCTGCACTATGATGCAGGAATTCCTTCTGTGATTGTATCATCATTATTTACCGTGCGTTTGATTTACGATCCGATGGCATCCCATCTCACTCGCTGATCAGCCGTTATGATGCCGCGCGCTTTTACGACGTTCTGCTTATCGTGGCGTCGAATCGAATACCTTGTTTTAAGATAGATAGGCATCAATTATTTAACGAGATCTGTGTACACGCCGATGGATCTAAATTACCTTGGAGTTGAATCCGAACACAGTCCAACCGAATCTCTAGAGTGGTGCTTAGTAACGACAGATTTCTACATCAGCATACCAAATTAGCCGCAAACACATTAGCGAGCGGAATCAGATATTACAACTCGATGGATGTCGTGCAGTAATGGGACTGCGAAGAAGCTTGAACCTTTCCGCGTTTTGCACATTTACATCATGCGATTTTTTTTAAAAATGAGCGCCGATATGGTAGATCCCTGCATCAACTGCGAATTTTGCGTTCAAGCGCGCCCACTGACGGAGCGCTCTCGATTTTCTTCGGTTTCTTCATTCTAGAAAATGAATGTGTGTTTCGGAATTAACGCGTCTGCGATTTCGCAATAATAGTAATTTAATGCGTGTTGTTAAGTCACAGTTAAATATTTTTAATTTGCGCCAATCGACAACCGCATGGCTCTGCAATAAAATTGTGTCCATGCTTTAAAATTGTTTTGTATAAATTTGTCGCAGAATTTATTGCAAAACGTTAATGGTCAAGTTTTGCTAAAATGTGGCCGCGGTTAAACTCTCGCCGGTTAAAAAAGGGGGAATTGAGAAATAAAAGCTAATGGACGGATTATTACGATTGTGTGGCCAAACCGCATTAACCCACAATTTTCTTTTGCCGCTCGCATAAATTTCAATCCGGCGATAAACGAGTTAATGCAGATCGAAAACCGCAGAATATGCCACGATAAATTCATATTATTAAATTATTTAATCGACAGAATAAAGGGTCATCCAAATGCGATGCCTAGATGCCAGTACTATATAATGCTTACACGTGATTTGTTTGTCGGCCATTTTGTTCAGTCACGGTAAATTCTTTCGATGGAGATGTCGTCGCGCGCTTCCACCACTTCCCCTATATGCGAGATCCGCGCGATCATCCGTTTATTGACTTTGCAGAATAATACATCTGCGAATATCCATCGGAAGCTCATGAAAGTTTATGGTAGTGATGTGATAAGTCGACAACATATCACAAGTTAGGTTGTTCAGAGAAGGCCGTACTGATACTCACAACGAGGCAAAGATTAGGAGACCATCAGAGATTTATGATGAACTTGTGCAAAAAATTGAAGAAGGAATTCCTTCACGAAGGAGTTTTTCTGGACTCTATCTAATATATAAAAATCAATGTTTGTCTGTATTTAATGCGCTGCCATACCGTTCATCTGATTGCGATAAAACTTTGTCAACTTATTGTTTAAACTTGCGGGAATAACATACGTATAAAAATATTGTTTGTGAGACGTGGCATTGCAACGCATGCCGGGTAGTCACTAATAGTCAATAAAAGCAATAGTAGTGTACCAAATACATATCATCGGTGAGTGCGGATATTTTTAGCACACTGGGGGAAAGGTTAAGTGCAGAGATTAATGTATCGGAAACAAAGACGCAGAGAGTTTCTTGCGTCTCATCATACACTCGTACATCAATGGCAAGGCCGTGCTGTAAAGTGCCCCCTACACATCTAAATCCAATTATCAACAGATGACAAAATAAACATTAAAATTATAATGGAATTTGTCCGTATCATAAATCAATTACATATTTAAAACTCAGTTTAGTAACAAAAGTGATTCTATTTGAAACGCTATTTTGGCTCCCAAACAATATCAACAGTGTTAAGGCTCATTTATTGATGCACAAGCTTCACTCACGCTGCGCGGTCTTGAAATAAAGTTGAATTGTGTGGACGATGTGGGCGCTTAAATCAATTTAAAATTAACCCGCTAATCAAAGGGTTAATAAATCTTATAGTAGCGCGCTGTAGTTTCGTGCAATATCGCCGGTGTATAGTCAGCTCTTTCGCGATTCTATTATATGAGAAATATTCAAATTTTGCAACGCATGACCCAAATAAGATGTGCAACGAAATAATAAAAATCATTTTTGTACAATTATTTAATGGCTAATAGCATCATACATTTAATTTATAATCTAAGTACTCAGTCACAATTTGCTCGTGGCGATCGATCGATCCAACCCTGTAAATGCGAAAATGCCTTTCAACAGTTTAATCATAGTCATCATCGAGCGTAATTGATGAATATGTCGCAATTTTGTTGTGCGACGACTCGGTGGCGCTTTAGGTAATTCTAGAACATTACAGAATGGCTGTCCACTTGTGGAGAGGAAAAGGGTCTTCTTTGGGTGTGTTAAAAATAGCATTAGATCGATCATGTCTGTTGCGTTCGATTCACTTTCACTTATAATTAGCTTTAAATACAAATGTTTATGAGATCACAGTATATATTTTTGATTGGGGGCAATCCGCCGTCTCGGATTCGGGCGTGTTTTAATTGCGGATGATTTGATTTCGCGAGATGATCACAAGGTCTTGAATTAATACGGGCACAGCGGTCCCGATGGATAGGGCGATCTTCCGACTCCGGCGTATGGATCGAAGTTGTGCACTTTGCAGATCTCCTTGTATGATCTACCGCCTGAAGCCCTAGGGCCCCCGGTGCGACCTCCGCTGCTGTGGGATCTCCTCTGGGTGTTGTAGTTTGGATACAGCAGCTTGAAGAAGCCGTCCGGTGCTGCGTCCGCGCTGAAGACGACGCAGATGGCAATGAACAACAGCATCCAAATCTTTGCCGACATGACGAAGATGAATCGGTTGTGCGAAGCAGTAGAAGAGATCGTCGTCGGAGTGGTACACGTCTAGCGACTGTATCGCCGTCGGTGATAGTGTCCTTTGGCCCAGCAATCGAATGTTTATATAGTATCAGATCAGTCAATGGGTGACCAGTCAGCGGTCAGATTGTGACCATGGCTCCAGACGATTCATCTGCTGTGGCCTTGAATCTTGTTAATCATCGATATTCTTCATACACAGCGAAAAGGAAATACTGACACAAACATGATAAGATTTATGACAAAATGCAAAACTTATTGTATTTAAATACTCTTATTTTCGAGTAAAAACGAAAAGGAAATTGTTATAAAAAACCAGTGATTTTCAATCACAAAATATATTCTTTTTAATACTTGTAACCTAACGTATCAATCGAGTGTTTTGCGATGGTTCATTGGTTTTTGCATCAATTCAGGATGAGACGGGCTCGACATTTCACATCTGAGGTAAAGGAACATGAGAACCTTCCACTGACCCAAGCTATTTATTGGTCCCGCAGATTTTGTAACTTAAAACTTAATTAAATTAGTAGAATAGATAAATATCATTTGACGCGAGCCACCTATGTAAGTCAGCTTCTGAGGGAGCTTCCATGATCGTACAGACCATAGAAAATGTCGCAAAAAACCCTAAAAGAGGACGGAGTGGCCACAAGGTGTGTGTGTCCAACCGGTCCGCTTTTTGGACCGCTGACATGACGAGCGACTCGCAATCTTAGTCTATATTATAAAAACGGACAGAGTCCATCAATGTTGATTAATGTAAAGTATAATGATCGAGGAAAATATAAAAATCACGCACAACTCTCAACCGGGTCGGTATTCTGCATTTTGCGCCCCAAGCCCAGTTGCGCCCGTGGTGGGCGCCTGCTTTGCCACACCCTGAAGAGCCCTGAGAAGTTTTTTTTTATATCCTACCGAAGTCGATATACAGTTGAATGGTTGATCCAAGTCATATCCATGCACACCACAAATTATTTTACGGACAATAAAGGCAAATTCAGGCAGATCAGTGTAAAAACGGCACATATTTTTGGCACTACTGATCAATGTAAATGTTTTGGAAAGCTCAAAATACGGCGTGGCTTTAATGGTGTTTTAATATTAACTCTAAGTAAAATTTTGTTATATGTGGATTCACATTGGATACAATTTACTACAAATTTAGTTTTAATAGAAATTGTCAGAAAGAGACACTGTGGAATTATTAGCTCCTTGGGAAGTGTCGATTATATGTATTGCTTTTTTTTCATTTGTGTAATATATAATAAAATAGGCGCACTACTCGTCTAGTGTTTGCTACGTACACACACACACAATAGAGACGATGCGGTGCATGCGCATAACCTGTCTGATTATCTTTCTCTTTCTGGCTAAATACCGCTTGGCGTTTCACTTTTCGTGACGTTAAAGCCAATTTTTCTTACTGCGTCTATACATATTTCTAAATAGCCATTTCCATGCCAACTTATTTGCCAAATCCTGTAGAATTTCATGTTTTTAGTCACTTGGAGTACTTTTTAGGGAATAAAAAGTTTGGAAACCGGTTAAAGATAATTCAAGCGTTCGAAGAATTTCTCTTTCTTCTTTCGAAGCTCTCATGAATTCCGAACGTTCATGTGGAATGGCCTAATACTATAAGCTAAGTCTAAATCAAAGTTGAAGTTCGCTTCAAATTCTAGATATTTAGATATTAATTGGTAAATATGTTGATCGAATAATTATAGCCCTGCCCTCGACGAATTTAGATTTCTTAAATTTAATGAACTGCTCATTTATTATACATGTGGCATATTAACGATCGAAATCTGCATTTCCCACGGCACCGTGAATATTAATGAAACGATACAATTCCAAGCGAACTGAAGACCCACTTCCCGGTTCCAGCTTCCGAACCAAATTGGAAACTTTCTACCCCGCCATCCGACATGTCATAATTTGAGATCAAATCTCAAATAAAAATACGTCGACTTCTTATTGCGTTATGTAAGTGCAACAGAATGCTGCGTGCCATTAAAAAAATGCGCATAAAAGGTCGGAAAAACGCACAAGAAGGCGGCTCGTACCTAAAATGGTGTAAGAGCAAAAGTAAATTACTTCTAAAAATAAGTTGATTATTCCGCATACTGGTCGAAGAAACTGACCATTTTAATATGTTGGCTTTTAGTCTTAAATTGGAGACAATACGGTTTAAAAACCGGTTGTGTCAGTTCAGTTCTCAGACTGAGTGCGTCAATAAGGGGAACTATAATATATGGAGCAAGGTCGTATCAAGCAAAACGATCAACAGAAATTAGTTCCTCACATTTTTTATTGTTGTAATAAAGCATAAATCATCCGTATCCGTATTTTGACCGGTTCATGGAAGCTGCGATCGAAAATGACAAGCAATCAATAAGCAATATATAAATGCGGATTCAATGCCACGAAAGTCACATTGACTGTATAAAAGTTCATCTGAAAAACAGTTGTGGCGTAAATCTTCTCCAATCGAATGCCAAATATGCTCTCTCCGATTGGATGTAGAACGAAATTTGTTTAGATTATCTCTTCCCTATATATTTGCTTTGTATCCAGATTCCCAGATTTAAATACTTATTATAATGTATGTTTTAAAATAACATACAAAGATTGTCCCAAAAGTACCCAACCTAACGATGCCGGTTACTGTTGTAAAATAAATACTATGATAGTGTTAAAATAAATACTCTACATTGCAGCAAAAAGCCTTAAAAAAGGATGGAGTGGCCATAAAATTTGTATGTTCAATCGGTCCGCTTTTCGGACCGCTGCTATGAAGAATGAGCGCCTCGCGATCGGATGCCATACCTGAACATGTCTATAGAACGATTAAAAATTCTCATTATGAAACGAAGTTGTCTGAAGAAGATTGATCGGGCGGGTTGTTTAAATTTTAAAATCGGTTGAAAATATTGTCATCTTCGAGCTTATGCCGCCTGGGTCAACTACAACAAAGAAAAAAGGGATTAGACAACTTAGTATATACTATAAAAACAGACAGAGTCAATCAGTGTTGAGTCATGTAAAGTAGAATGGTCGAGTAAAATAAAAACCATGCGCAACTCTCGACCGGGTCGTTATTCGGCGTTTTGCGCTCCAAGCCCGATTGCGCCCGTGGCGGGCGCCTGATTTGCCACACCCTTGTTACGGCTCTGCTAATCCGAATGCTTTTGATCGTTGGGCTTTTAAATGTTTGTTATCTTACTCTTTTGATGAGTATGCACTCATATGCTGAATAATCTGAAAGGAGTAAGCCCGCACATGTGGCGTGCAGCGCTCCATAGCGCTTTATTTTTAATGCTATATTTGTATTTCTTATAAAATATTATTATTTATTCAAACCATCATTTCAAACATTATCAACCCTTTTATTGTTTTGTCACGTTTCAATTAAATTTCCAATCAAGTTTTATGATCATATATACGAAATCACAAAGAATCACATCGGTTGAAAACCATCAGGTATAGTCTTCTTAGATAGAATCATTGTGAATGTTCTTTTGGTGGCCAAATTCATCAGATCGGCTAACATATGTACGTCAATGCTAGGTGTTCTGCAAACATCGCTGCTGTATGTAAGAGTGTACGGGAAACCCCGAGGCTTCCAATTTTTTGTCGTTCACAAGAAGTTTTGTTATGAAAAAAGTCGTCGGATCATCAAATGCATCCCAAAAGAGGCACTGTTTGGTGCGGATTTTGGTCTGCCGGAATCATCGCTCTTCTTCCAAAACGAAACTGACATTGCCATAACCGTCAACTTCTTATAACCTAAACTGGATGACATGAATATCAAAACAAGGGCATGACAAAACAGGCAACCGCCACGGGCGCAAATGGGCTTGGGGCGCAAAACGCTGAATATCGACCCGGTCGAGAGTTGCACATGGTTTTTATTTTACTCAACCATTCTACTTTACATGAACCAACACTGATTGTCCGTTTTTATAATATATACTGAGTTGTCTAATATCTCTTTTCTTCGCTATCGTTATGTTCAGAATCGATCGCGAAGTGCTCATTTGTCATATCAGCGGTCCGAAAATTGGACTGATTGAGCATACGTCCTCTTTAAGGGCCTTTTGCGCCATTTTTTATGATCTGATCTGATCATACAACAGTAACCACCGTCTATACATTGGGTCGTCGTACTTTTGGGACTATCTTATATATTATTTTAAAACATACATTATAATAGTATTTATATATAGTATAATAGACGACATATGGTTCCAATGATGCTACGTGCCACAAAGCGCACGCCACGATGGACATTCTGCACGAGCGATTTTAGGACATGATTTCTTCCTTAGGGACCGTCTTAAATCGCAGATACTTGTTTTATTTACATTTAAAAATTGAGTGCCCTTATTGAAAGAACCTTTACATAAAGCAGTATGCAATAAATATTGTTGTTTTTTTGAGATAATTTCATATTAAATTCCCGGAACATAATCAGAGGTTATCGCAGGTCATTTTGCCATATTGTAAATAAATTATAGTGAAAATAATATTTACAAAAAATTACATATTTAACCTTCATATTTATATTTTGCGACCTCACAGCATCCATCCTTATGTTTGAGTGACCTTATCGGCACTCGATTATATGAAGATATTTTCACAAGTTGAGATAATTGACGCAGAATCGACATCGATGAACTTGAATCGATTTTTCTATGAAACGTGAGCGTAAAAGCACGTGAATGTTTCGCCACAGCCTTTCTATAGTGATTCAGAAATATATCAAAAATGTACTATATTGAGTTCAAGACCAGTACTTATTTTGCCATTAAACGAAGGTCTTGCAATTTCATTGATCTGGCTTTTACGCCCGATGCAGTTGTATGGCACGTATGCATTTCCTTCTAAATTGGACGAGGTGCAAAAAATTCTGGGTAAAAGGTGGGCGGATGAGGCAGTCGCCTTTGGGCCTTTTCTGAGGAAAAAAAACGGGAATTATTTATGGCATGTCACTCAATCGTCTACAACTAATGGTAACAAGATATCAAAAACGTACGCTTAAAATGCGATTTAATCGACGACGTCGTACAATAGGGCAAAAAACGAATATCCATCCGACACGATCTGCAAAAACATTTTCGCATTTATTTATATAAATCTCATTTTAATATATATTACATAAATGCAAGTTATGAATTCAATCACCTTGCTGTATGTCTGTAGAGATAAGATCATTATACTTCCAGCTGTAAGAAAGAGTGGCTTTTGTGCACAGCGTATTATCATGAGCAAATCTTTCTGATTTGCGACTGGCCAATCTATCCATGATGATTCGAATGCTGCTTGAGCTGCATTTTGGCTCTAAAATTGTAAACAATGCTGAAAAATTTGTATACGGAATATAATACAGTCAACCCTTCTATAGCGTCGAGATAGGGACCACGCTATAGAAAGTTTTGCACCCATACTTAATTTGTTCGTGTTTAGTTTGCTAATATATATTTTATGTATTTTCCTGTTGCTTGCGTAAAATATGCCGCAAACGAAGTGGACACTATAGAAGGATTGACTATATTTATCAGGGCTTCGAATGCCTTTCGTCGGTGTAATTTATTAAACAAGAGGATTTGACTTGCTGCTTTTTAGCTGGAAGTATGAAAGTGCCAGCTTGGAGTACCAGGAAACAAATTGTCTAACTTATGTCTCGACCTAACGTTTAGATGAGGGTTGTTTTAAAATAAAACCGCGCGCTACCATTATATGTATTTACTAGCAGACATGTCTACATCGCATATTGACTGAAATTTTGAACATGAGAAAGCTGTGCGCAAGATGGGTACCGCGTTTGCTCACAATGGAACAAAAACAGTGTTGTAATGATGTTTCAATCGAGTGTTTGATGAAGTTTCACAGCAATAAAGCAGAGTTTTTGCATCAATTAATAACCATGGATGAAACATGGGTCCATCATTTGGCACGAGCCACCTAGGTAAGTCAGCTTCTGAGGGAGCTTCTGTGATCGTATAGATCATAGAAAATGCCGCAAAAAAACCTAAAAGAGGACCACATGATCTGTGTGTCCAACCGGTCCGTTTTTCGAACCACTGACATGACGAATGAGCACCTCGTGGTCGAATGCCATACCCGAACATGCCTACAGAAGTCTCAATACAAAATCAAGTTGTCCGAAGAAGACTGATCGGGTGAGTTGTTTAAATTTTACAATCAATCGAAAATATCTTGCTACGGCCCTGAGTTCCATTCTAGGTGCATAGCAAATATATGATAATAATGGCTCTTTCTCGTAAGACGCGTACCGAACCGGAAAAAACCGATATTTTCGAATCGGCCTAGTTTCGGTTCGAAGCCCTGTTATTTATAGAACTGCAGATTTCATTCGAATGATACCTTTAAAATGAGTTCGTTCCCTAAATAGCAATAAACGTAGGCGTTGATCAGAGTGACCATCAAAAATGCACAAAAATTGAACAAAACGTGATACTCCCCCCTTTTTGCATGCTGAAAAAATAAGAATTTAAACATCAACACGTTTTAATTATCAACTTATTAATTAAAGGATGATACCAACAACCGACACCATGAACGCCGTCAGACACAACTCTATGGTCACTGCCAAATTTTGGACCAATAATATTTCTTGGAAGAGTGTTTTCATTCTCTTTGAATATCTGCAAAAAATGGTTTAAAAATCAATAACACGATAAAATTATGTTTTAATGAATGTACCACCGTATATCAGGGTCGGGCGTTCCAACTGAAGCATACATACACGCGCATAATTTGCGCACAAATTGAATTTATTCTTCATTTATGAATGGACATTGAAAATGCCATTGGATAAAAATGATTCAAAAATGATGATGAAGACGTCAATTCACGAGATCAATTGTATGGTGGTAATTAAAATATATTACCCAATGATTCGTATATGTTTTTCGATGCAGATTTTGAGTCCATCTTGAAGATTGTGTCCAGGCTTAAGACTCCTCAGCCTGTCGCTCAAGATCATCAATTGTTCGCATAAATATAGGAGAAGTCCACCGATGAAAGCCTCAATGGCTAGCATTCTCATGGCGTTTGGCAAGTACATCGACATTTGGAACAAGTATATGAGATTCCATTGCCAACTGTACGTCTCGGGAATGAAAGGCAGCCAGATTTCATAGCTGAAGTGTCCTTCGATAAACGACAGGACGAAGAATCCGCAGACCGTCAACGTGACAGCGGTGATCAAACTGTATGAAAGCTTGTTCATTTTCTTCTCTTCTTGGGGCGCTATGATGTCACCGGAGCGACGAATCTCATCCACCAGCTCGATCAGCTTCTTCTTGTTCAGAAAAAAGAAAAACACCTTCAGCGTACTGTTGCATCCGACCAATGACTTGTCTAAATTATCGAGGGCTTTCAATGGAGTGTCGATCTGATTGTAGACAACAACGAGCGTAAGCACATTCAGCATAACGGAAGAACAGTTCAAAAGCAACTTATACCAAGTATAAAAGGCTCTCTTCGTTCTTGAAGAATCTGTCAAATCCCACATGCCCAAGCATGTCAGAATTTTAACATTGACGCTGAACATTTCTTTTTCGACGTCCATTTCGATCTGCATCGTCTATGATTTTGTATGAGCATTCCGATAACCATCGCAAATTATGGCTTTGCTTTAATTGGATCCACAATTTGATCGTTTGACTTCATCCATATTTGAAGATCTGCATCGGAAACGTGCAAGTGGTAACCAGATGCATGAACATAATAACACACATTTTTTCTATAAATCATACCAAAATTTGTATGCTTAGTAGAGTAACGAGCCAATTTTAAATTCAATTGAGAAAATAGTATAGAATTAATCTACTTGCTATCTTGTTTATGTAGTCCATTGTTAACTTTATGAGGGTAGTCTCAGAAGTACCCCGACAGAAATGGTGAAGAAAATCCACAAAATGGACGAACGTCGACTGAATGTGCACGAGCTAGCAGACATGGTAGTAGTTTCAAAAAGTTCTGTACATTGGATGAAAATTTGGACATGATAAAACTGTGCGCAAGTTGGGTGCCGCATTTGCTCAAAATGGAACATAAACGGTGTCGTGGGAATGTTTCAATAGAGTGTTTGGCGATGTTTCACAGCAATAAAGCCGAGCTTTGGAAGAGTGAATTGAAAATGGTTTAATATATTTGAACCAGAAAAAAAGGTGAAACTGCTTCTCTGCGCGCGGTCAAAGAGATAAAAAAATTGAAGGGTCCAGGTTGTGGCCCTTTTTTTTCGTCAACAACCCGTCCGATCAGCCTTCTTTGGACAACTTCGTTTTCTAATTGAAATTTCGTAATCGTTCTGTAGACATGTTCGGGTGTGGCGTCTAATCGCGAGGTGCTCATTCGTAATGTCAGCGGTCCGAAAAGCGGACCAGATGGACACACAAACTTTGTGGCCACTCCATCCTCTTTTAGGGATAGTGTTTAGTGTTTTCAGCAATAAACGACAGCAATTTCTTTTTTTGCGTGCATCGTTGTCGGCGCAGGTGGAGAGAGTCATGAAGAGTGGTCGGATAGCCTTGGCTGCAGAAGGACGTCCTTCCCGCGGCCAAATCTCTCTCTTTTGATCAATAAGAAGTTATCTAAGACGAGAGACTTTCTATTCGGCGCCCGTCCATATCCATCCCATCTGCCCGACTACATAACATTTGTAGTCGGACGGAGAGGGATTGAACACTAATGATTGGAGCGTTAAAGAAACAAGACGTTAAAAGATTTAGACTGTAATCATTATTATTGGTAATGTCTTCCTGTTGTGTACTACTATTGGCGTTTATGGAAATATATTTGATCGATTGATTCATCGATGCTGCCACTGTAAGCCCTGAAGGCTTGCATTTACAAGAACCCAAATTTCTTCTTACAAACCATAGTCTGAATATTATAAAGCGGCGATTCCTAACCTTTTTAGTCTCGTTACCCCTATAGCCTGGCCGCCACCTCTCAAAGTTCTTCCCCTCGGTTAGGAACCGTCTGCGTTGCTGCTGGGTCGTTCCAGATTTCTGAACGTCCCAGTTCCTCACAGGGCACGGGCGCTTTAGGGCTTCGCTTTATAGGCTCAGACTCTCCCCGGTTTCGGAGTGTCACGACACAGACCACGTTCTGTGGACATATTCGGGTATGGCGTTCAATCGCGAGGCGTTCATTCGTTGTGTCAGCGGTCCGAAAAGCGGACTAGTTAGACCCACAGATCTTGTGGCCACTTTGTCTTCTTTTAGGACTTTTTGTGCCATTTCTGGAGTGGTTACATCATTTGGTCGACCACTGCGCTGTTCGTCCTGGCAGCTCGTACGGCCTCGTCTAACCTTTACTTTACCATGATGACTACAACTCTAATAATAGGTTACTTACCGCGGGCACTTCATACTCTCATTACGGCTCTGAAAATTAGTTTTCACCTAAATAATGCTTGGATTTTTTTTATAGTAGACCTTCATTTATTATGATGCAGGGGGCTGTTGCCAGAATATTATATAATTGGATTTATGTGTATTTTTCTGATATCTGAGTATATTTTTGTAATGAATTATCCTCTGACGAATTCCATACGGATTATGGATCCAAGATCTTCATTATTGTCTAAAATCCTATTATATAAACATATATTTTTTAATGAAAATAATGTCTTCTCATTGAGTATGATTCATGCGAATCGAAAGATTAAATCAAACAGCATTGTTTTGTCATTATTTCGCTTTGTTAAATGAGTGTTTCTCAAACTTTTTGTGTTTATGCTTGCGTATCTAGCTGATAGCCACGAACGCGTAGATAGCTTTATCTTGATGATAACATTTTACGTGGCTCCAATCTATAAAAAGGCAGTCATTTGTTGTGTCCTGGATGTTTAAGTCTGATATGTGATAACATCACAAGCAAAAAGTGCGTCAAACAGCAAAATCCAGTGAGGTAAATATGAATCAAATGCATCATTTACTATTGATTATGGCAAATGGCCAGGCTACCCGATGACTGTATTGATCTTATGCATTTTGCTGTCGTCATTTGTAAAGATCGGATGAAACAATGGGTTATATAAAAATATTGCGTCTTCAATTAATTACATACATGCTTCCATGCTCTTACGACGTCCCAATCTGATGATGGAAAACTTCATTGTTTCCGCATTTGTTGAGTTGTAAACATGAAAACATCGTATCGGGTGCTCAAAATGGATCCATATTTTGAATCGAATCCACATTATATTAAGTTATATAGGGATTTTTGTAGGAAATTGAAGAAATATATAAGCCATGAAAATGTTTCTTTATAGTGACATCTGTATGAATGATTGCGAAAATTCTTATATAGAATTTGTATATAGCATTTTCTTGTTGAAAATTAATTTCATAGATGCTCCACAGCACAAATCTAATATTAAAACAATGCCATATATATATATATTAATTTTCATAAATTTCCAATCGATTGCTCAATTATCTACCATGCACCGTAATAAGGTGGCTCTCATACGAACGATTGCCAATATGAATATTTTATAAGATATTCGTCTTTTTGAATAATCGATTGCAATATAAAGCGTTTTTATGATGCTCAAAAACAGTTCCCTGGTGTGTCACCCAAGCGATATAGTTGATTTAGATTGGGTCAATTAAAACAATAGCCCTAGGATTCGATCTAATTTTTTGATTATTTGAACAATATTACATGATCGTTGATTAGACCCGCTTATTTTATTAATATCATCATAGTGTACCCACAAACAGTCCACTGCAAAATTATAAGTCTCTTCAATATTCATTCATAGGAAGGGGTTACATCCATTTCGTTTGTATCATACATTCATCTCCTCATTCGCTCAATATTGAAGATAGCATGACCTTCGAGTTCCATGAATTCGGAGGAAAAGTGAAGTCATACGGAATGCTTAAGTGCATCCTGGATTCACCCAATTGAGGGTGTCTCCCCGTCCCCGGCTGTAACAAGGGCGTGGCAAAGCAAGCGCCCGCCACGGGCGCAACTGGGCTTGGGGCGCAAAACACAGAATACCGACCCGGTCGAGATTTGCAAATGGTTTTTATTTTACTCGACCGTTACATGAACTAACATTGATTGACTCTGTCCATTTTTACAATATATACTAAGTTGTCATAAGCCCGCAATAAAATAAAAACAACAATATTTTCGACCGATTGTAAAATTTAATCAGTCTTCTTTAGACAACTTTGTTTCATAATGAACGTTTGTAATCGTTCTGTAGACATGTTCAGGTATGGCATCCGATCACGAGGCGCTCACTCATCATATCAGCTGTCTGAAAAGCGGACCGATTGGACATAGAAACCTTATGGCCACTCCGTCACAAAATCATCAGTTTTTTTTAAACGGTAACCGCCATCTATACGTTAGGTCGGGCACTTTTGGGACTATCTTTGTATATTAGTTAACTTTAAAAGTATGAAATGTTTGTTCGTATGTGATGCGCTGCCATACCGTTCGTCCGATTGCAATAAAACTTTGTCAACTTATTGTTAACACTTGCGGGAATAACATAGGCATAGTAAAAATATTGTTTGTGTACGCAGTTTGTTATGCGAGACGTGACATTGCAACGAATGCCGGGTAATCACTAGTATTATATATTTTATTTATATCTTAGAATATTTATTCTGTTATAATGAATTAATATTCCCTGTGTATATATTATAATGAAATACAAATAAACAATCCCATGGCGACAGTCCGCTGCACCATAACAGACCAAATATGAAATATGTAATGAGACCAGGTTATATTATAACATAAGACTCAAAATACTTAAATACTCATACAATTTGTGTGATTTATTTTGATAGTGACATTAGGATTTCTGAATTAGAATTTGAGTATAAATAGAAAATAATTTAAAAAAAAAACTTGATTTTTGTTACTAAAACGGTATTTTTCATTTAAATACACAGTCCTCTGACATAGACAACAGTCTCCTGTATTGATTTTCCAGAAAATGTTCAATATATCCCAAAGCAATGGAAATATTTTTTATTCACTTGATCAGATTTTATGAATATATAAACATAAAAGGGATGGTGAACATAAATAATATATTGCCGGTGTCATATTACAAGCTTTCATCCCTCATAACAATCGTCTATTATGGCGAGTCTCCGATAAACAACAAAGCATTCCTAAAATAGCCCACGTATACGTTATGCTTTAAGTCGCATGACATGCTATTTAATTGGTCTTCGACGGTATATATTAACGATCCGTGGTGGTAGGGGGTGCAATTGTTAGTTACAGCCATCGATTGACACGGGGCTCGTTCCCATCATAAATATTCGTGTACAAACAATGACGTGGCCAGCGGTATTCCTAAACGACACATGTGACAATTCCCTCGGCTACAAAGTCGAGGTCATTTATCGGACCCACCCCTTATAAATATGGACTGTCTTCATGCAATGGGTGGTTAGAAAGACATTATTCATCCAACGCAGTAAGAATTTATTGTAGGCTATTATTTATCTATTCGTAGAGTTTATCTACGTACTATTCATGATTCATGTTTGTTTAATTAACAATATATGAATTAATATAAAGTATCCATCTATTGCTTTATCAGGATGCTTATCCTGTTAAAGTGATAGCAAATTCCAGGACTATCATTTGGGCTATCGTACGAACATTGACGTCGGATGATCGATCGATCCAAGCCAATTTATATAATAATTTTATTCAAATACACATTTTAATGCTCTGAAATACCGAATAGAGTATCTGATTATTCTGAATACATAATAGTATTTAACGTGCTGATTGTAACCCTGTATTTTAGCAAAATGTAATTAGAATAATTGCGTGTTTTATATTTAACGATATGCATTAATTAAAAGCATTGGCGATGTAAATGTATAAATATATTCATATACGATGCTTAATTTGTTTATTTTTTTTAAAGATCCACAAGAAACAACAGTCATGGATCACCCGGACAAAGATTTACACAAGAAGAGTTTCAAAAAGGTGTGTGTTTCTATGTAATTTGATTGTAAGAACATATTCTGATAAAATCATACGAGTCATATATATTTATTGTTAAATATATGATTCATTAATCATAAGAATATGATCATACATTTACATCTGAATTCGTTGCGGATATTCAATACAAAAATATATATTGGGTGTAAACGCACTGTATCTGAAAATATCCGATTGATTGACGTGAACGTATAAATCGAGTGAAATCCAATATTTGTTCCATATCTGAATCGTATTCCCACATTAAGCGACATGGCTTATATTTCAGACCTGTAAAGGGATGGGAGGACAGGTCGAAGAATTGCAAACACTCCAAGCGCACACGAGCGATGTAACATCGTGCGATTTCGGACCAGATTGCATTCTTGCAACAGGTTCTTCGTACGTATTACTGGAACATTAATATAAATCAATTTTTCGTATACGTATTGATTCGATTTATATTTTAGCGATAAGACGGTTCGTCTTTGGGAGTGGAAACCCGGTCTGGGATACGTTGAAGTATCATTTTCTCCTCTCAAAGAGCATAAATATGGCATCACCTACATATCATTCTCACCGCAGGTAAATACAATGCAAATACAAAAAGAATAAATCAATAATAACTCATCAAAGCTCAAAAATATAATATACAATCAACGTAAATAGGGTACTATGTTAGCATCGGCCAGCAGAGATGGATGTACTATATTATGGAACGCTCGCAACGGTACAAGAATACATAAATTCCCTCAAGTCAACGGAGATACGGTGAAAATTTGCAGGTATGTTAAATATTGAATAAACCATCATTAAAATAAATCAAATTAACGCGTCAATTATTTTTGTAGATTTTCTTCCGATAGCTGCAATTTAGTAACGGGTGGTGATAACGGCGTTGTATGTATTTGGGATATTTTCAATCGGACCTTAGTGAGGTATATAATATTTTCAGCTTGTATATAAGCATTTAAACATTTTTAATAATATGCATTCAATCAACAGGACAATAATACATCATGAAGATACGGTGCAAGGTCTCGCTTACACGATAGATTCGACTTTTCTTTTAACGACGTGTACTTTGGGCGTTATGAAGCTTTATTCGGTTACAGGTATTCGATAAAAAGCAAATATTTAAAACAAATTGCATCATTATATTAAATTATTATTGTTTTAAATGCAGAAATATGCGATACTACGATTCGAGATCCGACGCCTCTATTTTCTATAGACGACGCTCACGATCTAGGCGTCCTTTGCTGTGATTTTTCTAATCAAATTGAAACTGACGGTAATATAAATTAGCTTATTGCGACGACGACATGCAATTTTATTATGATTTATTGATAAAATTTATTTTTTTAAACAAAGAAAATACTCTGACGTCGTGCTACACCGTGGCAACCGGCGGTAACGATCAATGCTTGAGACTGTGGCTCATTAAAAGTCGTCGAGAAGATAAAAGCACTAAATATCATACGACGATAAATATGTCCCTCGAAGTGAAAGACGCACATTCCTGCGGTATCACATGCGTTCGGTAAATATATCAATAACGCGTTAAAATATTTGGAATCAAATAACAAATTCAAATAAAATCCATATTTATTTCAAGATTCAATCAAACCGGTAACAGATTAGTTACTTCGTCGTTGGATAAATGCATAAGAATCTGGAATAATACGGGAACATGTCTTCAAGTGCTCGATAGTCATAATAGATACGTGAATTGCGTCAGCTTCTCGCGTGATGGATTCATTCTTTCATCCGGTAATTGATGATTTTTTAACGTTTCCATATTACATTCACGGAATTTATATTAAATATTTGCAATAATTTCAGGTTCTAACGATCGAAGTGTAAAGATATGGGATCTCACCGGAGGCAATTTGAATATTGACGTCGAAATGACCAAACCGTGCAGCAAACATAGTCATTATGGTTGCGGTGATCTTAGAGTGCGTCAACATCATAATATGTGCCGTTCTATCCAAAATCATATTATAACATAATATTTATCACAGGGCATATCTAACGTTCATGAAAACAACATGCTGCTAAATACTGATTCGGAAGAGAGTGAAGTCGTTAAGAAGCAATCCTTGGATAATCTACATTCGGCCGTTATTAACGCCGTTGAATTCAATACCGCCGGATTGATCGTTACGGGGAGCGGGTACGTCGACGATTTAAATCGATTCTCAAATTAAACGGCCGAAATATAAACATGCAATTTTAATTTCAGCGATAAAACAATCTGTTTATTACAACAGGATTCGAATGAATCGTACACGTCTTTGGGAATATTAGGAAATCATCGTTATCAAGTCAATAACGTGACTTTCATCAGCGAAACGGTCGTTGCGTCGTGCTCATTAGACGGAATCATCGCCTTATGGAAGATCGGAAGCGTAATTCAAACGTTTATATTATTTTAAACGGGATTTGATTTAAAGCTGAAGTCCTTTCGTGTATTTATTTCAGGATAATTCACGCCCGCTTCATACGTTTGCCAGATCGGCGGCCGGCGTAAAGTGTGTTAGGGTCGGCGGAATAAAAAATCATTTGATGGCGGCTTACGACGATGGAACTTCAGCGCTGTGGTCACTCGATCCCCTTTCGACGACGCCGATTGTGTAAATATAAAATTGTTTCCAAATATCCAAACGGATCACTCGTTCATTGTTCAATAATTGTAACGCATTTAAATTAGAATTTATCCGGAACACATCGACGCTGCCACCAGTTGTGCGTTAATCGGAAGATTAGCTTGTTCTGCGTCTCACAACGGTGACTTTAGACTCTATCAGATTCCCACCGACAATAATATATACGATAGCGAGCCCGTCTATATGCAGGAAGCGCACGATCTCGGTATAATAATTAGTTTTAGGCATTGATCATGTGCTTAATCTATGATTTGTACTGATGACGGATTTATTTTAGGCGTTCAAAGTATTGATTTTGCATCCAATCACAATGATTTACCGCTTCAAATCCCCGATGATATGCTATGTTATCTTTTGGGCACGGCCGGAAATGATTGTTATGCAAGAATATGGAAAATTTTAATACCGAAGGTGATATTTATCGCTCTTAAATTGCATTAAAATTTAACAACGTCGATTATAAATATGTTCTTTATATTAAACAGGAGGGAGACGTTACGAATAGAGTGACTTGTATGGAATGGAGGCTATTTTCAGGGCACGGAAGTAGTCTAACGTGTATAAGATTTCCGCCAGCACGGAGTGATTTAATATGTACCACTTCTACAGATATGCAAGCTAGGTATTTTATAATATATTTGAAATATATACAATATAAATATATGTATTTAAAATGCATATTTTTTTAAATAGGATATGGTCAGTATATTCCGGACAATGTTTACATGTGCTCGAACATAGTGCGCTTGTAGCGAGTTGTTCGTTCAGTAGAAATTGTGAACTTCTCACTACTGGTTGTTTGGAAGGCCAACTTTCATTTTGGAGATTACCCAATCAATTGGTGAATATTTTTGCATTATAAATATAATTTAACGTCGATTTATAAACTATATTTGGCATTTTTATTGCAGATTTACGATAACAGTCTAGTTAAATTGGTGCGTTCAAATACAAAAACAGTCAGCGAATGGAGTACGAATGATATTATACAGTTTTTAAAAGACGCTGCCGGTCAAGGAAAAGACGCCACAGTTCTGAATCCCGTTATCGTTAAAGTTTTCACAAACGAAGTCACGGGAAAACATTTATATTGTTCGTCCGAGGACGATCTTTTCAATATGATTGCCATAAGTATGATTTTATAAACGGATATTATATTTGGCGATGATATTAAAATATTTAATGGACGTTTGCTTTAAGATCCACGAGATAAAAACGAGTTGATCCAATATCTCGTCGAAGAAATTCGTTGGCTCCGTCGTCCATCCACGCAAAATATATCGATCAATAACGATAACGTCCCACATGAATTCCTATGTCCGATTACGCATGACATCATGAAAGATCCTGTCAAATGTTCCGATGGATTCACGTACGAAAGACGCGCGTTGAATGAATGGTTTTTAAGCGGAGGTAAATTCACAAATTAAATTAATACGGACGTTACATACGTATATGATCTATTTACGATGTTAATTTCAGGCAAATATATATCACCGATGACCAATCAGACGCTTTATAACAGCGAATTGACGCCGAATAAGGAGCTTAAAAAGGAAATCCGGAAATTTATATTGGAAAACATGGAATAATACACGCTTTATTATATTACGTAGGTCTTGGATGCATATTTATTTTTTAGCTTACGTTTTAAAGCATGTGTATATCATTTACAACGTGTATTTCGTCGACGTTTGCTTCTGGATGGATTAACATCGTGGCGCTTTATAAAAACCGTTGAATAAAAATGAAAAAGAGTTGTTTCAATATATATTTATGTGATCTAATAATAACATCATATTTAAAATAAAAGTATAAATTTGTTATTAAGACATAATATTTATTTACCATAATCACAGCGAGCCTTCCGTCTCTACAACAATATATGACATACAAATGAAGCTATATATATATATTTATATATATCTCTAAGCATTCCATAAATTAAATATGTAACGTCTTTTTATATGGGTTCGTTATGATCCGTACTTATAATTTAACATTCAACATTAAGCTTATAATCGTAGCTAACCCATATACGCAAGCATTACACACACACACGCGTACGTATGAGTTTAATAAAAAAAGCCAAATATTGGCTACAAACGATTACAATTATCTAATATTGTTTTCATTCACAATAGTTTAATAATACAATCAACATTTCTATACAAATATAAAGCACAAATTCCTAATTAAAATTTGTCTATACATAAATTATATATTTTTATCGGAACGTTCGACTATTCAACGATTCATTTATTCACCCTAATAAGGCAAAATATGAAGCTTTCCGAGTGGCATGTCGATATTACTCAGCCGCGTGAGACTCCATTGCTCCATTCCTTTGATCGTTTAAATCAATAACTTTGATATTGTTAAATGATCGACTATCGGACTCCCGATGATATTTAAAAAATGATTTCGAGACCAAAAATAACTCCAGATTGTGTATTATCGAGTGTCGATATGATCCAAATGCATGTTATACTAATCATTAATAATAATGTAAATTTGGTGTTTCATTTTATCATTGTTTAGAGTAATATTCAGGGGCATCGGAAAATAAAACTGTTATGTACGGATCAAATATTTAAATCGTCGTTCATTTCTGATACCCCGTAATATAGGGTCATCCGAATGTGACGCTAAATGATCAATTGTGGCCGTAAAATGTCACTCAATCTCCCAAAATGCACAACAAATGGTAACTATTTTTGGATGTAGACATCTCTTCTGAATAATAGAGGACACTCGAATGACCCCGTATTTAGTAACGATCTGAAATCTAATTAACTGCATACACAAATATCTTTCCATATGGACGGAAGCTATTGTAAAATAGGCATCTGCTTCAATAAATTGATTTTAAGAATACAAACAATACAAATTATATAATACATCGAGTTTGAAATTCGCTATTGATTATCACTATCTAAAAGTATAATCGTTACGTCTATAGATAAGTAATATTTATTATTGTAACTTTTCCATTTAGTAGTAATAGTTTAATTGTTCTCTTTCTAAACGAATATAGGAAACGATCCGATGTTAAATAAAGGATTTATTCATTTTATAACGAGGAATTAAATCAAAATCATACAGACGACGCTCATTTTGAATGTTTTTCATATCGATAAAAATGTCCGGATATAAGAGCTAAGCGATCTGTATTCAAATTTACATGTCTATAAATGTTGATTTCAAAACAATAACAGATTCGTTATATATAGAAAATGATATGCGTCTGCTTCATATATATTGTAATATAACAAAATTACTTAGACGGTACGATTCAAATTCACATTGAGTTTCTATCACTATAAACATATAGTCAACCACATCTTTAATAATTTACTTATCGTTTATGACTTTCAAATCGAAAATATTTTTTTCACTAGCTTCACTAGTACATTTCTATGTCCTAAAACTCTAAGACACAATATCTAAGCGTTTTTGTTTGAAGGAGCAATAGCTATTAACAGCGGACGAATCAATGTTGGACTTCAATTATACGTAATTAGCATTAAATATTAAAACACATTTAACCGTCGACACATCCTTCAATAATACATTTAACCTTTTAAAATACGAAAGATATATTTCTTACGAGTGTCCCTTAAATATTATAAGTTCATTTGGAAAAGGTATTCTCATCGTAATTTAGAATTTGTCCGTAAATTTATGACTTCGGCACGCGTTTCGTATGAAATATGTAGAAATGCACACTCAAATACATTAAATAAATTAAAATATACGTCTAATAGATTATTTCTTTTCGAATATATATAAACATAATATATATGTACGTTTCTCAGTAAATCCATTTAAATTAAATTTATTTTATAAAATATGTTTTTATAATGCGATATAATAGCTTTAGATCAATTTAATTAAATAGGAATCAATCAAATTATTCGATTATTTGAACAATAGTCATTATTCAATTATTTTTTAGTTCATTTTCTAATATAAAAAAATTAATCTTTGTTTGTTCGTATTTAATGCGCTGCTATACCGTTCATCCGATTGCGATAAAACTTTATAAACTTATTGTTTAGACTTGCAGAAATAACATAGGCATAGTAAAAATATTGTTTATGTACGCAGTTTGTTATGCGAGACGTGGAAGTGCAACACATGCCGGGTAATCATTAGAATTATATCTTAAAAATCGTTATAATAGATGAATATTTCCTATGTGTATAGTAAAATAACATAACTTAATTATATTTTGTACTACATTCCGATGAAATTCAATTAAACAGTCCCTCGGCTATAGTCCCATGCACCATAACAGGCCAAATGCAGGGAATACAGCATGATAAAATCCCAACATTTAGATTTGATCAAGATAATGTGGCAAATGTTGCAATAGACCAGGTGATAAAGAAACTCCCTAATCCAAATATACTTTAAATGTGATAATAAGTGTAATTTATTTTTAAAAACATTAACTTCTGCCATCAAAACTGTAAAAGTACCTTGATATAGACAGTCCTCTGTATCGAGTTTTTACTGAGAAACGTCCATACATATATAAATAATAATCGGCTCAATTCGTTAAAAATAATAGCGCTAAACGTACGCATAACATAAATGCTTTGAATAATATTTACGGCCGACAAGCGTTGGGACGTTCACGAATACGTTCTTAATATTCTCTTATAAATTATGACTATTCTCTTGAACCCTCATATTTTAAAGCTGGTAAAAAATACACACGGACATTTAGACATGCCCACGAATGCTAATCAATTTAAACATATAAAAAAGCTTGTCTTCTCTATGATTTAAAAATAACGTTAAATCTCTAACTATGTTTAATGAATTTTATTTGGCACTTCACGCCTGATAATTGTATGATATTCGTGCTAACACTTCGGAAAGAATCGCAGGAAGCTTTTACTCCGCTCGGGCGGCGGAGCCATCAGCATCGGTACTTGATTCTTGTGAGTTATGATGATCTGCAAAATGATAAATCGACAAATTAGAACACGTCGATAATCCGTCTATATAAATTACACGATCGTGATTTACTTGGCACGGGGGTTGCATCCATGGTTCGCCGTCTATTTGCATCGGTAAAGTCTTTCTCGTTACGATCGTGATCGATTTGCACTGCGCCAGTCTCTGACCCGATGATCTCAAGCCTTAAATTTCAATAGATTCATAAATCATTGCTATCAGCGATGATTTGATACGGAAATCATAATACGTACCTGTTCTGACTTGACCCATATGTAAACAATTTTCTAATCCGACCACTTCTATCAATTTATCTCCGATATCTTGAACAATGAAATAATTTGTAATTTAATTGATTCGATTAATGTATTTTGTCGTTGCGTTAATATACCTTGACTTGCTTGCGCTAATGTTACGGCTTGACTTTGACCGGCGCGCGATCTAGAGCGTGGTCTACGCGGTGGAGGATCTCCCCAAAGATTTGAACCGCCGTGAGCGAATGGAATGTTTAAAAGAGCGATGCCTTGAAGTCTGGAGCCCTTTGATAGATCCAAAGAAACGCCATCACACTGAAATAATATAGCGATTGATGAAACATAATAAAATATCGGACGTTAAATATTTAGATAGCCCGTTTTCGCAAGTACCACTATATCAATATGTTCTTGCAGATTTTTACACGATGCTGCAAACTGTTCCGTCGTGGCATATTCAAAATACCAGAGCTTATTTTTCATTCTGGAGCTGAATTTGTCGGGATTCTTCTCTCGCTCCACGTGAAATTTTACGCATATGGCGGCGTCCTATAAGAAATAATTCAATTAAAGCGTCCGATTTGCATTTAAAATACACACAACAAACATTTAGACTTACCACGCCGATAGAAAAATAGTTATTTATTATATTATATGGAGCCGCTGAAGGTGCGGGACATGAGCCTGATGGAGTTGATGGCAAATCACTCTATAATTAATTAAAATATTTATATATTTACAGCAAAAATGATTTCAATTCGATTAAAATCGGTTCATACTAACAGAGCCACTCGTCACGACTTCTATTTGCCATCTATCCATCATAACGGTGCTTGATTTTTGGATCCTGTCTAATACTTTATGCAGGGATTCTCCTTCGTATCTGTTTAAAATAATAATTCAATATTGAATCAATCGGTAGATTTATAGAATAAACATAATAGATTTATACGCACCCTCCGCCCCATCTCAAACAACGAGCTAAATCATTTCCAGTCCCTAAAGGTATAACACCGACTGCAGGTTGTATTTCTAATAGTGTTTTATCTGTGTAATTTAAATGAGCAATATATTTGTATTAAATACTTTGGTTAAAGAATTTCGGTTATAAAATAATTTACCCATTGTTTCTAAGACCCATCCGACGGTGCCGTCACCACCGCAGCATATAACTCTGAAGTTTTGCACGTCTTTAAACATCGCCAGTCCTGTAATGATTAAAATGATTTATGTATTTTATTGCATTTATGTTATTTAAACTGAATCTGTGATAAATACCTTGCGTTGGTCCGCCTTTACTAAGATCGTGCACTTGACGTGGATTGAGAATGTATTGAAATTTTCGCATTAAACGTGCTCCCTGTCGGCCACCGCTTTTAGGATTCACAAAAACTAATAGTGGACAACATCCTTGAGGCATAGAACACACCTGGAAGGTAGACGGTGATGGGCGAAGAGCCGACGTTGTTGCACCACTCAACGGCATGGAACTCGATGATACCATATTGCAGGAAACCTTAAATATTATCAATATTTTAAGAGTTGTTTAATGTGTTTAAGTATTTAAAACAATGCTAAATAATTTATACTTCAGATGGTGTCGGAGGGGGTAGAGAGCGTTGTCTATCGAGTACTCGTGGACATAACGTACTCGGTGGTAAAACGTGAACGGAATGCGGTCCCAATGAACATTCATTTTTTATACCGCCACAGCAACGATTATGAACCTAATGATAAATTTAAATCTATTATATATTATTTATATATATATTTATGAATTATATATGTAAATAAATGTGTATCTTACTAATATTTGGCACCATCTACAACGCATGCCTGATATGCCATTGATCCCTTTAACGGGTGCTCTGCAAGCGTGCACATCGACCCCGACAATTGCCTTCCACCCAATGATGTCGAGCAGCGAGAGTCGATCCACCAGGACCACCGACACCTCCGCTTCTTACTCCTGCATGCGTTTGAATGCAATTCGAAGGCGCTCGTTGAACGCAACGTTCGTGCACGGTATACTTGCAAAATATGCAACAGAGGCCTTTCTTTCCTAAGCCGACGAGCTTACTGAGACACAGATTACAATAGGCCGGTCGGCTAAAATGTTTTAGCCTCCATGCGTGTTCGCCATCACCCGCTACACTAGTATCCAGTCCCAATAACACTAACAATGGAATCGTCGTCAATCCCCCTCGTTTCCATTCTTCTAATGAAACCGTCCCGTCTGCATCATAATCAATCTCCACCATCATTTCTTTTAAAATCTACATAAATATAACGCATTTAATTAATCATCATAGTTAAAATACACGTTAAATTCAATCAATAAAACGATACATACGGGTCTTAATTCGGATACGTCCCATCCCAAATATTCAGCAACGGCCATCATCTGATTAACAATGCAGTCCATCTCGTTTGTATCGAGGACACCATTGCCGTCGGTATCATAAAGTCTGAACATAACTAAAGGAAATATTAATATAAACATATTTAAACTTCTAAATATGAACAAACGTCGACGTCACTTCAAAATTTAAATACCGATGAAACTGCAAATTTGTTACAGATATATAGTCTAATGCTTGTTTTAAAACAATTTTTAAGCCTGTCGATCATTTTATAAAAAGGCTCTATTTAATATGCATAAAAATAGCTTGACGTTTGAACGTTTATGATTGTTATTTCAGAATAGTACGATCGACGTTATTGCATCAATTATTGATGCTTATATATATTATTTGGATTGTTAATGTGATATAGTTGATTTGTATATAGGTATTAAAGCGGATGGTATTTTGGTTTTGTACTCACATTCTAATTTGTCTTCCGGTCGACCAGCTTCCAAAAGTGATAAATAACAGACGATATCTTTCAGCGACACTTTAACGGTATAGACGTCTAAAGCCGACGATTTCCTAACCAAATTTTTCATATCTGCGGAACAAAAATATGTTGTAATGAAAGGATCACACTGTTGGTATGCGTCGATTGAATGAAACAACATGCTGAGAGGGATAAAAACATGCCTTCAAATTTTCCATTATTAACTAGCAATGAATTATTAGATTTACGGGATGAGTTCCTAGACATTTGACTGTGATTTGGGCTATTTTCCGAGGTCTTCTTGTCGAGGACATCCTGACAGGAGTAGCTGGTGTGCATGACTGTCAGCACCGGATGGACGCTGCCTAAAATTTCAAAGATCAACGGTGAAAATTTTGCATAAAAACCACCGGAGCCTATATAATTGGTGCTCCATTTTTGAGGGGGCGCCCCCTGAGATGTGATCTTATCGCCTTTGCTTCAGGGAGCAATTCGCTTCGCCGATTGCCACTTTGTCAAGTTCGAGGAGTTACTTTAATGGGCCTGTTAATAAGAGCTTAAATCCTCGAATGAACCGCCCAAATCATTTAAAGGACGAAGGACTAATTAGGAAGAGGTCTGAAAGAATTCGATTGACTGAAACACGTCTGCAAATAGACAGATTAAAAAGTTTCAAAAGAGTAATTAATCTACGAGGGTCATCCAGAAAGTAAGGTTACAATGTTTATGTAGGATGAATAATATTTGTATTTAATTGATATTCACAGGATACCTGGAATGCGGTGGTGGGAGCGCACGACGACCTCTCCATCGGAAGAATCTACTGTGACTAAACAAAATGGCTGATAAACACGCGGGACCAAATAAACTGACTGTTAGGATTCCCCCTACATGCCAGGTGCGCCAACTTTGTACCAAAAAAATCCCCGGCATCTCAGGAGCTCTTATTACTTTAATTTCTATATGAACCTCGTATTTATTAAAATAAAAAATATGTTTAATAACAGCAAATCAAAAATTGTTATCGAATGTAATTATTGATAAGGATGAGATCAGCAGAACCGTAACGAGGGTGTCAACCAAATGAAGTAACCACCTCAGAAATGATGAAGAAAACCCACAAAATGTTATTGGATGACCATCGACCGTAAGTGCGCGAGCTGGCAGACATGATAGACCTTTCTAAAAATGCTGTACATCGCATATTGACTGAAAATTTGCACATGAGAAAGCTGTGCGCAAAATGTGTGCCGCATTTGCTTACATTCAATTGAGTGTTTGGTGATGTTTCACAGCAATAAAGACGAGTTTTTGCATCAATTTAAGATGAAACATAGACCCATCACTTCATAACTGAGACAAAAGAACATGGGGACCTTCCACTGGCCCGAGCTATTTATTGGTCCCGCTATTCGGGACCATGCCAACTCGCTCAATAAAAATACACAGCAAGATGCAAAGCCTGAATTTAATATCCATATCCGCGAGAACACGCTCATTCTCAAAATCGAATGGCCACTTGTGCTCTGAGTGCGGGTTAAAAACTAACCATATTTTTTACATTAAAACTAAAAGGCTTTCGTGATCGTACAGATCATGGAAAACCCCAGGTACGCATTTATCCCCGAAAATGCCAAAAAAAGCCCTAAAAGAGTGGTCACAAGGTCTGCGTATCCAACCGGTCCGCTTTTCGGACCGCTGATATGACGAATGGACGCTTCGCAATCGGACGCCATACCTGAACATGTCCGCGGCGGATATTTGAACGATGTTAAATTCTATACTAAATGCTATAAAATATTATTTTATAAACGGGTAACACTTGATCTGGTGGCTCACATATTATGGAATATATCAACATATTTTATGTTTTTAATGAAATATTTATAACGTTCATTGATCTCTTAAAAATCAATATGACGCATGTTTGGAATATTGATGTTGTATTTCTAAAATCTAAGAAATACATTAATATTCAATATGATCATGGAAACGAAAAAAGGTTCCACACTCCTGTCAGATATCAAATCAAATCCCACACGAGTCTTATGCATGCTAAAAGACTCGGAGCGTGTTTTGAATTGGATATAGAATTAGTAGCAAACATCTATCGCATACAAAAACAACCCCCGGCAACGCTACCACTCTTTTTGTATGGATGATATGGCAATGGCGGATTACCTGTCCTGGATCTGGAGGCCGTGTCGGAGTCGCTGCGGTGGTGTGACAAGTGAAGGCGCTCTGTGAGGCCCTGGAGGCGTCCCACGAAGCCTCCCGAAGAAGTGGGCGCCGGTGGAGGCCTTTCTCCGTCACATCCGCCAGCGCCACCAGGGCCTCCGCTGCCAGGAGGTCGGCGGACGAACGACAGGAACAAATGTCTACAAATAAAATAAAATGTTTAAATTCCAATCAAACAACACAATATAAACGATATTAGACGCAAAATCATGTAAGATGTCTTTGAATGACCAAGCACAGGACGGCAGTAAAAATGGTGTCAGAACTTACAATAATCAAGTAGGCGATCATTTCAATATTGCTTTTAAGTGCCAAGTATTGAAATGCACTCAATGTCAATGACATATAAAATGGTTTGCACAATGACTAAAATTTTATTTTGTACTAGCGAATACCCGGCATTCAATGCCATAAGCGCTTAATAATTATTTGAAAAGAAACACAGTATGTGGTTTATTGCTTCAGGTCACGTGTAGCTCGAGCCGAAGAGCTGGGATCCAAATGCATATGCACACTCGCTCTCGTATTGCGCGCGCATCCTTTCTCTTCCCGTCCCCGCAGCCTTTCAACTTCATTTCACCAGACCAATATGCGCCAACATGGTGCATCCATACAATATTTTTACTATATCTATGTTATTCCCGCAAGTGTAAACAGTAAGTTGACAAAATTTTATCGCGGAATTGCTTCGCACCCGAGTGATCCCTCTGTATAATCTCTACAACCGAACAACGTGGAAAACGCCGCAGCGACAAAGGCAACGTATAGGTCAAAATTCATTCATCGCAGATCTGTCCATACTTCAAGCTCTATTTTATCCGTTGGAAAATTGCGAATATTGTATTATTGCGAGCAAACAAGTGCATATTCCAAACACCGCCAGCCGGAAGAACGGGCTGCTTTCAATTATTCACGTTTCGCCGTGGAATTCCAGCATTTGCCGAGTCGATACAACGCGAATGTAACGGGTCACTGCAGTTTTGCGCTGCAGTCCCCCAACAAACGTACCCGATGCAAAATCGATGCGAAGATAAAGCGCTCTTTTTGCCGGAATTTTGCTCGCCGATTCGGAAAATTGTTCTGCTGAAACTGCAGCGATGTCGAAATTAAGGCTGCATCCTGGCAGGAGATTCATTCAACTCATCCAATTATACTTGTGCACTTCAGCTACTCCTAAAGGCGTATAAATGGCTTTTTTGCTATCGCATACATGGCGTCGACTGCTGTGAAAATCGTCGCTTCTTCTTATTAAGTCCGGATGCCAACAGTCGAGTGGATAATTCGAATGCAGAATGCACTTCTTCATTTATACTTAATTGTTACGTGAAAATGTGCAATTCCTGGCTTTTACGTAAGCACACTCCCTGGTGTGTTCTGGTGGATAAGCGCATTTTTTGTATTTAATTTATTCCAATTTCAATCCCAATGCATATTTCTATTCCACCATCTTATTTATGATTTTTGTTCTTAAAGCGTTCCTAATGATCTGCAAACGACATACAACAGACGGACACACATTTTTTAAACTTAAATTTCCGTGATAAACATTAAAATCTACATAAATTTGACAACCTTAGCGCGCTTGCACAAAGCCAAGCATGCATGTATCGGACGAGGGAGCCCATTCGGAAACCATTAGTTTCTGGTTCTGTTTACGCGGTATATTTGGCCAGGTATCATGTTGCCCGTGATATTTGAATGGTGCTAAAAATACCGGCGTAAACACGATGATGAATTTCCTATTGACAAACGAGTCTATCCATTGAATGGCTCTCGAGGCTGAAAGTTTCTTTCGCGAATTAATATTCGGGCAAATCCTCTTAACAGATCTTCATGCTATTTTACAGCGCTTCAAATATCATTCGGGTGGGAGGGTGTTATGGCTTTAGCCCCTTTGAATCACCGTCTTACGTATTTGAGTCTGCCCTCTTTATTGGGTTGAATCACATATCCATAATTGCCGATTTTATCTTAATAGCATCACGCGCAAATTTGTGACGCTATGAATGCCCTATCTTTAGCGCTATTTTATACATATACAAAATATACAAGATCGAGATAAATAATGATAAAAAATATACATATGAAATTAGCAGATGATGGACCACCAAATTTATTATATTATTGAAACTGTGTTTAGTAGTTTTTGTTATCGGATAATGCCTACTTGAAATATTCGAGCCTAATCCGATATAATTTTTTCCTCAATATTGTATGCATGGTTTTCTACTAACAAGTTAATTATAGAGCCTTATGAAAAGAGGAATATTGAGGAGTTGCTCAGATGGAATAAGGAAAAAATCGCCTGGATGATCCGACAGCAGGAATCGGTAGGAGCGGTACTCTTATCTGGGAGAGGTTCAGCCACATATTACGGGCGGCATGTCATCCCGCACGGTAATTATGCACAATCATCATCATTGTGCACATCAAATCAATGCTAAACAATTCCATGCAGTCTATTTGTTTGTTTGTATGATTTAAGGAAAATTAAACTCAGACATAACGTGTACATATTGAAGGAACAAAGTTGATGAGATGTCACCCAAACTTCAAATCAACTGTTGAATGCATCTTTTTCGGCGGCATTTGGGTTAAAGACGTCGTTTTATGACCTACTCTGGCTTGCATCGACCGCCATGCAATCAAAGTCTCTTTCGCTCAATCGTAAACAGCAATATCGATAAAATTCATTAGGACATAAAGAAGAAGCATAAAACGAAAGTGGATCTCATAAAGCCGCATTGTATTTTATTAACGAAATAATCGCCCGATAAAAACTGAAACACTAGAATCATGGGTCCAAATGAGTGCCATCTAATGCTCGCCGGAGATGCACGAGGACATTAATAAGTTTTATCATTTGGAGCATTTATCATATGTGGCCATAACGAGAATAGTTTTTATTCGCATTCGTTAAGATGATGCCCATAAGATTTTATCGCCCCTCTGACGCTTGCCACGCCTGGGTGGTTTTTTGGCGGGTGGTGTGTAACCTTTTCCGTTAAAATCGTGACACCAATGAAACAATGATTCAATACACAAATAAATACATTCGAATTTAAACAAATTTTGATGCTGTCATCTTTTGCTGAACGAATTGAATTAATAATTAAAAGATATAAAAATCTCCTATGGAGATTGCTAACATCCAATAACGGATCTAATACATTAAGAAGAAGAATTTCAACTTAAAGAAATGTTGGTCTTCGCTACTCAATTTGATTTGTATCAAGAGCATTTTTATGAAAGCAAGGATGTGTTTTATTTAACATATGAGTAATAAATTGCGATCCAGATTATTCCGAACATACTCACTACATTATTCATTTTCTGAATATGATTTACTACTCTTTATATAAAAATAATGAACTGCCATGTGTATGAATAAAATTTTATCTACTATTACTAGCCTTGTTAGATAAATTTATAACACGGCTTAAAATTATTTGCTTATCGCTATCTAATAAGCGTTTTGATGAATTGCTGTATAATGGTGAGGGACAGAAGCGTTGGGCGTAGTCCCTAAATAACATCCCGCTTCGGGCGCTTACGCTTTTAAACGGACGACCTCCGTGGGTTCGTTCACTATCGGTCCGTAGAAAAAGTCAAAACTGTACGGAGACGGGGGCGAAAAACCACGATTATTGGCTTCAAATCGGTTGAGTCGAATCTCAACTAAACCAAGAGCCACCATCTCCTTACATTGGTTCGTCAGCACCAACACCACCGGGGACTACGCCCCTGCCTCATTTTCATCCATATGAAAAATACACGAGAAACACTAATTAGTAAATGTAAATTATATCAATACTAGATGTTCTTATAATTTTTTTCAATGTAATTAGTCAATTTCATAATATCTGGCTGCGGGAAGGACGCCCTTCCGCATTCAAAGCTATCTGACGACTACGCCGCGGCTTACGTTTCCTAATCCCGGGATTCATGAGCACCTAAAACTGTCTGGGATCCCGGGATTGGATTTCCTAGTTGTACTCAAAATAAGGTACATTATTGAAAAATAATTAACAAGCTCACCACACTTGCGAACGTATTCCCGACTTACGAACAATTCGTCGTTGCCGACAATCGATATTTTAAAGCGTCAGTGTTGTAAATACACGTCTGTTTATGAGATGAATTCGCAATGTATGTATATTCAAATTATCGAAACTATTATTTATATTTCCGTTGGCGGGGGCTGAAATTCTTATGTAACCATTCGAAAAGCGATATCGTAAATTTATCGTCGATGGTTTTACTTTTTATTCGAAGGCGGTTTCTTCATCATCAATCATAGCACAAGTGGAAACTCTTTATTGCTCTCGTGGGCAGAAAGCCTCCTCCATCAATTCGAACATTTTTCGGGGGAAAAACGCGCCATGACAAGTTCAAGAGGCACCTCATTCAGCCGAGGAGGACAGATGGAACACAAACACATTTGCGAGACGATCATTATTATTTTTGCGGGTTCTTCAGCGTCCGAAGAACTTAAATTCCACTAGAACACTACACAATGTTCCACTCGAGGGGTGGAAAATGCTCCAGTGGACGTCGGAGGCGATTCAGGTTTCCATTAGCGCCGCAAGAAAATTAGGTCTTGTAACCGGAGAATCTTTCATGAAAGGCAAATACACTTTATTTTAACTATTAATTAGGACAAATAAATAAAGTACAAAATAGTGTCATTTGATTCTGTACCATTTTGTAGTAATTTTAAATATCCATATTAGGCACTTGGGATGCACATACTCGTTTTTTTTTTAATTTGAAAGAATATTTTATGACATCAAGTATGAAATATAACATCGTTCAAATGTCCGCCGCGGCTTTGCTTGGTGGCACGTATTCGGGTGCGCTTAAAGCTAACAATATTATAAATGATCTTCAACTTAGCGACAAACAGATAATTTTGAAAGCTTGATCGGAATGCATTTACATCGGGGAAAAGCCAAGATTCAGGGCTTCGAACTGTTCAGTTCCAAACATTTATATCGGTTCGGTTACGGTTTTCGTTCCGGGAAGAAAAACGATTTTCAGCATAACAGCAGAACATTCCTTTTTAAAAATTTATTTCTATAAAATTAAAATTGGAAATATATAACAATATAATCTATTGATCGAAGCGACATTGACTTGACGCTTACTGGTTGGAATTTTTGGAGTTCCAGGTTGGAGTACATAACACTAGAAAACAGATTGAAATCAGACTCCCAGTTTGGATACATTACATACACATAATTTAGGCTAAACACGGATAACGGATAATCCAAATCAACAAATTTCTTCTTGGTTTTGATTATAATATCATATTTACAATACAAAATTTTATTTCATAAAGAAAAACGCTCATAGTTAATCTTTATTGTAGGATGATCGCGTATTTGCGAGCGAATTCCAATGATTCAGAACGAGCACTCTTGTACATTGAGCTCGAAGAGCGACTGAGACGGATACAATGTAGCGCAATTTGGTAACTGTGCACGGGAGACAAAGACGGAGAGCTTCCTGCGTACATCGCACGATTGTATAGATCGTTAACTTAAATTTATTGACTAATATTGACGTGTGAAAGATATAATTAATCGATTTTATGTATATTGTTTATGTTTACTTGAAAAAATGACCGAATATTTTGTGCTATCGACAGTGTTTATTCATTTAACTCATTCGTCGCTGCGTCCATCAGATATGCATGTCTCCGAAAAGCGAACTTTACTTTACGAACGTTTTTCTATTACGTTTTCCAGATGACAACTGTCTAAATATCTTTCGAGATCGACCGTGTTTATCCTGTGCGTTGTAATATCGCATCGCTATTCTTTCTGTACGATCTGACTATCGAATTTAGACTTTGTGAGAAACAACACCGATTCATTTTGGGCGACGAGAGTGTTAAATATAAGCTTCATACGCACTACTGCGATTCTGACAGATAAGTGGATTGGTACGGTTAAGTGACGGACAAGCAAATATAGCATCTATGACTATGAAGATTTTAAATTATCTCACTACTCAAAGGGTTAAGCCGGGTAGACAAGCGTTACGGGGAGCCTATGAACAATCAATTTAACACTCTCGTCGCCCAACATGTCGCCCACAACCTATTTGTCTCTCTTCAAGCTCAACGTACGAGAGTGCTCTTTCTGAATCACTGGAATTCGCTCGCAAATACGCGATCATCCTACCATACAGGTTAGTTTTAGTAATCAAGATCTTATCACCCCGGGTCCATTTTTACAATCTTACTGTGATTTCTGCCTCGTATAACATACATAAATATCCCCGATAACACATTCCACCATTTCCGTCTATACTGAACCTCCTCTCTCTAATTATATAGGCCATTCATCTACTTGATCATCTCGGACGTATCTATTGCTACTTGGTCTGGAATCTAATATGACTGTGCACTCTATGCCGTACATGTCCATGATGTCCCGTTTGAATCTAACGACTTCAATGCCAATTTCTAGTCTAATTTAATCAATTACCTGATCAAACATTCAAACTAAAATGAACGCATATATGCGTTAATATTTTAATATAAACGCATAGACGCACAAACTTGTCACATTTTCGCAAAATTGTTTGATGATATTAAAATAGAAAGAACCCTCGTCGATAAAATATAGACGTCTTTGTGGGAGCGGTTAGTCTACGGAGTGCTATCGAATAATTGAGACGTGTCTCCAATGCTCCAATACCAGGTAATAATTCCATTTGAACTATGCCTTTATCGGGCGATTTTCCCTCGAGTACGTCATCATTGTGTGTATACAGCGGCTCATTCAATGTGTACCAGTTTGGTATTTTGGTTAAATTTATCTCGATTTTGATGCAACGATTTTCATTATTAGCCTCATTTAATCATATTAGTGATTATCAACATTTATATTTTTAAATTGTATAGAGAATCGATCGTTGTCTATTTTTACTTCCCAAGCGCATTTATCCTGCAGGGATTCCCGAAAGACTTAAAGAGTCTATTGTTAATCAAATTTGGTTGAAAAACAACCCCCAACTCCCCCTCAAGCGCCTAATAACCCATCTACGGAGGGCGAAAAAATAATCTGAATGACTTGGCTCCCGCCGAGCTATTTCGGCCCCTAAAGGAAGAATCACTTTACTAGGCCATCGGCTAAAATTAGTTTTTTCCACGGCGAACTTTTTGCGGTTGTAGGCTAGAAATATCGATTGGTGACGTCACGAGACTCGAAAAGAGGAGGTTGTGGGAAGAGTGGAGGAGATATCATCTGACACAACGACCTTCGTTCCATGGAGTCCAACGCCTTCTCTAAACAGGGACGCGTGTCGACGGATTGCCATCGTCGCCCATGTGTCTCCCCATCACAAATCTGGAATCATCGTGGACCATATTTCGATAAATGACACTGAAACCCTAGTTAACTTGAGTCCGTGACAGCAAAGAGTTGATCTTGTATTAAAAAAATAATATTGACAACTGTTCACCCTGATGATCTGTAAGATGATTTTGTGGCGCTCAGTCCAATGATAAATATGCCTTTACATGAGAGAAAGTAAGCCCGCATACGTTGCGGGTAGCGCTCCATATCGTTGTATTTACAGTGCCGCGCTTATAATAGAATATTATTAATTCAAAATATGATGTCAAACATCACATTTACGACCTGTTTTATTATTTTGTCACGTTTCAATTAAATTTCCGACGAAGTTTCATGAACACAAAGAATTGACCTACTCCCGGAACGTGCGCGCTACATATATTAACTCACTAATCAAAGGGTTGAATGTTTGACAAAGCTATGATCTTCAGTATTCAAGTAGTCTTGCCGAATAAAATGAAATTAGATAAATTTTAAGAGTTCACCATTTCGAAGAAAGTCCTTTTCAAATGTATTAGATCCAGCTGTGATGCAAAGATTACAATGATACAAATACGTTTCGATCCGATGATTACAACAATGCAAAAAATAATTATAACTTCAAAATGTCTTCATAATTTAAATCCAAACCAACTGTTACCAATTTGTATTGCAACACCTTTCTTATTGTCTTAAGTTTTACTATAAAATATGTCTTAATACACATGAGCGAATTATCATCCCCATACAATGGCGCTGTTAATCTGTGCAGATTTAATTCACCAAAATAACAGCGACATCTCTCTTTAAGTATGCAATATGTCAATTTAATAGCGCCATCTACAGGGGCGTTGCGGACACATTGCGTCGCGGTTGCGATTGGATGATGGCGCGCAGGAGACGGGAATCGTGAGGAGTCGTCGGATAGCCTTGACTGCGGGAGGACGTCCTTCCCGCGGCCAGATCTCTCTCGCGTTCAATAAAGAAGTCATCTAAGACGAGAGAGTCTTTCTGATCGATCCACTTTATCCCATCCGTCCGGTTACATAACGACCCGTAAAAAAGCGTACCCGCATTCATCTGAATGACGTTTTTATTTATTATCAAATAGTACTATTTTACAACGTCACTTTTTTGGATGCAACCCACTTTAGGCCCGACTTTGTACTGGTTGTCCTTTTTTCACCAAGGTTATCCCAGTGTGTATCACACGACCTGATTCATCCAGCAAATAAAAAATGCCCTATCGAAAATAAACTGGAAAATGACTGTTTCAAAAACCTTTTTTTATAATTTTTTTTATAACTTTTCTTAACACAAGTGTAAAAACGGCACGTATTTTCGGCACTACCGATTTAAACGCAAACATTTTGGATTTTTCTTATCAGAAAAAATGTTTGAGAGTCACGAATGAAATGTGAGTTTGCTTCTATTTTGAAAATAGACATAAACACACTCCAATGCGAGCATAGCGCTTTTTTGTTCTTAATAGGCGAGTTTCAATTCCATCGCAGCATAGTCGAGAGGTTCTTAAATAATTGAAATTTCGCCCATACAGGAGTAAGAGGATTTTCTTGTTAACGTCTTCGCGTAGCCCGAATTTGAAGAGAAGCATTTTCGGAATATAATATTATGCCTTTTATTCGAAAATAAAGTGGGCACTTAAGGTAACCATATTATGGATACGCCATATTCATGGCTGCAATTTATTTGTGCGATGAAGAAAAAATGGGATATAAAATATACAATATATTAAATTGAGTGTGCGTTAAAAAATTGGCCGTATATCAAGTCGGCGAAGTTTGGTTCTCAAACTTTCGCCGGTGCTTTTAGGAATTATTCGAGCGGGGGGATGAATTTCGCCGGGGCGAAAACTGCGCGGGTGGAAAGTTTTTAAGGGATTATATATTCTATTTAGCGATATTTCGGACTGTGAGAACATCCGTACTCTTCGGAGGCTCCCGCGGGGATTTCCCCAAGCCGGGAATTTCGCGAGAAGAAAAATATATTATCCTCGTCTATTTCATTTTCTTTCCTCCCGGCGAATAATATTATTGGACGATCGCGAACTTGGATGCTTCTTTCTTTTAAAGCCGAGTTAATATCAGAAATTCAACACCTGTTTCTTCGGAGTTATTAATTAGAATAAAGTTTTGATTGTGAATTTGGCCCGGTCGTATTCCTGGGAGAGGTGGGTTTGCTAAATTTTCAGAATTTCCACTCGGCGGGGGGCTTAATGGAGGTCGTGTTCTTTGTAAACTTTGGCTCTTAGAATTTCTATGATCGAACCCTCGTCCTCCCCTCGAGTATTTTCGAGTGCTTACAAAAATATTCGCATTCCACTTTGGGGGGTGGTCTTCGACGATTGTCGGCAATTGATTGAGCGTGGAGACCCTGGTTGATATTAATTTCGCTAAATTGCCTTTAAGCGCCAATAAATATCTGAATATCATTTTGCCAATCGCTTATCAAACATTAACTGTACCGGAAGTTATTTTATTTTTTGTGACTTTATATAAGCGAATGTATGTCGTAGAGCGAGGGGTTTGCTAGGTATACATTCTTATACCGTTCATCCTATTACGACGAAACTTTGGTGAATTATTGGGCGTGTAATCGAGAAGGTTTTAAGGTTTTTATAAAATATGTTTTGCAAGACGTTTAACGGATGCATCATAATGGTCTAATAAAGTGAAGCGGACCGCGGAGAGGATGCGCGCAATATGTGGCGGAGAGAGGGAGACAGTCGGTCTTCGAGGTGAGAGAGAGTGCACGCAAACTTTTCAATCCTACTGTTACTCTTTCGAATGAGTACCATAACATTATTCTTCAAATAATTTTTTTCAAGGCGCGCGTTTCAAATAAGGACGTTTCCCTGCCGCATCCTGTACATGAATGATATTGTCGAATTCAATCTCTTTAATAATTGATGATTCATTAAGTAACTTCTTAATTTATGGGGGTTATAATGTTTTGATCCCACTTCTGACACCATTGTAACGTGTACGCGTGAGACCATTCTGCTCTCAGGCCTTCTCGTCTTAACTTAATTATGTTTTAGTAACAAAAGAGATAGAGATGTCGCTGCGGGAAGAACGTCCTCCGGTATCCAAGGTTATCCAACCACTCTTCACGATCCCTATCCCTGGTTGCTACAGGTAAGTCGCATGCGCGTAACGTGTCTATATATGTGTATATGTTTGGAGTTTCACTTCTCGTCTCATTCAGCCCAATTTGCTCTATCCTTTATTGACAGACTTTTCAAAGTCAATAAATAGCATTCAAATCTATATTCAAGTCTATAATACCATTTTTTCTAGAGCGTTCCTACGGACACACAAACTATACAATTAGGATAAGGTCTGTACAGCTATAAATTTTCATCTTTATAACAACATGAAATATATTGGGCTTTTCCTATAGTTTATTGTTAGCTCTTAAAATAATTGAAATAATATCCTTGTCTATATTTGAACATCCCTTACATATTCCTCCCACGCTTCTCTAAATTTTCTTGTTTATAAACAAAGATTTCAGAAAGTGGAGAATATATGACGTCATAGAAGAAAAAAGAACGGAGAGGAGAGGATCGATATTCGCCAAAACAAACAAAATAATTACCTTGACAATTCATCTGGTGTCTTGACGTCGAGGAACGTGTCCAGAAATTTTCGGAAGCCTTCATAGTCGATATCCTAGAAAAAAAAGCATCGAGTTATCAGTGTCAACATTCATTATTTTAGAGGTCATTTTTTCTGTCTGGTTTGTTTATACGGGGACAGGACGCAAGGAGACAGACGCCCTGGAATGGGAGCAAAGGGGCCCACAACTACGAAAATTCATGCTGGAAGCAAAAGTTTGCCAGAATCAGTCTCGCAGAAGTTTACAAAAAGCCGATTGGGTTACATCATAAATCCGTGAATTGTGGCCGAAAATATCCCAGGGTCCCCATTGTCAAATCGCGCCGCGAATATAAACCCTAATGCCAGAGTCGTAAAGATGTCGTTGGCGAATTTGTCGCTTCCGTATCGGGAGACGTTCTCTTCTTTCGGCGGACATTTTCTTGAAAAATTATGGCACTTTAAGATTACGACGCCTTAATAGACTAGTTACTAAATAGAGGTTCCGGCTACAATTTCGCGAAATTCGTAAACGACCGTAATTGCTCGGCCAACTTTGCGTATACGAGACTTATTTTTCATCGTCGCGAGCTGCGTGAAAATACCCCGCAAAGTGCTTTCCGCGGAATTTAGTTTAATTTCTCAATCAAAATTTCTAGTAAATTAGCTCTAATTCGAGAACAAATAGAGATATCAAACTCAAACCAAAACTAATGCATTAATTAATATATTTTGTATCTGATAAAAGAAGAATAAATTACATTTTCAGACGTGGATTTAGGAATTATCGAAAAATAAATAAATTTAAAAATATTAATTATTCTGGCCAATTGATCTTAAAACAAGACCAAAAGCTTATTTAACACTATATATTGATATTTTTAAGAACAAATGTCATTTATTATAATCAATTTGATCTAAATTCAAAGTTAGTTGTACGTTTAATATTTTCATTTGCATTTTTTAAATCAAAGTTCATTTTATTATATAGTCCATAATTAAATTGTCAATTGATAATGAAAATGCGGTATTCACAGTACACTTCGTTATATGTCCCGTGGGATCTGATACGTCCTATAAAATAATATGAAGAAGGGTTCTCTCAGGGGAAGAACTCCAAGCTATTCCATCAATAGCAATTTCAATATTCTACCCTTTTTGAGTTCTTCGCCGGTGTCTCCATAATGTATAAACAATCTCATTCTATTTCGTCTTGTAATAATATTCCAAATACTTTTGCCTTCATCATCGACGTTTAATGGGTAGTTCTAATGTTCGTAAAAATATATATAGTCAACACAATCATATATAATTTATAGGGTATTTCAATAAGTACGCTCAAAATTTGTTAGGTTATAGCGGCCATGCTATTAAAGCAATATCTATTAAATTTATTATAATTTTTTTAGTAGCTTATGGCAAATTATTTAGGATGATAATAACGTTACCGCTAGACGCTACGTGCCACACAGAGCGTGCCACGATGTACATTCTGCACAAACAATTTGAAGACATAATTATCTTGCGCAGAGATCGTGCGATTTAACACCTTTAGATTTCTTTCTTTGAGGCAATCTGAAATTTCAAGTTGTTGCGCATAAACCGTAAAAAGTTGATACCCTCAAAATCAAAATGTCATATATTCTATATTCATTGCCATATACTAATTTTTAAGCTCATATACTACCAATAAGTATGATATACTCAATGATACATATTGCATAGTTACATATGAAAATGCGGAATTTCAATTAGTCAAAGATCAACCGTGGTTGAGAATGGTTCTGTGTATTGTTTTATAACTTGGGTGTTGACGCGCAAGAAGCGGGTGTCGTCGGTTAACCTTGGATGCGGGAGGACATCCTTCCCGCGGCCAGATCTCTTTCTCTTCCTCGTATTGAATAAAGAGTTAACTGAGAAGAGAGTCCCGTAAGTGCCCCCGCTCCGCCCACCATCCGGACGTCAATTTCATACAAGACTATGGTGGTTTGCTATTGTCTTCTTCATAGGATTCCGGCCATTCTTAGGCGATCCTATACGATTTTATCGCCTAAGTATTTTTTGAGACCCAGGAAATCCCTTATAATAAGTGCCGCACAAATGTGCTATGGATTTCATAAAACACTATGAACTATCATGAATTTAAAACTTCAAAATTAGTATAATTGTCGGCAGTTTGAGTATGTATTTGATTAATATCGCGGAATTGTTTGCCTACATCAATTATCGGAATGAATGAAGGCACTCACCCTCGCCAGCTCAAAGAATACCACGATCCGAACATCGAGCAGATACCGAGAAGCACAATTGTTATTGTAACAAGGAAACAGTGGTACATTGTCATCATCGGCATTAATTTAGATCTATATTATTATTATCCTCCGGGAGGAGACAATGGTCCGCGTGGTCTTGAATGGCACAGAAGACCGAAACGGTCTCGAAATAAATGATCCGTACAACCGACGAAGGCTTTATGGGGAAATAGGGACCAACAATGGGGGACCATGAATGGCGAAATGAGGAAAAATAACGATGACAACCGTCCAGCCCCACCCTTTTTTCAACCAACCCCCTTGGCAAACTCTATTGCGGAACTTTATGACCCGGCTTCAATTCATAATTGCGACTTTATGAGTTTTAAATTAAAATTCATTGCATGTATAGCCCCGCAAATACTGCATTTAAATTTAGCATTTTAAAACATTGAAGACGAACAAGCTTCTTTCGGTATGGCTGGCAACACGCTCAACAGCTCCTCTTAAATCATCCCTTAGCGTAACACATATTAATTTAGATTTATATAATTTTTAAACAATCATGGATTCAAATCATCCACAAGAGATTTTTCATGTGGCGGTTCCCCCATTGCCTTCTTATATATAAAACTTAATGATTCTACTCTGGGAAAGGCTGCTCCTTCGTTTACAATAGCAAAATATTAAATGGCAGAGTTTAAACGAAACCGTACGAGCTGCCAAGACGAACAACGCAATTGTCGACCAAATGCGGTGACCACGACATAAATGATGAAGAAAATCTACAAAATTTCACTGAATGACCGTCGGCTGAAAGTGTGCTAACCAGCAGATATGATAGGCATTTCAAAAAGTTGTACATGAGAAAGCTGTGCGCTATTTGAGTGCCGCGTTTGTTCACAATGGTACAAAAACAGCGTCATGAATATGTTAAAATCGAGCGTTTGGCGATGTTTCACAACAATAAAGTCAAGTTTTTGCGTCGATTCATAGCCATGTATGAAATATGGGTCCATCACTTTACACGCGAGGCAAAGAAACATGAAATTTTTTCTTTTACCAAGCTGGAAAATCAATTATGAAGAGGTATTGTGTGATGATATATAATTTACGATCGTACTTGCTGATCCATACACAAGCTAACGAAATTTGTGTAATATATAAAAAGTGCCGCTGGTTGCTATATGCTGCGTATAAACACATTAGAGGAGACGAAGCGCATGCGCGTAATATCTCTATGTGTACGACTAATATAGTAGAAATTACTATCTTCTTTTCCCGACCAATCGTCGCTTGAAGTTTCATTTTTCGTCTCGTTCAGTCCGATTTACTGCACCTATGCAAGTTTACAGATTGGTCTACTTAAAGTTGCCCATATAATGTGTTAGTTAGGTCGAATATTCTATAGAATCTGTTAGAGCAGAGGTGGCAAACTCGGGACCCAGCCAACAAGCCTAATTGTTTCAAGCCTAGAACTTTGAAAGATAGCTTTTGTATATTTTATGATCAATTTAATCCCTAAAGGAGTACTATCCCAGGGCCTGGGATCCCCCCTCCACAATTCAGAAAGAGCACTCTTATACATTGAGCTCGGATACAGACAGAGACAGAGAGAAAACGTAGCGCAGTTCGGAAGACAGAGACGGAGAGCTTCCCCGCATATATCGCACGATTGTATAGATCGTTAACCCAAATTTATAGACTAATAATGATTTCGATTTCAAGTTTGTTATTTGTTTACGCAAATAAATGACCGAATATTGTGTGCTATCGACAGTGTTTATTTATTTAATTGCTTCCTGTTCTTCGCTGCTTGTTGAATGAGTCTTTGTACGATCATCATTTCCAAGCAGGAGCAAATTAATCGATTTCTTGTGTATTGTTTATGTAAAAAAAATATATAAGTTTGACGCCTCTGTGTTAGAGTAGAGCCATGAGCATAATGTCAAGAAACGCCCAACACTTCTAATAACCCCCCGGTGCGGTGTCCGCGTCCGAATAAGACGACGGGCGGGGACTGCTGCAGTGGCGAAAGCAATTCAAATTTTCAAATATTCAAAACAACTTTGCTCTTCAAATAAAAACTACATTTATCCCCGAGAAGAAATTGAATTTAACACGGATCATTTTAATTTCGCCCGGGAGCACAACCCCACGAGACGACCTCACATAAATTTCGCATCGCTTAATATCTCACCAACCCCCCCGAAATATATTCACGCATACGCTACTATCGCTCGATGCCACCCCCTAATCGTCGCTTAAAAATTCGTCGCAAAATATATCCGCTCGAAAAATACAGCTCGAACACATCAAACGGGAGATATCTCATCAGCGAAACGACAATAAAACGAGTCCACCGCCAGATAAGATCCCAGCAGCAGTAATGATACTTTTCTGTGCAATATTTGTCCTTGTGCTTGGGGTGGAAAATTTTCAACTATAGCCGAGCGTCCGTTCTGCTTGCAGCGGGGGTTTGAAATTTTTCAGCTTAATCAAACCCTGCGCTGAAAAACGTTCACTTGAACAAATTGGATATCTACGTGCAAACATCTTTTGATCGATTGAGTTTGCTTTGGCATCGTTTCTCTTAACGAATTGCACGTTATTAAATGCATCCAGGGCTGGCTTGTCAGGGGTTGATGTGTGTGATGCAATTCTTTTATGCCGACTTTTTCCAACAATTAGGTCGTTTCCTAACCGATTCCATAGCTTTTAATGCACACAATTATGAAAGGTTCTATGAAAAATTAGCACATGCATGATGATTTGTCAATATTATATGTCTACACCCAAAATGATGCAGCTGGAAATGCTGTTACTGTGAATGCTGAGCGATACCAATCAATTGAATCATATTGAAGAAACAACAAACACATCCAGGCGTCACATTTGGAAAACCCTATAAAACCTTTATCGAAATAAAGATGAAGCTTCCATGTTTAAAAAAGCATATCGATGACGCATATAGGCGATCGGTTCGAATAGCTTTATAAATTCTCCGGCGCTGAAAAGGTATTAATAAGCCTCCATCATCCATTGTAATGGATCCATAATGCTTTAATCTGGGGACGGGATATGTTTTCATATTGAACATTCCAAAGTGTCAGGGAATTTTTATGGTGTGCCCTTCACAGCACCCATGGGCCATTGATGAAAGAATTTTTAATATGAGATTTGTGAATACGAACCGTGAATGACGATTTCATTAAGGCCATCCGATGTTCGAGCAGAAAATTTTCGGGTTCGACGGAATCGCGTTATTTCTATTGCGCGTTATGAAAGCCGCGGACGTTTTTAATAAATTCCGGAGAACAAATTTAATACCCGATGTTATTGAAAACGACGAAGACTATTCCATGCGGATGGAGGACGGAGAAAAATACCGCCGGAATAATCAGAAAGCCAATATCTTTCGAACATCCAATTGAATATTGAGTCGGATTACCGAACGAACGGCAGTCATAGAAAAATCTGCATATTTATGCCACCCCGACGAAAAATTGTTTTAAATAAGCTAAAAATCTATTAAAATATAGATTTGGCTTATGTAAATGAATTAGCGCGATTGTTGAATGATTCGCGCAAAAAATTGCCGCTAAAATGCCATTTAACTGTTGATCAAATGAAGTGATGAAATAGTCTTGATTTTATATTTATTATTGATCGAAAAATATCCTGCCCCCATTGTAAAATAAGTAAAAAAGATCTACACAAATGTCCGTACAGATCCACTTATCTCGCATGACTGCGCAGCGTGTATAAAGCTTGTATATCAATAAATAAACACTGTTGATAAATATGCAAAATATTCGTTTAATTTCTTCGCGTAAACATAAACAATACACTTGAAATCGATTCATTTGGGTTATCATTATTAGTCGATAAATTTGGGTTATCATGATATGGTATGATATGATGTACGCAAGATACTCTCTCCGTCTACGTCACTCTCCGGATTCAATGTGCAAGAATTCTCTTTCTGAATCACTGGAGTTCGATCGCAAATATGCGACAGTACTCTTCAAAAGGTCAATGACATTAAGTACGAAGTATAACGTCGTTCAAATGTCTGATGCGGCTTTGCTTAATAGCACATATTCGGTAGGTCCAAATTTCGTATTAATCTGAGTACATTTGCTGGATGGCCATCGTTATGTTGACTTTGAGAGCATCAATTGTTTGCGATTTATACACATTGATCTGCGATTTAAGATAGCCCCAAAGGAAGAAGTCTAAAGGCGTTAAATCCTTCAAAACGCTCGTGCAGAATGTCCATCATAACGTGCGCTGTACAGCGCCGTCCTATTCTATATATACTATATAATCATATGCAAGACTCTCTCTCCGAACTCAACGTGCAAGAATGCTCTTTCTGAATCACTGGAATTCAATCGCAAATACGCGACTGTACTCATCAAAAGATTAAAAATCAATCATAAATAATAGTATGCCCTGTATTCTTTGCTTTCTTCAATTTATAACCGAACCGGTATGAATATCTGGAATTAGGCCCTCGATAAGCGCGGTTTTCTATTACGATTTTGCTATAACGCGCAGACAAAGACCTAGTTTTACAATTGAAGGTTGGTATATCAACCGCAATTTTTACATGGGGCATAAAAGGGATATCTTATTTGATGGGAACGTCAATGAAGAACTTTATTTATCGACTAATTAATTGATTTCATACTTCAATGCAAATGCATTATTTTGTTACTAAAAGTGAAGACACCCATGTGTATTGTTTATGTTTACACAACAAAAGACCGAATATTGTGTTAAGTGTCAACAGTGTTAAGATTTGTTTGTTGATATACAAGATTGACTCACGCTGCGCGGTCCTGAGAGAAAGGTGGATTTGTATGGACTTTGACTTAATTTCGACGGGTGTTTATGTAATACCTCGTGTTCTATTCAGGAGTATCATCATTATCCGAGTATCGACATACTTTTTCAGCATTGTGTTTCAGCAAGGCGCCCTCAAATCGCTCGTGCAGAATGTGCATCGTGGCATGTCCTGTGAGTCACATAGCGCCATCTTGTTGGAACCATATGTCGTCAATATCCATATTATTCAGTTTAGGGTACAAGAACTTGCTTATCTTCGAAAATGGGCCTCGTCGCTAAAAATGTTTTTTTTTTTTGGCAAAATGTTTCTCGAACGGAATACTGATTTTGATAGTAAAGTTTGATGATTTTCATACATTTTTCAATGCTATAACTTTGCATAATAATTTGCCATTCACTACTTAATAATTCACAGTAAATTTGATAGATATTGCTTTAATAACATGGCCGCTATAACTTTAAAAAAATTGAGCGTCCTTATTAAAAGTCCCTGCACATCGAGAAATATATATATCTAATTGAGTCAAGGCTTAAAAGGCACTTATCAAGGCCCTAAAATGTAAATGGCTCCAAACCTTTATTAGATTTAAGTCCAACCAGAGGTCTCAGGCTAAACCGAAAATGGCCGTATAGTTGGAAGCAGCAGCGAGAGCAACTTATCTTGCCACAACCACATTGAATGGATTACACCAGAACTTCGCCATCAGGTCAAAGCTAAACTTCAGTCTCGGTCTTCGTCCAACAATCCGCCACTTAATAACATCGCCAACGTCATCAGCGGCTAGTAAATTCGCGCGAAACTATTTTGTTTTGGCCGACGATGCAGTTGACCCATAAAGACGGAATTTAACAATGTCTGCAAAGCATAACATCCAGAAATAGACGCCACTAAAACATCGCTAATATTCAATCAGGCGTGCACGCATAAACTCGTAAAGTGTAACATTAGGGTAGTAAAAAGCATCTCAATGTACGGCGAGGGGCATAAAATGCCGAATTACCGTCGACGATAGCGCCCCTGAAATTTTAACGCCCTGTCGCGAATATTTTTTACGATTGTGTTTCGTACCCGGCATGCTAAATATCGGCCCCATTCAAACGAAAAAATATGTATTCGATGCTCGAGCACCAAAAGAGTGGCATTAATCAATTGATATCGATGCACAATAAAGCACAAGCGTCTTGTATTCATTCGCGGCGATGGTATCCCCTTTGAAGCCGTCTTATTAGATATCATTTTTCAAATTCCGTCGATGATATAAAGCTGAAAATAATTTACGTCGACATTTCCAGCTCAAATATTCGTCGTTGGCCGCAGAAGTGTCTCCGAAGACCCTACTCAATTTAAATCTTTGTAGAAAATTCCTCGGGCATTCGAAGACTTCTTATAATACAATGACCCTTCCGGACGTATATATGATATGTTATTTATAAAACTGTTCCATATTTTAGATCTACAAAGTAAATTCGTGTACAATAAAATGATTTAGAGATCAATATTAAATTATGAGATCAACTAATAACATTTGAGCTTGAGGTCAATTAAAGAAATTTGGGAGTCCTAATATGGCCCGCGGGCCTCATGCGGCCCACAACTAGGGTGTCCAATCCCAAGCCAAAATTTCGATCCCGGGATTTCGGGATTGCATTAGACTATCCCGTGCATAAAGCATCGAGTGTTTCGTCATTTAGTCTGGATCTGATTTTGGAAGCCTGGCAACTTGCTGCTGAAGATGCACGCTCAGCCTCCACACTCGTTGGAGGTATCGTCATCAGATATTTAAATGCTAGTTCGAATTGATGACCGCGTGAACCTGCATTTTCGTATAATACCATCAATGTGACTGATTCATTGAAGACACGGACTAAAACTCGCAAAATTCCCGATTTCCCGACAAATTATTTTTTTCCGTCGCTGCAGACAAATACTAATATACAATAATACTTTGATGTGATTCGAAATTATACTACGGAGGAATACAAAAATGTCGATATTCCAATTGTTAGAGTCGAGGTGTAGTAAATACATCACCGGTAGGGAAAGGTTAATATAAAAATTTGAAAAACATATGTACTGTATATATGTATACATATATTAGACAGTTGCTCTAATGTAAATTCACTTTTCTGTCAGCTCCGCCGCAGCGTGTAACAAGCTTGATAATGAACCAGGCTCAATAAATGAACCTAAACACTGTTGATAACACACAATATTCTTTCATTTTTCGGGAATGAACATGGTGTCTGCTTTCTGCTGTTCAGCTATTTTTGCCTATTAGTGTGTTGCGAAAATGAAAGTTCAGGGTTACCGTGCAAGCCTGCCAGTTTACTTCTCAAGGAGTAGATTTTGCAAAGGATTATTTATACTCGACTAATAACGCCACTCCAAAACAGTCAAAGGAAAATAACAAAATTGGTCAACGATAAGAATGATGCGAGTATCTTAATTATCTAAACAAACTCCTGTTCGCAAGATAACACGAACAATCGAATTTCGACTTTAAGACTTTAGTCCGACTTTTTTACGACGAGTTTCTATAAAAAATATATTGAGAATGTTTAGACGTGTAGAGGTACCTTTACAGCACGACTTTGCCATCGATGCAAGATTATTATTGTACAAGTGTATTATGAGAAACCGCGTTTATTGAGGGCTAAATGAGTCCAGGGGCCTTAAACTAAAATTTTGCCAAAGCCCTCTCAAGTGCCAAATATATATATAATAAAATATATTTGGCATTTGGCATAGATAATATCATTTATTGATTGAATTTGAATTCGCTTCATTGAGACCCTTATAAGAAAAGATTTATGAGAGAAATTTCGCTGCTCTTTTCTCGAAAATATGCAGGTGGAATTCTGGGAATTAGAAGATATCGATGGTTTTCTCAGAATACAACTGTTTGCAAATCTGGGAATTAGAACATTTTGCTGGTTTTCTCAGAATTTGGAATATCGATTTTTTTGCGGCTCACCTAACCTTGAACTTTTTTATTTTGACTCATGTTAGCCTTTAAGTTTGACTCCTCTGGAGTACATAAGACTAGGAATCAAATTGGAGTCTGTCATCAAATAGTCCAACATGTTGTTTAAATATTATCAAAAAAATAAATGCCCAAAAAAAATCGCTTTCGAGCCAAGATGGTGGCTTAAAATTTGTACACACTGAAATAGCCCTCTAGCCCTAGCCTCTCACAGGGTCCCTTTTTTATTACCCGATATTCTAATTTCTTACCATCAACCGACTTTCGCATACACATTAATCATTTCCTAAGACTTTGCCGCAGAAGTTGATATTTACAATCTGTCTAAAGTAAGCAAGCAAAAAATAAATGGGATAATTTACATTTAGCGTCTCGAACCGTACGATATGAATGCATTTGCTGTTGTAAATGCATGATTTGTTATTGAAAATGAATCATCCCTGACGGCAAATCGTATATTAATGCGTTAAACAGTCAGAACAGCCGTATCTGACACCAGTGTAACATGTGGATCGTGGATCGGGGCGCTTTCCACTTCTTCAAAGTGTTCCTCCCGTGTTCTTCAAAGACAGTCGTGCTGCCACATGTTCATCGTTCGTGCATCCGTGGGAATGCTCCAAATGTAAGAATATCATTTGATTGCATTGATAAGCTTTCTTAGCTATTAGCATATGGCTTTAGAAACGGGAATTGTGTAATTCGATGTAAAATATATGAAAATACACTACCAGCAAAATTTTAACAGCGATTGAATTGTTGTGGAATATTAGTCGAATCGACTAACATTACTTGGATTGGGTGCAAATCATATAGTCAAGCAATAATTTGGATGATAATTGTATCAGCAATTCGAGCGTGTCGATGTGAATTGTTTCGAAATTGGATGTAAATAATACTTGTTTACTTTCATGAAATTTAATAGATTCCCTAAAAGTAGTTAATCCTCCTTCTGATGCCCCTTAAAAACATTAAATTGCGTTAATCCGAATTGATCGTCCAGCCAATTGCCCCTAATGGAATTTTCAGACCGACTCATCATTAACTCGCTTATCCCCCCCATTGTATATTTTTTTATATTTTGGCTTTACACTTTGAGGCTCGTCCAACGTGGAGTTAATCGAACGGCTAGCAAATTTTATGTAAATGATAATGCCACGCCTTGAGTCTCTCATTTTTAATAAAGTCCTTTATCATCGGCCTTCACTGTCACGTTTCGCCGACAGTGGAAAAATTGAAATATGTCTTCATAATAAGCCTCTAATTTTCCGCCCTTTTTCATCCCCCAATTTTTTCCAACGAGCCACCACTATAAATTACGCGAAAAATCGCTATTTGTTAACCCAGTTTGGGTCATTCGTACGGATGACGCTCCCCAAGGGGGCGGATTAGCCAAAAACGTAATATTAGATTAATTTCGTCTTTTTCCATGTAATTCGCCACACGGAAGGGACCGGTGCTTAAATTAAAATTAATTGGTCGGGGCAAGTTTATAAGTTTGATACGTATCCAGTTAGCACGCATGCTCTCGTTTCAAATAGGGGATGTTTTGTTGCGCAATTTCTCCCCTGAAAGGACATATTAAGTCGGTTATGCCACGGTGAAAAAAGCGCCGTTTCATCCGGCATCCTTTTAATGGTGTTCCGCTCTTTCTTCCGCTCTTTTTAATGGCGAATATGAAAAGATAAGTAATGTATTTTCGCAAAGAATGTGGCATAAAAGAAACATCCTGTAAACGTTTGCGCAAGGACCATATTTTAATGGTAAAGAATATCCTCTAATGCGCCTGGAATGCTATAATATAAGTGGCATATTTTAACACAAAGAGCGAAGGTGTATACGCCAAGCTATACATCATCAAACTAATTAATATTCTATTTTCGTGTGACATTTGGATATCCTTAGGGATTTCATGCTTATTTAAGCCTCCATATAACACGGAATTCCTGCAATAAGATTATAAATTCTATTGATATAGGAAAATACACCAAAGATCTCAAAGATCCAAACATCAGGCAATCATTTCAACATATTTTAAATGAAGTCGACGATGAATCTATTGTATCAACCTCATAACTTCATCCATTAATGAAATAAGAGCTTTAATATTAAATGCACGCTGGATAAATGGTTGCCCAGAGTTGCTTCAAGGAGTAGGTTGAAACTATTCAACTGAAAACAGATTGAGTATTATCGAAGAACTTGCCAAGTTTATAGGGGAAGGCTTTAACAATGTGAACTTTAAGGATATTCAAGAGTTACTGTTGGAAGTAGAGACTGATAGAGCAAATTTGGTGGAAATTATAACTAAAATAACTCAAAATTCAGACAATAATAGTGTTGGTCGGCCATTTTATTCAGTCACAGTAAATTCATCCAGTGGAGAAGTCATCGCGCGCTTCAAATACTCTTTACATCGGAAGAATTTATTGTAAAATAACAAAATGGCCGACAAACATGCTGAGTTAAACAAACTAATCGTGAAACTTTTAGGAACCTAACTACAGAGGAATTCGAGGAGTCAACAGATTCATGGAGTGAATCTTCTACGGACGCAGTTTGTCAAATTGGCTTAAACGTCACGGAAACTGAAACTCCAGTTGGCAGTTGGTATGTCCATCGCATACATCATGCGCATGCGCCGCGCCGCCTCTTATGTATGTGTGTGTCTATGCGCAACATAAAGCAACCACTACACCAGCAGCGCGCCTATTTTATTATATGTTGGCTAAATGTAATAACATTTAGCCAACAAGTTCTATTTACAAATGGAAAAAAAATAATGCATGAAATTAATTATATTTCTTAAATAGCCCGTATATGCTTCCAAACATCTAATCTCGATTGTTGATGTTTCGATTCTTCGATAATCATCATCCGGTCGGAGGCGCGTGTAATATGTCCAGTAGCGTAGGTAGCCAAGTTTGGTCAGTTTTTATTAAAATGTATTTTCTTTAGAATAAAATCGGAAAATTAAAAGGGTTTCACGACAATCCCGATCTTTTCACGTTACACATAATTACCAAGACAGCTATTTTATTTTAATCAAACGGTTAACAATCAGCAGTATTGTTTGCATTATGAGTGCCAGATGAACTTTTACCTAACGTTTATAATTAAGTCTGAATATCAATTTTGATCATATTTTGGGGCAAAATTTAGGGTTGCATGAGCGAGCATCATCATTTCGAATTTGGCGTTTGGGTACGTTGTTGCTCGACGCTGCCTACTCTATGCGTTCATACGCATAGAGTAGGCTCTTCTTTCCTATAATAACTCTTGTAGTGTGCGTATTTAAAGCGTTGAAGGATAGTTTGAAAAGTTCAAGAAGAGGACAGGCATATATAGCGTTGTTCGTCAAGGAGAAGCAGTCCAACGAAAAGCAGTAGATGAATTCAAAACGTTTATCGACTCGGAACAGTACATTCTCCAGCAGGTCTTTAATTGCGATGAAACAGGCTTTTTCTGGAAAAATTCCAAAGAGGACATATATCACATAAGATGAAACTAAGTTACCAAGCCATAAACCGATGAAAGACCGTCTGGGATTCCTCTTTTGTGCGAATGCGAGTGGCGACAAGAAGATACAGCTTCTTCTTATTTACATTTCGGAGAACCCAAGAGGTGCTAAGTGCGAAAAGACAGGTTGCTTGTTGTGTGGAGGTTAAGCAGCAGGGCATAAATTGACGATGAGATGATTACCGAATGGATAGACCTGGATAAAAAATCCTCTGAAAGCCATGTTAATTATGGATAATGTTGCTGCTTACACTGCCTGTTTTTGTTCCCAGATATATAACGGTTTTTTTCGGTTATCGATTCGCCTCTATTTTTTACATCTGTATTCAAAGTTTGTTATCATATGCGATAATATTAATACATAGATAAATAAGAAAATCATGCTGAACCTGAATCGAGACGTTATAACAGCTTAACGGCCGCGGACTCGTATTTGAGTCTTTGAAAAACTTCGGTTGCTGTCGTGGATTCTTATATGAATCCTATATCATACGTTCCATTCTATTGAAAAATTATTGGGTTACTAAGAGATCTAAAGTGGTTTAAGAAACATAGTTAATTTAGTAAAATGACAGTTTATTTGTTTTTTTTGCAAAATCGAAGACCGCCAGGCAAAATTCATTAAAAAAACATGCGGTCGTTAAGCTGTTAATAACTAATATGCAATTCTGCAGTTAAATCTATCACAGTAGATGGCGCAGCGGTCGCTGCACGATTCGCCACCAATCAGTTGACCAACGCAATAAATACCCGTACATTTCTCAGAGCTTCGATTATATCTCGACTGTTTCCAGGCTTCCATGCTTCTCCTGAATTTTTCCATCGATCACATTTTTATCTGCACAATCGTACGTCCAAATCCAGGTATTTCATTAAAAGTGATTAAGGAACGTCCGACGCACATCAACGCTATCGGCCGATCGGACGTCGCTTCCAAAAAAAAATGGAACAAACGAAAAAAGGTCACCGAAGGATTATGTCAATTAAGTTCCCTGGCAATAAATTGGAGTCGCATGTTATATTTGCGCTACGTCCCGACGAAACCGGGAATTCCGCGAAAGCCTTATTAGCCACTCTCAGCCCGCGGATAAAACAACCCTAAATCCTATTAGATATAATCCTCGAGTTTGAAGCATCGAAAAATCGCCGCCGTAATCTCGACCCCGTGGAAGGAGAGGAGGGGGTGGAAATGGGTTCTCCGAGCCACCGTTTTAGGTAATGGGAGGGGTGTCAAACGGCTGCAGCGGTTCTCAGGTGACTATAAACATGTCAAAGGCGGCCATTAATACTTAATTAGCATATGTATTTATCGTTTCGCTAACGAGCAGCAATGGAGTAATTAGGAATGCGTGACTCTATTTTTAAAAGCTTAACTTCTAATTAAGGCTTGAAAAGCGTACAAAAAATGAGCTTTGAATATATGATTTTTTCAAAAACCATAAAATTTATCATTTGTTGATCGATTCAATCCGCAAGCAAATATAAAGGAAATGCTACACTTGACCGTGAGGATGCGTGTTCTTCCCGCATGCATTGTTTATAGTCTCGTAGCGGGAATGTCATCCGTGGTAAAACTTTATACTAGCACTACGGCCTACGGGCTAAGATGTCGCCGTGTATATTGATGAGATCTAGACGCATTTCGTCGAATTTCTTCTTCAATCTCTCTAATTGTTGACCAAAATTCATTTTGAGCCTGATTTTGTGCTTGTTGTCCTTTGTTCGTCCATTGCTTTTTGCGTTTATTGCTTGAAAAACCTGGCCAATAAAATACGACCCGATTGAAATCTGGCAAAGTGAGCAATGACTGTTACAAAGCATATAGCAAAAAAAAAATACATTTTAAAAGTATGTTTTTTTTACAATTCTTCTAAACAGAAGTGTAAAAACGGCACGTATTTTTGACACAATGAATGAGTACGCACTCAGCATGTGAGTGCGTACTCATTCATTGGCACATTTACAGCGCTCAGGGTTGTCACAAATTTGTATTGAAATGCATATTTTTTTGCATTTATATTCAATATTGAATGCATGCGACGATTGTTGAATCTTTCAAAATTGTATGTATGATATTCAGTCACTTTCATAATATCACCACTCCCATATACGGGATGTTTAGTAATCTGCCTTAATGTCTGCCCTTTGCCCTTTAGGATGTTTATGTTATGGAATACCAGGGAGGGAGATCGGGTGGCGGGCGGTCGAGGGTGTTCGACTTCGGGAGGGCCGCGTGACGTCAGAGCCGACCTTTAAGTGGTGCAAACGCACTGGCGAAATTTTTCTCTCATTAATTTTACATTACTTCGACGGCGTACACGCCGAATGAGAATTCGAGTTTCGCTTTATTTTTCCTTTTTGTGGGGGGAGGATTTTTCACTTTTCGCGATTATTTTATTGCGCCGAAATTCACCCCCTGTCTGATTGATTGTTCGCTCTCCTCGTATATAAGCCCATCAACAAGTGGTTAGACCTATGGTTAAATGATTCAGCAATAAACAAAGCATAAATTGGTATTTACACCGCCGGGGAATTCCCGCCTCGTCATCCACAAATCGCCATTTTTTATGGTGTATCAAAGTCGAATTTAATTGATACAAACAAATTATTGAAGAAAAATATATTTCTGGAGAAGATATCAGTGTAACATGCTCTCGTTGCCATGAATAGTGCAACCATCTGCTTGAGTTACAACATATCAGCAATTTTCTTCGGAAAAACCGGTTAACACGACAAAGATGAGAAAATGCATACTTAATATGTTAAGTATAGTATACTTAATACTAGGGGAAAATATCTCAGAGAAATGCTTTATTCTGAGAAATGTATAAATATAACTCAAAGATGTTGCCTCTTAGACAATACAATTTTCTTAAAAGAAAAGTATTTCATGAGACTATATTAGTGGCGTACAATTTCAAAATGAAGATAAGAAGGCCCTGTTAAAAGAATAAAATATAATATTTCAAAGGATAATGGGCAGGTCATGTGACGAAGCGAATGGATGAAAAATATGATTTTCTGCACCCACGGGAAAGTTACAGTCTGCCAAGCTTTCAACATTGCTGACATCATTAACAATTTTCTAAATTTGAATAATTGTACACATCACAAATTAAAATCTACAAAGCTGCTTTTTCGTCTACAAGTGGTTTACATTAATTATAGTCAAATAAACGTCATCAAATTTCGATACAAGGTGGCTAAAGCTTCGATATACGTGGCTATAAATAATTTTTATTCATTATATCAACTATAGGCAACCATAGCGGTAAAATCAGAAAAAAATCAGCTTTGTATCAATATTGAATGACTGTCAACTGAAAGTGCGCAAGTTAGCAGACATGATGAGCATTTTAAAATTGCTGTAAGTCGCATATCGAATGAAAATTTGTACATGCGAAAGCTGTGCGCAAGATGGGTACCGCGTTTATTCACAAACACACACAAAATAAAGCCGAGTTTTCGCATCGATTCACAACCATGGATGAAACATGGATTCAACACTTCACATCTGAGACGAAAAAACAAGTTGAGATCGTCTTCTGCATACAGGAGTGTCTTCCAATGCTCTTTTGATCCCCCGATAAAGACTACGCGCAGAGCTTCCAGGTGTTCATACCTTTCACTCCGCGCCTTTTAGAGGAGGAGGATACTGCAGGGGCTTCCCCTTTTCCATAGTACTCGTATTGGTTCAGTAATTTGTAGTACCTAGCATTCGAGCAACCTAAAGCCGTTCTCTTCTGTATGCACTGGGCTGTAGAAGGTAGTGGTAACCATATATGAAAAATGGTTTCCATTATCGTACAGATCATAGAAGGCTCCAGATACGCATTTATCACAGAAAATGATGCAAGGGGCCACAAGGTCCGCTTTTCGGACCGCTGACACGACGTGTGAGCGCCTTGCGTTCAGACGACATACCCGAATATGTCCACAGAACATGATCTGCATCCAGTCATGCAGTTTTTTTGGGATTAAAAAATGTCTTGATGGCAAAAGATTAGCCATCAATGAAAAAATGAAGTCGGCGCTTAATCATTATTTTAGGAAGTTTGACGGTTCTCATTAAAAACAAAATGTTGAAGCTATTGAATATTGCTGGGGAAAATGTTTTGAGCTGAAAGGAGACAATATTGAGAACTAAAGATATTTTTTTCCAATCTTTTTGTGTTTTCTTTGTTAGTTCGGGTATTTCTGGGAGTACCTTAGTACACAAATGATGTCACAAATTGTAATTGTTTTATCAAACAATAACATCTCTGGCCAAAACCTCAGATAGTTTGCTCGTAACAATTCGAATTAGGATATATAGATATCAATAAGTAATTTATGATCCCGACACGTTCAATGGTGAAGGGTTTTAACCGCAATTTGAGTGTCCTAAACAGATTGGGATAGATGGGATTAAGCGGACGGATCCCTTAAAACTCACCCCTGCGAGACGAGACCCCACTATATAGAAACTTGTATTGTTTCCGACGCTACGCCAATTTCGCCACGTCGCTATTTTCGGAGAGCCGGTTAATTTGGCGAAATTTAAAATGTGTCAGTAATCAGACATGTTCCTAATCCCGATTTTAGATTTAGTCTCCGGTTCTATTTCGGGGGCGTATTAAATCAGAACACGGTCTCTTGATTGACATGTTTTAAAAATAGCGCATTTTCGATGCTAACTTGCGAAACGGAATCAAATTTATTTTTGTTCTCCACCCACACAAAAATGTGGATTTTTTTAATTTGCCAATACAACCGGGGGCATTCAACCCCCACATAAAAAATAATAAAACCGTGTTAAGTTCGATGCGAATAATTTATTGAAAAAAATCCATTCAGGGGGATGATTCATTCTATTCGCGCATAAATTGAAAAGGTCAAATTGTATTTATTCGCCGATTTTATTAAACGGCGCTGAAATTGGCAAAAATCATATTCCGATTGAATTAGACCGATTCCAATTCCCCGTTCGGATATATATTTAGTGATTGTTTCCGCTTTGAAATTAACAGCCCCATTCGGCTTGTAAAACACGCCATGATTAATTTCCACATGGAATTTATTACCCAATACATGTCAAATGCTAAGATCTCAATTAAAATCATTAATTTTGCATGGCGCCAGGGGATTCCCGACGAACGATTCCGCAAAAGTTACGTATTTTCGGGGAGAATGGTTTCGCTTCGGAGGAATGTAGTGCTAATATATTTAGTGCTTCAGGGGGTGGATTCTGTGAAATTGGAAGCCGGAAAAATAAGGTCATTTTTGAGACAATTCCATCCGAAGCAACCTTGGGATTAACAATCATTACCATCGACCCGAACATAATTATATCGAATTGAGCGCACAAAAGCATTCCAGCGTATCCCTAACACCCCTGACATTTTTGTAATCAAATTAATAAAATAGTTTGCCATCTAGCGGTGAGATATCAATTACAAAAGTACACACATGCATTCATCCATTACGTTGCAATATTAATCTAAATAATTTCCACATAAATATTGCATATATAATAAACGTCCTTATCAGCCCGTTTGGATGATTACACTCTTCAATGCTTTGGATTATCAGCTTTCGACGTTAATTATAATAATGCTCTGGTGAATGACGATAGCATTCATTCATCCGTTTGCATACAATATTATGTTCCTGACGTGGAAAATTCTTTTTATTTCGAATTTAAAAATTAGCGTTCAATCTACTACTAAGCGTCAGGGTCGGCGCATCAACTGCAACATACAATCAGACTCAAAAATTAGGATGTTAATTAATTAGACTTTTATCATAGTACAACACATTAAACCCAATGAAAAACTAGGACCTCTTTAATATCCATTCAATTCAATTGTCTAGAATTTCTTTCATTCATTTTATACCTATAATATTAGGCGTACCGGACGAAAATTTCGTATTATGACATCATCTTTTTCAATGGTCAGTTGCGTTTCTGTTGTCGATCTCTTAAAACGTATTGATTTGCAAACATAACAATGGGATTTGAACCGGATGAGTAGTTTTAACGAAAATCCATGTTATACGAATTTCATTAAAAGAGTAACGCAGTGACTTGACTATTCGGCGGTGTCAGAAGTGGTACAAAAAAAAATGAACAAGGTACAATTTAAGTGAAAATTTTGACGCCTAGCAAAATTCTATAGAAGAATATTCAATAGATTCAATATAAAATTTTAATGGAGACGCTCAAAAATTTTTATGTTATAGCAGCCATGTTGTTAAGACAACGTCTATCAAATCTAATATATAAAAATGAATATTTGTTTGTTCGTATATAATACGCTGCCAGACTATTCATCAGATTGCGATAAAAATTTGTCCACTTATTGCTAAGGATTGTGCAAGTAACATAGGTATAGCCTAATATGTAAAAATCAATGTTTGTATGTCTGTATTTAATGCGCTTCCATACCGTTCATCCGATTGCAATAAAACTTTGTCAACTTACTGTTTACACTTGCGGGAATAACATAGATATAGTAAAAATATTGTATGGATTTGTGGATTGTATGGAAATTTTAAATTGAATGGATGTTGGGCGCATATTGGTCTGGTGAAATGAAGTTTGGGCTACAGAGACGGGAAGAGAAAGTTGACATGTCGACGCTACGTGCCACACAACGCATGCCACGATGGACAATCTGCACGAGCGATTCAAGGGCATGGTTATCTCACGTATTATAAATGCAATATATTAAATACTATTATAATGTATTTTTTTAAATAATATACAAAAATACTATGATAGAATATGTCTAGACGCTACGTTGCTTACATGATCGTGCATATCATAGAAAATGCCGCAAAAAGCCTTAAAAGAAGACGGAGTAGCCATAAGGTTTGTATGGTCAATTGGTCCGCTTTTCGGACGGCTACCATACCCGAACATGTCTATAGAACGATTACAAACTCTCGTTATGAAACGAAAATGTCTGAAAAAGACATTTACGAGACGTCATATCTCACATAATATATACATTTTGAATAAAAAAATGGATCATCAAATGCAGAAATGGCATTGTTGTTTTTAAAAGTTCCATTACAGTCAATAAAAGTTAAAAGTTAAATAGAAAATTTGGAAGCAAATAAAAATACATTTGAGCAGTGCTGGCGAAGAAGTTCTTCGCTCAACGACTTTTGGTTTGTAGCATCGCGGGAAAGTTCCGCAAGAAGTCTTTCACTCTTTCATATAACTTTAGCGCGAGCCAATTACAGTTTAATACCAGAATAGAAACTTATAGAAGTTCCACCTTGGAAAGAATTGTTTTATTAGATTCCCGGCATTATACATACGCGATCTCGTTCCCGATTCCCTACAATCTATTACAGTCTGCCCACGACGTTTCGCCGAAGCGGAAAAAAATAATATTTTCGACGAAGATCGATCGGTCCGAGCGTGGAAACGTGTCGAAAGCATATTCATAATTATAATAAGAATTTATATATATATATATTATATTTATTTGGCATCGCAGTCCAGATCCCTATTTATAACGGACACACATGGTGCCGCAATTCCAAGAGTTGTGACTTCTGCGGATTAAAATATTAAAAGAGGTCGTTCGTATTCCCGGCTAGGTTCTATTTCTTTTTTTGAATGCTCGTACGTGATTCATGGTGCTCCGACCAACGACAGGACGAGCCTTTTCTTCCCTTGAATTTTGATTCGGATAAGTGAGGGGAATATGAAGGTTAAGCTTTATTATTTAGGTCGTACGTCACAACAACACAAAAAAATCGACAGGCTTCCCAAATGTTTCGAATGAATTTCGATTTCAAATTGAAATTTCTAGGATCAAGATGAAGGAGGGATTAAGGAAATAATTCAATGAAGATCATGGCGCGATATGAAAGACATTTGAAAGATACACGAATGCTGGAATTCGGGTTGATAACAATATTATCTCAAGTCTTGATTTAACAGGACAATTAAGAAGATGAACAAAGAGCAAATATTACAGTATTATCAGATAAATGGCTACATGCCAAAAGACATTAGATTTTGCTCTTTCGAATGAACGCCACTTTATCCTTTTTGGAATAATTATCGCTTTAGGGCGCGTATTTAAAATAAGGAAGTTTCCCTGCCGCACCTGTGCAATCAAACAAGCTCTGCACAAGAATGGTTGATGTCACATATTATATCAACAAAAAATTCACTCAAACTCTCTTTTGTGACTCAAGGCGTGAATGATATTTTTGAATTGGTTCAATTCCGGTTCAAATCCCTAATAAATATAAGCTTTGATGGTTATTGAAACTCATACAGGACCTAAACTACATGCATCTATAACATTGGTGCGGGGACGCTCTCAGGAGCAGATTCCCCGGGCGTGGGTCCGTTCTTCTATCGTCCCGTGATGTTATTGGACAACTGGATGGGAATAAACGGGCGTCGAATAGAAAGACTCTCTTCTCTAAATAACTATTTATTCCGCACGAGAGAGAGATCTGGCTGCAGGAAGGACGACCTCCCACAGCCAAGGCCAACCGACGACTCTCCCGACTCCCGCTTCCTGCGCGTCACTACCCAACCGGCAACGGTGCACGCGCAAGAAGCGATCCGTCGACATGCAGGTGCAATGTCTCCGTAGGGTCACAAGAGATGGCGCTGTTAAAATAACACATTGCACCTGAAGAAAGATGGAAGATGTCGCTGTTAACAGCGCTACTACGTGGGTCCACGCTGCACATGTAATGCATTCTTTTTTTGTTCATAAGATTTGAACAAAAAAAAATAAAGAATACGAACGCGCAAAAAAATAAGATAATCGACCGATGGTTTTGACTGCCGGAAGACGTGTTCTTCTCGCTGATTTTTCGATAGTCTCGCAACTTGAGTCCGTAAAAAAATTTATCCTGGCCAAGAACATCGACTGCGGGGCGGGGTGCAGCCTAGGAATTAGAGTGGGCGATATATCATCCCCGTGCAATGGCGCTGTCAGTCTGTGCGGATTTAATTCGTCAAATTTAGGGGCAATGTTTGTCTTGACTGCGGGAAGACATGCTTCCCGCGGCCAGATCTCCCTCCCGCGTCATTAATATGACATTATATCTCCATCCCTTCGCTCGACTATATAATTGCTCGAGAGCAGAACGGAACAGCTTGCGAGCGCGGCCATCTTGACGAATACGTGGGAGCGGGACGCAGCCCAGAGATTCTACCATGCGAGCGCCCACGCTCCCACGTAACATTGGTGTCAGAAGTGGAATATACGGAAGTTCATTCATCATCTTTTAAGCATGTATTAAACAAAAATGTAATCTGCCAGAAATAGCTGCTGGATCCAGTACTATCTAATTGACAATGTTATAAAATGTAATGATTTTTTACATGGGTGTCGGATAAATTCTGTCCCATCTCAATGAAATGCATTAATTATATTTACAAATAGTTTGCTTCTTATCAGCAAAAGTTATTATTGGAGGCAAAAATTGAGACAAATGGACGATGAAATAGAAGATACCATAATGTTGCGGATGGTTGGAAATGAGTTTCTTAAGAACCCTTATAGGATAACATGGACCTTGATTGCAGCGTGATAAGATCAGAAATAGAAATATAACAAAATCCGTGGAAAAATATCTGATAAGGAGAGCTCAGATCCTATTTCAACAAAGGAAAATGGCGTAAAATGCATTTTTTTTTATAGAAAGCCTAATTATGTATATATTTTATTCAAAATTTAATTACATTCTTTTCTCTCGTTCGCAAAGAACTCCGTATCCATAGGCTTGTAGTGAGTGGCCACTTTAACGTCCTCTTTATTTGGCTTTAATATGTCTTCAAGGGTGCATGGACCTGGAGTCATGACGCAAGTCTTTTGAACACAAAGCTCGTTTCTAGACTGGAATTCAAAAGCTCATCTAAGCATTTGAGCTTTTGAAACGAGCTCTCGTTGTTGCCATTTGATATTTTTTACTTAATTATTTTGGTGTATATGATCATTCCTCTCAATAACATAATATGCAACTTCAAAGAGAATACCATGAACTGGATAAATAATAAGGCAAAGATGTTTTTTAATTGAGAAGGATGCATTGGAAAAAAAGCCCTCAATTATCTTCCATGTAAATGTATAAGCTATTTTAGCTTAAGATGATTCCTAGGCTAAAATTGTCACGAGTCACGAGACTCAAATGATACTCAAAAGGTTTCGTAACAATAACAATATTATCTTTCATTGTTTAAAATATGTTTTATTAAATTCCAAGCACTAACTATTACAATCCAGATGACAGTTAAAGTGTCTTTCGTTCACAAATTCCCTTTAATACTGAATATACGATGATAGATACAGATATGACTGTGTTTGAACCATAAACTTAAACTATGGGCTTCTGCTTATATCTCAACCGTTTGATACAGTCAACTCTTCTATAGCGTCGAGATAGGGACTGCGCTATACGCTAACAAAACGCTATAGAAATTTTGCGTTGTTGTGTTTTATTTGCATTTAAAAATCGAGCGTCCTTATTAAAATACCCTATACATATGTAAATTAAATAATAATCATATTAAAATTCGCTTGTGCTTATTAAATTTGGAGATCGCAGATGTAGATCGTACATCGTGAAAGTAAGACGAACCCGCTTGCTTTAATTTCAGCGCGGATGCTTATCAAAAAAACGATATTTCATTGAGAGCGTTTTGTAATGCTGGAGGTTGTTAAACTTTGAGCCCGGCTTTACGATTTTTTAATTTTAAGGCCAATGTCGCCAAGTTCATATTTGGCTCCAACGGGAATGTGAACTCGTTTTCGGCTCCTGGCGTCGCTCCAGGAGGGAAAAAAATTATCGGATCTTTCACGTGTTACACAATATCAATAACGCGTTATATCGCGATATAAAGACACGTGGGTCGCTGTGTATATTTTGCGTTGTTTGTTCTTTATTCGAAGGTTTCAATTTCCCAATTTTATGACTTCAGTGAAACGAACGGGGAGCCCTTTTGCGGATATGTGAAATCCCTTTCTTGCGAAAAACAATATCCTTTATTAGCTTTCGCCGATGCGAAAATTTATATTGCTTTTTCATTTTTATCAGCATATATACACGTATATATGGACGTGAACGTTTTCATTATAATTCCAGATTTCCATCGCCCTGATCCACAATGGCTATCTTCCCGGTACACGAAGATGATATCATCCCGAAATCCGTCGATTATTACTTCCTTTTAATGCGCCAACTATAACAAATTTATTATCTCCCCGCAAAGGAAAGCTTATTTCCGATTTGAATAGATCTTTTGTGGTGCTCAACTATGGCCAAGATTTTTTTATATATTGGCGACAATAAGCTGTTCGCGAACCGTGAGTTTTGTACCACTGGAGCGAAGAAAGAAAATGAGCCCCCATCATCTTTGTGGGGAATCAGATAACACAAACTTCACCAAAAGCAATTATTTCGTCAAGTATTATACAAGAATGCCCCCAAATTGTATTAAAATTAAATCATACAATAATTATCCATTCATCATTTCAATCATGCCAACGTGAACATCAATCTGTTCCAAATTTAATTGCCATTTTTAATTTGGAATGAGTCCTGTTAAATTAAATTTAAAACGAAATGGGCAATATTCAGCTTAACCCTTTGATTAGTGAGCTACAATTTGTAGCGCAACCATAATATAAATATTGGTAGTGCCAAAATTACATGCCGTTTAATAAATAATATACTCTTCTTCTAAATCTATTACAATTTGCGATCTGGTTTACAGTTTTTTTTTTAATTCTTCTATTTTTCGGTTTGGAAGCAAAAAAAGAAGAAAGATAGTTTTTATATCTAGCAAATTCGTATTTTTGTATTCAAAATCTGCTCTTATATCGAGTTTCTTCTTTAATTTTTCTTAAAAACACACATTTTTCTTCCCTTTTCATCAATTTTCTTGGATACAACCCACTTCGAACCTGACTTTGTGCTCGTTATCCTTTGTTCACCCATCGTCTTTGTGTTTATTGCTTGAAATATCTGGATTTGTCTCCGCCAAATCTCGTACCTCGTCATCCAGTGTGTTAAGCCTCCCATGAGCTGGTTCTTCCAGTAACGAAAAACTGCCCGATCAGAATCTGGTAAACCACTCTCTGCACTTTTCTCCGAAATTTGTACACTTCCAGTTTGCAAAACTGATCGGAATAAACTGAACAATGACTGTTTTAAAGTATATAGCAAAAAACCATTACAAAACATACGTCCCTTATTTTTTTAACATTTCTAAACCAAAATGTAAAAACGGAACGTATTTTTGGCACTATCGATATAAACGCAAATGTTTTAGAAAGAACAAAATACAGCTTTATTTGTGTGAACCATGGAGTAATGATGTAGAGCAGAAGGCTCAAACACAATCCCGGGATAAATAAACGTAATCCCGAAAAATTCGGGATTGGAATTTTTATCTAACAAAAATCGTACACTTCACTAGCACGATGAAGGCTACTAAATCGAGACATTCCCGCCTAAATCTGGACGCTTGGAAACAGTGGCGTAACTATTAATTGGCGAACTTAGGCTACGCCTAGGGGCAGTAACTGTCTAATCTATGTATACATATATACAGTACATGTTTGTTTTTCAAATTGTCATATTAACCTTTCCCTACCGGTGATGTATTTACTACACATCGACTTTAAAAATGGGAATATCGATATGAAATATAATAGATACGGGATTCAAAATTTTTGTATTCCTCCGTAATATAATTACGAATCACATCAAAGTATTATAGTATAAAAGTATTCATCTGCAGCGACGGAAATAAATATTTTGTCGGGAAATCGGGAATTTTGCGAGTTTTAGTCCGTGTCTCAGCAGAAAGGAATTTTATCAGTCTAATTGATGGTGTTTTAGCAAAAAGGGGGGGCTCACGCGGTCATAAATTTGAACTAGCATTTAAATATCTGCCGACGATACCTCCAACGAGTGTTCATCAGCAAGTTGCTTGGCTTCCAAAATCAGATCCAGACTATAAATAAAATTATTTTGCCTTCAAGTTTATTTTAAAAAAATGGACTTATTAATAATTTCTTAAGCCATTGAAAATCCCGATCCCGGGATCTTTTTCTAATTCTAATTCTAAGAATTTCAATTTCAAAACCAGAAAAATTTTCTGATTTCCAGAATTGCAATAGCTTGTTTCAAAAAAAAAATCAATAATCCATAACAGCTCGTTTTCGATAAAATCAGAAAATTAGAAAATACTTTTGTTAGATTTGTTGGCTGGGCTGCAGAAATTTTCGATGTGGGCCGCATGCGGCCCGCGGGCCATGAGTTGCCTGCTCAGCTCTACACTTCTCAAACATTGTTAATCATTAAAATGAAAAGTTATCAATATAAAAACTTATTAATAAGTCGCTAACTATCCGATTTAAACTATTTCGTCAAGCTTAAAATCGATACATTACCCATAATAGTGTTTTAAAAAGGATCACTTTTGGTACTTATTGTATTAGTAATAGAAGCACGGCATTGAAGATAAACCACCACATGTGCGTGCATACTCTCTCTGGATCGCTTGAGTACGCACTCAACATGTGAGTGCATGCTCATCAAAGGGCTAAAACCTTCAGCATATTATTTTTGATTTTAAATTAGAAAACAACAATATGCTACATTTATACAACAGGATCATGAATATTATTCGTATTCATTTGGAGCAATTTAAATGCTAAAGTATTCACTTGAAAGTAGGGTTGCATTTATTTTTTGTACGACCTTAATCATTAAATCTATTTTGGGCATGAAAGCTTATAAGTCTTTAGGCTATAAAAGACGATCGTATATTTTTCTGGCGGTATTAAAATTGTGCAGCGAATCCGCATGCTTAAATTTTCGATTTGAAACAGACCTTATGTACACAAACCGGCAAGATGTAAGCACCTGTCAATTTTGTGCCGGCGTAGTGCATTTATGCAAATCCCAAGCTGCCAAATCGATCCCGGCTTTGGACTATTGAAACTTCTGGAAATGTCACAACCTGATTGCTCGGTGATGGATGATATCCCACCGTGTGATCTTCCTACTTTCCCAATGCAAATATATTATGGGCGATATGCGCGATTAATTTCGGGGAAATTTCAAAGATAAACCCAAACAAACTATCATAACCATGATCTCAGAATATTAATAAAAACATCTGCATTCACCCATAATAGTGACTTAAATTTGATCATTTTTGTTATTTATTATATTAAGCATTTAAAATAAAGCGTTGTTCTACACCACATGTGCGTGCATACTCTGTCTGGATCGTTCGTATGTGCATTCAACATGTGAGTGCATACTTATCAAAGGGCTAAATTTAAGAATTGGATGAATATTTTCTTAATAGATTAACGTGAAAGCTTACCCCGTCGGGACTTTGACCTCTTGCTGCACAAAATTCGTCCAAAACCTCCTGAAGTTGACGGTTAGAATCTGAAAATTAAATTTAAACAAATTTCAGCTAACATACATCATTCATAAAAACCATAGCGTATTACATTATGTGCATATTTTTAAATGGAATAAATTATTTTGCATAAAAGCTTTTCAACGGCTTTATAAGCTCGCGTACATATTTTCCGTCTTGTAAACTTTTGCACTAATAAAAAATGTTTATACCTCGTCCTGTTGTGCTGATATTTCGTAATATATTTTTTATTAGGATATTTACATTTTTAGTGCTTAAATAAAGTCCTGGCGATGCTCAGACGAGAAAAACGTCTTCTGGTGCTTTGCCAATTGGGCTTCCCTCAAAGCATCCATCCAATCCGAAAGATGAAGTTTTCAAGAGCAATCAACTCAAAAGTGTCCAATTACATTTGGCGTCCTTTATTTAAAAATTCCAATATAACATAATGGGTTTTGCGCTGTGAAACACCATAACGACCTATGATTCCGGCTCGGATCTCATTAGGGCGGGCATTATGGGGTTTAATTGAATCATAATATAACAATTTGTCGCCGCGACGTCACAAAGATTGACGCAGTACGACTTTTGTGCCGATTTGAGACTTGCGGAATTTTGAAAGTGGGTGCTGTGGGTGTACAAGTGTGGAGGCTTCATAAAGAGAGATTGGTGCTTTCGTGTGGGATGTTGAAAAATACCAAGTCCTGTGGGATTCCCGGCGGGGTCGTTATTGCCCTACACTCAATCCGGACCCGCTGGATTCGGATATCAGAAAAGATGGACTTTGGTCAGGAATTCTCGAAAAATATTTTGCGACCTTTGAGTTCATCTCGAGGAGAGATTTTTTGGGAAATTCCAATGTCGCGAAATATGCGATTTTTTAAATTAAAACAGTCTTGATTTACAGAAAATCGGGAGGACAACTCTACGGTTATTATTAATAATAAAAAAGCTAAATTCAAATCTTCTGAAAAATTATATTTTAATAAAATGATTCTCAAATTTCGTTCATTTGCTCCAAAGCAATTGGTTCACGAACTGATCTTAGCCTTACATAGAGGCTTGCAGCCATTAATGATAATAGTAAGAGCACTCGGTGCTTCTAATAACCGTCGGTTTGGTCTCTGCGGCCGAATAACGTGACAATAGGAGACTGTCGCAGCGGCAAAGCCGAGGACTCGAAAAATCGAGATTCATTACACACTCAATTTGCTTCATATGGTTTATCCATAGTTTATGCAATAAATTTATATTTGGATGGAACTTTGGGATTTTATACTGATGAAGATGATAAAGAAAACATTTCAATCATGAAAAAGTTTAAGATATGCAGAAAAATTTGCTCAAGACTGTCATTTTGCCCACCGAGCTCGTAAATCAAGTTTCAGCTCACAAAGTTAGCGAGTTTAAATTTAATTACGATGTCATATGAAAAGTTTTGAAACCATTGAAAACTTTATCCGACACTATTTCTGAGCCACATGATTATGCAAATGGAACTGAAATCTTTATTGCTCGTTAAATTCATGATTTTAAATTGATTGATATTTTAATCGACTATTTAATATTAGTCGATTCGACTAATACTACTATATTAAGTCATTATTGGGATCTTTAAGTGAGTGATCAGGCTTCTTCTTAAAGTTTACCCTTCTCGGAATAACTGCCGCTTCAGGGTGCGCATTTCAAATAAGGAAGTTTCCCTGCCGCGCCCTGGTTAGAAGCTTAAAATTTGACTATTTAAATGCATTGACCAGAACGAAAACCACTTTAATATACCACTTTTCAATTAAGATAGTTTCAGTATTAAGATAGACTACCCATCTTTTTCCTGCTGCGATCCGATAGCGAAAGGACCTGCGTGTGGCTGTTCGTCTTGAAGCGTAAATTTATAAAATTTAAATAAATTTATAGCGAAAATAAAGGCAGGACACATCTATCGAAGAACTGATCGAACAAATAGAATAGATAGTGTATTTGCACATTACCTGCATCGGTCATATCAACTTAATCCATGTGCCACGTCGGCATATGGGCGCTCATAACCGTGCACACCCTCGCAATATCTATATATCAAATAAAATGTTTATGGACCAAACTTCCCATTTTACACATTTTTTTCGACAATAAATGACGAAACACGCGCGTTCATTGCGCTATGGAAAAGACTGAAGCTTTGCAAATAAAAAAAAGTCACGAATGATATCGTTCATGAGTATATTAATTCTGTCTGTTGAGCTGATAATCCGACCGAATTCAAAATGCCACCCGAATAAATAGATAGCGAACTCTGTGTTTGCGTTAGAATTGTTTTCAAGAAAATTGAGCCCCACTGATAGCTACTCACATTCGGCTAGATCTTGTAATTGTTGAAATTCTTCCGGCGACAATTTGTCCCACCTCAGAGCCATGTCTCATACGGCACCTGTAACAATAAAAATGCATTCATTTAAGTATGCCGATGCAATGTCATAATACGCACGCTACCGCTAGATGACACTGTGCACTGACAGTTTTATTGCTTATGAATGTAAATTTAAATTTGAATAAATATTGATCCTGGTCCCATAGGCGTCACGAGGGTCCGTTTTCAATCGGATCGCGAAAGCTTCGATACGGATGAATTAGTCAAATCATTATGTTAAGTCGAGATTGAGACCGCAGCTGCGAGACCGCTGAAATGCCGGCGGAAAGAAGACGTCTTCCCGTAGCCAATGATATAAATCCGTTCTGTATTTTTATACTTAAAATAATATCGTATGAAATAGAAATGATAATGAAGTTTGCTCAACAACCACAGTAGGGGTGACCCAGCTAACGTGAGTTGGATACGCAGGTCACCCTGTGCTGCGTACCCATAAAAGAATGTGCGGAACAGCCGATTACAGTAGTTGGTGGAGACTGTGTCAAAGACTCGCCACTATCCTCAACATCCTACGCATACAGGGGAGAACGATTTTAGGCTGATCAAATGGCGACTTGTCTCCGTAGCTAGGTACTACAAATGACCGAACTGATACGAGTACCATAGGGAAGGGGTAGTCCCTGCAGTCCGTCAATTGCTGCAGCGGCCTTCAAATTGAGTTTGGACTCGTGGTGGCAGTGTACCCGCGTAGTATTACCTTGAACGCAGTTTAAAATCGGTTTTCCTGCGGGAAATTCGCATCCTCTGGAAGTCGCAGAATGAAAGAGGTAAGTACCTGGAAACCTTGCGCGTAGCGTTTCGCTGGAGATCAAAGAGCGGCGGAAGACGTTCCTGTTTGGCTACCCGAGGGAACTCGAAACAGATCGCACAGCAGCGCGGGGCATGGATACTGTCTTAAAATGTCTAATTATACCATTAATCTTTTGAGCTCCGATGTCGAGGTGGCCTCGACATTTTGTACTCCAGCCTAAATTACAATTATTTAGAGCTATTCCACAAATAACTGCTTTATGCACAAAAAATTGTTTTTGTTAGGCGATTTTTAAAAATTGAAATGAAAAGAAATGATCATTTGTACTTATATATGCATACAATAAGGTGTCCCACTACTAAAAATCGCTTGGAGCGCAAAGGGTTAAGTAGCTGTTTATCCGATCTCAACTTGTTTCTTCGACTCGGGGAAGTGTTGAACCCATGTTTCATCTATGGTTATGAATCGATGCGAAAACTCGGCTTTATTGTGTGTTTGTGAGCAAACGCGGCATCCGTCTTACGCACAGCTTTCTCATGTACAAATTTTCAGTCGATATGCGATGTATACTTTTTAAAATGACGATCATCCAATATCATTTTGTGGATTTTCTTTAAGATTTCTGTATAATTTTTTCCCCCAAAATTAGAATATATCATCAATCATAGTATCAACTACACATTGATACTACAATTTTTTGGGAATAATTGTTACAAATCATTAACTTTTACAGATCTGGAAAATCAGGTTTGCAATAAGCCCTTAAAATAAATTTGAAAATTACCCTAATGTATTAAAACTTGGTCAAATCTCTTAGAATATAGGTTAATGAATCGACGCATTGAAGTTATTTTTGGCAAGGATGCCAGCGAAGAAGTTGCATTCGCAATTGTTTCCGATGAAATCGGGTTTATGTGCGGGTCGGGAGGAAATCTCATATTATTATGGTAATCCCGGGGGAACCACAAAGGAATAAGCGAGCATCCACGCTTACCAAAAGTCTGAGAGAAATCTTACACGTTTATTTATTGTAAAAAGATAATGCCGGAATGAATTACGTCTTTGGAGCATCGGATTCAATTACCCGTGGATATTGATCCCTCTTGTGTCGACCGTCTTTAGAAACAGGTGTATTTGGGGGGGTTCAATGGGGGGAAACTACTAACGGAGGGTATTTGCCATGTTCTTCATGGCTTTTGATCAGATTTTAGAAGCAAGTCCTCGGAAGGATCCTCATTCAACGTGTAATCCGAGGCTCGCGTTAGTGTCATGACAATATCGAATATAATTCGATGTAAGTCTGTAAATCCGTAGCCGTCGCATCCGTATGCAACCGAGCAGGTGTCGATGATAAAAATGTGTCATTTTGCGCTTGCTTAACTTTCGGGACGACCCTCGCATTTACCACCTGCCCATATCAAGCCGACTAAGCCGTTCGAGGAGATAAGGTTCGACCAAAACACACACAAATGGCGAGCAAATAATTTTTTAATGAATTTCCATGTCCAGTGCGCAATGCGGAAAGGTCCGATACACGGCGGCCGGGAAACACCGACCACTTTCAATTATCAAATTACATCCAATTTGTGTGCCATCCAGTCAATTATCTAAATGAACCCGGGAATGATCGCAAAACTTTGCATGTGGTAACCCACTTAAACTACCAAAATACGCGCCAAATTATCAACGATAGTAATTAATGCTGTGTACATAAAAAAAATCATATTATCTTTACGACACGGCGTGTCTGGGAAATTTGATTAAATAGAATTTTGGCAGTGTGCGTAAATTTGGAAAACAATGGCGACGTTCTTTTTATTTGAAATTGGATCCGCTTGGCGTTGTTATGGCAGCTTAACGGTTTAACGTTCTTTTTAAATCTGCAAGAAAATTTACCTGGTCTTCGTCGTAAAGGAAGGCATAAAAGCGAATTGTAAAAAGTCATTTCGTCGGGGTGGTTATTCAGCTGGTTTTAATATATTTTTATATACAGAATGCAATGATCTCATAAGAATACAATTTTTTCTAGGATGCAGCAGGGAAACTACCTTATTTTAAAAATGAATAACACAAACAGTTTATAAGATATCAGTTTAATTATTTATTTAAGTTATAGGAACACATTTAAAGTTTTTATATAATATGTTTATCATATATATTTTTTGCTGCATCCCAGTGAGAAACTTCAAAATCCGACTATCTCAATACATTGAGCAGAACTGAATTCACGTTGATGATATAATTTTTTAAATACAACGAATAAAAACTTAAAGTATTTTTTTATAGCATTAAAAAAAAATTAAACTGATGTCTTATACACTGTTTGTGTTATTCATTTTTGAAATAAGGTAGTTTCCCTGTCGCAGTCTATCTTTTTCCTGCTGCGATCCGATAACGAATGGACCTGCGTGTGGCCGTTCATCTTGAATATAAGCGAATAACAAAATTATCCTAATTTTTAAGCTATATTTCAATTATTGTTGCAAATACGATTTTGTATTTTGTTTGGCTTATCTCTTCCTACATATTTGCTATGTTCCATAACTAGAACCTTAAAATTTCAATCTGAAGGCAAGTGTTATGTAAGATATTCCAAATTTCGTAGAACTATCAAATCATTAATAATTAAAGAGAAGAAATTCAAAATAAAAACGTTTAAAAAATCAAAAAATGAATCACTTAAAGGGTAACCGGAACGAAAACCGAAATCAAGTAAGAACGGTTCGAAGCCCTGAATAAAAATCCATGATCTAATCCGCAAAATTATTCATAAATCTAATTAAATTTAAAATAAATTTTATTCAGATACAAATAATAAAAATGCCGATGAAAAATAATAAAATTATGCGATTTACCCTCTGGCGATCAATTTATATTGAGACGCGGTTCATGAAACACGCATTGTTTTATTCGACCATGGAACGAATATTGAATCAAATCCTTATCAAATCGGTCGTCTATGGTGAACAATCCAAGAGCACCTTCATCGAATAGGTAAATTAAATAAGCAAGATATGCAGATTCGTCCTGAATTATCGCTAATCGCACAAGGACAATGAATGTGATTTGTATACTAACTCTAAGATAAAAATCACTGCGGTCATGCGATTTTGATGATGCTTCGATACATCTTCGAAACCAAAAAAATCCTTCAGCCTAAGATACCTACTTTCTAAATGACTCTCTTACATCCCTTCATTATTTTTTACTTGGGTTTTGAGCAATTATTATAATTTATTGTAATAACATTACATCTATGAATACTTTTATTTATTTTTTATATTGCAATGCCACGTCTCACATAACAAACTGCATACACAAACAATAGTTTTACTATGCTTGTGTTATTCCCACAAGTGTAAACAATAAATTGACAAAGTTTTATCGCAATCGGATGAACAGTATGGCAGTGCATTAAATACGGACAAACAAACATTTATTTTTATATATTAGATTCGACTATGCCTATGCTACTCGCGCAATCCCTAGCAATAAATGGACGAAGTTTTATCGCAATCTGATGAACGGTATGACAGCGCATTACATACGAACAAAGACAGATTGATTTTCATATATTAGATTTAATAAAGAGTAAAAAAAATAACTTTTTCTTTAATATATTCTAATGCATAAATTTATTCACATATAAAAATATTTCTTTATTTGAATGCTTAAAAGCCCATCCCAAGCTTTATTAAATATTACCTATGATGTCCGGTCCGGAATAAAATTTATATCCAATTTTCTGACAAATGGGATCATTTTATCAGTTTCTGGGAATTAGGGTAAGAGGAGGGTTGTTACCCCACATCGAGATGGCCGAATAAAAAAAAAACCGAGTGGAAATTCAAATAAAAAAAGAGCAAATTAAAATTTATTCACGTTCGAACATCGCCATATCAGCAAATATTCTATTTCCATAAAACAAGGCTCGATCCACAGCCCCGATCATCAGTATCCAACTTCCGCCTGCAAAGCGGAAGTATGTTCTTTTACATGCTTTATTGCCGTCCCACCGCCATTAAATTTAAATTACCACTTATCTGGATCTGTACGAGTTTTATTGCCACTCACGCGATTTCCCAACGATCAGATTCGTCTGCGACGCCTTCATTTTTTTGAAATACAACCAATAAAACCGAATGTGTCTTCACTACGCCTTCCCCCACTTAATCCGCGATAATATACGGGCCGCGGTAATGCGGCGCGCTGCTTTATCGACGCACACTAATCGCCGCACCTGTCAAACTGCCGCTGCGTTCTTAAACGCGCTATTCCGTCCATATCTCGAAACTTGTATAATAAAAGCGATTGAGTGTTTTTGGTTGGAGGACTTGCGGTTTTCTAATAAGGCGTACATTGACCCTCTAAGTCCTCTTGAGCGTCCTTAAATCGCGGAAGTTTACAAGGAGCTTCATATAATAGACGTTCGGTGTAATCTTTTAGATCGCTTTGATTTTGAACGGACAGATAAGACATGTGCCAGGGGTGTAATTCTGAGTAACCTCGAAGCAATCTATTTTAACCCTTCTCACTCAAGCCCATTTGAAGTGGAAAAGGTTTCTTTGCTTTTGCGCTCTCCGGTTCACCCACATGGGACTTTGGCTCTCGTACTCTATTCACAATCTTTAAAGTCTTTAGACAAGCATCTCTAGCATCGATCGGCGTAAGTTCTAATTTGTTTTTTTTTATTATCTAGCCTAGGCCTACAGATGAAAAATCTTAATAAGAACTAATGAACACGTATCTGAACATCAACAAAGTTAACAAGATATGAATTTGTTTGCGTTTGAGCGTATGCCATTCTTGATTCTCTGGGGTGTAATATACCCCGTCGAGCTGCTATTACAAAACCGAGACAAACAACACTGAGTTTGGGGGTGCAAATGTTTCTTTCGTCTTTCGCAAGGACAAAACTCTGACGAGCAGGAACTCTGAAGTGCGTCATACTCGAACATCACAAAAAATATTTATACAATATTCAGACTATTGTTATAATGACTCTTATGGTTGACATCGATGACAACAAATAGGGTGTTTTTTTTCAAATTTGATCATTATAAACACCAAATTAAATTCATCAACACTATCAAAATTACTCGCAAAAGTACACTGGTTGTTATTATCAAAGCACTCGCCTAAAAATAAAATCATAAGACCGACATATCAAATATAAAGCATCAAACGTGTATGCTGCGGTGCTATCATAAAAAGTGTAAAAAAAATGTATCGCTTTCAGCCTTTGAAGATCAAAAGCTGAATACATCAGACGCAATCTGAAAAGGGGGGTCTTTTCCTTCGTTTTATATCACTGCATACATCAAAAATAATTTCATATATGTACATTTTTAGTTCGGGTTGCATATATAAGCATGTCGGGCAAGAAGGATCCTTCAAGTATTTTTTTAAAATATGAACGCTCTTATTTTGATCAATACAAATAAGATCGGCCATTTTGTTCAGTCAAAGTAAATTCTTCCGATGGAGAGGTCGTCGCGCGCTCCCGCTGTCCGTGCAAGATCCACGGTGACGTGCTGTCATCCGTTTTTTGATATGCAGAACAATACTGCCGCGATTATTCATCGGAAGCTCGTGGAAGTTTATGGGAGTGATGTGATGAGTCGACAACATGTTATGAAATAGGTTAGGTTGTTCAGACAAGCCCATACTAATACTCATGACGAGGCAACGAGAAGAAAATCATCAATGATTTCTGACGAATTTGTGTAAAAAATTAAAGAACAAATGCGAAATTATCGCCGTGTGACGCTTGAAGACCTTCAGAAAGAATTTCCTGACATTTCTCTAAGTCTCCTTGGTTATATTTTACAAGTTTGCTCGTCGGGATGACCGCGATAGCGCATGGGTCCGTTCTTCTATCGGACTGTGATGTTGCTGGACGAATGGATGGGAATAGACGGGCGTCAAATAGAAAGACTCTCTTCTCTAAACAACTATTTATTCCACATGAGAAAGAGATCTGGCTGCAGGAAGGACGACCTCCCGCAGCCAAGGCTAACTGACAACTTTCCCGACTCCCGCTTCCTGCGCGTCACTTCCCAATCGGGACGCGCAAGAAGCGATCCGTCTGTATGCAGGTGCAATTTCTCCGTAGGGCCACAAGAGATGGCGCTGTTAAAATAACACATTGCACCTGAAGAGAGCCGGAAGATGTCGCTGCTAATTTGGCGAATTAAATCTGCTCAGATTAACAGCGCTATTACGTGGGGATGGAAAATCGCCCACGCTACAATATTTTGTCTAGTTTTATTAATTTTTCACACATTTGAACCCGTGCAGATTTTAATTCATTCAGTGAACCGTGAGCTCAAAAAACCACTGCCATAGATGCCCACTAATATAGTAAAAGAAATACGCATTAACAGATCGATTAACACAACTGATAATTGAAAAGAATTATGTCAAAAAACGAAATTTTCATCTGGTACCCCCAATATTATATATATATATATATGATGTTTGGAAGTAGTTCTTAGATACACTTTTTAAGTATTGCATAGATTTTCATCCAAACCCCTATGAGAAAAAAAAGTGGATGAGCTCTCAAAGGATGATTCTCCAGTAAGGTCTTCCAAGAAAACTGATAATGATGATATTTTCACAAGATAGATTGCTATAATTAAGACAAACTTATTTTGGCATGGTCCTACAGGTGCGCGTTAATTCGATGCCGCGCAGCGCGGATCGCGCAGAGCGAAATTCATTCGGCGTTATCATTCATCACATCGAAAAATAATAATATGTACTATTCCATTATTTATTTTTTGATTAGGTGCGCGTTTCGATAGCACTCCTATCTGTGTACTGTCGAAATTTCATGGAAATCGGAGGGGGTCTCCAAGGTAACCTCCCTTGTAAGTATCGAATGAAATTTAGGGCATGTACTTGTTCGACCCTGCCGAAAGTAGGGCAACCTTATTTTTGTTTGTCATTCGACTCAATTTTTTGCTCAATTAAATTATATTGAATTCAATAAAGCCCCGCGACAGGATCAAATATAATCCTTCTTTGATCTTCTTCCTGCTGATGTTTGACGTCGGCCGTTGGAGACCAGTAGAGTAAACAGTTTTTTTTACCTTTCAATAATTTCGCAAATCTTTTTATTTCTCGGCCTGTACGTCCTTTTACTTGACATTATCGGGATAAATCGTTTGAATTATTATTTAAACCCTTCATACATTATTGGCGTGTGTTTTGGCATCTTGTTTCGGCATTCCACAAATCAAGTTTTATTTCCTAAATAAATTATCGAACTTCTAAGGTTTGCTCATGGAAATATTTATATTGAATATTTTCCAAAGGCATAAGTATGTCCAATAAATTTGGATGGTATATTTAAGCGAAATAACAGCCAATCTGACGATCAAAAATGTTTTTTCATTGCGATAATGTTCACAATATATACGATGTTAATTCCATTCATTGATTCATGTACATTTTACATAATTTAACCCTTAGATGAGTATGATCGTACATGTACCGTCATACATACTACTTTTTGAACAATACTATTCTAAGTATTAATAGATTATACAAAAACCGAAAATTATTGGGTTTCATAAAAATGAATGAGGCTTTTTCTTAGGAAAGAAACCTTTTTTATTGCCCAAACAGCGCAACAGGTTCGAACCGGCTCGATAGAGCCGGTTGATGAAATGAACTCAAATGTAAAATTTCTATAAGAAACGATCACTTACAGGTGTAGGAAATGAAGTTGAACTTAAAATTGATTGATTAAATTATTAGTACACTTAAACCTTTTTTTGTGCGGTAGATGTGTTCTGTAGAAAATCGCACAAAAATAAATCGCACAAAAAAAGTTATGACATAAACTGTTACACAGAAAAAGTGAAGATGCGTTCCATGAATTTTAAAAAACCGCATAACTTTGAAACATTGAAATAGTTAAAAAATAAAATTTGATCTGGTAGAAATAATAGAGGGTTATATCGAAAAGATTCGTACCCAGTTTGAAGTTAATTATTTAATTAAAACTTAAGATATGATGTCAACCGTGTTGAAAAAAGTAGTCTCTAGAAAAACGCGTTAAAAGATTTCATTATGGTAGGATAAAAGACAGCGAAAAAATTATGCAGTATGTGTATCCGTAAGAACGCTTAATAAATAAAAATCGCTCAAAAATGGATTTCAATCAGAGTTTCGCAGGCTATAATGATGTTATTGTAGCGTGGGCGATTTAACATCCCCACGCAATAGCGTTGTTAGTCTGCACAGATTAAATTCTCCAGATTAACAGCGACATGTTCCGTCTCTCTTCAGGTACAATGTGTCATTTTAACAGCGCCATCTCTTGTGGCCCTGCGGAGACATTGCACCTGCTTACCGACCGATCGTTTCTTGCACGTGCATCGTTACCAGTTGGGTAGTGACGCGCAGGAAGCGGGAGTCGGGGAGTCGTCGGTTGGCCTTGGCTGCGGGATGACGTCCCTCCTGCAGCCAGACCTCTCTATCTCTATCTGTAGTGCTATTAATTAATAATATATGGCAAATTATTGTGGAAAGTTACAGCGTTGAACAATGTGTAAAAAATATCAAATTTTATTTTCAAAATCAGTGTTTTTTTAACGCCTTTTTTGTAGCTATCTTTAATCGTAGGTATATGTATATAAATTTCAAATAATTAATGCTCTTAAAGCCATCATATCGAACGTCATTCATCAAATTCAGCCAGATTTATGCGACAAAGTCATCGAAAATTGGACCTCCTGAATACGTGGCACCAAGCAAAACCGTAGAAGATATTTGAACCATTTAATATTTTATATTTAATGCCATAAAATATGCTTTTAAATTCTTAAAAAAAATTAGAATATATCTTATATATAACTTGTTTTATTTGCATTTAAAAGTTGAGCATCTTTATTGAAATACCCTATATAGTTCATATATTCAACACGTATTGGCACTTAATGTTTTGATTCACTATTTAATTATGCATGGTTCGTTAGTATATTCAAATATCAATAAGCTATCAAGGAAACGTCCCACACTTCACTTAGAGACATGGGGTGGAATCTTCATATGATCCCTTTTCAATTGCCATCCCCAGATTGACTTTGAGTATCCATCAAAACAACTCGCAGCCCCCGTCAAACCTTCCAAATTGATGGACGGAAAGTTTATCCCGGTGGACAGCATGTCCGATAGGGTACCTTTAATCTCTTCAGTGTTGACTTATTAATTAAGATCCTAAAGGATCAATAAATAAAATTACCCGGGAATTCAACGTGCTTAGAAATGTACATGGCGAACTGTCTAGGCTCGTTCTCCGAGCGCGTATTCTGTAATCGAAGATCCCCAATAAAAGTCCCTTATTTTTAGACTCTTCGAGGATGCGAAGCAGCCTTTGCGAAATTTGAATGCCGGACTCCTGCGGGACTTAACTGTGTCTACGCGAAATGAAGACAAACTGCTTTCAATACATGTCTAATTGTGTTCCTGCGGAAGAAGATCATTTAATGGAGGTCTTTGCATAATTGCCTAGACGCTGCGGTGCTCGTGAGCAATGGCACCAATTGTGCCCAGGCAGTTTTCACAGGCTCCAAATAATACCAATAAAGGAGAAGACTTTCTGGTGATTGATTAGGCGAAGAGTGGAGAAGAAAACCAAGACGGCGAGGGCGTGAATTATCGTCCCGGAGAATATGATCAGTCAGAAGATTCAATGGCGGTGGAGGCTGTATTAAATCAAACGCCTTCTAATGGCCTATAAAAATGTCCGCAAAATAATTTGTTATCCCCATACGCCGCAGGACTCAAATTTGAACTTGAAATCTCGTCCCATTCCGGTCGTTATGGACTCCAACGGCCATTCGCCTATGTATAGAATAACTTAGAACCGTGGCGATTTCGGTAAAACTACTCGGAATCCCCTTGTAACACCCGAGAATAATAATTTACATCACCATCAAAAACAATAACGAGACGAAAGAAAATCGTTTAACAGGAAAAACTGACAGAAAAGTCTATTCATAGCAAATTTTTCATTAGCATTCTGGAAAAAAAAGCAAATTTTCAAAGGAGATTATTTAAATTTATTATACGTATTTGCCAAATAGCAATCAACACGCTCTAATTGCTTCGTGTTTAAAATTGATAAACATTCATATTAACACTCTAACAACCGACATTTACTGGCAAGATCAAATCATACAACAACTTTTTATAAGGTTTTTTGTTATAAAAACGTATACAGGATGCGGCAGGATAACTTCCTAATTTGAAACGCGCGTTTTGAAGCGTCAATTATTTTTAAAATAATGAAATGAAACACATTTTAAAGAACAAATCTTAACGTTTTTAATTATGTAATTTAGTAACGACCATGCTATGAATACGCCTTAGAGGCGTACTTTTCAAGCGACCATTCAATCATCGCCATGTGCATTCATAAGAAGTGGAGAGAAGCTTCGAAGCTCGACCACCTTAAAAATATAATTTTTAAAATATCATAAATAAAAACTTCAATTATTTCTCTGTAACATGATAAAAAAAATAAACTGATAATTCTTATACTGTTTGTGATATTTATTATTAAAATAAGGTAATTTCCCTGCCGCACCTTGTACTATGTCGTAAGAGAACATTCATTTTCAGTAATAAAAATACATTCACAATATTAAATGCATTTATGTTAAATGTTTCAAGATACTAACCGTAATTATACCAGGCTTCTAACCGGAACAAAACCGAAAACCGTTATTTTTGCCGGAACTGATTCAAAAATATCGGTTTTATCGGTTTAATTTCAAAACTTCTTTGAAACTGAACCAGAACGAAAACCGAAATGATAAACGTAACTTTTCGAAGCTCTGAATTATATTTTTGTGTCTAAAGTTGAAGTAATGAAACGCACATATCCGTGCGCACGGTATTTATTGGGTTGACGATTGTAACTAAATATGCGTATGAAAATTATTTTATCTATTGTATTTTATCGAAAACAAAATAAAAGACAGCGAAAAAATCATGCAGTATATGTATCCGTAAGAACGCTTAATAAATAAAATGGATTTCAATCAGAGTTTCACAGGCTATAATGATATTGTAGCGTGGGCGATTTAGCATCCCCACGCAATAGCGTTGTTAGTCTGCACAAATTAAATTCTCCAGATTAACAGCAACATCTACCGTCTCTCTTCAGGTGCAATGTGTCATTTTAACAGCGCCATCTCTTGTGGCCCTGCGGACACATTGCATCTGCATACCGACCGATCGCTTCTTATGCGTGCATCATTGCCGGTTGGGTAGTGACGCGTGAGAGGCGAGAATCGGTAAGAGACGTCGGTTAGCCTTGGCTGCGGAAGACCGTCCCTCCTGCAGCCAGATCTCTCTTTCTCGTGCGGAATAAATCATTATTTAGGGAAGAGAGTCTTTCTATTCGACGCCCGTCTATTCCCATCAATTCGTCCAGCAACATCACGGCATACTATGGCAGTAAACGCGTTAAAATGGATTCGCTAATAGATTATTACGATTCACCGGTGAGTGGCTAATAATACATCCACATATCATCAGAATAAAACCTAGTTCATCCAAATTCGCCAAAAAAAATCATTTTATTACAGGAAAACGGGTGTTTTTATGACCTTGTTAAGAAAATGAGCAACCGTTTATGATATCATAAATAAAACTATCCACCAATGCCTCTTGAGATCTATCATTCTTCAGGACTTAAGCTACCCTAATTATTAAGGTTCTAATATGAAAATTAATATTAAATTTAATTATAATAGCCATTAACCCACATCACCCAATCGCATCCTTTATTAAATATCATCAGTCTTTATTCTTTCTTAAATAAGCTGATCAATATACTATGAAATATGATCCAAGCTTTCATACAGATAATATATTAATACAAATAATGGATAAAGGCGCTATACAAACAATAAAACGATCATATCGACAACAGGTCTTTTGAAGACTATTGTTGGCAAATGATAACAATTATCATTTAATCAAATGAAGATGTCGTTAGGATAAATAATAATCAAGTATTGATCTATTGGATGAGTATATTAATTCAGATTGTGGATAAATATTTTCACACTTAACCCTTTAAGTAGTTAATTTATTTTAAAATTACTTAAACGTAGATGCTATATTTATATGCCCGCCACTTATCATCCGTACAAATCCACTTATCTTTCAGGACCGCGCAGCGTGAGGGAGACTTGTATATCAATAAGTGAACCTTAACACCGTTAATATCAGACAATATTCCTTCATTTCTTCGCGTAAACATAAACAATACACTTGAAATCTATTTATTTAGGTTATCATTATTAGTTGATAAATTTGGGTTATCCATTTATACGATCGTATGATGTACGCAAGATAGTCCCTCCATCTCTGTCTCAATTTACAATCTCCGAACTCAACGTGCAAAAATGCTCTTTCTAAATCACTGAAGTTCGATCGCAAATAGACGATTGTACTCTTCAAAAGGTTAATGGAATTAAATACGAAGTATAACGTCGTTCAAATGTCTGCTGTGACTTTGTTTAGTAGCACATATTCAGGAGGTTCGATTTTCATTGACGTTGTCGAATAAATCTGAGTATATTTGCTGGATGGCCATCGTTATGTTAGCTTTGAAGGCATCAATTGTTTGCGGTTTATACACATACATCTGCGATTTAAGATAGTCACGATAGAGTCCAGAAAAGCTTTTCCTTCATGTACAAAACGATCCAAAAATTCATCGATCACGTGTTTTTCAGTATTCTGGGCAATCATCTCGCACACAACTTTTTATAACCAAGTTTTTCTGACACAACATCATCAAGGATACTTCGAAAGATGTCAGGAAATTCTTCCTGAAGGTCTTCAAATGTCACGCCGCGGTAATTTTGCATTTATTCTTCAATTTTTTGCATAAATTCGTTCTCCCATTACTTACTTCATCATGAATATCAGTACGGTCTTCTCTGAACAATATAAGTCACTTTGTGACATGTTGTCGACTCATCACATCACTACCATCAACTTCCACGAGCTTCCGATGGATATTAGCGGCGATATTGTTCTGCAAAGTCAAATAATGGATGAGCGCGCACGGACGCATGGACGGAAGGTAACGGGAGCGCGACGATCTCTCCATTGGAAGAATTTACTCTGACTAAACAAAATGGCTGACGAGCGCGCGGGATTAAACTAACTGATCGTTAGAATCCTCCCCACTTGTACCAATCAAATGTATCAATTACGTATGTGGAAGAAGTTCTTCTAATTTTTATCCAGATAATTGATTTTCTACGCTATTTGAGCATTTTTGAAGTTGATCTTAAGATTTGTTTACGCATTTGAGCTTTCAAAACAAAGTTTTTTTGGGAATTTATTTTCTATGCTCTCTTTACGCGGAATGCTAATATGACTTGGAAGTCATCCAGACAGATTCGTATACAAAGAATTTAAATGAATAAACATTTTCGCTAATCGAATGTATAAAACATTGCAATAAATATTATTCATTGCGCCGATAAATAAATGAATGTTATCGGTCGGTGTATTGTTTGGCGGGAACCTAGAGTTTTTATAGGGTGGCGATTTTTTACCGCCACCATTCATAATCTTCCCATTTCGGCCTAAATGTCGCTATTTACGGCCATAAATCATTATAAACTTTATTACTGCTTCCCCGCGGCCATATCGAGTGCTTATGGATATGATAAATAAAATGAGAACAATGCTATTGTTTGGGATCTCTGAACGCCTTAATCCGACCCTGTCAGTGAAACGCTTTCGTGAAAAAATGGTTCCAGGCCAGACTGAAAAAGGAGATAAAATATGAGGGGAGCTCAAATTTAGCACGAACAAATGCCTGACCCACGCCGAAGATTAAGATGCGATAGAATGGATCACCAAGGACTCCATAAATTACGCTTATTTACGTCGATTTTCTACATGATAGGCTCATTAATTTTTTTCTTGTCGGGAAATCGCGATGTTTTTTTGGGTCAAAAATTGATATTGACTGGAGGCATCCCAGGGAGCACTTGTGTTTAGTTGGTTTTGCGGGAAGCACTTTGCCGGGTGTGCAAAGTAGAACGCGAGTTGCATACCAATGATAAGACGAAAGATACGCGACCTCACCAACGAGTCTTCTAAATATCCGGGTCAAATTTAAACCACCCCTGCTGGCAACATTAACCTTTAAACTTTTATATAATGCTCTTAAGTTTTAAGAGAATATTTGCTTTGCTTATGATATATGAATGCAAATATTCCCGAAGTCAAGACCCTACATCGGGAACAATCTTTAAATATTAAATAATATACTTTTATTTTTTTAAATATTATATACATATAATAGCATAAAGTAGCGTGGGAGATTTATCAGCCCGACGTAGTAGCGCTGTTAACAGCGACATCTTCCATCTCTCTTCAGGCGCAATGTGTTATTTTAACAGCGCCATCTCTTGTGGCCCTGCGGAGACATTGCACCTGCATACCGACCAATCGCTTCTTGAGCGTGCACTGTTGCCGGTTGGGTAGTGACCCGCAGGAAGCGGGAGTCGGGGAGTTTGACTGTGGAAGGACGTCCTTCCTGCAGCCAGATCTTTCTCTTATGTGGAATAAATAGTTATTTAAAGAAAAGACTCTTTCTATTCAACGCCCGTCTATTCCCATCCATTTGTCCAGCAACATAACGGTCCGATAGAAGAACGGACCCATGCGCTATCGCGGCCATCCCAAGGAGCACGTGGGGGATGGGGAGCCGCCCGGGGACTCTACCCTCGACAATAAAAATAGCAATACATGGCTTTATCAATTTCAAATAACCAAACTTGTAAAGTATTACACAGAAACTTTCTTGAACACGGTTGATCTTTAACAAGCTGAAACTCCGAATCTTCATGTGGCATTCCCCAATAATATCATCAGATCTGTGTAGTTAAGATCTTCAAACGGTTTTTTTTCCATTAATTTACCAAATAAACATAGGTGTTTATAATTTTGAACATACAGTTTTTAGTTGGCAACGTAAATACGAAATACACAACAGCAGGAGAGTAAATTATTTCATTTGCTCCACAGTCACTAATGCTATACTATATAAAACGCTTGAGCCATGTCCAAGGAACGCGTTGTCGTCCTAAACATCTTTCTTCGCCAGTGAAAATACAATTGCAAATATGCTATAAGATGAGATTATATTAAACAATTACAACATCAGCTATGCTTATTGAGTTATAAGGTAGTCCCAGAAGTACCTGACCAGACGTATAGATGGCGATTGCTATTTTTTTTTAAATACGATGGTAGAAAGTACCTACCTTCATGGCATTTCAAAAAATGTTGTTCATTGCATATTGACTGAAAAATTGGAAATGAGAAAGCTGTGCGTATGATGGGTGCCGCGTTTGCTCATAGTGGAACAAAAATAGCATCATGAGGATGTTTTAATCGAATGTTTGACGATGTTTCACAGCAATAAAACCAAGTTATTGCGTCGATTCATAACCATGGATGAAACATGGGTCCATCACTCCACATTTGAGATAAAGGAACGGTCAAAATAATGGATAAAAAGGGGAAAATCGACTCTAAAGAAGGCGAAAACAGTTCCATCTGCGGATAAGACCATAGCGTCAATTTTTTGGAATGTGTGTGGGATAATTTTCTTTTTTCAAACTCGAAAATATGGCTCCAATTTCCAATTTTTTGTATTTTTCGTTAGATCGAGTACTTCTGGGACTATGTATATGTAATTTTATGCATATGTAAATACCCGGATTTTCAGAGGTTATTGCTTTGGATCCAATTAGAACAAAATTATTTATTTTGAATGACTCATTTTTTCAAATTGTGTCGAAATTGATACCGATTTTTAATATGAAGTTTAGAAATCTAGTGTATAAAATGAATCTTTGTTTGTTCGTATGCAATGCGCTGTCATACCTTTGATCAGATTACGATAAAACTATGTCCACGTATTGCTAAGAATTGCGCGAGTAACATAGGCATTGTTTAATATATACAAATCAATGTTTGTTTGTCTGTATTTAATGCGCTTCCATACCGTTCATCTGATTGCGATAAAACTTTGTCAATTTACTGTTTACACTTGTGGAAATAACATAGGGATAGAAAAAATATTGTATGGATGCACCATGTTGGTGCATATTGATCTGGTGAAATGAAGTTTGGGCTGCGAGGTTGAGTAGAAAAAGGATGCGCGCGCAATACGGTGGTTAAGTCGGTACGTACTGCATTTCTTTTCGAATAATTATTAAGTGCTTATACAATTTCATCATAATTTTATCAAAATAAGCATGACATTCAAGCGATAAGATGTACAACTTCATACGCTTAATAATACAATCAGCCTTCCTATAGCATCCACTTCATTTGCGGCGTTTTTTACGTAAGCAACAAACGCGTAAAAAAATTTGTATGGATGCCTAGCTTTTTATAGCGTGGGTTCTATCTCGACGCTATAGAAATTTATACAGAAAATAAACAATTAATTACCTGAAGATCCAAGAATAAAATAGTTTATCTATTATTACGATAGTTTAACTACTAGTCGATCGTTAAAAGCTTTTATTAGGTCAATCAAAACTATCGATAGAGCAATTTTTCAACACTTTTCCACTAATAATGAAAGCAATAAAAACACTTGAAAGTCTACACAACATGAAGTATTTATTAATGAATTAGTTCATGAATGGTTGTTGAAAATTTTCAGCTTCTGAATCAGATTATAAATGGTCGTTGTTTGATGATGATGATGATGATGATCAGACTTACTTTATTCACTGTTTTGAAACACTATCGATCAAAGGCACTTATCACGTCCAATGTTTACGATGGAATAAAACGCCTTTATCAAAGCTAGTAATGATATGGCGAAATAGAACGGATGATTTCATTCAAAAATTAATAAGCAATGAGTCAGTTTGTTGTTTTCGCGGCATGGAAAAACAAATTATGGCCAATGGCCGTATTTGCATTGGAAAATATGACGTAAAATGGCGGAAAAGTGACGTATTTTCGGCTTATTCGGAATGTTTGATTTATTTATATATGACGCTGATGAATAATTTGTTTGCCTTTCCGATAAGGGTCAATAAAATTAGTCGGCGGATTTGCTCGTAAGCCGTTCAAACGCGCTTTATACATCCATCAATTCCTGCAGGATATAATCAAGCGGGTCTGAATGGAGGAAAAATCGGGCCGAACTGTTCGCAATTTTGGCACGGACCGCAACTAATTTAGTGTGAAAATGACGATCCTGCTGACAGTAACGATTCCTCGCCCCGCGTGTGTTAATTAACATTGAGCCCGGGGCAAATTGCTCGCAAATCCGGGCCGTTTTCTTCCGGGACGATTTTGCGAGAAACAGCTTCCAGGGTTTGTACATCTGTTTTCTCTCATAATTTCAAAGCGTCGAATACATTAAAAGAGATTTATAGGTTCTCAATAAAGAGCGATAAAAATATAGATTTTCACTTTGTTTCTTCAAAGAGGAAAGAATTATGCGCGGGGCAAGTATTTTCGCATTGGGTTCTTAGAAATGTTAAAACGAAGATTTATCTCGAAAATATGGACTATTAATAGGGACGTCGCTGCCTAGACCCAATTTCGCTAATTCAAATACATAAATCCGGGGAAGAGAGTTCGCCGCTAATCGAAAAAGACTTCATTGAAGTTTACACTTCAACACTTTTGTTTTAATGTTGTGCCAATAAAATTCTTCGAGAGCTTATATGAAGCATTGCCGGCATGTTTTGGAATGCAAAAACTATGCTCATGAGCAAATTTAATAGTCTTAATTCTGATCAAATATTTCAAATTGTTATAGTAACCTTTCCCTACCGGTGATGTATTTACTACACCTCGACTCTTATAATGGGAGTATCGATATGAAATATAATAGATACGGGGTTCAGAATTTTTGTGTTCCTCCGTAATATAATTACGAATCACATCAAAGTATTATAGTATATAAGTATTCATCTGCAGCGACGGAAATAAATAATTTGTCGGGAAATCGGGAATTTTGCGAGTTTTAGTCCGTGTCTCAGCAGACAGGAATTTTATCAGTCAAGTTGATGGTATTATACGAACTCGAACTAGCATTTAAATACCTGATGACGATACCTCCAACGAGTGTCGAAGCTGAGCGTGCATTTTCAGCAGCAAGTTGCCTGAATTCCAAAATCAGATCCAGACTAAATGACGAAACACTCGATGCTTTAATGTTACTTCGAGCATATTTTCAAAATAAATAAATAAAATTCTTTGACCTTCAAGTGATTTTTTTATATTGAACAAATGGACTTATTAGTAATTTTTGATCAAATTTATTAATTTAATTTCTTAAACTATTGGATTCCGAGAATAAAAATCATCTAATACGCGGAACGTACCTGGGAAGGGAATTTACTCACTCATTTTGAAAATAAAATTTGATAACTTTAACACGGTTTTTTAACGTTATAACCTTATATAATAATTTGCCATATAACGCTAAATAATTCAAAATAAATTTGATAAATATTTCTTTAATAATATGGCCGCTATAACCTAACCAATTGTAAGCGTCCCTATTGAAATATTCTTGTATTTCTGATCTGCTGATCGTCTCGATACAAGTTTACCTTGGTTTTCTGAATAAAAAAAAGGAAGTGTAAAAGTAATTAATAAATTCATACAGGACTATTTATGATTGTCTGGATTTGCAACAATAATTTAAAAAAAAAAATAAAGCTGCCTCCTAATGTCAATGTCGCATAAAATCGCGACCCGACCTGGTACTCATTTTCTCATATCTATTGACGGCTCCAAATCAATATTTTTAAATCTTCGGTGAAAATAATGTGATACGCTCTTCATTCACGTTCATGATGATTGAAAGAAATGTACAGATTTTTGCTGTTTAACACAGTCATAAGATTATTACGAGTTCTCTGTCTGTCGAATGTCTGTACTATGTAAAAACCAGAAGCACTTTTTATATATTACACAAACACAGCTTCATCTTTGAGCTAACAATTTCCATTGTGTGGAAAGTGCAATTCAAGTATCATAAATAAGTAATAAGTTGAATGTTTAATATGTATTACAAATCCGTCGAATATCCTTCGAATAGCCCAAAATTGTCGCCCTGTGATTGCCACAGGGTACTAAGCCACAGGGTAATTGCCTTATTAATATTAACCCACATGAGATGCCCTTAATTCAAATGAAATTTATTCAAAAGCGATATAAATTACATATTTAATATGGATATATATCTAATATTTTCACATCAACCGTATTAACGACATCCGCGACTTTGGCGTCAAAACGGACCAATGAGACCCAATGCAAGAATATCACTTCGCTATTGAGCGAAGTATAATATGGGTCATGGCTATTTCAAAGGATTACAGGAATACACAAGAAACTGTAAGCTCTGCTCCGAGTGGGCAAAATCTCATGGGCGATCCCCGAGAGAGAACCCCTCCATGAGATGTGAGAAAAATAAATATGTGGCTTCGTTCTTATCGTCTTTTCATGGTGAGTCACCACTTTCATCGAATTCAACATCTGAATGTCGCTTGAAGATTGTGATTGTCAGGAACGAGCCCGTTTTGGATTGCTTCGACCGATACGTTTGGTACAACCATGATGATCATCGGATCTCTCCGCGACATCCGTTGGCGCCGAATCATTCAATAAGAACGCTCTAAACTTATTAGATGAATGGATGTGTGAACAAGCAAAATTGTCGGATTCAGGACGATATCAGTCCACGGTCCCCCAAAAAGTTTTCATCGACTAAGCTTACTTTCCTTCTTATTCCTCGCGGCAGAAATTCTTTCAACTTATGATATATGGTGATAATTAGTGCTTATTTAGTTCGAAAAAAAATATTTAAAAAATCGGGCCACTCCGTGATTAATCCTCACGCCATGAGATCTAATCGGGAGGTCATGGACATGTATGATGAAATGTTAATCATATGTTTCGTTCAAACCTGCTATCTGCGTTGAGCAAGGCACAACAACTACAAAATAATCTTCCGTTGTCTATCTCCTATCTTTTGGCAAGAAGTCTATTCTAGGAAGCCCTTTCCTATCAAAACATCATGTTTATCTAGGGAATATTTCCTATTGAAATAGCTACTCACCCAAGTGATTTCCTGATACAGATGATGATATGAATGTAGTCCTTTCCCATTAATGGATATTGACTTGATAAAATGATTAAAAATACATATAATATACACGCATCTATTATAAAAACGCTTTTGCAATTTTATCGATAATCTATATCGATATGGGCGATTGCTCTTCTTTTTCATTTTTATAGCGATGTTAATACGTTACTAATTTTCACAGATTGCCACCACTGGCCTACTTCATGCAAGAACGAGCTAAAAACAACTGACCTTCTTTGAATTTACCTCGAGTTCGTCTCATCGAGTCTGCACTCACTGCAAATTAATATTCTTTGTATTCGATAATTATGATACAAAATAAAATATTTTGAATCAAAACTAGCTGTTTGTGTGGCAACTGATTCCGACGTGTTCCCACAAACGCACAGACGACAAACAATAAAACAGCGCAAATAAAATTTCAGATAAAGGGTCATCCAAACGAGACTCTGTATGTTATATGTTAGTACTATATAATGTTTACACATGACGTGGGTTAATTAAATAAATACGTTGTACCGATTTGTCGACATTTTATTGATCACCTGTGGCACCCGCCTCGTTTCGAAACGTGTTCCATCGTTCATCGCAGCCGACTCGTTAGTCGGGACCATCGTCTACGAACCGCGCCTCGATCGATCACGCATCGCGCCGAGGTGCTCTTAACCGCGGGTTCGCGTGCGAACAACGCGACCCTCAAGCCGCAACGACGAAGATAGCCGACCTATTTACATCAAAAGGGATCAAACGCTATAATGTCTACACCCAAAAAAGGTACTGTTTGGTGTGCATTTTGGGCAAATGGAATCATTGGGATGCTGGAAATACTGTTACTGTAAATGCTGAGCCTGTCACGCTGAGATAAAAAAAAACACTTCTGACTACGAAGCCTGGATTGACGACCCGCAAGATTTTTTTTGTGCGTTTGGTGGGATATTCAAGGAATTATTTATTATGCATTTATAAAATCTGGCGAAATAATAACTGCATGTGTGTATTGTCAATAATTGGAATGGGTAAACAAAAAATTGAAAGTCAAATGCCGAGAATTAATCAGGAACAATTTAATGATTCCACAACACGATAATGCTCTACTACTGGGAATCCAATTCCGAGCCAAAATTTCGATCCCGGGATTGCATTAGACCATCCCGGGATCGTCATTAGATATTTAATGTTAGTTCGAGTTGATGAACGAGTGAGCCCCCATTTTCGCATAACACCATCAATGTGACTGATAGAATTCCTTTCTGCTGAGGCACGGACTCGCAAAATTCCCAATTTCCCGACAAATTATTCATTTCCGTCGCTGCTGATGAATACTTATATACTATAAAACTTTGATGTGATTCGTAATTATATTACGGAGGAATACAAAAATTTTGAATCCCGTATCTATTATATTTCATATCGATATTCCCATTTTTAAAGTCGAGGTGTAGTAAATACATCACCGGTAGGGCAAGTTTAATATAACAATTTGAAAAGCATATATTTCTATATATATATATATATCCATAGATTAGACAGTTACTATCCCTAGGCGTCGCCTAAGCTCGCCAATTTGTAGTTACGCCACTGTTTCCAAGCGTCCAGATTTCGGTAGGAATGTCTCGATTTAGTAGCCTTCATCGTGCTGGTGAGATGTACGATTTCTGTGTTGGATAAAAATTTCAATCCTGAATTTTTCGGGACTACGTTTGCTAATACCGGGATTCATGAGCATCTAAAACTGACCGGGATTTCGGGATCCCAGGATTGGATTCAACTCAAAACCAGAAGAATTTTCCAAAAGAGGAATTGAAATTTTCGAAAAACCCGTGAGTAAAAGTAGATAGTGATGAAAGAAATTATGTTTTGTATGTGTAAAATGAAAAAAACAAATTAATTCTTTCATTGTTAAACAATCGGCGAACACTTTTTGATACACCTAATATGTATATTTTGCAAAAAAATGTATTTATTTCTCAATGGCAATTTATATGTGGAGCGCGACTAGGAAACACTACATTGAAAATAGTCTTACACTTTCATCAAATACCAAAAAACCGGTCAATATCCAATGGTGACGCAAATAGGAGCATTGTCATGGTAAATAAGGCCAATCTCCGCTTCCAATAAAACGGGCTCCTTTCTGGAAACATCACCATGGAGACCCCCACGAAAAAGTGATTTTGAGACATCGCAACGCGTAGAAAATCATTATTTTTGCCACAAATTGAAGCGATTGGAGTATATTATATACATTAACCAATTGGGTCTCGTTTAGTTCGTTGAGAGGATTATTATTCGTTCAGAGTGAATAAATGCGAACTAAATTGTCTTGCGTACGCCCACAATATTTTTGATGCAACACCATGTACATTTATTTGTTTTTATTCACAGTATGAGTTAGCTAATTTGGTTCAGGAGAAATGGTAGTCCATCCAGCGTATTTGGCAGATCTTCGCCGCATATTTGGTAGCCCACGAAATCGCCCAGGAGTTTCAATATTCTCTCATAACCCAAGGATAATTCCGCAGATTCATCGACAGTTACGAAAGAAATCCGCAAACATCTAAAGCATGGGCTCCATAAAAAAAACAGAATTCTAATGGATCGAAGAAGAGTTTATGCTTCTTCCGCAAAATTGGATGAGCAGCGTATAAAATTTATTGATATATTCAAGCTTAATTTCTGCCACCCAAGATACGACGCCTACTGATCTTCGCGGAGAAGATGATCTCGCACATTCTGACGATTGTGGAAGTTCTCGTTATCAAATACGAGTGGTACTCAAGCTGTGATTGCGCGATAAGCGCTAACCTATTAGATAACAGAAAAGAGATACGAGCATATTATTTTTATGAGTTCATAAGCCGAGAACTTAATGCTAACAGATTAACAGCCGCTGATAATGGAAACGAGTTGAAGTGTGGGAAGCGTTCTAGTATTATGGAGATCTACACAAATGTATTATGTGCTCAGGGAGTGTGGAATCGGCGATGATATGAATCCGTGCAAACTTGTAGTACGTAAAACTTCCGCTGGCGTCGGCGTTGCCAGCCAATTTTCAAAATGGCGCCCGCCATTTAGAATATTACAAAGGAAGAATCTCGACGCTGCGAGAGACTTTTATAGCATTAAAACACTTCAAACAAACAAGATCTCATGGCGATAACAACTAAATCTATTCAGTGTGGAATAATGATCTCAATTAAATACCAAGTCTTTCAAAAATAAATTTAAAGGACGTAACGTACAAATAAGACGTTGGCAATTTGTGAAGATGAATTTGATCGAAAAAATGTTTCAACACTCTAAAAGTTCGTGTTGTACATATTGTGTATTTACAGGTCAAAAAACATCCTCTTCCTTGTTATTTCTAGAAAACAGATGGAATATTGTGAAGGATTGTATACAAATCCCCAGGGCCGTAACAAAGCAGTTGCCCGCCACGGGCACAACTGCGCTTGGGGTGCAGTTGCATACTTTACATTGGCAACGAACCAACACTGAGTAATTCTGTGCGTTTTTATAATATATACTAAGTTGTCTAATCCCTTTTCTTCATGTACGGCAACCGATTGCCAGACGCTCATTCGTCGTATCAGCAGTCCGAAAGGCGGACCGATTGGACATACAAACCTTGTGGTCACTCTTTTAGGGCATTTTCTATGACCTCTACAATCACGGAAGCAATGTAGCGTCTAGACACTTTCTGGGGGGGGGGGATAGCATATAGTTAGATAGCAACGGGCGCTTCATACTGTTACAGAAATATATAATTTATGAAATTTAGCATAACACTTAAATGGTTAAAATGTATGCTAAATACGAGGGCCATCTAGAGAGTAAGGTTTCATCAGTTTATTTGGTCCTGCGTGTTTTGTTCCCGCCATTTTGTTCATTCACAGTAATTTTTTCCGAAGGATAGGTCGTCGCGCGCTCCCGTCACCTACCATTATGTTGAAAGTCATTGAAAATTTAGTTTCAAAAAACTATTTATTCACGATTGAATGATGAACACTTTTAGTGACATGTTCGGACGCTCCCACGACACGTGAGCGTCATTCAACCCCTTCGTACATAGTGATCCCAATCGAATATTTGATATTATAATTTGTTTATGTTTTCTTTATGCTTTTATAATTATTTTGTAAGCCACTATAGCAATCTAAATAGCCCTGTTACTGAAACGCCATAGTTTGAAGAACAAGCAAGAAATAACCACCGTGTGACGCTTGACGACCTTCATGAAGAATTTCCTGACATTTTTGAAAGTCTCCTTGGTGATATTGTGTCTGAAAAACTTAGTTACAAGAAGTTGTGGATAGATAAGTGCCCAGAATGCTTACACCGGAGCACAAGAAATGGACTTTTCTGGACTGTATCGTGACGGGGGTGTCTCTAGAATCAAAAAGACATGTCACTCAAACGTGACACCAACAGAAAGAAACTCGCCAGAGTCCAGCGACAGGGAGCGCTCCGAGTCACCGCAGCGTACAGGACAGTGTCTGAAGACGCGGTGCTGGAATACCCCCGCTGGACCTCCAGGCAAAGAAGAGGGCCTTGGACTACGAAGATCCTAAAAATCGCAACGAACATGACCAGAAACTGAGGGAAGCCTGGCAACGGAGATGGGATCAGTCAAGCAAGGGAAGATGGACCCATCGACTTATCCCGGTCATAAGTCGGTGGAGGGCCCGGGAACACGGTGAAACAACCTACCGCTTGACGCAGGCGCTCACTGGGCACGGATGCTTTGGTGCGTACCTGAAGCGGATTGGCAAAGAACCATCCGCTACGTGCCAATACTGCCAAGCGGAGGTCGACGACGCAGAGCACACCATCATTGACTGTGAGGCTTGAGCACCCCAGAGAAAACTGCTGAAGCAAGCACTCGGGGTGGCCGGGCTCAACGTTGACAACATGGTCCACATCATGATGGAAAGCAAGAGGAACTGGGAACTTTGGCGCGAATACGTAGAAGAGATACTCAGCGCCAAAGAGGGCAGTGAAAGAGAGAGACGCAGAGCGCAACAGCCTTTCCAACAATAGAATAGGGCCAATCACTTAAGGTCAGACTACCTGTCCTCCTGAAGCAATGTGGAAAACAATACCAGGAGGACAGAGAAGGACAAGGGGGGGTTTAGTGGGTAGGCACGATCGATCAATCGTGAATCCCACACTGCCCAGTTTTACTGGGCGTCTTGCGAAGATTTTCTCGCCCACATAAAAAAAAAAGAATCAAAAAGACATATATATGTGAAGCTCCCTGTAAATTTCAATTACATACAAGCATCTTTCGATCCTACAAAAATGTTGTTACCTTAATTTCTGGATGAAACTCATATAAACATCTATTCAAACTCAACATAGAACCCATCGGAACAACGTTGGAAGAAACAGATAAGTCCTAGGACTAAGAATACTTGAAGCTTTACACACAATTAATACACAATTGAAACAGTGATCTGAAATTTTAGAACCGTCGCAAAATCATCAAGGATCGCCGTGGGATCGTCGGCCCATCTTGTTGCATGTCCTGCTCGGATTACAAGCATAATCCTAAATCTTTATCCAAAGTAAACGCTACAAAGCGAAAGAAAAACACCAATAAAAGAGCCCGGGGGCAAAAACACAGAAACCACAACATAGCAATATTTATTGCTTTCAATCAGAACGTTTAATGATTCGAACAATAAAATCTAGCATCTGCTTCTAACTAGGTTTTTGGCTCTAAACTTAGTATTTTGGTAAACACTGAAGCAATTTGAGATATGACCTTTCTTCGCTCAAAATAGAAATGATTCTGCGCGTAGGAAAAAAAATAAAAACAAACATCTTAGAGAACTCAGAGATGTGTCATCAGAATAATGCTCGATGGCCGATTTAGTGTTCTTATGCGATTGACACGTATCAAAGCAACGATGTGATTGTTAGTCTTGATATATTTAGAGCGCTTAAATGTCAACATGAGACTCTCACGCCAGTCCGTGCGTCCGTACTCGCGCGCATGCGCACATTGATTTACAGTAAATATCACAGTTCATTTTGATTATGTAATTAAATGAACTATTCACTTCAAACAACGCAGTTGAAGCTTTGCTAACCACTATGATATTTACAATATTTCAAAGCCTGAGATTTAAGGGACGCATTTGGGGTATTTCATGACATTTTTGTTCAACGAAAGACTAAAATCAACCAAACAAAATAAAAATCAAACTGACGTTTGCATTCAATTAGCCAAATTTAACCCCCGGTAATCCGACAAACTTTTTGGAAGGCAGTGTCGGATTGTCCAATTTGTCGGACTATAGAATACTGCCCCCACCCCTTTAAGTCCGTTATCGTCATCAAACGTGTTTTATAACGATGTTTAAAGCGTTTTAATTATTCCTTGCTAGCTATAAAGTCTTTTTTTTTTGTTATTTCCTTATAAAATTGCTTTCATGGCCAATATGTGCCCATAAATAATTGCATACATGTTTATTCCCAGAAGAAACCAAATGTACAAAGATTCCTCCACCTCTGGATATTTAGCTTCCTTGAAAGTTTGCCCCTTGCCTGGCCCACAATCAATGGTGGAGACGAACTTTTTAATGTTCTCGCGGTATCATAAATTGTGGATCGTCCAACGCCGTATTCACTTGCCAACTTATAAAAAGATTCATTATGTTTTAGACGACCTAGAATCATACTTTTGCATTTTTTACATCGACGATGCTCTACCGTATATGTACTATACTTGTATTGGGATGTCGGACTACAGGGAGTGCCGGATTAGCATGTGTCTGCTGTATAACCAAAAGCGAATTATTTATTTTGAAGTTCAAATTATTCTTAATCTTAACACATTTCAATCCGTTGTTTTACAAAAGGGGCGCCTCGAAATTTCACCAGGAAGAATTTATAAAATTATACTTCCTTTGTAAAAATCAGCATAATTCTTAAACCAGTAAGCAGATTCTAACTAAATTTTCAGAGGACCTTCACAAAGACTTACTACATAATAAAATTGTGACTTTTAACCTGTGGTGTGGGAGACAATAAAAAACTACTCAAGCGACCAATCGGATTCGCTCCTACACCAATTGAGGTTTTCTTCCCGACCTGATAATATCAATAATCAAACTAATAAACCAACGTTTTCATATTCATTCTCGGATGTGGGCGATCTCCATAGAAAACTTTTCCAGGAAGTTCAATTATATTTGCAAATTCAGTCACTCTAAGACGTTCCCGTACGACTTTATTTATAACTTTATATACAGAAAATTAGGGCAAATCTGGACCACGATGATCGATCGCAAATTTTCTCCACAATCTGGATTTGAACCCAAATTTTTGTATTAAGAGTATAGGAACTAAGTCAATATATTAACACTTGGTTTAGAACAGGGGTTCTTTTACAATTGAGGGTGCAAGATAATAATTCAAATCCTACACAATTATTAATGTCGACATTAATAAATTAAAGTCTTTTTTTTATTTTATCGTGAGATTTTAATATCGGAGTCGTCGTTTTCTACAAAAGCTTTAACCCATAGACTGCTAAGATACGATATATCATAGATTGCGATCCGGCCGAGAACTGCTATCGACGTCGACGATGATGTCATACGGTGAGGGTATCGCTTCTTGCGCGTGCATCTTTACCGGTTGGGTGGTGACGCGCAGGAAGCGGGAGTTGGTTGGCCTTGACTGCGGGAGGTCGTCCCTCCTGCAGCCAGACCTCTCTATCTCTATCTGAAGTGTGGAATAAATAGTTATCTTGCGAAGAGAGTCTTTCCATTCGGCGCCCTTTGTATTCCCATCCATTCGCCCAGCAGTCCCGACGAGCACGTGGAGGCGGGAAGCCGCCCGGGGACTCTGCCCCCGAGAGCGCTCCCATCTCAAACGTTACAGCTGCATTTCATAGCTCAGACAAGGGTTTTTAATATGAATATACAGGTTGTTTTGCACATGGCTCGACATAATTATTTTGGGGTTTAAGTGAGTCTTTTGCTACGTTTCAGACAAAGGCCCTGTGTCCAATAAAGACATAAATCATTATTTTATGCAATTGGTTTACAAATAATACTTCTGAGCTGAGGATATAGAGCGTATGTGGGAAACGTAGTAAAAGACCCCCAACCCAGACCGGTAACCCCCAAAAAAATGTATCTGCCCATGTCCAAAACACTCTGAATATTCTGTTGCTAATATCATTCGGTTTCCACCATCGCTAATTTCCACTTGGCTGAGAAATGTCCCGTATTAATGATAATTTTTGATATTTCTAAAGGTTTTATTAATTTAACCGATCAATTAAATCGATATCAATGATCTTATGAATTCCTATGGATTTGTTCTAAAATTTATTTATAGTTTTCCAATGCAAATTATCTGTAGGATTTTTATTTTAATGATAACCATCCTAATTATCCTACATTTTATAAATTGGACAACAAAATTTAATAATAAATAAAGAAGCCAAAGGGTTAAACAACTTTTATTTGCGTGATAGAGCAAATTGGCTTGAATGTCACGCAAAATTGAAACTCTATCGGGCAGTTGGTCGGAAAGAGAAGGAGAATCGTTTGTAGTCTCTTCGTCTCAGTCACCAACTAGAAAAGCAACCGCTACACCAGTAGCAAGCTTATTTTATAATATACTAGCGAATATTCGACATGCGTTTCAATGACATAAGCACTTAATAATTATTTGAAAAGAAACGCAGTACGTGGTTTATTGCTTCAGGTCAGGTGTAGCGCGAGCCGAAGAGCTGGAATCCAAAAGCTTATGCATACTCGCACTTGTCTCGAAGACCAGCATTTTTTACTATACCTATGTTACTCCCGCAAAGGTAAACAGTAAGTTGACAAAGTTTTATCGCAATCGGATGAATGTTATGGAAGTGCATTAAATACGGACAAACAAACATTGATTTATATTAACTAAAAATTGCAATAAATGGACTCAGGCATATTGGTTTTTCATTGTTTCAAAGCTTTCTTTCGAAAATGTCCAAAATCACTTTCACCTACAACGAAAAACCGATCGAATTTTACAGAAAAGGACATGAAAAAATGCTGAATTAGTGAGATAATCTTACAAACAATATTCAAAATTATTTTAAAGAATAAAATTGTATATTTTTACGAGGAAAACAAATTATCATGTCATTCCACCTTACTTCATAGATAAAGTACAATGTCGTGTAAACTGTAATGTACGTTGATAAACTAAACTTCACAGCACCACAAAGGAAGCGTCTAATCTAAAAGCGTCCTATTTAGAAGATTACTCATTTTTAAAAAAATACTTTACAACCAAGACTTGTCATTATAATCATCAAATACGCCATGTATCTATTTTTTATATATTTTTTTGTAGATATTCGCATTATAAATATTGATGCTTTCCATCAACACTCCTCGTGGACGCCTCCTCTGCAACGCCGACGCTCTGACGGGACGCTTCCAATTTGTCAACGGGCTAAAATAAGTGCATTAAAAATTAAATTCTCATGCGGCCGCTTCATATTCAAAGTCCTGAGAGTCGAATTAGCGAGCATAACCGCGCTCGCAGAGCAGCCCGTGCGGACGAAGCCGCTTAACGCACAATAACGTAATTATGCTACGTTATTATTTATAATCAATTCTGCGAAAGGGCCGCATGTAACGGCGAAATATAAAATGGCACAATTTAATTACGGCATAAAATCGTACTCCGAGGGCTCTACTGCAATAGTCGAGTAAACCCCTGTGGTTTACGACCACACGGCGACATGTTGGACTCGTAAATGTATCTGTGCCTTGTGCGACATCTATTAGGACACCCAAAAGTTCCAGCGTTTCGTTAGAGGGCCTAATCTGACGGTCAGTCCAATTTCAGCTTTAACTGTGAATAATGACTTTTGAAATACACTTGTAAATAGCCGTACATGACGCACATATCTGTATGAATAAAACAGCGATAGTGGCGGTAGTACGACATTGACATGCGCATCATTAACCAAATCTTTATCAATACTGTATTGCATATTATTTAAAAATAAAATAAATATAAAAAAAACAAGAGTTGAGTAGTGAAGAGTGATCGGATAACCTTGGCTGTGGGAGGACGTCCTTCCCGCGGCCAGATCTCTCTTGTGGCTAATAAAGAAATATCTTAAGAGCAAAATCTTTCTGTTCGACGCCTGTCCACCTTATATTCCATACTTAACACCATAAAGTATTATTTCAAATAAATTAAAATATTTACATTTAAAAATCGAGCGTCCTTATTTAGGGGTTGCTATCAATGTTTTATTATAATTTGTTAATTTTATAACACAAATAATTAATGATCTTTTAAAGTCCTTGATATTTATAATATTTAAATATGTAGCTTGCCCTTATCAATACAAGAGGTGGAAGAAAAAAAGAGGGTGACGTTAACACAGATTTGCTCGCTTTCCTCCTCTCTTATCCGTTCGTTGGAGTTTTGAAGAAGTTTTTCTTAAAAATTAAGAGCAACAAATTCAAAGGAGCGTAGATTAATTGGTTTTAAACTTTCATACTTCATTGGATGATATAAATAGTCTTTACGTAATGTCTTTTTTTTAATCAGAGCGTTCCAATGGACACACGTACAACAGATGATAAACGTTAAACAACATACGAGAGACAACATTTTTTATTAAATAAATGCTTGTTTATCAAAATCACATAGGAAAAAGCATTAAATATCATAGAATACTTGTTAAAATTTAAAAACTTACTTCAAGTTGTAGATAGTAATAGGTATTTATGTTGAAGTTCATTATTTATATTAAGAGTTAGATAATAGTTACTCCAAGAAAGGTGGGATGACGCCTCTAAGGCGATCCTCTGCAGAGGCTTTAAGATCTTAGACCTTTTAACTGCCAGCAAATTTAGAGATATTGACTAAAAAGTTGTTTGACTTATGTATAGCACATGCTGTTCTTCGGGATCACTTATGGGTTTTGAGCATTTCTTGTTCAGGGTTGCCACAAAACAATGTTTTTTTCATTTTTTGATTAATATTATCAAGTCATTAAAATTGATTGTTCATTTATGTTTGTCTTAGTGTATTAATATGAACAGTTTTTTACAAAGCAAATTGAGCAATACATCCCAAAAAGATTTAATTACGCAGCAAAAATCATTCAATGGGCAGCCCTGATGATCTCTGTTGACTCTGATTTATTTAAAAATAAAATAAAAATACCAAGATCTATTTAAATGGGAAGATTTTTGGATACACCAATTATAAGATAATAATTTTTAGGTATTGAAAAAATTGTTTTTATAAGAAAAAACATTGTGACTCCCCGGTGAGTCGTTGGCGCTTAAATGGTGAAGCGTATAGGTTGATCATTAATTTATCATTTGAGATATATATTACAAAATATCCAAATACGAGCATATAAATAACAATGCAACATGATGAAACAATGAAATATAACCATGGATCTATTCTGGTGTGCAATGAACTCATTCGTGACACAGCAGATAGGCACTGACATTTAAATGTTCCTGAAAAACTGAACAATGGACCGCAATGAAAATAATTGAATGGTATCCATTTTAACGTCAGAAGCCAAAAATAAATAATTTTATTACCAAAAAATTAAAATCCACCCAAATTGACAAAACTATCACCTCAATCAAATTTTCCAGAAAAACGACTTTTCTTAAAGAGAAATATTATCTTATCATCCATTTAATTGCTTTACTGAGTTGGGCATAAAATAAATTGCTTACACATAGTCTTTCCTTAGATAAGAATGAGGAATGTCTCCATTGAGTCATCAGAAAGGCATGTACAGACAGTGCAAAAGTGCGTGTGCGTACATGCAGCCCCATGCTAACTGGATAGCCTTACACAATGGCTCTATGCCAGCATAATAAATACGAATTTCAAGCAAAAAACTTTTACCGCAAAAAATACATTAAGACAAATAGAAAACATCGTTCACACCGACGCATCCAAACAATGTCGAATGTCAAAGTAAATTGCCCGTAAGAAATCGATTACTTTCCGGTACTCCCATTAAATATATGAGGTTCACTTTCAGCCTTGATCTTCCAGAGCAATAATAATAGAGCTTTCTGGTCGGCCAGCCAACTCCATCTTGCCAAAACAAACTTTGATATATTAAACATCGAAGCGTCTATATTACGCCCACAAAATCTATATTTGTTGTACTCTCACTGAATCACAACAATCACAGGTTTTGTGTGGAGATAAAGTGCGCACACTAAATGCCGACAACCTTTATTATTGCCTTTCCCTGGACGAAAAACATGTTTCTGTTGTCTCAGCAATGACTTACAACAACCACTCGATGACCACACCCAATGGGGCGCATCGACGCCGAAGAAAAACACTCGAGGAAAAATGCGAATTAAATACAATCCCCACTCTTTTTTGTAACACCATCGTACATTGCAAGATGTATATTCGTACGGTTACTTTATGGAGCTACCCGAAAGTTTCAGGGACGAGCTCATAAAAAAGGATATCTAGTAGCCATTTACAGGACCTTCGAAATTATCTCCATGGGTATCAATACACTGCCCTCAGCGATTTACCCGCTGCTGAAAGCATCCCCTGACTTTTTTGTTGTTTGGGTGTTCAAAATCCAAAATGGATTTTTCTCTTAATATACATACATATTTGGATAGGATATTTATGCAATAATAGTATATGGTAAATTATGATTAAAGATTATAGCGTTAAATAATGTATACAAATTCCATAATTTTATTTCAAAATCAGTGTTTTGCCAAAAAAAATCATATTTAGAGAGCCTCGTTGCTTTTTAATTAATGTGTGAATGTGAACAAGCAATATGTGGTTCCAACAGGGGGGCGCCACGTGCCACACAGCGCATGCAACGATGGACATTCTGCACGAGCGATTTGAAAGATTTTTTCCTTTGGGGCTATCTTAAATCGCAGGACTATGCGTATAAACCGCAAATATCCAGCAAACTAAGCCAATTTTATGCGGCAAATTCATCCCGAACACGCGCCACCAAGCAAAACCGCGGTGGATATTTGAACGACGTTTTATTTCATACGTAATGCCATAAAATATTCTTCCAAATTAAAGAAAAATTGAGTAGATATATAGGCAGGGCCATATCTAAAACCATACAAAACGACGATCTCTACTCGGGGATGATTGTAAGCTTTCTTAGATTAACAAATCTTTGTTTAAAAGATGTTCGAGTCGTTACAAAGTGGAATTAAAGGATCAATAATAGTTGGAGAGTCGTTTGAATGGCAATTTAACAGCGTCATCCTCTGTGGCGCGTAGGACGCGGAAATCGTGAGGAGTCATCAGATAGCCTTGACTGCGGAAGGACCTCCTTCCCGCGGCCAGATCTCTCTGTCTCGCAATTAATAAAGTGGTTGTCTAAAACGAAAATATTTCTATTCGACAGCCGTCCATCTGCATCCAATCGCCCGACTACACAACGGTCCGAATGCAGAACGTACCCACGTGCGAGCGCGATCATCTTGACGAGCACACGGGAGCGGGGCGCAGCCCGATTTGACTTTTAACCCAAGGCGCTCTTAGCTACCTAATTTTGCATACAAATATGATAGAATATTATAAGTTTAGAAACTTAAATGCTAAATGGCTAAATGTATTTCTAGGATTTTTTTAATAAAAAAATAGAAATCAAAATTGAATGCATTACGAGAGTCTAATTAGACATTTAAAATTATATCCTCCAAAGAAATTCCAACAATTCTAACTATTTACGGAATTGTAGCTATTTTAGTGAAGCAGAACTAAGCCGATCCTACCAGAATGAAATCTTTAACCCGTCAACAAGGTGATCTGGCCAGATCATTATGATTTTTTAATGAGTTTTTTAATACTAAATATATATAGATCTTACCAAATCTTCCTGAGTTTGTCATTTAAAGGGTTTTATAGAATCTAAAAATTTAAAAAATCGAGATCCTTGTGTTTTAAGAAAGAAAAAAATATTTATGTACCTAGCGCCAATAAAATAGGTTTGTCTAGACCTAGAATTTTTTTTTCAAAGGATTTATACAGGATATCATGTTTTTCTTTAGGTTCCTAAAATAAATTTTAATTTCTAAAGGAGTAGATTTTGCAAAGGATTGATGATACTCGGCTAACGACGCCACTCCAGAACAGTCAAGAGGGAATAACAAAATTGTTCAACGATAAAAATGATGTGAGTATCTTAATTATCAAAACAAACGCCTGGTTTCAAGACAACATGAACGAAAATCATCTTATCTTTGTTGGAAAAGCTTAATAACTTATCCGACGATAGCGATTTCAGTTAATTATACCTAAATTCTATGACAGTTAAAAGATTCTTTAGAATATAGATTTTTTGTTGAATAGTAAGTATGAACATTTACGTTTAGACGTGTAAGGGTACCTTTATGGCACGACTTTGTCATCGATGCACGAGTGTATAATGAGGCGTAAGACACTCGTCTCTGTCTGGTGATTTCTGCTCCAATAGGGTTAACCAATTTACTTCAAAAATATGTTTTTAAAATTCTAAAATAGAAAACCCTCTTAATTGTGTATTAAATAAATTTGATTCAATATTTTCGCGAAATTTAAAGGAACTATGTTTAAAAAAACAAGCAAAGGGTTGATAGATAGTCCATGCATTATCAATTTGAATAAAATCTATCGATTGGGTCAAATCTACCGTCTTTTGTGAAAAATGTGCGCTGATGGGCGTGCGTTTATTTGGCATTCGTGCGGTCTACAAAGTGTTAATAATTTTATTGAATAACATTGCTGTTTAAAGATTGACCCCACTCACCACATCACATCATCAATAAAATTGACTGCATTAACTTACATCCGGCTAAAACATAAAATCGATCGATAAGTATCACCCAATCGACACAAATCGCACGATTTGCAAAACTACGCTCGTGTTCAAAATCAATTTTAACGCCGAACATTTGAGTATCGTATTTATTTTTCGATATCAGTATATGAAGGCATCCTCGGTTTATATTTATGCAAAAAGAAACACGCAAGAAACAAATATTTAGAGCGTCAAAAACGCGATAACGTAAATCGTGGCTTACAAAATGATAGTAACGGCCCGCTCCAAAACATGCAAAATAAATAATCTAGATCCGATATGAAGTTCCGAATAAAAACGGATTCGGTCAGTTTATTCTGAGCGCGCGAATGCGACGACTGCAACCTGTGCGCCATTGACCGTCCGCCTCAATAGCCAAAATTAATTTCGGCTCGTTTTATAATTGGATTGCTTTGTAGATCGCGATGAATGGATAACAATCAAGCGGCGATTGTATAAAAAGTGGATCATATTACGAAGAATGAAACGACGACGCATAAAGAAACAATATGTTATTATGACACAAGGACATTGTATTTTTATACCCGGCCGAAGAATTTAGCATTGTGCTTTACGAGGGACGGAAGAAAAAACGCCTTCGTTAAAGTGGCCGACAATTCAGGACGGGGCGCCATATTCTCCGGGGCTAAAGAATTCCGTGACGTAGGTCCGCATAAATTTCGTCATATTTTGCAGCCTTTTCTTCCGTCACAAAAGAAGGACGGTCACTTTTTCTTGTCGGGTGCGTATGAGACTTTTTTTTTTCGGTATTCCTCGAGTCCTATTTGCCGAGATCACATAATTGATATCTCTTTCAGTCGTCATGATAACGAACTGTCACTCCGTGATAACAATGTGAAAGGTGAAGAAGAAAAAGAAGCAGTTTCTACTTACTCTGTGCCCACTATCTTATCTTGTTTCGGAACAATCGGACGAAAATTCGGCTATTTCCAGTGCGAGGATTTAATTTTTTGTCGCATTTCAGTTTGAAATAAACACAAAAAAGGTAGCGCGAATAATACAATAAAAATAAACTCCTCATTCTATTGACGTATCGATCGAATTTAATATAAACACTTAATCGGCGAGAAGGCGTATTAATAGTGTATCATGGAAATAAATTATTAATCAGGCGATTTGCTACACCTTATTACATACCTATTTCTTTAATTTGTGGACTAATTTTAAATTAAATTAATCATAGATGCTATATTCGTATGTCCACCGCTTATCGTCCACACAAATCTACCTTTCTGTCAGGATCGCTCAGCGTGAATAAAGCATGTATATCAATAAATGAACCTCAACACTGTTGATATTTTTGGGCCCCATAATAGCATTTCAATTAGAATCACATTTGGTGCCAGGGTGAATTTTAATTTCAACACGCTCATTGTAAATTGCACAAGGATTTTACTGAATTCTTTGTTTTAAATATCTAATATAGTTTGAAGCACTATTATAGAGTTGCTTTGAAGTAACCAGTGACTGAAAGGAACTTTAAGGCTGAACCTACAGTGGAATATACTCAAACCTCTTTTTGTGCGACTTTTTTTGTGCGATTTCAAAGTTATGCGGTTTTTTTAAAGCATGATTTTTTTCAATGTTTCGACTTTTAAAAATACATCATCCAAAGAAATTTCCAAAATTCCAACTACTTACAAAGTTATAGCTATTTTAGTGAGGCGGCAACTTGGCCGGTTCTACCATAATGAAATCTTTTAATGCGTTTTTCTCGAAACTACTTTTTTCAACTCGGTTGACATTATATCTCACGTTTTAATCAATTAATTTACTTCAAACTGAGTAAGAATCTTATATAATTAGTATTTTTCTAGTGGATTTCTGGCATTTGAGATGCCAGATGTCAGATATCCTTAAAGTTTTACCAATGATGCAAGACGTCCTTTAAATGTTACCAAAAATGTTACATTTTAATTGCCTTATTGTTTTCCTTTAACTTTTTTTATGCGATTTTGGATATATTTTATATAACTGTTTCAAAGTTATGCGATTTTTAAAATCCATTGAACCATCTTCACTTTTTCTGAAGAGATGACTACTGAGGAGCAGCAGGAACTTGAGAAGACGAAAATAGATACTCGACGGCGAAGGAGATAAAATAATCACTTGTTTCATTAACACATTCCGATCCGCTCACTTAAAAATGCGCGTTTTGTTCTTTTTTGTAGCTTTTGGCATGCAAAAAATCATTTGGTTTTATACATATTTAAATATTTGCACAATCAATGAAATTATTTTTAAAAAATCTCTATCACATTGGAGTGTCAAGTTCCCACTTTTCTTATTTTTAGCTTTTATTTTTTATGACTGGCCCTGAAACGCCTAATTTTTGCCTTTGTGAAGACAAAAATCATTTTAATCTGTCTGTCGATTTAAGAATTATGGCATTTTTTTTACAAAGAAAGCATTAGTTAAATTAATTGTTTTAAACTCACCCAAATGGATTGTATTAATCAAGATAAATTTTGCAAAATAAAAATTTGAGCAAAACGATAAAGCATCGAGGAGAAGACAGAATTTAAGATCTCTAGAGTCTAGACAATTTATAGTTAATATCAAACCAGATGTTCCTCAATTTTCATTTATCTCATCAAATTGCTTTTGTATTTATGTATTTTAGTATCAAGTAGTATTTAAATTATTTAATATAAGCCCAACAGTGAGATTTTTATCATAAACATGAATTAACCACTTATACTTAATTAAAAAGTCATCCTCCTAGAACCAATCCTCTTAAAAAGTCCATGGATCTTAAATGAATTAAGAACGTATATCAAACTGTCTATGCGTATGCAAATTTAAATGTGCAAATTAAATCAGTTTTAAAACACGGCACGCGACTGTTCTCCGACAAAAATGTGTTAACAAATTTTACAGAGTGCGGCAGAGAAACTGTTTATTAACTCAGTATATGGAAACAATTGTATTTAGAATTATTGTACTGCATCTAACAAAATAAGCATCCCATCGTATATTATGGTTTCCCAAAACCACTGTAACCTTCGCTCCTAATGCCATTTAGTCAAAACGCCTAATTCACTACTACCCTAGGGACTACAAAGACTGGATTGGATACCGGTAAAAGTAGTTAACAACAATGTAAATTTAAATTCATGCATAAAAACGACGAACTTAACCGAAGATTCCCGAGCGCCCGCCACGCATCGTAGGCGATATCGAATGCCTTTTCGCCAGTAGGCAAATTCCCCCCCTTTTGCATTAACCATTTATTAAAAAACACCCTCATTAACGTTACGTAGGCCCGTTTTGATGCCTTCAAATTATTATTTATGAACCAGAAACGAAATTATCAAGCGAGCGATGAAAGTTTTAATTGGATTTTGCATAAATGGCGAAGCACTATCTAAAAATGCGATGAAAATAAAGGACTCGCCGGCTGGGGATCCTGCGCTTTGTATCCCGGGGCTTTGTTAAAAATTCATGGAAACTGTGGGTGCATTCTGCGTTGGCGTTTTGAAATAATGGCCTGCATGAATAATATATTCGACGATTTTCACACATATATATATATATAATACGCGCACGCGATTATAAAAATGGCAAAGGGCGTATTAATTTCGTCATGAAATTATCATAGTTCAAGGGCTTAACATGTATACGTATGTATAATACGTGGCAATAAATTCAATACTTGTCGTACAAATACTACAAAATGAATGTATGGGCATCAAATGTCCGTGGTCTCAAATCGCTTGTGCAGCATGTCAATCGTAGCATGCGCTGTGTGGCACGTAGCGTCGTCCTGTTGGAACTACATGTCGTCGGTGTTCATAACAATGTCGTTTGTATACGTGGGTCCCGGTCGCTAAAGATGATTTTTTTGACGAAATGCTTCTCAAACGGAGCTTTGGTTTTGAAATTCAACGCTATAATCTTTTATGATAATCTGCCATAAATTATTAAATCATATACAATAAGTTAAATAGATTTTACTTCAATAATTTGAGCCCACATTTGGGTAAAACACCATCAATGTGTCTGATAAAATTCCTTTCTGCTGAGACACGGACTAAAACTCGCAAAATTCCCGATTTCCCGACAAATTATTTATTTCCGTCGCTGCAGATGAATATTTATATACTGTAATACTTTGATGCGATTCGTAATTATATTACGGAGGAATACAAAAATTTTGAACCCCGTATCTATTATATTTCATATCGATATTCCCATTATTAGAGTCGAGGTGTAGTAAATACATCACCGGTAGGGAAAGGTTAATATAACAATTTGAAAAGCATATATGTACTGTATATATGTATACACAGATTAGACAGTTACTGCACCTAGATGTCGCCTAAGCGTTCCAATTAGTAGTTACGCCACTGTTTCCAAGCGTCCAGATTTCGGCGGGAAAGTTTCGATTTAGTAGCCTTCATCGTGCTGGTGAGGTGTACGATTTCTGTGTTGGAATATAATATAATAGATTTGTATCATTCAAATGAATCTGAAATGGATATATAATGGTCACACTAAAACATCAATACATTTTGCGTTTTTATCGTAAAATCTGCTGCAAACATGGTAGTTGTGGGTTGTTTAGTGAAAAATATTATAAAAATATATTTTTATTTTATGAAAAGGGCCATATTTGGTGGTTTAAAGTGATATTTATATGTAGTTTGAGGCTCGCAAATGACAGTATTGGTAGAGGCGAACGAATTGCTTCGGTTAACCATATCATGACTTTAGATTTATGGACGCACAGCGTAGCAAAATCGATGCGACATATTTTAGACCGTTTTCAGAAATTCTCGCCCAGGGCTCCGTGACATTCTCTCGACGAAAGGGGGGGGGCGAAAAAATGAAGAATTTATAGCCGAAAAATACATTGTAGCAAAACTATGCACATATTACGAATTCCAGCGAATTCAGGGCGCGCTACAGAGGAGCCCAAAGCGAAACCACACAAAGTGAACTAAAATACGACACTACAGATCGACCCGAGAGCTTAACGACGACATTAAAATCGTTCCTCTTTCAAGTCGCTCCGATTTACGACGTTCATATTTTCCAGTGCTTAATAAGCCGACGCTACGCCGGAAATAAACGTAGTCGTAGAGCCGCGGCGACGAGTGCGGGACCGGGACTAATCGATACAATCGAATCTATATCGAAACACATGAGGGTCATTCTGAAAGTCACGAAGCAATCGCGACGATATGGGCGAGAGAATTTCGACTTGTAGCGCTGCTCCCGAAGAATAAAGTTTCTCGGCTGTAATAAAAGAATTTCCATGGAGAAGTTTTATTGAATCACCGGGAGGACCGCTTTTTTCGCTCTGGAAATCCCGAGGAAAAATCATTTTGCTTCATCCTAACTCAAAATCAATAATGGCTTATATAAGTTTCGGTTCAACTTTATAATACATGCTAAATTCATACGGCTACTTTGAAATCCATCTGATGTTTTAATAACGTATTTGTCCTAATATTATAACTGCATAACGGACTATGTGTATATGAACGAGGGTAGTCCCCAAAAGTATCCAAACTTATGAGGATCTACTTCTTAATTTACAATAGTAAAATATTAGATGATATTGGATGATCGTCAACTGAAAGTACATTTCAAAACGCACGCATCGCATATTGACCAAAAATTTGCACATGAGAAAGCTGTGCGCAAGATGCGTGCCGCGTTTGCTCACAATGGAACAAAAACAGTGTCGTGAGGATGTTTCAATCGAGTGTTTGGCGATGATTCACAGCAATAAAGTATTGGTTCATAACCATGGATGAAACATGGGTCCGAAAGGGAAAAATCGACTTTAAAGAAAGCAAAAACATCCAGAACTGTACAGAAATATAAAAACACAATCAAGTTCAAGAAATACCCCTCTCGACTATCAGAACACTTTTGCAAACATAAATCAGAAAATATCCCGTGTGAAACATCCCAATCGAAAGTACCGTAATTAAACTGACCCCGCATAAGATGTGTTAACTCTAATAATCTATGAACATTATTTTGTCATCTGTCTATCTACAATATGATAAGTCTCAAATTTCAATAATAATGTGATGTTTCAGTAACCATGATCCTGACCAAGTGTTCCCTATTTTATAGTCACTCCCTGCTCAAAAATATTGATGGATTGTGAATATCTCGCGTATTTGTTTCCTAGTATATAATACCCCAAGTTGAGACTCCCAAACTTCCAGCCATTAAGCGTCAAGTCAATATCATAAACTTGGATTCGTATATCCGCCATTTCCGTACAAATCCACTTATCTGTCAGGATCACCGCAGCGTGTATGAAGCTTGTACACAAATAAACAAACACTGTCCTGAAACCGGATCCTGAAATCCCGGGATCTCGGAAAGTTTAGGTGCTCATGAATCCCGAGATAAGTAAACGTAATCCTGAAAAATTCGGGATTGAAATTTTTATCTAACAGAAATCGTACACCTAACCAGCACGATAAAAGCTACTAAATCTATATATTCCCGCCGAAATCTGGACGCTTGGAAACAGTGGCGTAACTACTAATTGGAGCGCTTAGGCGACATCTAGGTGCAGTAACTGTCTAATCTGTGTATACATATATACAGTACATATATGTTTTTCAAATTGTTATATTAACCTTTCCCCACCGGTGATGTATTTACTACACCTCGACTCTAATAAGTGAAATAACGATATGAAATATAATAGATACGGGGTTCAAAATTTTTGTATTCCTCCGTAATATAATTACGAATCACATCAAAGTATTATAGTATATAAGTATTCGTCTGCAGCGACGGAAATAAATAATTTGTCAGGAAATTGGGAATTTTCAATCACGAGGTTATCAACTCAAACTAATATTAAATACGGTTCTAAAATTTATCTGTTCGGAAAAATAACGGTTTTCGGTTCGAAGCCCTGAAATATTGCATAGAACTTTTGGCTAACTGTGGTACTATGTAATATTATATTTTTTGTACTAAAAATATAACGAGTTCTTCCCAAATAGATATTTTATTTAATAGCGCAACACAAATACATTTTGTTTGCGTTTGATCCCCATGCGAATAACACTTTACAGCCGGGCGATTTGATTCATGAAACGAAATTTTGCAAAATGCAAAAAGTTATTATTTTTAAACTTGAATTGCATAAACAGGCTTAGAATTGACATATTTTTCAAGCTAAAGTAGGCGCGGGCATTAACTGTAAAGATATTGACAATTGGTTTAATATTATTAATATCTGGTATTTGTTCTATTATTTTCATTATCACACATTGATCGATGTATTGTATTTAAAAAAGATTTGTTAAACATGACGTTAATGGCAATTCTGTCGACAGTTATGAGCAAAAATATATTTGTGGAAGACCTAATAAAATTATTCATGCGCATACCCGAAACAATAGCTCGTTCGAGGATATTTCATATGAAGTATAATATTTTTATACAACAATTTATCATATGTGTATTTTAATCGAGCATGTTGTAAAATATGTTTTTATTTATAGTCTGCTCAGCATCATCTTGTGTTTGTAAAATGTAAAAATACCCTCCTGACTCAGTGTACAAGACACTCTTTCATTTTTTTTCTTCGAATCCAAGAAGCACGTGCTCCAAATATATAACACCACGCAACGAGGACGTATCATGAAAAGACGTGAATAATTAATTATGTGGAATTATGGATGGAAGTCCTCGGAAGACTGCCATCCAGACTATCGATTCGTCCGCGCAAAGGTCAGGCCGAAAATAGAAAGGTAATATTTCTCAATAAATAACTAATTATTTTTAGGGGGTCTTTTTTCCTGAAAATCTTTAATTGATTTACAGCCCCCGACTCTTCGGCAACTTGTTCTCTTTGATTATCGTCCTCCCTCCGTTCTTAAGTATCTGTCATTACGTTTCTACGGAGTCATTATTATCTGGCTCCGCTCCGAAGAAAGTTCCTGACGTCTCGAATATATCACTCATCCTGTTTATTTTCGCAATGTATTCTGCAGAATTAGTCCCGCAGGTTCTATTCCGAAGCCGGGGCAAATTTTTAGGTAAACCGTTCGTAAATTTCATTCCAGGTAAATCACGTAGAAGGAACCGAAATTGTTTCATGCGGCAAGACGTATGGCCCTGTTCCTCCCCGTGGCGGAAAAACCGCGTTATTTATAATACAAAATAAGTCTTTGCAGATGCTCCCGAACTTTTAAAATGATTTATTGATCGTTTAAATCCGACGATAAGACGTATGTAACGTAACTGGCAATTATGAAGACTACGTAAATGCCCCGGGGGAGCGAAGATTTGACCTTTTTGCGACCTCGTTCGCTACAATCCCATCTCAACGTGGACACTTTTTTCCTTCGGAGACTCTGATAATCCCCTAATAATAGCATTTGATTAAAGTTTTGAATAGAAAGCAATCTATGGATTAAATTAAGTGAAAACTCCCCGAGGATGTAACATTATTCATCAATTAGTGGATCTTTGTTTCACCGTTGTATAATACGAATATCAACCTCTTGATCTCCAATAACGTTTTATGCACGATCGACGTGACGGGGTTAAAATAAATGCTAAAAAAGTGGAACATTTATCAGTATAAAAATCAGAGCTTCGAACCGTCATTTTTTTTAATTTCAGTTACGGTTACCACTATAAGCTACAAGCCACTTTAATGATATAATTTTTACAACATATCTAAAAATTAATCTTTGTTTGTTCGTATTTAATGCACTGCCATACCGTTCATCCGATTGCAATACAAATTTGTCAACTTATTGTTTGCACTTACGGAAATAATATAGGCATATCATAAATATTGTGTGTATATGTAATTTGTTATGCGAGACGTAAGTTGGCGCATATTGGCCTGATGGTTGCTAAAGTAAATAAAGCACTATGAACGTCAATTTATTATGTATTTACCAAGTGTTTGGTCTTCGGCGGACTATACCGTGAGGCGGTACCATACAAACGTCATCATTTTAATTCATATCTAGATCAATTCGTTTGGTAACAACAGCAACACATCGAAAACGTATTCGAGTCATTTTTAAATTCTAAGTTTGGTTTCCATCACATCGTTTATAATTGCGTGTTTATGCTAAATTATTATTTTATTTTTAAATAAAGCGAGTACCCGGCAAGCTTTACAATGCCTAATATTGCAAGAGTTCAAATATATTATGGCTATCTTCATTGAGAAAAAATTCAGTTAATCGTTCTATATAAACATTATATTTGAATTGTGTATTTTAATACTAAAAATTGGCGTGCCTATAATTCTTCTTCGAAATATAAATCCACCACAATATGTGGCAACGGTATCATGTTTTTAGTGAAAAAATGATGAATAATATCATCGAAGCTTCAGTTTGAAATGGAAAGAAGATGATTCTGATTGAAACGCGTGCAGTTTCTTGGGCGAGAATCAACGAAGCACAAGGACACACAGGGTATGCGTGCATGCTTCTCACATGGATAGCTGTATGTGGGCTGCTCACGCCATTCTCATTTATTACTAGACGCTACGCACCACACGGAAAAATGTTGTGTATCAAAGAGCACTTTATTAGCACGGCATAAGCATAAGCTTGCATTCGATCGTGTTGCACATTGAACAAACCAGTAAATAGATCGCTCCAAGATGACAGAACATTAGAACGCAGTCTTGCAATTGGATTACAAATCGGCAGTAACCGAACATGTTATGAAGAACGATCATCACATTTATTTGCTGGTATAAAAACCATAGCAACGAAGCGATAAAAAACCGAAAAACGAAGAAATAAAGACACAATCAACAGATGAAATGTCGGCGCTAGCATACCCTGAGTTTGGCTACCAATTTTATTGAAAATTAACGGACCAATAACCAAGCAAAAAAATCTGAAAGTGCAAAGAATCTCTAATGAAGCGACGGCAGTGCATGTCATTGACAGCACTGGACGAAGGATGCTCACAAGGAGCATCACCAAGACGCCGGCAGTTATTCCGAGTCCATGGGTCCGTCAGGAGACTCGAAATATCGAAAAGAGGTACATTTGAATTCTTAATTTACCTCTCAAATAATTACTAAGCGCGATCGTATACTTTTTTTGTTAGCGTAAATATATGAAAGTACTTCAATAAATACAATCAAAACACAAAAACTTTCTTTCTTTGTGTGGTTTTGTAACGCGTGCCGAGTAATCGCTAGTATAATATAAGTTAGTATTTATTTATTTGTATACAAGCTTAATACACGCTGCAGTGGTCCTGACAGATAAGTGAATTTGTACGGATAAAGGGTTAACGATGAAGATTTAAAATCTACAATAGAAGTAAATCGCAATAAGTCAGTGCCTCTGTGTGTGTTTTTTATGGTAGTGGGCCGTTATTTTTTATTTCGTTTATCGTTCCGGTTCAATTCAAAATACTTATATTGGTTCGGTTACAGTTTTCATCCGGGGAAAATAACAGTTTTTGTGGTTTTCGGTACAGCTCTGGATGATTTCTTTAATTAACTTATTAACTGATTTTCTTGCATAATTTATAACATTTGATACTCTCTTTTATCATAAGCATTCTACGTGAATAATTATTGTCGAATTTACTCTCTTTAATCTTTGATGATTCATTAGTCAACGTATGATTTCATGGGGGTTCAGAATTTACAATATATTTCTTAAAAATTTGTTTGGAGTATATTACACTAAGAAACGAATTAATTTAAGCTTAACAAAATACATAATAATGAATTATTAACACATCAGTCAATAAGTTCGTAGGCTTTTTTCACTTCTTCACAATTTTTTCTTCTTAATTTATGGTCAGTTTTTAGTGTATTTTGTTGTTCTTTTACCAATATTATCTGAAGTATAGATTTAACAAGACTATTAACAGGATGAACAAGGAGTAGAGATTAGTTCAACACCAGTTCAAAATCCAGTTCGTATGATTCATAATGATAAAATCCCATTTTCAAATCACAAAAATGGATTTAATGCGACAACATTAAAAGATCTTGGAAGTATTTGAATACTAATAAATAATTTTGATATAATATATTATTTTTTGTAAAAGATATGGCGTTTAAATTCTCACCCAAGAATTCCGAACATTCATATGATATGCCCTAATTTTATAAAAAATATTAAATGGCAACCGTTGCTATATTTAATGGCGATTTTTAGAGTGGCAATACTATCAAACGTCTTTCGGTCTATCCAAGAAATTAACACATTGCAATAACGCAGGAAATACACAATGAAAACCGACACGACCTAGGTCACGAGAAATACAAGACGAAAGTTCAGAACTCACATGATCTACGTCGATTTTCAGTTGTGACCCAGGAAACTTCCAGTGCCTGGCGAAGTTTTCCAGAATTTAAAGTTTGATGCTTGTTTTTCGTTTTTAATGATTGCTTTTGCACCCAAGGCGTTCGACTACGTCCATATCGGAATTGCAATCGAAGCGAAAACAATTTCATTCCATCAAATAAATCCAATATTCCAACTTCATTCTTTGATCGCCTTTAAATATTGAGTCGTTTTTGCTATTTTGATGTTTTTAATGATTTTCAAAAGAATTGCATCAACAAAAAACCGCTAGCTTTTTGCATGAGTTCAAATTGGGGCACAGTGCTGTGAAAGTAGGTGGAAATATTAACCGAGCATTCGGAGAGGGATCAATTTCTCAAAGAATAATTCGAAAAGGGCAAAAATAATGTCGAAATAGGGAAGATAAAAATGCTGGGCAAATGGGTGCCACGTAAACTATCAGAAGGCTTAAATTGAGCCGTTTGGAAGCTTTTTCTTAGTTGATAAATTCAAATACATAACAATAGTAGTTATTGACATTAAAATAAGTAGAAGAAATTGACACGACAATTTCTCCCCGAGTCTCCGATGACTAGTTTGAAAGCAAAAATGCATCCAAGATTTGAAATAAGTTACTTTTACTCGGGATTTATTACGAATAATCTTTCTAATTTCTAAAAATCGCCTTTAGTTTATGCAATTTCTAATGTATGTAAATTCACTAGCGGTTAAAAAATATTATCGACTTATGTGTCGTATGTGTATCTACGAAAACGCTTGGAAATGCATATAATTCGAACAAACTCCACTTGATATTTCAATAACAAATACTTCAATAACTGCAGCTATATTTATTTAGCAATCTATATATTTCAATGAAATGTCATATCGATAAAATAATAATTTTGTATCTAAACCAATCTATTGATATCCAATGCATCTATCTCTACAGTTACAGGACTTTCCATGCGTGCAGAGCAAAATATCTTCATAATTTCAATAACAAAAAATTATCATGACAATCTAATATGCACCTAAATATCTATATTAAAAACCTAAAACACGATTACGAGGGTGATTCAAATATAACCCGGAATTGATTAGACATAAAAACACAAATGGAATATCTTCTTGATTGAAGCTTCTTGATTCTTGATTGAAAGAAGGCGAAAAAAGCTCCGTTGCGCAACGCGTAATAATTCGTTTCTTAGCGAAGGCGTAAATTCAAGTGAAATTTTAAGAAGATTTGAGGCATAGTTCGGTGATGCTGCTCCAAGTAAGACCTAAATGTTTTAACACCCAATTACACTGGAAACACCCACCTTACAGTCCAGATTTTATCCCATGTGTTTGGTCTATTAAAAGAGGCATTAGGAGGGCAACAATTTAAAGACAACGCTGCCGTCAAACAATGCATATGCAACTAGTTTTCGGAGCAGCCGCCTTCTTTCTTCAGTGATGGGATTAAGAAGCTTCTTATCTGATGGAATAAATGCATTTGTAATAAAGGCAATTATGTAGAAAAGTATTTTAATTTTGATTTTAAAAGTTTTGAGAAAAAAGATCGGACTTCTACGAGACGAAGCTTCGAGTTCTGAAACCATGAGTTATAATCGCGAGGTCATATTAATATCCAATTCCATATCCAGGATACGCTCATTCTCAACATCAAGTGGCCAATTGCACTCAATTGCAGATCAGTGCGAGCCATCTATGTAAATTAGCCTCTGGATGGGTTTCCGTGATCGTGGAGATCGTAGAAAGCCTTGGGGATGCATTTTTTCCCATAACTTACGCTGATTGAATGGCCACAAGGTTTGTATGTCCAATCGGTCCGCCTTTCAGAGCGCTGATACTTTGAATCAATCGAATAGTTGAATGTTATGGGATAATATGGGTATGATTTAACTGAACACAACAAAAACAAACGACGAAACATGTACTACGTCTTCTTTAACACAAAAAATATCCCTTTTTAAATAACATTGAAATTAGTAGTAAGTAATGGCTCTTACATATATGACGATAAAATTAATGGCTTTCTCAAAATAAAAACAAGCTATTAAAACGCTACTAAACAAGTATTGCATGATGATTGATTATAATGGCACAAATTAATTTAGACACTCTCTGGCGAAATTGTTTACAAATGTGACATATTTAAGTTGAATGATGAAAATTTTGTTGAACAAGGTTGAAAACATAATCCAGTCACCGTCGTAATGTAATCAGAAATTTTCCTAAATAAGACGGAAAAAAATGGAAAAAGTCCTCGACGCAAATGAAGATTCTTCCGAGGACATCCTGGAATTGAATCAGTTTCTCGAGTAATTAAATCACGACAAAACAAGCCGGCATCGGTCTCCAAGAATTCCTCCCGCCGGAGTAAATCTAATGAAATTTTCAACGAAACAAATTTCGCAAAGAAAAGGAATCAAACATCGGCGGCGCCGTGTTGCTTTTAATTTTAGAACCCGGTTGTGTTATAAATTTATTTTTTCTATCGTCTTAAATCTGGTGGAGAACATCCGCGACGTTTGGCCGAAACGTCTGTAAACATCGACGTTTTCAGGCGTAATTTTTTAATCATGTAAATCCAGCCGTACATTAAAAATGTTGGGGATTTCTGGCCCGACGTTTCGAATTTGGTGCGAATATATTGCATTCGAATGAAACGAGTGATGTATTTAGTCCGAGCGGTTGATTTCCAGAGCATCCATTGCCAATTGGGAATGAACCTAAATTTATTTGAGCGAATGAAAAATATTGCCATCAGCGTTAATTTATAAACATAGGGTATTTCAATAAAGACGCTCTACTTTCAAATATAAATAAAATAATATGTGTATAAGATATCTACTTAATTTTTATTTTATTTGAAAGAATATTTTATGGCATTAAGTATGAAATATAACATTGTTCAAATTTCTGCCGCAGTTTTGTTTGGTGGCACGTATTCAGAAGGTTCAATTTTTGATGACTTTACCGCATAAATTTGGCTGGATTTGCCGGATGGCGTTCGTTATGTTGAATTTGAGGACATCAATTATTTGCGGGTTATATGCATGGTTTTTTAAATTTAAAATATCCCTAAAGGAAAAAATCTAAAGGCGTTAAATCGCACGATCTCGTTTTGGAAAATAACTGGACCGATAATTTTGCTAGACCAAAATCCGCATCAAACAGTGACGCACAAGTTTTTCAACACTACAACCTTCCAAGGTAATTTGCCATATACTACTAAATAATTCACAATAAATTTGACAGATATTACTTTAATAACATGGCTGCTATAACCTATTAAATTTTAAGCGTCCTCATTGAAAGACCTTTTTCTAAAGACTTTTTATTTCAATGGCTCCATTGGAATAAAAACACAAATCTAATCAATAAAAGCGACAAGTATCGATTAACACTAAAACTATCGTACAATTCAAAATGTCTGATTGTAGAGTACACTCAAACCATTTTTTGTGCGACTTTTTTTGTGCGATTTCGAAGTTATGCGGTTTTTTTTAAAGCATTAATTTTTTTTATTTCAAAAAGAGTATGTATCGAGATATTTTGGATAAAATAAATCATCAACACTAACCGAAATTTGGTAAAAAATTGTAATTCGGGACTGTGTAAATCATATTGCATCTGCTATCGCTGAATAAACGACCATGCCCTTTATTCTAGTTTAGAATTTTGAAAAAAAAACATTTCTTTTTTTGCATTTCTCCAATGTTTCGACTTTTAAAAATACATTTTCCAAAGGAATTTTCAAAATTCTAACTAATTACGAAGTTATAGCTATTTTGGTGAGGCGGCAACGTGGCCGGTCCACTTAACTACTTTTTTCAACACGGTTGACATCATATCTCAAATTTCAATTAATTGATTTACTTCAAACTGGGTACGAATCTTTTCTATATAGCCCTCTATCATTCCTACCAGATTTATGTCAAAATTTATTTTTTAAGTATTTAAAAAAAATAAAACTGTGACAAAATACGACCAATAAACTAATTGACTGATCTTTTTTTTAAACAGTCGCCATTTTGTGATTTAATTAGAGACTATAGTGACATATTTACTAATTATGAATTATATTGTTGGAAAGAGAAAATCTTCATAAAACAATGATGACATTGACACTATTTCTTCTATATATTTCTTCCGAAGAAGAGAGCGATTTTGAGTCATATCAAAAATCGCAATGAAAATTATCATACAACGATGATAGTTTGTAATTAAAATAATCAGTATTTCTCTAATGGATGTCTGACATTTAAAATGCCAGATGTCAGACATCCTTAAAATTCTACCAATGATGCAAGACCTCCTTTAAATGTACAAAAAATGTTACTTTTTAATTGCCTTATTGTTTTCCTCTTTTTTTATTAACTTTTTTTTATGCGATTTTTGATATATTTTATGTAGCTGTTTCAAAGTTATGCGGTTTTTAAAACCCATGGAACGCATCTACACTTTTTCTATGTAAGTCATAGCTTTTTTGTGCGATTTTCCGCAGAACGTACAAAAAAAGTGTATTAATTTTACATTCCTACTTCATGTTTTTATAACTTTTACTGCTTATTATTTATATCAACTGTATCAATTATCTGGATTATTTTGAATACGGAGACACATAATATTTAGCAGTCTTAATTCTTTAAATCCTGAAGATAAAAATGTATTCATATCCAATCTCTATCCCAATATCTTGCATACCAAATTGGTTTATTTTTACAATTTACAAAAATAAGCCGAAGATGAAAGTTTTTGTATTGAATTCGAAGCATAAATTGCGACAGAATGGCTGAAACGGTTAACTTTTATAATAAGGCTAGATTTGGCAGTCATTGAGGAACAAATGGCAAATTAATAGAGATTCATATCTGGATCAAAAAGATTTATTGGACATGCCTGGATCTTATAAAAGCTAAAATGATTTTTAAAAACATACAAGTGCGCGGCCATTTCGATGAACCGTAGGAGGGGTATCCCACTTCTGACACCAATGTAATGTGGCGGAGGTGTTTTTAGGGCAGAGTCCCCGGGTCAGAGTAGCCAAGCGATGGGATGGAAAAGATTGGGAGCCGAATTAAAATATCATCGTCTAAACTTATTTATTTATTACTGACGAGAAAGAGAGAGATCTGCCCACAAGAACATCCAAATGCCCAAAATTCTCTGACTCACTTTTTAAGCAAATTGGGTAGCACATTAAAGTGTTAATCGTTTATGAAACTCCTACATACAAAATAATATATATGCAAACACAACGCAAAATGTACCACCGCAAGTATACAATTTCAAATTTTATTTCAACGTCTATGTATCGTCACGCCGCACTTTTGGCGTAAATTTCTTGCAAATCTCTTCCAGGGTTTAATCGATCAAATACATCTCCGATTGCTAAAAGTAGTAGATGTACCAATAATGATGATTATAGTACAATTTGTTGTACAAAAATCAATGGGAACTCAAATTCCACGAATGATTTAGTGGCATAGCCCGAATGCCGGCAGTTGTAGTGTTAATCCGTCGTCAATTCGATTGGCTTATCAACACCTGTGCACATAATATGTTACGTTGATGATTCATTGACCGTTACAGCGCAAGTCTGCCAAAACTCATGCTAATGATTTTCATATTTGAACATAAATAACGTCCAAAATTTGATTGATACGCGTACAAATATTTGGAGAATCCACGATCCAGTCATTCAATGTACAATACTGCCGCAAAAAATGTTTATTATTCAACCGAGATGTGTTCATACCGCGAGAGAAAAAAACAGTCCCCCGCAAATGTGTGCGAATATTTGTGCGATCGAAAACGACGGACATCATCACAACACGAATCGAGCCGATAAACAAACAATAATTATAAAACGCAGATTTAACTATCATTATCCGCGATTTAATTATTCAAACGGCCCAAATAAATATTTAGAGAGCAGTTAAATCGGATTCAATTAACAACAACATTACCTCATAGGAATAGTTAAGACATGTGGCAGTGTGTTGTGTAATATATAATAAAATCGCCTTGTTGATAGCGTGGTGGTCGTTTTATGCCACGTATAAACACACACACATATACAGCAGAGGCGGCGTATATAAACGCAAAACTTCAAACGATTATACTTCTCTTTCCGACCAATTTCCGCTTGGAGTTTCACTTTTGCGTGACGTTCAAGCCAATTTGCCCTTCCATATACAAATTTTATGCCTAATGCAATTAAATTTAATTCGATGGGGTGTATATTTATGAATTTTTCAAGCGGATCAAATGCCGTTAATTGCCCGAGAGAAGTGATCCTTCAAGCGTCCACGTTTTAATTAAATGCAGGACTTTGAGTCCGACATTGCAGCCTGATTAAATTAGAATCTTGTATGCATACGAGTGCGATAAGCAATAATTAATTGATCAATATTCCCGAGGGAGTTTATTACGGGCCCGTTCCAATTAACTCATATTCTCAGAGAGTAATTTGTTTGGATACGGTCTATATTGATAAATAACATCGGCCATGGTTTATTGTATATCTGTCCGTCGGTTCGCAATAATTCAATATTGCCACTTACAATTGATTTGAATATTTAGCGCCGACGGAGCAATTTTTGACAATCCAACAAATTGGCAATATTATTTTATTATATTACACATAAATGTCTTCGATATTCATGTAACTTATATATCAACAAGATATTTTAAATACGAATTTACTACACAAGACATCTTTACACGAACTATCGTCATAAGCTCGTAATAAAGATAATAATATTTTCAAAACATTGTAAACTTTAAATAAAGCGCCGTAATGACCGCATATCAGCGGTCATCCATTCGTCATATCAGTGGTCCGAAAAGTGGACCAATTGGACACACAGACCTTGTGGCAGATCTTTTAGCGTTTTTTGCGAAATTTTCGGGGATAAATGCGTACCTGGGATCTCGAACAGCAGAACCAATAAATAGCTTGGGTCAGTGTAGGGTCCCTATATCCTTTTGTCTCAGATTTAAAATGATGGACACATGTTTCATCTTGAATTGATACAAAAACTCGGCCTTATTGCTGTGAAGTAAGTGAGTAAGATATTTGCCATGGGATCTTCGTATTCTCGTTAAGCCATGAAATTTATGAGTAAGTGTTACCATTGCGACTTGTTGATTTTGGTTTTCAAAATGTAAATCGAACAACCGATGTTTTAAAGATGCCATTAGAACTGGAAAACCCTTAAATTTTGATGACGACATATTTTAGAGCCATATCCAAAAGACGAATCGAATGGAAGTTTGGATGCCGCACGAACTGTCCGATGATAACAAAGGAGAGCGACGAAACACGTGCAAAATTTTGTTGTCAAGACAAAAAATTCGTCCCTTTTTGCATCTAATTGTGACTGGGGATGAAAAATGTATTGTTTATGACAACATAAACCGTAAAATCAATGGACCCGCAATTATTTTGTGCGTTTGGTGGGATATTCAAGGAATCATTATGAATTTATGAAACCTGGCAAAACAATAACTGCAGATGTGTATTGGTCAGCAATTGGAATAAATGAAAAAAAATTGAGATTCAAACGTCGATATTTAATCAGGAACAATTTAGTGTAATCCACCATATTCACCAGACCTGACACCGATGGATTATCATCTTTTTCGAAGCCGATATTCGCAAAAATTGAATGCTCAAACATGTGAGATATGAGATTGCAAAAATCCAAAAATATGAATTGCAATAAAATCAAAAATTTTAACACATGAACGTTTCCGTCAATATTTGAATTATTGCGTTATAATTCAGCGTCAGATCGGTAAATTGGATTTTTCGTCGCCCAGACACCCCCAGCAATATTTTAATATAGATTGCAACCCCCTGCGCCGATGTTTGCGAGACGTCGTGGAATAATTTCTTATGTTTATGGAATTCATGTCTGTTTTTCCCCTTTTTTCGCGAAAAAATATATTGCATTTATATGGGCGATAAAATTTGGTGTTATGCTTGGCCAGATGAATGGCTTAATATCGAGTAATAAAATATTAATGAACACGCGCTTCCACGCCATAAAATATTGTTATCTGATAATGGCACACAATTAGGGATTAATTCTCATTTGGATCATCCAAATATTTTTGTATTGATTTTTTTATTTAATAATAATAATGCGTTTGATGGATTTTCTTCGTGTTTTTATTATTTATATAGTTTTAATATAAATATATATTTCATCCAAAAAAGACTTACCCTTTGTTATTTCAGTATTCTGTACGATATTAATGTTTTGTCCTAAATTATCATCAAACAACAGATTTAATTTAAATAAACATATTTATTTGGATCGTTCCAGTGTTCATAAATTCACTCGGCGCATGTAAGTAAGTTGGTTATGTGCGAAGCAGATTCAAATATTGTCCGTTTGGTGGGGATTCACGAGCGCGCTCTCGAACGCGCCTCACCGGCGGAGGGCGAGCGTGGGGGTGTTCGAGTTGGAAAGAGGCGGGGATTTGGCGGGAAAGGCGGCATGTGTTGTGTCATCGCGGCGCGTCAATGACAGGGCGCGTGAAGTGGCACGTGCCAGCTCCGCATGTGGAGCGGTACGAGTACGTGCTCGCAAGATGGCGGGCGGCGGGCGACTGGCGCGAGTCGCTCGTGTGCGCCGCCAGTGGTGCTAAACGCCGGCACGGGACCACTTGTTCATTATCCGACCATATCGATCCAAACCGAACACGTTTACGATTACAACTAAATCTATACTTTTCCAAACCCGACCGGCGGCCATCTTCAAAGATTATTTTCGGGAATTATCGACAAAAAAACGGGATGAAATTTCACACCTGGGATGATAAATCTTGGCATCATATCTCGTCTCCGTAAATGATAAAAAAAAAATCCATTACAAAAAAATAGCATGTTATCCAATATCGTTTGAGCGAGCCATTGATAGTCATTACCAAGAAAAGCACAACAGGTAAATTGACACATAGTAATTGAAATTATGAAACCGATTTCGGTGGTTTCAGAGATCTTAGGCATCTTTCAATAATATTCAATTTATATCGCTTTGAGTTTCATAAAAAAACCTTGTTTTTTACTATATTTAATATATCAATTTTGTATTAACTAAGCAGCATTTGCAGGAGGTTTTGGTTTTCTGCTGAAACACATCGAATGCTTATGAAAGTTTATGGCGACAATGCTCCAACTGATAAATCTAATTGAAATCAAAAGCAAGACAATTGGGTGCCGTATAAACTAAAACCGTGAGACTTTGAAATGCGATTAACTTGCGAGCAACTAATTCAAAAGCAACAAAGAAAGGGTTGTTTACATAAGATTATGACTGGGGATGAGAATTGGTGAAATGGACCTCAACATCAACACCAAAGCCGAATATTCATGCTTCGAATGTCATGCTGTCGTGGTGGTATCCAAAGGATATTGTGTACTATGAGCTGCTACAACCTGAGGATCGATATAGTTTACAATTGATTCATTTGAGCCGTGCATTATGAGAAAAACGACCGGAATACGAGCAAAGACATGACAAAGCTATTCTTCTGCATGAAAATGCACGACCTCATGTCGCAAAAGTCGTAAAAAATTACAGTTTGTTCCGACAGATGCAGCACAATTTGACAGCTCACCGGTTCACTTCTTTTGCAACCTCAAAAGACGAGACATTTTTTCGAGATGGAATTCACCACTGAAGAACGAAAACTAGTTGCGCACGTATTGTTCGACCGCAGCGTTGTCTCGAAATCGTTGCTCTCCTGATGCCTCACACGGGGCCACATGGGGCCAAGTCTGAATTGTAAGGTGAGTGTTCCAAATATAATTGGATGAGTTCAAAAGCTCGTATCAGTTCTATTCGTCTTTAGCGTCAATTAGCAGCTGGTAATAGTAGGCAGCATTTACCGTCTGTCATATAGAAAATCATTCAATAAAATACATTTCGAATCCAAAATAACCGTAGCCATCAGTTTTCCAGCGGACTGTTTCTCACCTTTCAGACCTTCACGAAACTTTTGAGCCTAATAAAACACTTGGGTCTTACTTAGAATAGTATCACCGAGCTGTGCCTCGAGTCTCATTAAAATTTCACTTGAGAAAACGTATAATTACGCGTTGCGCAACATTTCTTGTATAAAATAATTTGGTTTTAGCACTTGGGAGGCACTTGGCGCAATGTAAGTTCAAGGCTTCCTGAACCCATTTGGTTTTCAGTCTGGGACAAATTTTAAAATTTTCAATAACAAACAAATTAATACATAGTTAAGGCAGGATGGAACTATAGCATTCGAATACGAGGCTACATTAAGATGATCAATATACAAACGATGCAATAATTTAGAAGTAAATGATAATTCCACGAAGCGTTCCCTGCTACGAAACAAGCGGTTCGAGTTATTAGCATAACATCAACACTCTAGTATTTTTATATTTATAACCAATTATTACGTTCTATAAAGTTATTTTGAGACGGAATCCTCTCGCGATACGAGTAGTAAAACGCCATCGCGTACACTACGATATATCGGCGTTGGCACTTTTCGCAAGTGTTGATAAAATTGATATATTAACATTCAGCACTAAGAGGTTTAAAGCGACTAAATCTATGACAACCAGATAAAAAGAAGCTTCTGGAATCTTTGCTTTCCTATGTGCAATCATTAAATTGACAAATAGAACCAACAGCAATTTTAAAAAGCGACTAAATAGCCGAAAAGGAAAGCAGTTAATTACGGAAAATGTGCAATAATATTTACATTTCAAATGTCCGCTCCATACGATTATAAAAATGACGTATGTTTATAATCACCAGCAAAACAAATACGTTGCTACAACTGAAATCCTCGTAAACGGGAGTCAACGATATAAAAATGTAATCTTTATGATTCCATTCGTGGAGATGAAAGTTGTTCGACCCTCAATAAAACAAACTGAAACAACGAGAATATCCCAAATATTTTCGCGGAAAAATATTTATTTTTGCTAATTAAAGCTATTCGATTTTTTTTTTTACAATAGGAAATTAATACAATATAATATAACAATATTGATGCAATAAAAATGTAAAAGATTGGCGCAAAAAACGATTAGCACTTATTAGAACAAACAACCAACGAACAAACAGACATACATGCGATTTTTCAAGTATAGATAAACATACTTCATACAATTGTAAGAGGTCCATGATGCAACGAATTTTTATCCGATGATTTTTTGTAATGAAGATAGCTACGTAGAAATAAAAGATGAACTCCTTTTGTATTTTTATATATCACTAATAAATCTGTACAGCAAAATTCCGGGTGATATTTGAAGTTTCCTCGTAATATCTAGATTTGATATTAATTTACTTGTAAAAATAAGGATTTGGGTGGCCTGGGTGAATGTATATGTGACACTAAAGTGGTTAATACGTAATATGATATTTTTTCGGGGGGTGAGGGTGAATTTTCGGCCAAAATGAAAACCATAGGATTATTTAGCTGCCAAGACGTCATAGCGTTTTCTTGGATCCTCCATTGTTAGTATTTGGGACTCAAATCGCACAGTCCAAATCTAAAATTTATAAATTAGCTTGTTTGCTCTGCTGATTGCTTTGTATAGGGGCTGCTAATGTTTCTGTGCAAACAAGAAAGAGCGAGGCAAAAAAGGAACAACTTTGCAAACTTCTTTCGCGCACGGAATGAAAAATAAATTTAATTAATTATTTTAGTTGTGAAGTTTGCGTACATATTTTTTATTTTGTATAAACGTAAATTGTTTATGATCGCTGAGTTTATAAACAGGTTTAAAAAAACATAACCTCTAGGACTTAAATGAAAATTCATAACGAACTGTCAAAAGTTGCATTTGGCCATAGCTCGCATAAAATCGGCTAATGATTAATAGCGCGCTTTTGTATGAGATTCGCCGTTTCTCCCTATGCGAAAAAATATATCGTTTGTATGGAAATATAATGTAGCAATGCGAGCGCACTCAATTAAAATCGATGCTCGTTTTAAATCATTTTTATTATAGGCAACACTGACATATGCAAATTCAAATTAGTTTGACGTTTCAATATTTTCGACGCCATATTGAATCCGAATGACATTTCACTTATAGACTCTCTTCTGCGCTTCTCAAACATTGTTAATCGTTAAAATGAAGAGATATAAATATAGAAACATTAAATTCGCATTAAAATTATTAAATACGATTAATTTGTCGACCAATAAATTGCCATTATTTTCGAACATTTGCTATTTTATTACATTATTTTAATACATTAAAGCGTGATTCAGAGTGCGCCATGCGATTGTGACAGATGTTTGATTTCTTTATTATTGACATGTCGGAGCTCGTTAGTTTTCGTGCCCTGCAAAAAGAGAAAATTGCTTCCATTCAAGTAGTTTACCCCAACACACGTTCAACATAATCTTTTGAAATTATGTACACATCTCTGCTCGTTTTACTGTCGAAAATATAGAATTTTTATTATGTCGCCGCTTATGCTTCGAAATAAAAAGAACCGTCCCAGAGCAGTGCTTCTCAAGCATGAAAAATTGAATATAATTTTGCAGCTTGAAAATTCGATTTGGAATTCAATATTTCTATAATATATAGATTGTATAATATATATAAAACAACATATAATGAAATTGAAATTTGCTTCAAATTCACATGGAACAAAAAAAATTCCAACATAAATTAAGGATGTCATACTCATAATCTGAGGGTTTAAATATAGTCTCCTTAATATAATTATATAGAAGAAAAATTATGTTGTTTACGTGGACAGAAATAAAAACAGAGGTAACCCACAAAATAGTTTTTGAACGATCGTAAAATGAAGTTGCATGAGATAGCTGACACCTTAAAGATATCAAAAGGCAGTGTATTCACCATTTTGCATCAACATTTTTCCATAAGAAAGCTCTATTCCATGTGGGTACTGTGTTTGCTCACAATCGATCAAAAGCAACAACGCGTCCACAATTCAGAGCGCTGTTTGGAACTATTTCAGTGCATTAAAAATGATTTTTTCAAGCAGTATATGACAATGAACGAAACGTGAATCCATTTTCATCCCATAGGAAGTCAAATCGGCAGTCAGCTGAGTAGAAAGCAACTGGTGAAAGCCACCCAAAGCGACCAAAAACGCAAATTTCAACTGGCAAAGTTATGCTCTACGTATTTTAGAATTTTATGCATAACCTTGAGAAAAGAATTATCAATAGCAAATATTATATGGTGTTATTAGTGCGTTTGGTAGAAGATATTGCGAAAAAATGACCCCAAATGGAAATGCTCTTTCAGCAAAACAATGCATCGTGTAACGAGTCGATCGCAGCAATGGCAAAATTGTACGAATTTTGATAAAGCTTTATTAATCATCCTACGAGCTTATTGAGTGATTAGATAGTGCAATAATGATTCAGAGCAACGAGTGATCATGCGGAAGCAGGCATCAACTCAGGTCATAATTTAAAACTTAAAATAAGGACCCCAATTAATTATGTTTCATCCATATCGATGCAACCGTGACTTAATTTAATATTTTAAGTCTTTATATGCATATTAAAAATAAGAGTTATGAGTGTGGAGAATTTTAAAACCAAATTTAAAGATGTCCATATCAAATTATAAGCTTGGATTTACCACCACGTTAAAATCCTCTATCCCTTGGAAAATCTCCATATAGAAATAGCTCACATTTGTTCTATGAATTTCACATCCTAAACAACAAAATTATTTTAAATACTTTTTTTACTATGATTTTTTAATTAATTTCATAATGTTCATCATTGATTCCCATTTGCTATTAATTTATCAACCATCTATTGTTTAAATGGGCTCGTATTTCAAAGATTTAACGTTGTACATCATCATGTTGAAACGTGAAAGTCTTATTTTCAGAGCAAGTGGATCGCCCGGGGCGGCAGCCGGTGAGGCAAAAGTATACAACTTGAGCTTTTCTTTACAGAGAAATCGCATCTCGAATGCTCCGTATTTTATGTACTCCAATTCCTTAAGGGCTTTCCAAAAATACGCTAAAAATCATATTAGACTGGAGAGCTAAACGAAAAATATCGCATACGGACTCGTTTCGCCGTCGCAAAAAAAACGTAGCGCAAATAATTGACTTTGGAATAGTTGTTTTGAAGTTCGCGTTCCGAAATATTTTATAAGATCGTTCCCAACTTGTCCCAATGTAATTTTCGAGTCGTACCGGGATAAAAAACGAGCCGAAATAGTTTCCTGTTTGTGCGATATTTTGTATCGTAAAAATCGAAATGAAAGTCAGGACATAAATAACGCGCTTGATGTCCTGATTTATTGAAGGTTCCCTCTTTTGTAAAACAACCCACCCACAATAAATATTAAATAAATCCGAATTTTTCGGCAGTCGAGGCACAAAATGATGTATAAGCGAGCAATGTGTTTTGGATAATATTTTTAATTCCAAAATTTTGTTAATGCGGAACGTGTTTGGATTTACTTATTTATAGCAACGTGTCGTAAACATTTGATAGCCGAATGGATTATGGACTTAATGCTACACATGCTTATGCAAATATTAGTATCTTATTAAACATGCTAGTTTTTCTTTCTTTTCCGAGAAGATAAAATGCTTCAAGATCATTGACGCCAAGTGGACCAGAATTTTCGTAAATCTCTTCAACATAACAGACTTGTTTTGCATTACTAATAAACGATCCTAAAAAGTTCAAAATTTAACATAAACACTTTAATTATGTATATTTCTGAAATTATACACGCTTTGGGAATTTAATATATCCCTAGCTATCAACGAATAAATAATATTTTATGGCATAAAGTATGGATTTTAAAGTCGTTCAAATGTCCGTCGCGGCTTTGATTAGTGGTACGTATTCGGGAGGTTCAATTTTCGATGACTTTGTTGCATAAATCTAACTGAATTTATTGCATGGCGTTTATTATGTTGACTTTGAGGACTACCATGCCTTCAAATCGTTCATGCAAAATGTCCATCGTGGCATGCTCTGTATGATAAGTGGCATCGTCCCGTTGGAACCACATATTATCCAGTTTAGGTCACCAGAAATTACTATATCCTTCTATGATAATTTTCCTTGCTTTTATTTTTAGTCTTTAGTCTTTATTGAAATACCCTGTAATACTCTTAATATCTCAACACTCACAAACATAACTTTCGCTAATGCAATTCTTTAAGAGCAGAAAGAAGTGCTTATCTTGAGGTTGATCGATATAATTTTCTTGTATCGTTATTGTATATAACCTACTTTTCGCCACCAAACAAACATAAAACGCAGAATCATTTATTTTCAATCATTTATAAATTATCTTCGAAGTAGAAAATAGACTTGCCAAATCAAACAGAAAGCATATATTTTAAAACCAATGACAAAAAAGGTTTCAATACAATTGTTTCCAAAAAAAAATAGGACCGTGAAAATGGCAACAACTTTCGCAGCAACCCAATAGAATTAAATTTAATCCGCTCAATGCGCGACGCATCTATTGATGTGCGTCCATAATTCCCATGCACTATATCCGTATACATTTAAAATAGACAATTTTAATTTAGATCAGATAAGAGAACAACATTAATAAAATATCAAATCAGTTAGATTTAATTACACTTAAACCTTTTTATGTGCGGTAGATGTGTTCCGCAGAAAATCGCACAAAAAAAACCATGACTTACATAGAAAAAGTGTGGATGCATTCCATGGATTTTAAAAACCGCATAACTTTGAAATAGCTATAAAAAATGTATCTAAAATCGCATAAAAAAAGTTGAAAAACAGGAAAACAATAAGGCAATTAAAAAATCATAATTTTGATAACATTTAAAGGACGTCTTGCATCATTGGTAAAATTTAAAGGATGTCTGACATTTGGCATTTTAAATGCGTTGCGATTTTCGAAATGAAATAAATGTCATCATTGTTCTGTGTAGATTTTCTCTTTCCAATAATATAATTCATAATTAGTAAAGATGTCACTTTAGTCCCTAACTCAAAAAAATATCTCAAAATGGCGACTGAAAAATAAATCTTGATATAAATCTGGTAGAAATAATATAGGGTTATATAAGATTCGTACTCAGTTTGAAGTAAATTAATTAATTAAAACTTAAGATATGATGTCAACCATATTGTAAAAAGTAGTTTTTAGAAAAACGCGTTAAAAAAGAAGTAAGTAAAGTAAGACTGGCCAAGTTACTACTTCACTAAAATAGCTATAACTCCGTAAGTAGTTGGAATTTTCAAAATTCCTTTGGAGAATGTATTTTTAAAAGCAGAAAAATTGTAAAAATGCAAAAAAAATTGATTTTTTTCAAAAACAACAGATGCAATATGATTTACACAGTCCCAAATTATAATTTTTTTCCAAATTTCGAATAGTGTTGATGATTTATTTCCTGTTTTATCTAAAATATCTCGATACACACTCTTTATGAAATTAAAAAAATCTTTAAAAAACCGCATAACTTCGAAATCGCATAAAAAAAAGTCGCACAAAAAGAAGTTTCAGTGTACTTGTTTTATTACCTGCATGACGTCCCATAAGTGTCTTTCGCAAATGAACACAGATCTCATCATAGCTATGATTGAAGAAAACCCGCGATATAATGTTCGCGAAATAGCTAACAAGTTAGAAATTCCACGAACATCCGTCCATAACCATCTGACAAAATTGGGCTACATCAATCGTTCAGATGTGTGGCTTCCTCATGAACTGACTGACTCAAATAAACTTAAAGGTATTTCAACATGCGATCTTCTTCTTCAACGACATAGTAGCCAACTTTTTTAGAAGAGACTTGTCATTGGAGATGAAAGTTGGATACTCTATGAGAATATCCAATTAAAACGGTCTTGGACCAAGGGTACAGAAGCTTTAACTGTAGCTAAACCTGGCCTACATCCAAAAAAAAAGTTTTGCTATGCATTTGGTGGGACTGGAAGGGGTTGGTTAATTATGGGCTACTTCAGTAAGGTGATACGATCAATTCAACAAAATATTGTTTGCAACTAGACAATCTAAAGGATTTAATTGCCAGAAAATGGCCAGAATTAGCGAACAGACGAGGCGTTGTTTTTCATCACGATAACGACACGCCTAATGTGTCTTTGCTCGTCAGAAATAAATGATTATCATTTGACTGGGATGTTTTACCTCATCCTCCATACTCTCCGGATATTGCCCCTTTAGATTATTATTTATTTCTTTCATTGAAAAATTCTTTACGTGGTAATAATTTTAATTCAAAGAATGATATAAAAATGTGCCTTGATCAATATTTTGCCAATAAACTTGGGAAATTTTGGCAAGAAGGCATTATGAGGCTTCAGGAGAGATGAAGAAAGGTAATAGAACAGAATGGATCATATATTATTCAATTAATTTTGATATAATACAAATTATTGCTTATTTTTTTCTTAATATGAAAACGAAAGAAACATGATGCATCCATATTTTTCAAGTGCATAAACCGTTTTTAAGCAAGGATTTGGGGTTTCATCAAATTAATATTTCGTTTTTCTTGTGTTTTAGTATAGTTAGAGTTAATTTTTTTTAATTAAAAAAGGTTCAGTACCTCATTAACTAGTATACACGTAGATAATATGGTACTCATATCTCTTTCTGTCAAACAATATGCTTGAAGCCTTAAACGAAAGGAGGAATATTGTCTCAAAATTAAATGCCTTCACATAGGCATACCCCCTTCTTTTTCTTTCAACATCGACTAAAGCGGGATGCAAAATATAAATCCCCCAGGGAAGACATATCAGCGGCTTCAAAACGGTTGGCCGGAAAATTGACCCGATTTAAAGTTTCAAAAAAACTATGACGCACAACCTATTTTCTTTTCCGACACAAATGACATAAACCAAACGTCCGAGACTCTAATTGATTGTTTCGCGTAGTGGTTTATTTGCTTGGACCCGTAATGGAGGATTCTGCTTCAATTTTCATAAACAAGTTGTGTATTTTGCAGTCGGCCGTTTATTTGCCCAAACTTTATCGCTTCCGCCGGCTTCTAGAGGTGATTATCCACACAAAACGGCCATCGATAAAAATCCACGTGAAAAATAATTTCCGGGAATAGTGCAGAACCGTCCCGGCGATACCAGAGGAATCCTTCAAGCCCGGCGGGAGGGCGCCGGGAGTCTGCCTTTGCGGAACGCAAAATGGGGTTCGAATCCTCATTAAGCGGGCCTCTTAAAAGGGTTGAAGGATCCACCGCATACATCATACATGAACCCATTGAATTTTGCATCTCAATTTCAAACCTAAATTCTGACAAAGCAGATTATGTACCGTCGCAGATTAGGGATGCAAAATAGAATCACATCACAGTGTTTCAGTCGAGCAAAGAGCTACAACATTAAGAAAAATGCATACAATAATTAGAGTTTTTATCTTAAACATTTTAGAACGTTGTTGAACAAAATAATGGAGATGTTCAGGTGGTGATGATGCATGCAGTTACGAGACTAGTTAAGAACCGGCGGGAAGAACACACCTTTCCATGGCCAAGGCTATCATTAAATTATCTGTTATTATATGGACCCAATCAAGCGCTTGGGAGTAGCATCAACAAGTACATCAACAGTAGACCTGTGGTAATCCGGCGCTCCCTGTAATCCGACATCATAATACAAGTATAGTACATATGTACATTAAAACTTCGTCAATATAAAAAATGCAAAAATGTGAATGAATGAATCTTTTTGTTGACAAGTGAATTTACGATACAAAAGAGAACTGTAATAACTTTCAAAGTTAGGCAAGAGCCCTCTGGATATTTAACTTTGTATATGCTTTAAGCTTTAAGTGGTTTTTTAGGACAGAAACAGGCATACACCTATTTCTGGACCCATATTGGCCATGAAAGTAAAGCTTGCAAGGAGATAAAAAAGAAGACTTTGTAGCTAGCAAGGGAATGCTTTAAAATTCGTCATGAAATACATTTGATGACAGTAACAAGTTTTTATTTTTTATAAATGCTATGGCCATTGTGTTTATGACGTATAATATGAAAGCTTTTACTGTCTATGAATATCTCATGATTTTCATAATTTTTCGGATAACAAGGGGTCGTGAGCATTGCTCTATAGTCCGACAAATTCAACAATCCGACACTGCCTTGCGAAACGTTTGTCGGATTACCGTAGTTCTGCCGTATTTTTATATCAACAATACATCCCCGTTTTACGACCAACACGTCGCTAATCGCTTATGGTAATTCGACAAAGTCAATTCAATCAATTTTTTCAATGCGGATTGCACCAATGCTTGCATGCGGAATATCCTCGAAATATATGGATTGAATCGTCCTCATTTGCAAGTTCATCAAGTTTAATCCATTAAGTGAAGCCTCGTCTGCATCGGCCGGATCAATATGCAGAGAAAGCAACAAGTATATTACCGGCTGCATATATATTAGTAGTTTCATCAGGGAATTATTCCAACTATGGAGATTCCGAAGATAACTCCACAGGAGATTATTCTGGCATTATTCACGCTCAAAGCAGCGTTCAAAATTCAAAAAGTTCTACAAAACAGTCCATCTGAATATTCAAGAATCGCGTCTCGATCTGCATACTCTTTCCTGGATGTTTCAAAATTTCGAATAAATAAATACATCCGGAGCTGTATTTTAAGATGACCGAGATGCTATATCTTCAAAGGCCGGATCCGATGGCCAATTTTGAAACTTCGATTATTTTCCTATACACATCTGAAGAATTGATGACGTACACGCCTATAGTGTTGCTTTCATAGTCGGAATCGCTCCACAAATAACACTGTTACATCTTAATATACCCAGTTGTGCATTGAAGCTGCCGTTGTATGTATATATATATATAATGTCCCCAAAGAAAATAGGAAGATTAAAAAGCCCTGGTGTTGGCTTCTGAGTTGTGGAACGTAAGCAGTTGGAAGTAATTACAGGGAATAGGACAAAATAACGACCTTTAAATTTACACCTTCGTATTTATCATCATCATTCCGCGTGCAGGGCTGACACAAAGAATTTCATATAAATATATAGCATTTAAAATGGAGTCTTCTTTCATTTATTAACGATCTAATTCAGCAAACGTTACACCCATTCAAAATCCCTAGTTTTTTTACCTTTTGAGGAGTTCAGTCGCATATTTGCGATCGAATTCCAGTGATTCAGAAAGAGCATTCTTACACCATTAAGCTCGGAGAGAGACAGAGATAGAGACACGCTGCGCGCTCTTGACAGATAAGTGGATTTGTACGAATGATAAGTAGTGGACATACGAATATAACATCTAAGTTTATGATGATTTTAAATTAGCTCAGCTCTAGCTTTTGAGTACAAAAGGTTAGTGATATTTTTCACTGAATTGAAGTCTTACGTCTTGGTGGGGGAAGATGATCTCTCTAATTGTTGACATAAAATATAATTAGATCAACCTTTTAAATGAAGAAAAAGATCGTGTATTCAATCGAATTGTTACTGATGCGCTACTAAATACAATGCCTTTTCATGGTCAATGCATCATTGACGAGCAAAATATATTTGGCATTCAATATCTAACCATATTTTAAATATTCACAAGATTAAAAATGTGCAATTTTAAGACCAGCGTTTGAATCAATCGACTTTACGGGAGTGCATACGTGGCCACAATTATATATCGTTCCCATTTGCTTGTATTACAAAACGGACGGCTGGCGAAGGTTCCCGCAGGAGCGCATATGGACTTGACACGTTTAAATATAGCGAGGAGAACCGCAAATATCCAGAATCACCACAATTCTTGGAGTCGGCCCTGATAGTAATAACATCGAGCTATTTCAGTTACTCAAGGTATGCAGTAATCAAGGAATTCGTCTCCTTCCAGGTTTCCTGCTCTTTCTTGAAATATCTCCGCACTGCTATTACATTCCGGATATTCATTTACACCCCGCGAGACAATTAATCCCGGACTTAATTATTTTTCTGGCGAAATTCTCCGGCGAAAGAATCGGGATAATTGTCTTACTTATGCACGAACGACGCGCATTAAATCGCATTTAAATAATACAATGTCTTACAACCATATTAATAACCATTGCAACTTCTTCAAAAAAAGTCCAAATAATCTTCGGCTTAACATGTATGTCAACAATAGCTCGAATAAATCATAAAAAGTATTCATTTTTAACGTATTAATGAGACCGGAAAGTAATCAAAATTTTAAGACTAAAAGTCTATATCGAGTCATGGTTTAGGAAACGCATATATTTAATGCAATTCAAATGTGAAGGTTAGAAAATTTAATGAAGAATATTTGCTAACTTGTAGGTTATTTTCATTTGACGATGATGATGAATGATGATGACGGAACCTCAGGGATATTCGTATTCAGGAGTCGTTAGTAAAATCAAATCAACAGTTCAGGAACACCTTCATTTTATGAATTGTCACTAATCGCATTACAACAGCGATTCGTACTTAATTTTGAACTATATTATAAAAACTGTTGGGTCATCCTATAAATAAATGAAAGGCATGTATAAAAAAAATCTTAAGTATATTGAACGAAATTTGTGTCGACGTTGTTTTATACCCTTTTAGCACGGATGTGTCAACATTGCACACATAATACATGCATGCTTTGGGAGTTCTACCGGGATACTGATGTAATATATACAAACCTTCCAGCGTTTCCGGTCTGGAAACTATAAAATTGAAAATATAACAAGCTCAAGACTATTCCTGGAGTTAGATGATGCAGTTTTGCAGATTGTAATAGAGCAAAATAAAATTATAACGACATAAGAATTAGCTAAAAAACATGCAATCCAATCAATTTATTCAAACAATCATCAATCAAATCAATAATTTTCTCAAAATATTAAAAATTGGACATTAAGAAGTACTATGGATTGAAATAGGAAAATAGGCATTTTCTAATAGATTATGCTCTCCATTTGATGAAATATGGATGTTTTGGGCTATTAGCAATGAGCAAAGTCATAATTTAAAAAAAATATAAGTATGAGGCTTTATCATTATGATTCCTCAATAGTCGGTAAGAAAGATTTTGTATATTGAAAAAAATGTATATTGATAATAATAATTTGCATTTCAAATATACACCATAAGTACGATTGGCGATTTCTACTCATTAGCATAAAGATAACACCCCCGATTATTTGGTAACTATTATAACTGTATTTAAGCAAAATTTAATATTACAACATATGGACAGGTCAATTATTTTTTAAATTTTATTTAGAAAATTGAATTTATCCTCCTTTAGTATTCATAGGAAATCGCCAAACATGCAAATGGAAAAAAAATAATAAAAATAAGTATGCATAATAAATTTATTAATAAATCCAAGCGTAAATTGGACACAAAATGTTGTAAATCATGTTGTAAGTTAAAAATCGTAAATTTTAGTATGTGTTTTAATAATAATAAACACAATAAAATTGCCTAAATTTAAATAAAACCAAATCAATATAAAGTTGCATTTGAATAAAGAGAAATTGCAAGGGCGATAATAGATGTCGCGTCGATAGCAGGTGGCGATATTAAGCATTATCGCACACACTTAAGCTTTACACTCATTAAAAGGACATTTAATGATTTCGCAATGGGACAATCCCGCACACAATAGCTTGCAATTATCACCACAACCATCATTCGCTTCTAGACCATCAACACGTTTAGACCTTCCCTACAACGAAATGTCTTCGGTTCGCGACGACCAATTCGAAAGCCCGATGGAGTCTGGAAAAACTCTGAACACGGACGAGGGCGTCCTGGTGACTACGGAAGCACCAAACTCTCCCAAGTACAAGGTCCGGCCGATGAACGTCCGGAATCTCTTGATGTCCCATGATAATGTGGTCAAAAGATGGAAGGCGACGGGGGATCCCATATACTTGCAGGCTATCATAAGTTTGAACTTCAACATCGAGAAATCTTCCCTGAAGCGCTTGACAAAACGCAGAAATAAATGATGCAAAAATATTCATCGCCGCAGGATAAAACGGTCCTTTTCAGGACCACTAGTTTTTCGATCGGTATAATGAAGCTTATGCTATACAGGGGATTTGATATATGGACCGGCAATTTTATTTTTAGAAACTAAGAGAAAAGTATCTTGGTTTTTCTTCAATAGTTTGAAGAAATACCCTAAATTTCACCCTTAAATCGTTATAACTTTTTAATCTGGACTCATAATAGCACGAAATAACTGTTTTTTGTATTTTGCAACGTATTTTAATTTTAAATAAATCATCATTAAAATGAATGCGTTTTAAATGCGTTTAAAAGAATAAAATATCATTAAAATATTGTTTTCAGTTAGAAAATAGTTTTTGATTATAAAAACCTATACTTTGCACTCATTGAATGCTCATTTTCAACAACAAATAATATGTTTACAACACCAAATATGTTCATATTTTATAATTCAATATATATACTAACTAATTTTATCCCATTTTTTTGCTCGCTTGCTATAGACAAATTGTAAATGCTATTTATTTGAATGAATGCATAAAATATGTTGTTTAGCATCTAAATATAATATAAATTATTCCATATTTGGAGAAAAGCATCATAAAAGTGGTCCCGCTTTTAATGGATGAATTTTGAACTCGTTTTATATGAATCGACAATATATTTAATTATTATAATGAATTCGTTTTAAATGCGCTTTAAAGAAATACATTAATTGATAGACTATACTGATGAGCCTATAGAAATCTTTATTTTGAAATAAATATTCTGAGAATTGTTTCTATGCAATTAGTGAAATCGATCCACCCACAGCCGATAAGCCTTCTTGTAAATCACACAAGTACTCGAAAGCTTCACCATTTCCTTGCCAACCTTGTTCGCATCCACATCGAGCACCATGTCATCATCGCGACGGAATCAGATGGAGTCCCTGACGACTAAGTTAGAAAAGCTGAAAGTATCAGCCGATGGCGCTGCGAACGCCTCAAAGAGAGTCGTGGAATCTGGACGGATTCAAAAGAAGCGCACATCATCGCAAGACGACAAATATCTTCCTGCGCACATCCAATGTCTGCTCAAGTATCGAAATGACATCAAAAGCCAATGGAAGGGAACAAACAATATAAAATTATTGAACGTCATTATTGACCTCAACAATGTGATTATCAAACAGCTGAAAGATTTGAAAGCAGAACGACTCAAATCGAAAACAACTTGATCGCAATTGTCAATTTAAAACGGTCCTTTTCAGGACCAAAATTATTTTTATCGGTTGAACGTAACACGAGCTATACGTTTCAATTTTATTTTATTTAAGGAACGCTTATATAAAAAAATCTGCTTCATATCAAGGATAGATGCATACATTTTTTAATTATTATTTTGCACATCCCTAGACCAATAAATCCAACGGTGTCAGGTCTAGATACCGTACGGGCCACGGAATAGGGCTGCCAAAAGAATTAGTTTACACGATAGAGATGTCCACAAAATAAATTTGTATTTAATGCATGTTTTGCAACAAATTGCATTTGTATGACATGTAGCACATCGCTGGAAAGGGTATAAAATATGTTTAAAATAGTTTTTTTATTTAAAGAATTTAGAAGTTGACCTTCTACATTCATACGGAAATTATACTTTTTATAGCTCAACGGCACATTTTATGTGATTTTGGATAGTAGGAAATAATTTTTTTAAACCATTTGCACAAAATAAAGATTTATTTAAATAAAAAATATATTTCAAAATACAAAATAGTTATTTAGTGTTATTACAATCACAGATTAAAAACTTAATTGATTTAAAGGTGAATTTTAGGGTATTTTTCCAAAATGTTGAAAAACAATTCGATTTCGAAAACCCTGACACTTAGGACTTAGTGCATATGTATAAAACGTAGCAAAAGACCCCCTTACCCCGAAAAAAAGATTGTCGGTCCATTTGTCAAAACACCTTATATAGATATGATTCTTAAAAATAGCCATTCGGTATTGTAAATATTATTTAGATGTTTTTATTAAACCAGTTATATTATATATTTTTATGTTAAATCTTTTTAATTTGGGCTTATTTGCATGTTATAATATAAGTATGGAGCTTTATAACTTTTAATTCCTCAATAGTTGGTACGGAAGATTTCACAAGTTAAAAAAATGTATATTGATAATAACAATTTGCATGTTAAATATGAAATATTGAGCAAAGGCTTCTCTTTTTGAATAAATAGATTACTCCCCCAATTGATAAGCAAAATTTCCAATTTAAAAACCAGGAATTATTTCAACTTATAAAATATGCTATGGAATAATATTCAATAATATCTTGGAATTTTTCATCATAATTACAATTGATGGTTTCTACTCATTAGCATAAAGATAACACCCCCGATTATCGATTAAATATTAAAACTGTATTTAAGCAAAATTTAATATTACAGAATATGGGACAGGCCATTTATTTTTGAAATGCTATTTGGAAAATTGAATTTATCTTCCTTTAATATTCATAGGAATTCGCCAAACATGCAAATGGAAAAAAAAAGTTGAATAAAAATAAGTATGCATAATACATTTATATATAAATCCTTGCGTAAATTGGGCACAAAATGATGTATAAGTGATCATGTTGTAAGTTAAAAACTGCAAATTTTAGTATGTGTTTTAAACGTAATAAAGTTGCTTAAATTTAAATAAAACCAAATCAATATAATGTTGCATTTGAATAAAGATAAATTGCAAGGCCGATAATAGATGTCGCGTCGATAACAGGTGGCGATATTAAGCATTATCGCACACACTTAAGCTTTACACTCATTAAAAGGACATTTAATTATTTCGCAATGGAACAATCCCGCACACAATAGCTTGCAATTATTACCAAAACCATCATTCGCTTCTAGACCATCAACACGATTAGACCTTCTCTACAACGAAATGTCTTCGGTTTGCGACGACCAATTCGAAAGCCCGGTAGAGTCTGGAAAAACTCTGGACACGGGCGAGGGCGTCCTGGTGACTACGGAAGCACCAAACTCTCCCAAGTACAAGGTCCGGCCGATGAACGTCCAGAATCTTTTGATGTCCCATGATAATGTGGTTAAAAGTTGGAAGACGACGAGGGATCCCATATATCTGCAGGCTATCATAAGTTTGAACTACAAAATCGAGAAAGCTTCCCTGAAGCGCTTGACAAAACGCAGAAAAAAATGATGCAAAAATATTCATCGCCACAGGATAAAACGGTCCTTTTCAGGACCACTAGTTTTTCGATCGGTATAAATGAAGCTTATGCTATACAGGGAATTTGATAGATGGACCGGCAATTATTTTTTTTTTTTTTTGGAAACTAAGAAGGAAGTGTCGAAATATTATTTTTCTTCAATATTTTGAAAAAATACCTTAAATTTCACCTTTAAATCGTCGTAACTTTTTAATCTGGACACCACTTTTACTCTGGAGGAGGCGAAACACCAGGAGAAAGACCAACTTCTGGCTAACGGGCACCCGAAGTTATAGATCATGTTGTAAGTTAAAAACGGTAAATTTTATTATGCGTTTTAAAAATTATAAATTCATTAAAATTGCCTAAATTTAAATACAACTAAATCGATATAAAGTTGCATTTGAATAAAGATAAATTGCAAGGCCGATAATAGATGTCGCGTCGATAACAGGTGGCGATATTAAGCATTATCGCACACACTTAAGCTTTACACTCATTAAAAGGACATTTAATTATTTCGCAACGGAACAATCCCGCACACAATAGCTTGCAATTATCACCAAAACCATCATTCGCTTCTAGACCATCAACACGTTTAGACCTTCTCTACAACGAAATGTCTTCGGTTCGCGACGACCAATTCGAAAGCCCGGTGGAGTCTGGAAAAACTCTGGACACGGACGAGGGCGTCCTGGTGACTACGGAGGCACCAAACTCTCCCAAGTACAAGGTCCGACCGATGAACGTCCAGAATCTCTTGATGTCCCATGATAATGTGGTGAAAAGTTGGAAGACAACGAGGGATCCCATATATCTGCAGGCTATCATAAGTTTGAACTTCAACATCGAGAAAGCTTCCTTGAAGCGCTTGACAAAACGCAGAAATAAATGATGCAAAAGTATTCATCGCCGCAGGATAAAACGGTCCTTTTCAGGACCACTAGTTTTTCGATCGGTATAATGAAGCTTATGCTATACGGGGAATTTGATAGATTGACCGGCAATTATTTTTTTTATGGAAACTATGGGAGAAATGGCTTGGTTGTCGAAAAAATATTATTTTTCTTCAATATTTTCAAAAAATACCCTAAATTTCACATTAAAATCGTTGTAACTTTTTAATCTGGACACATAATAGCACGAAATAACACTAAATAAATGTTTTTTGTATTTTGCAATGTATTTTTATTTTTTTAATAAATCATCATTTTATGCAACTGGTTTAAACAAAATTACTTATGTGCTTCCAAAGACACATAAAATGTGCAAACCAATACGAAATGTTAACTTCTAAATTCTTTAAACAAAAAACAACAACAACTATTTTGAACTTAATTTATTTTTAAAAAACCTCTAAATTATTCCCTTTCCAACGATATGCCACATTTCATATAAACCTTTCAATGAGTCGTTAACTTTGAAGAGGTATCAGTTCGCCAAGATCAGGGTTAAGAAAATACTTTTTATGTTTAAGATGTTTCTATTAAATTTATTCAAATTGGCCACCTCTGCTTCGTATGCACGCTCGAAACCTTTTATATTATTTCAGCTGTAGTTATCTAAAGTAGCATTTCCTCTTTCATTTTTGCAAAGGTGGCTATTATTCTTTCAATTAGGATTTATTATCTCTATCGTTTAAATTAATCCTTTTGGCGGCCCTATTCCGTGGCTCGCACGGTCTCTACACCTGACACCGTTGGATTTATTGGTCTAGGGACGTGCAAAATAATAATTAAAAAATGTATGCCATCTATCCTTGATATGAAGCAGATTTTTTATATAAGCGTTCCTTAAAACAAAATAAAAATTGAAACGTTGCGTTCAACTGAGGATAAATTCAAGGAGGATAAATTCAATTTTCTAAATAACATTCAAAAAATAAATGACCTGTTCCATATATTGTAACATTAAATTTTGCTTAAATACAGTTGTAATAGTTACCAAATAATCGGGGGTGTTATCATTATGCTAATGAGTAGAAATCGCCCATAAGTGTCTGTTACTTATGCTGACAAATTCCAAGAAATTTTATAATTACATAGCATATTTTATAAGTAGAGATAATTCCTGGTTTTTAATTTGGAAATTTTGCTTATCAATTGGGGGAGTAATATATTTATTTATAAAGAGAAACCTTGGTTCAATATTTAATATTTGACATGCAAATTATTATTATCAATATACAAATTTTTAACTTGTGAAATCTTTCGTACCGACTATTGAGGAATTAAAAATTATAAAGCCTCATACTTATATTATAACATGCAAATTAGCCCAAATTAAATAGGATTTAACATAAAAGTACGTATTGTAACTGGTTTAATAAAATCATCTAAATAATATTTACAATACCGAATGGCTATTTTTAAGAATCATATCTATATAAGGTATTTGACAAATGGACCGACAATCTTTTTTTCGGGGTAAGGGGGTCTTTTGCTACGTTTTATACATATGCACTAAGTGTCAGGGTTGTCGAAATAGAATTGTTTTTCAACATTTTGGAAAAATACCCTAAAAAATCACCTTTAAATCAATTAAGTTTTTAATCTGTGATTGTAATAACACTAAATAACTATTTTGTATTTTGAAATATATTTTTTATTTAAATAAATCATTATTTTGTGCAAATGGTTTAAAAAAAAATTACTTCTATCTTTCCAAAATCACATAAAATGTGCCGTTGAGCTATAAAAAGTGTCATTTCCTTATAATGTGGAAGGTCAACTTTTGAATTCTTTTAATAAAAAAACTATTTTAAATTTAGTTTATACCCTTTCCAGCGATGTGCTACATGTCATACAAATACAATGTGTTGCAAAACATGCATTAAATACAAATTTACTTTGTAAACATCTCTATCGTGTAAACTAATTATTTTGGCAGCCCTATTCCGTGGCTCGCACGGTCTCTACACCTGACACCGTTGGATTTATTGGTCTAGGGACGTGCAAAATAATAATTAAAAAATGTATGCCATCTATCCTTGATATGAAGCAGATTTTTTATATAAGCGTTCCTTAAAACAAAATAAAAATTGAAACGTTATGTTCAACTGAGGATAAATTCAAGGAGGATAAATTCAATTTTCTAAATAACATTCAAAAAAAATGACCTGTTCTATATGTTGTAATATTAAATTTTGCTTAAATACAGTTATATTAGTTACCAGATAATCGGGGGTGTTATTATGCTAATGAGTAGAAATCGCCCATAATTGTCTAGTATTTATGCTGACAAATTCCAAGAAATTATATTATTACAAAGCATATTTTATAAGTAGAGATAATTCCTGGTTTTTAAATTGGAAATTTTGCTTATCAATTGGGGGTGTAATCTATATATTTATAAAGAGAAACCTTTGTTAAATATTTGACATGGAAATTATTATCATCAATATACATTTTTTTACTTTTATAAGTCTTCCGTACCAACTATAGAGCAATTAAAAATTATAAAGTCGCACACTTATATTATAGCATGCACATAAGCCCAAATTAAATAGGATTTAACATAAAAATATATAATATAAGTGGTTTAATAAAAACATCTAAATAATATTTATAATACCGAATAGCTAGTTTTAAGAATCGTATCTATTGTATATAGGGTGTTTGGCAAATGGACCGACAATTTTTTTTGGGGGTAAGGGGGTCTTTTGCTACGTTTTATACATTTACACTTAGTCCTGAGTGTCAGGGTTGTCGAAATAGAATTGTTTTTCAACATTTTGAAAAAATTTCACCTTTAAATCAATTAGCTTTTTAATCTGTGATTGTATAATAATAACACTAAATAACCATTTTGTATTTTGAAATATATTTTTAATTTTAATAAATCATTATTTTGTGCAAATGGTTTAAAAAAATTACTTCCAACTTTCCAAAGTCACATAAAATGTGCCGTTGAGCTATAAAAAATGTCATTTCCGTATGGAAGTTTTTTTTTTTTTTTTTTTTTTTTTTTTTTTTTTTTTTTTTTTTTTTGAACAATCTATCCTTTGGGGGACATTCAGTTCTTATTATGACGTTTCTGTCTCGTGTAGGTCCCCATTCGTTAATGAGGACCTAATGTTCATTCATTTGAATCTTTTGTCCAGGTCATGAACCAAATATCTTTTCAGCCTGCGCGTTCCGGAGTTTTGGCTAATCAGCTCTTCAACAAGGCGGTTGGGGTGTGTGTTTAACCTTCTTTTGTACTTCTGGCTATGGCTTTCGATCTCCTGCCTCACTGTTGGTATGCTCAATATGCTGTGTATTGTTTCGTTTGTAACGTACCATGGAATGTTGCCTATGGTACGTAGCACTTTAGATTGAAAGCGTTGGAGAATTTCTATATTGGAGTTCGATGCGGTTCCCCAGAGCTGTATCCCATATGTCCAGATTGGTTTTAGTAAACTTTTGTATATTAGTGTTTTGTTTATTAGGGACAGTTCCGATTTTCGGCCCATTAGCCAATACAGCATTCTGATTTTGATTTCCAGTTGCTTTTTCTTCTTTTTTATGTGCGTCTTCCATGTTAGACGTCTGTCTAGGTGCATACCGAGATATTTAACTGCATCTGCCTGTGGCAGTGCGCAATCATTCAGTGAGACAGGTGGACACGTTTCTCGTCTATTAGTGAAAGTGACATGCGTAGATTTACTTTCATTGGCCTTTATACGCCATTTCTTGAGCCATTTCTGTATATTGTTGAGGTCATGTTGGAGCAGTTGAGACGCTATTGCCGGGTCGTTGTGCGAGGTTAGAAGAGCTGTGTCGTCCGCGAAGGTGGCCGTTGTCGTGGTGTCCGTTGTCGGAATGTCGGCTGTGTATATAAGATATAAAATTGGGCCAAGTACGCTGCCTTGTGGGACGCCGGATTTTATGTCGTGGAGCGTGGTGGCTTCATCTTCGTATTTGACGTAGAATGTTCTGCTGGTCAGGTATGATTTGAATATGGAAAAGTAGTTTGTGGGCAGTTGTTTTCCGATTTTATATAGCAATCCCGGATGCCACACTTTGTCAAAAGCCTGAGTTACGTCCAGGAATGCTGCCGAACAATATTTTCTGTCTTCTAAGTCCTTGTGTATTCTATTGAAGATCCTGTGTATTTGTTCCACAGTCGCATGTTGTTGACGAAATCCAAATTGATGATTGGGTATTAGATTGTTTTCTTCGATCAATGGCTTGAGTCTCTTCAGTAGTAGTTTTTCAAAAAGTTTGGAAATTATTGGGAGTAAACTGATGGGTCTGTATGATTTGACGTCATGTATATCCTTGCCGGGCTTGGGGATTAGAATAATCTTAGCCACTTTCCATTGCGGGGGGAAATAGCCCATTTTTAGTACCGCATTGAATGTTTGTACCAAGAACTTAAATCCTTTAGTAGGGAGTTCCTTTACCATTCTTCCCGTAATGAGATCGTAGCCAGACGATTTTTTAATGTCGACCTTTGCTATGACTGATCTGACTTCTCGCTTTGTGAATTTTTTGATGCAAATGGTTGTTTTTTTTGTAATTGGCGGCCGGTGAATCTCATCTTCGCTTTCTGAAGTATTCATGTTTATGTGTGGAGTGAATACTTCTGTCAAGTGACTAGCGAATATTTCCGCCTTTTCTTTGCTATTTCTAGCCCATTCTCCATTTTTCTTTTTGATAGGTGGTGATGTTACTTGGGGTTGTTTTAAATATTTTGTAGCTTTCCATAGTGAATAATCTGTGGCTTCAGTGGCGGTTAGCCCGTTGAGGTAGTCACTGATTGCTTCATTTTTGCTTTTGGTGATGGCATTTTTAAGGTTTTTTATAGCTCGGTTTAGTTTGTTTTTGTTTTCTGGCGATCTCGTTATTTGCCAAAGTTTTCTTATTTTGCGTTTTTCTGCGATTTTCTGTTTGATTGTTGTGCTTAACTGTTCTTTTTTATTTTTTTGCGTCCATTCCGGAGTTGAATTCTTTGCGGCTTCCCGCAGAGTAGAGTTAAAAAGTTCAACTGCGTCCGTGATGTTCTTTTTTGTTTTAAGGGGTATATTTGCCGTCAAGTGGTTGTCAATTAGTTCGCGATAATCGTTCCAGTTTGTGCGGTTATTGGTTAGTGTTAAGGGCTTTAGTATTTTCCTCACATGACTGCTCATCGTGACTATGACGGGAGAATGGTCGGAGGACAGATCAAGACTGGACTCTGCCTTGAAGTAGGCTGCTGATATTCCCCTTATAACGCAAAAGTCAATGGTGTCTGGGATTTTTTTCCTGTCAGTTGGCCAGTACGTGGGTTGATTTGATGATATTGTAGCAAGATTCAACGCAGTGATTGCCTTGTGTAATTCTCGTCCTTTGGTGGTTATCAGCCTCGAGCCCCATTGCGTATGTTTGGCATTATAATCTCCACCAGCGATGAATTTATTTCCAAGAGTGTTGTAAAATCTTTGGAAGTTTTCTTTTTATGGAAGTGGAAGTTCAACTTCTAAATTCTTCAAATAAAAAAAACTGTTTTAAACTTAGTTTATACCCTTTCCAGCGATGTGCTACATGTCATACAAATGCAATTTGTTGCAAAACACGCATTAAATACAAATTTATTTTGTGGACATCTCTATCATGTAAACTAATTCTTTTGGCAGCCCTATTCCGTGGCTCGCACGGTCACTAGACCTGACGCCGTTGGATTTATTGGTCTAGGGACGTGCAAAATAATAATTAAAAATATATGCCATCTATCCTTGATACGAAGCAGATTTTTTATATAAGCGTTCATTAAAACAAAATTAAAATTAAAACGTATAGCTCGTGTTACGTTCAACCGATAAAAATAATTTTGGTCCTGAAAAGGACCGTTTTAAATTGACAATTGCGATCAAGTTGTTTTCGATTTGAGTCGTTCTGCTTTCAAATCTTGCAGCTGTTTGATGATCACATTGTTGAGGTCAATAATGACGTTCAATAATTTTATATTGTTTGTTCCCTTCCATTGGCTTTTGATGTCATTTCGGTACTTGAGCAGACACTGGACGTGCGCAGGAAGATATTTGTCGTCTTGCGATGATGTGCGCTTCTTTTCAATCCGTCCAGATTCCACGACTCTCTTTGAGGCGTTCGCAGCGCCATCGGCTGATACTTTCAGCTTTTCTAACTTAGTCGTCAGGGACTCCATCTGATTCCGTCGCGATGATGACATGGTGCTCGATGTGGATGCGAACAAGGTTGGCAAGGAAATGGTGAAGCTTTCGAGTACTTGTGTGATTTACAAGAAGGCTTATCGGCTGTGGGTGGATCGATTTCACTAATTGCATAGAAACAATTCTCGGAATATTTATTTCAAAATAAAGATTTCTATAGGCTCATCAGTATAGTCTATCAATGAATGTATTTATTTTAAACGCATTTAAAACGAATTCATTATAATAATTAAATATATTGTCGATTCATATAAAACGAGTTCAAAATTCATCCATTAAAAGCGGGACCACTTTTATGATGCTTTTCTCCAAATATGGAAAAATTTATATTATATTTAGATGCTAAACAACACATTTAATGGATTCATTCAAATAAATAGCATTTACAGTTTGTCTATAGCAAGCGAGCAAAAAAGTGGTATAAAATTCAGTTAGTATATTGAATTAAAAAATATGAACACATTTGGTGTTGTAAACATATTATTTGTTGTTGAAAATGAACGTTCAATGAGTGCAAAGTATAGGTTTTTATAATCAAAAACCATTTTTTAACTGAAAACAATATTTTAATGATATTTTATTCTTTTAAACGCATTTAAAACGAATTCATTTTTAATGATGATTTATTTAAAATTAAAATACGTTGCAAAATACAAAAAACAGTTATTTCGTGCTATTATGAGTCCAAATTAAAAAGTTATAACGATTTAAGGGTGAAATTTAGGGTATTTCTTCAAACTATTGAAGAAAAACCAAGACACTTTTCCCTTAGTTTCTAAAAATAAAATTTGCCGATCCATCTGTCAAACGCCCTGTATAGCATAAGCTTCATTATACCGATCGAAAAACTAGTGGTCCTGAAAAGGACCGTTTTATCCTGCGGCGATGAATGTTTTTGCATCATTTTTTTCTGCGTTTTGTCAAGCGCTTCGGGGAAGCTTTCTCGATTTTGTAGTTCAAACTTATGATAGCCTGCAGATATATGGGATCCCTCGTCGTCTTCCAACTTTTGACCACATTATCATGAGACATCAAGAGATTCTGGACGTTCATCGGCCGGACCTTATACTTGGGAGAGTTTGGTGCTTCCGTAGTCACCAGGACGCCCTCGTCCGTGTTCAGAGTTTTTCCAGACTCCATCGGGCTTTCGAATTGGTCGTCGCGAACCGAAGACATTTCGTTGTAGGGAAGGTCTAAACGTGTTGATGGTCTAGAAGCGAATGATGGTTTTGGTGATAATTGGAACCTATTGTGTGTGGGAATTGTTCCATTGCGAAATCATTAAATGTCCTTTTAATGAGTGTAAAGCTTAAGTATGTGCGATAATGCTTAATATCGCCACCTGCTATCGCCGCGACATCTATTATCGGCCTTGCAATTTCTCTTTATTTTAATGCCACATTATATTGATTTGGTTTTATTTAAATTTAAGCAATTATAGTATAATGGGATGATTTGAACTTTTTATAGTTCATTAAACAATTTGCTAGCTGTAGCCGAAATAACTTTTTTCCTTTTAACCTATTGGCGGTCCCGTATTTAATAGGTGAATTTTTTAACTCATTTTATATTAATCCACAATATATTGAATTATGTTCCCCCCGAGCCCTTTTACATTTCCAATCGAGTAGCAGTAGACCCGTCGGAAAACTTCGGCTACGCTGGGCTGATCAGGTGAAAAAAGACGTCGCTCTCACAGGACTATACAGGCACCACCAAAAGTAAAGTAAGTAATATATTGAATAATTATAATGAATTAATTTTATTAAACCAGTTACATTACATACGTTTGTGTTAAATCCTGTTTAATTTGGACTTATTTACACGTTATAATATAAGTTATGAGGCTTTATAATTTTTAATTCCTCAATAGTCGGTACGAAAGATTTCACAAGTCAAAAAAATGTATATTGATAATAATAATTTGCATGTCAAATATGAAATATTAAACAAAGGCTTCTCTTTATAAATAAGTACATTACTCCCCCAATTGATAAGCAAAATTTGCAATTTAAAAACCAGGAATTATTTCAACTTATAAAATATGCTATGGAATAATATTCAATAATATCTTGGAATTTTTCATCATTATTACAATTGACGGTTTCTGCTCGTTAACATAAAGATAACACCCCCGATTATCTATAAATATTAAAACTGTATTTAAGCAAAATTTAATATTACAAAATATGGGACGGGCCATTTATTTTCGAAATGCTATTTGGAAAATTGAATTTATCTTCCTTTAATATTCATAGGAATTCGCCAAACATGGAAATGGAAAAAAAAGTTGAATAAAAATAAGTATGCATAATATTATACATTTATATATACATCCTTGCGTAAATTGGGCACAAAATGATGTGTAAGTGATCATGTTGTAAGTTAAAAACTGCAAATTTTAGTATGTGTTTTAAACATAATAAAGTTGCTTAAATTTAAATAAAACCAAATCAATATAATGTTGCATTTGAATAAAGATAAATTGCAAGGCCGATAATAGATGTCGCGTCGATAACAGGTGGCGATATTAAGCATTATCGACCACACACTTAAGCTTTACACTCATTAAAAGGACATTTAATTATTTCGCAATGGAACAATCACCGCACACAATAGCTTGCAATTATCACCACAACCATCATTCGCTTCTAGACCATCAACACGTTTAGACCTTCCCTAAAACGAAATGTCCTCGGTTCACGACGACCAATTCGAAAGCCCGATGGAGTCTGGAAAAACTCTGGACGCGGGCGAGGGCGTCCTGGTGACTACGGAAGCACCAAACTCTCCCAAGTACAAGGTCCGGCCGATGAACGTCGGGAATCTCTTGATGTCCCATGATAATGTGGTCAAAAGTTGGAAGACGACGAGAGATCCCATATATCTTCAGGCTATCATAAGTTTGAACTACAACATCGAGAAAGCTTCCCTGAAGCGCTTGACAAAACGCAGAAATAAATGATGCAAAAGTATTCATCGCCGCAGGATAAAACGGTCCTTTTCAGGACCACTAGTTTTTCGATCGGTATAATGAAGCTTATGCTATACAGGGAGTTTGACAGATGGATCGGCAAATTTTTTTGGAAGCTATGGGGTCTTTTGCTATATTTCACACATTGACTCTATGTCATAAGTGTAAAGGGTTGTCGAAATAGAATTTTGAAACATTTTGAAAAAATCTCAAAATTTCACCTTTAAATCGTCACAACTTATTAATCTTTGGATGGAATAAAGTATACTAAATTTATGGGATACTCCAAGCATGCGCCAAAATGAATCCAACCTCAGCTTGAAATAAATCAGGAGACCCAAAAACATCGAGCAGCTTAGGCAATCTGCATAAAGAGGATCTCCCTCAATGGGGAGTTTTTTTTTACCAAAAATTCATTTGGGGGCTATCTGGATTCAGCAGGATACCCGATTTAGCCCCATGTGACTCTTTTTGTAGGACTGTCTGAAATCTGGCTCAACTCTTCGCCAGCTTCAAAGCTCGACTATCTCAATGTCCAGAATGGAGGCCACGTTGATGATATAATTATTACAACATCTAATATATAAAAAATAATCTTTGTTTGTTCGTATTTAATGCGCTGCTATACCGTTCATTCGATTGCGATAAAACTTTGTCAACTTATTGTTTATACTTGCGGAAATAACATAAGTATAGTAAACATATTGTTTGTGTGTGCAATTTGTTATGCGAGACGTTTGTTGACGCATATTTGTCTGGTGGTTGCTAAGGTAAATAAAGCACTACAATCGTCGATTTGTTATGTATTTGCCAAGTCTTTGGTCTTCGGTGATCTATTTATTTATTTATTTATTTAGAAATTTATTCACAGCTTACGCCATATTACATAGAAACAAGTGAAATGAAATACAATGTAAAAAAAAAAAAAAATAATGTAAAAATAAAAAGATAAATATAAAATAAAATAAAGATAAAAAAAAAAAAATAAAATAAAATAAAATAAAATACATATAAAGATAATAAAAATAATAAAAAAATATAAAATGAAATTAATCATAAAAAATCAAAATTAATAACGATAAATAAAAGAATAATCAAATTTTTAGAAAAACAAAATAAAAATATGCATAAATATATATATATATATATAATAATAAAAAAAATAAAACATTAGCAATTAAAAAATTAAAGAATAATAATAATATAAGAATTAAGAAGATATTTAGGGGGGCCTAAATATTAACCCTATCCACCTCTTAAATATGATAGAGGCGAGGTCGATCGATGCTGATCTCACTAAGGCGTTTCCTGAAGAGAAGACGCGGCACTTCATAGACACTGCAGCTCTACGAAGGAGCGCCTCGAGTTGGGGAATGCGCCCGTAGAGGAACATTCCCGATGCACTACAACTCCTGGGCAGCCCGAATAGTGCTCTATAACAATTGTTATATTGCACCCGTAGCTGTCGCATGCTGCTCTGCCGGAACTGTGTCCAAAGTTCTCCCGTGTACATGGACGTGCAATACGTTAGGAAAAGCTGACGCTTGACTGCATCGCTGCATTTAAAGAAGCGTCGCGCCAACATGTTTCCCCGCATGCACATGGCTCTTCTTTGCCTGTCTATATCGGCATCATCGCTGAGATTGTCGTTAAAGATATGCCCGAGATATTTAACCTCCCGAACTACGTTGAGTTCTTTTCCCTCGATGGATACAGGAGGGACGTGATCCGGGGCCTTCCCGTCTCGGAACACCATCACCACTGACTTCGATATATTGAATGTCAATTTGTGTGTGATGGTGTAGTCCACGCAGACGTCCAATAGCGTTCTCAGTGCCTTGATTGAGGGCGCCAACAGCACCATGTCATCAGCATAAAAGATATGGTTGATGCTCCTTCCACCCACCTGGCAGCCCACTGCGGTCTCTCTGAGTGCCGCGGAGAGCTCGTCCATGTACAGGTTGAAAAGGTCTGGCGACATAGAGCCACCCTGTCTGACTCCGCACCCAGTGCTGAAAGAACTCGACAGAAGACCATCCCAGCGAACCGAATAGCGCTGCCCTCGATACCAACTGGCCAACAGATCGACCAGAGTAGAAGGGGCTCCTCTCTTCAAAAGTTTATCCCAAAGTAGACTTCGATCGACGCGATCAAATGCCTTGCTAAGGTCGAGAAAGCAAGCATAGACAACAGTCCTTCTGCTGGTGTAATACCTGATGACTTGCTTGAGCGTGTAGATGGCCAAACTGGTAGAAGTGTTCGATTTAAAACCAAACTGTGCATCGTCGGTGTAAAGGTAGGCTTTTAGCTTCCCGTGCACAATTTTTTCCAGCAGTTTGGCCAAGATGGTGGCGATTGCAATGGGTCTGTAGTTATCAGTCAGTGTCGCAGCGAGTTTAGCCGATTTGACAATCGGAACAACTACAGACATACTCAGGTCGGCAGGCACGTAGTTATGCACGAGCATTCCGTTGAATAACGTTTTCAGGGCAAGCAATAAGGAAGGTCCGCCGAGCGCAATGTGCTCGGCACAGAGTCCATCATGACCACAAGACTTTTTACCAGAGAGCGTTTTGAGTGCGTCCTTGATCTCGCTCAAAGTAATAACACAAGCAGCGTTATGTGTCGACAGAGCTGAAGACCGGGCAGAAGAAGAAGCGATCGTAGCGGAAAACATCGACATAGAGAAATGTTGCCTAAAATTTTCAGCAGCGTCGATCCCGGTGAAACCGTCGACGTGAGCCGGAGGGCCGGCCTTGGAACCGAGCGCAATTCCAGCCAGACGCCAAAAGCCTCCAAAGTCACCTTTTTTATACCGTGAGGCGGTAAAACACAAACGTCATCATTTTAATTCATACCTTGATCAATTCGTTTGGTAACAACAACAACATATGCACCCTTTACTAATCGTGAAAAATATAGTACCACGTATCCCGCTTAAAGCGTGTTAATACCGTGATACGTGTAAAGGACTAAGCTACCTGAGCTGAAGCTTTGCAGAAAAAAATGGACATCGATGTACTGAAATTGTCCCACTGACTTCATTTAGAAATCGGTAATTTTTGCTCATACTCGGAGCTCATACTCGTCTAGTGTTTACACGCGGACAGCAATAAAGCGGCGAGTGTAAACACGCACGCGCCAACTGCTTGAACTATTTCGAAGCGCCATGTGATGTAAGCGTGAGCACGTGTGCTTGCCGCACACACGCACAGATGGCGCTGCGTTGCTTCTTCTTCTTTATTTACAACCGATGTAGGGTGACCATGCGTCTCAACAATCAGCTTCAGTTTCATTCCCCATCTTACGCCTATCAAAATGCACTAAGATTCAACCTGTTTTGATCTGACGGCCAAAACAAATGAAATTACGTTAACGATCGCCATCGAGACGTTTCTCTGAAACTGGAGCATTAACACTAAATCTACTACTACCGATCAATTTGACCCTTTCAGACTTTTGTAAATTTAAGCATTATCACATCGCCATCAAATATTTCAGCTTTTCTTAACACTTAACATCCGGGTGCTCCACACTAAACTTCGACCAAAGTCTGGGCGATTTCGCATGAAATTCATGAAACGGCTAAACATCGCGCTCAACAACATTGAACGGAGGATGCTCCTAAGGAGCATCTTGAGGGCGACGGTGGTAGTCAATTCGCGTCCATGAACCCGACGGGAGATTCGAAATATAGGATAGAGGCAAAATATTAACTCTAGTTTTGTCATTATATACATATTTAGGAATTGTATGTAATATAAGGCATGCATTTTATGGGCGTTGTTCATATACCAATTTATTCAATTACTAATTGGCTATTATTTGCATGTGATTATAAAAACAGTAGCGTTTTTAAGGACTGGTCATTTTGACCGAGCACATTAGAGATAGGTTTACAAGAAGTGCCGGCAGGTTTAGTGTTAATCCAATCACATACCTCCTAATGCAGCCGTCGATCAAAGGACGGACCCTCCAACCAATCATCCGACATACGCATAAACCCCAAAAAAAAATGTTAACCCACGGGTCAAATCAAATTATACCACTGAAAGTGGGACAAAATCTCAAAGACATAACTGTCTCGAATGGTCTGAATATCGAATTAAGAGCAATTAATCTCTCGCGTATATACATTAGCGCAGCGATTGAGACCTACACTTACGATAGACGAAATAAGCATGCAGCACAATAATTGATACATGGATGCTGCGAGCTCAAACGAGTGGGAAGACAAATAAGCAAATGCTCGGTTGTACTTTGATACAATAAGTCACAATTTCCATATTAACTGTGTATAATCTGGGTGTCGGTAAAGTTATGTTCTCCTACTTATATCTCGCCAGTATCCTACAGATATGAACACATATACACAAAGGTTCGTATTTGAAATATTTTCCATGTTTGGAAGTACTTATCAACAGCAGTTGTTTTCAATTATTAAAGGAAATAAATCTCCAGCCAGATCCAGCATAAACGATGCTCACCTTGGATCAATTTTATAAGTAATCACTGTTAGCAGTATTGCCCCTGAAGTAGAATAGAGATGCCAAGCATAGAAAGCAGAGAAGCGTCAGGAAAAAAACATTAAATTGTCCTTTTTTATTCCTGTACCAGTAACGGATTTAACTCTATGCGCAGAAGTACCAGTTAATTCAAGGGATATAAGAAAGTGTTCAAGAATATGCTTATCCTTTGAAATACACGATTACCTTTAATGCGACATGTAGAAATCGTGATTGAAATACAGACAATTGAAAATTAAGTCTTTTCTGTGTACCGTGATGCCGCGCATAGTGAAATCGTAATAGAAAATCGCGCTTATCGAGGGCCAGATTTATTCCAGACCAGAGGGAAGCATTTTTTTGCGGCCCATCTAAACTTATTTTTTTTAATTTGGTCCATATTAGCTTCCGCGTTTGACAGCCTTGTCCTATAGAATCATTTTGTTTATTACCAGAATTTCGAACCGAAATCCAGTAATTGGTAAAACCGTTATTTTTGCCGGAACGAAAACCGTAACTGAACCGATTTTTGTTGATATACAATGTAAACTTTACCATTCTGACGCAGAATTAGTTTGTTTGAATTAATTTGATAATACTCTAATCTTTACTCTTTGTTCATCCTCTTAATTATCCTGATAAATCAATCCTTATATATGCAGCTTTTCCTGCTGTCCAAATCTTGGACGTAGAAAGATTTCTGATTTTCGGAGTTAGAATTCTGAGAATTAGAACATTTCTGGTATTCTGAAATAAGCCGTTTGAATAGGATATTTTTTGGAAAAAAGCATAAATAAGCTAGAATTATTTTAGAAAGGATTTTCAAGCAAGAAATAATTGTAAAGAAATTGTAAATTCATAGCCTTTGGAGCGAAAACCGTAACCGAACCGATATAATTGCTTAGAACTGAACTGAACAGGAACGAAAACTAAAATGCCTATATAAAATAACCAGCATTAATATTATAATTGTGTCTCCACTTGGTCCAATCTAATTGTTCATAACCCAACGTTGATATAATGGGTCAGCTCCTGGACTGCGTTCAAATTCACTTGAACACAAAAAAGCTTGATTTTTTGCTTCTGAAGAATTAAAAGAAATTGCTTTACCACACCAAAAATTAGGACATTTAACCAGATCTTGAAGTTGGTTCAAGTTCAAATTAAAACCTATAAATGGCTGGATGTGCAACAATCATTAACCCTTAACTATTAAAAATATCCAGTATTTTTTATCATTCTTCTGTTAAAATAATGTAGTCGTATATTACTTATTGGCAATTGAAGGAAATGTATTTGATCGAAAACCTGATTAAACCCTGTTATTAAACGTTCGTGGTACATTTAAAGGAACCCAAATATCGTCACCAAAACCATAGTCTAATACTACTTTATTTTAAAAATGAATAGCACAAACAGTATGCAGTCAGTCCTTGTTAATTTCACAATCGACGATATATCGTATCTTAGCATTTTAAGGTTTAATTAAGATTTTAAAGCGAACGAATGCTCCTCCTTTGTGCAATGTTGTTACTAAACATACATGACAAAAAACGTTAGGTCGCGGTTTTTTGAACTAGCGTCACCCCACAAATAGGGAAGTTTCCCTGCCGCATCCTGTATAAGAGGCGGAATTTGATGGCTTAGAAACAGAGCTATAGTATTTTTGCTGTTTTTATTGATTGGGTGAACTACAAAATAAACATAATTCGGAAATCGTGAGACAGAGACAGGTGTCTTGCTCCTCATCATATACTCGTGCATCGATGGCAAATTTATGCTGTAAAGGTACCCCTACACGTCTAAGCATTCTGAATATATATATATATATATATATATTTTGTAGAAACTCGTAAAATATTCATACTTACAATTCAATAAAAATCGTATTCTAAAGAGTCTTTTAAAGGTCATAAAATTTAGGTATAATTAACTAAAATCGCTATTGTCGGATAAGCTATTAAGCTGTTGGGGAGCATCGACATACATGTATGTCCGAATTCTCATGTCCCAAAAAGAGCACTCTTGCACAGAGAAATAGAGAACTTAGCGTAGCTCGGGAGACTGATACGGATAGCTTCCTCACATGCATCGCATGATTGTATAGATCGTTAAGCCCAAATTTATCGACTTATAATGATTTCGATTTCAAGTGTGTTATTTTTTTACGCAACGAAACGACCGAATATTGTGTGTTATCGAGAGTGTTTGTTTATTTAACTGCTTGCCGTTCTTCTCTGCGTGTTGAATGAGTCTTTGTTCAGTTATCATTTCCTTCTAAAGGAGGAGCAAATGAATCGATTTTTTGTGCATTGTTTATGTAAAGAAATGACGTGGTCTTGTATTCACTATCAAGTATTCATTTACAATCGAAGATTGTCTTACGCTGATTAGGAGCTGACAGAAAGTAATCGGCGTAAAGCGATTATGACATCAACGACTTCATGGATTTTAAATTTGCTCGCTCCTCAACAGGTTAAGAACAAAATGAGTGTCTGGAAGTCGAAGCTCGATTGTTCGTGTTATCTTGCGAACAGGAGTTTGTTTTGATAAAAGATACTCGCATCATTCTTATTGTTGACCAATTTTGTTATCCTCCCTTGACCGCTCTGGAGTGGTGTCATTAGCCAATTATCACCACTCCTTTGCAAAATCTACTCTTTCAGAAGTAATCTGGCAGGATTGCACGGTAACCTTGTCCTTTCATTTTCGCAACAAATTAATAGGCAAAAATAGCCGAACAACAGAAAGCAGATACCATGCAAGTAGAACATTAAGAAATATTGTGTGCTATCAACAGTGTTAAGGTTCATTTATTAAGCCTGGTTCATTGTCAAGCTTGGTACACGCTGCGGCGGAGCTGACATAAAAGTGGATTTACATTAGAGCGTAACGTGTATGTTCTCCGGTTTGAATGGGTTAATAGCTGTCAATTTTGCACAAAAATATTACGAATATATAAAATTACGTTAAAAATATCGGAAGCGAAATGAATTCATTCTCAAGTGCGCGCATTCGTCAAAAATGCGACGTGACGATACATAGACGTCGAACTTCAATCAGAAATTGTGCACTTGACATGGTGATACGTTCTGCATTGTGTAATAGTTTCAAATATGATTATTCAAAAACATAAAATCATCAATAAATCACGGATCCTACCTAAGCCATATGTGGAAGACGATAACAAACCGTTCCCCCAAAATCCGATGGAGATCGCCTACATTTGATGACGGATATGACAAATCAAGCAGAAAAATAGATGCTGCGTCTAAATTTCATATCATTGACGATTTCTTCGATAGCCATCGTAAATTTGTCGATTTCTCGTCAATTAATTTCCTATCCACTATCAGCAATGTGTGTCATATTCCGCTTGGTTTGTTCCATGTCTTAATTGCTCCTTGCTTGCTTAGATGGGACCGCTTCGCTTTAATGGCACATCCGACGAATTGCAGTTGTGTGTCGCGTCCAATTGGCTCCGTCTCCAATTTCTTGCCGGCGAAATTCTACGCCATCCGGAAACGCTACGTGTTGTCTCGTCTGGGCGACCTTTTCACTTATGCTAATTAATTAAATGATGAATCACGACTGCTAAACGGTGTGGGTTCATTATTCAAGATTTTGGCGTCAGCGAGAGCAGAATGTCGGCCACTGCAGCCTCAGGTCCCAGATAACGGACACGACCTTAATGCTACCTTGAAACGAAAACGGCGTAGTGACAAAGCAGATAATTGAACCATCGGCTACAACAACATCACATTCTATGGCAATTTCTCCAAAATCAGCGTTTTCACCTAACGATTCGTCTCCTTCACTTTCCAAGCGTTGAGCTGCTTGCGTCGTTTCCATTCTGCTTGGCGCCGTCAGCAGATTCCATTTGTGGTAGGTCATTCTTAGAAGCTTCTTTGAATTCTAACGAAGCTCAATTTGAGATGTATTAATAAATACAGCCGTGTGTCGGTTATTTCTACGGTTTCAAAAGCCACGTCAGGGTAATGGTTCGATTTGATCGCTTCGTAAAGTTTTAACGGTATTATAGAAACGTTGCCAAATCAAACATTACATACTGATATTCCGGTTTTGCAAATTGAAAATATAAACTCCGCAGTTTAAATGTGTTTTTATAACAACTTTTGACCCCTTTAATGGCTTTGCACTATCGCTGATGATTAATTCATGTGTCATCTGAAGAGTGGCCAGGAAGTACTACCGTGGCATACCAAATTTCAATAACATTGTTATTGAGTTGAAATACTTTTTTTTAAAAATACAGCGATGAAACAACTACGTAGCAATATTTGAAAGAACTGTCAAAAATTTAAATGATAAGAAAATGTAAACTGGAAGCAAAGAAATGCCATCAATAAGCCTCAAAACATTCAACCAGAAAGTCCTTCTGTCAAACAAATTTTCTTTGACAGATTGACAGCTAAAAAAAGCTTAAAACATATATTATTCTATGTATAACATGGGGGGGTGAGAGGCTTACGCTTCCAAGCGGACAGTCTCACTGAGTCCGTTCATTATCGGTTCGTAGAAGAGGGCCGCAGATAGAAGATCGCGGCCAAGACGATCGGTCGAATCGACTTCAAACTTAACTCCAATTCAAACTAACTTAATATTGCATTAGAAATAAAAACACGGCATTGAAAATAAAGCGCTATGGATCGCAATATTTAAACGTGTAGGGGTACCTTTACAGTACGAACTTACCATCGACGTACGAGTGTGTGATGAGACGCATCTCTTTCCCCGTTCCACTAATCTCCTCACTCGACGTGCGAAACTATTATTTCTTTATCATTTGAGTCCGTTCGCAGCATATGCGGGATTCCTCATCGCTTTTATCGCCTTCTGGGATGTTATTACCAACCTTGGCCTCGCACAAGGTTTTCATATAACCTTGACCGGTGCTTATATAACACCTCGCGTACTGTTCTCGATTGACATCATTAACGGAGTCCTATGTAATATCTACCCTTGAGAAGAAAATCAGAAAACTAACAGACTTGCACGAAAATCTTATCCTATTTTCGCAAAATCACTTGCGTTTTTCATATAATTTTAAACGCCAGTCTACTTAAAATGAATTTATTGTTTGTCCGTATTTAATGCGCTTCCATACCATTCATACGGTTGCGATAAAACTTTATCAACTTACTGTTTACATTTGCGGGAATAACATGGGCATAATAAAAATATTGTATGGATGCACCATGTTGGCGCATATTGGTCTGGTGAAATGAAGTTTGTCAGACGAAATTGAGTGTGCATATGCTTTTGGATCCCAGCTCTTTGGCTCGCACTACACGTGATCTGAAGCAATAAACCATGTACTGCGTTTCTTTTCATTTGAAGAGCAAAAGAGCATTTGGCCTGAATTTAGAAAAAATAAATTTCATGCACATTTCAGCTCATTGTATGACTAGCTGTACTCTGTACGTTCAGCAAATAAAGACTGCAAATAAAAGTATCCAAATTATGCCATACGCTTATTATGCGAGAATCTGCCCATTGCTAATATATAACTACGGTACTAATTTATTCAAATTTACCTGGATTATGCAAGGACTTGTTTCAAATTCTCGTGTACTCCTGGACACCTGTATAAATCGGAAGGGTCCAGACTCAAGGATCGACGAAGCGAAGATTTGCGTATGCTAATGATGAACCAACTACGTCAATCATCAGGTCATCGATTCGGCGCGACTTATTGTTATTCAAGGAAGAAGCAGAAATAGACGTAATCGAAGGTGATATATATATAGACGATTTTGATCGTCTGCAAGATCCGGACATAATGACCCAGTTTCTCTCATTGAGCTCCAGCAAGAATAGCATTTGTATCGTAAGTACTTTTTTCTTATCAGCTCGCAATCGTCTTTGGCTTGGTGAACGGGATTTGCATATTTTATGCAGCTTAATAAATCCACGTCACGTCGTCTGACGAGGGTAGAATGGTAACCATCAGTCATCGTTGCCATTTTTATTAGCACATTTCTGAGTAGATGATTTATGGCGGCAATATTAAAGATCGCTCTTAAATATCCCATTCGGGCTTGCCATCGGACGTACGCGAACACTTTCGGAACAACCGATCTATATTTATAGTGCTGTGACCTATCGGGCAACTCAAAAAAATGCCTAACGTCTAATTTATTAAATTACTCATCGGTCAAGACGTGCAGAAGCAGAGAGCGAGACTTTTGGAACTCGTTTTTGGCTCTCTGCAAATCGAGCAAGGTTGACCAAGCGCTCATGATTAACAGGTTGAAGTCCGGAGGACTCGCATGCGCGTCTTCTCAAGCAAAAAGCTCTAGGCATTCGAAATGTAGACGTACAGAAGAAGGCTTAAAATTCAGGTCGAAGTACTCGACACCATAAAAAAGGCGCAAATTGGAATACATTGACCATGTCATAAGAAACCAAAAATATGATCTTCTTTGCCTGATTGTACAGGGAAAGATCATCGAAGTCAGGATCGGCGGAATACATCATGGTTGAAGAACCTCCGGCAGTAGAGCGGTCTTGGCAACGGAATATTCTTCCTGGTAACATTTTCTTTCGACAACTAGCGTACTGCAGAAAAGAAGAACTTCGTGATCAAAATCTATGTCTTTGCATAGTTCAAGTATGCATTAAGTACCTCTTGCAGAGAAGTTGGAAGAATCTGATTTTGACCAAAGCACATATGGTGCACCATTCGTACAAACTCCACAGGCGTTTTTCCTCTTTAATCCTCCAATCTCAAAAAAAAACTTATTTATGTTCTAAATCCAACAAAGAAATTTTCAGCGTCGTAGCTTAAATGATATCAGAGTTATATCAATTTAACTGAAGACTTTTTCAGAAATTGTTCGGTTCCAGCTTAAAGAACAGTGCAAAATCGCCCGGACCGTAACCTGTTAAGAAGAGCGACGTACAGACTAAATATATCCCACGAGACTTTGCAATTGATTTGTATCTTCAAAAAGTCTTCTTGAAAAAACAAGCTCATTCGAGCAATATTCTCCTAGGTTGATTTCTTCAAATTTTATTTCCAGATTTTCCAGGAAGGCCAGCTAAATCATCGCTGTGAAAATACACTACAAAAAAGATAACTTAAACATCTGTAAAATGACTGCAGAATAACTGGTAATAATATCATCACAGTTTCAATTCATGGAAAAGAATCACTACAAAACAAAGTTATGGATGAATTGGAAAGATGTTTGTCAACGTGGATTGTTGATAAATATCAAAACGATGTCCCCCTGAGATTCTTAATTTGCATGAAAATTAGAAGATTAGATTAAAAGAAGATTTATATTACGGTATTTCAAACAAATAATTACCAAATAGCTAGTTAATGAATCAAAAGTAACTGGCATTGAAGATATATACAGGGTACGACAGAGAAACAATCTTATTTTTAAAATGAACAACACAAAAAGTACGCTTCTAGCTTCTAAAGCGATAAATAAATCTAAATAGAAATAAATGTTAGGTTTTATTCTTTTGGATGCGCATCACTTTATTCTTCTCTAAATAATTACTGCTTAAGGGCACGCGTTTCAAATAAGGAAGTTTCCCTGCTGCACCCTGTGCATACATACTTTCATATGTGGCTTACACAGTCATATATGAGAGTTCTGACCACCGACAACCTATACTGCCATTTTCGTGTGTTCTGAGCCTCCTCTCTCCAATTATCTAGGTCCAGACATGCGGCATCTATGTTTAGCTGTCTATCCCAGCGTAGACGAGGTCTTCCGACGCGTCTACTGCCACTCGGTCACGAATATACATTACAGTGTGGGTAAAACCTGACTCACTTTCATTTAAACACGAAACACAATAAACAATATTAGAGATTAGAGGAGATGACGATGTAGATACATAAAATTCTATGAAATATTTTGAAATAGATATTGAAATTAAAAAATCTTGATTTTAACAACTGATGTGAAAAAATATCGCATAACAACATTTTAGCCGACTCCAACCAAAATAGAGCATAATTTATAGGAAATTTGCTTCCCGCGCGAAACCATCAGCCGATAAAGAACACATTAACATGATTCCCGCACGTAATGTGTTAAATGTCAATGTGTTAATGGAATCTCGCTCAATATCTCTGTCAAATGAATACTTACTAAACTTTAGGTGGTCGACAAACAAAAATATGAAGGAAGCCTTCATGCATCTTAGCATTTTATATTAACCATCATGGAAGTAAAATACAGCATGTTCCAGATTTTTTTACACGTCACGGTAAAAGTGAATCATCGTAAGTCGTAATAAAAGTCAATTGCATTGCATATGCATTGCTCTTTTTTTATTTTAGCTAAAAAATATAGTTGTGTTTGTGTAATATATAATAAAATAGTTTTGCTACTTGCCTAGTAGTATCTTTATGCTGCGTGTAGATAAACATATATTTTAAGAGCTTTCTGTTGCTATGGTAATCTTTTATGGCGTATATTCGGCGAGGTCGCGTACATATCGCGGCGCAGTTTGTAACAATGGTCCCAACCCACGGGTCGGCTGCGATGAACGACGGAACAAGACGTGAGATCGGCGATAAAAGTCGAAATGAGGCAGGTGATCAATAAAATGTCGAACAGTCGGCACAACGTATTTATTCAATCAATCCATAGTAGGAGAACTAGTGGCAAGCAAGCGAACAAGCGAGTAATGAATCTACTTGTCGGAACGTCTTTTTGAACTCGAAGTTGGTCGTCTTCTCGAAGATCTTCCTCCATCGAAGTTCAGAAGCGAAGAGAGAATCCCCGAGCGCGAAGAGCAAAGACAGAAGCTGGTCGTCTTTCTCGGGAATGGACTCCTTTGCAGAAATTTTTTCTTGAAAGTAGAAAATCCAAATCTGATAACCTTGCAATTTTCCAGGATTTCCTTCCACGTTACAAATATGAAAATAATAATGATTCGAAGTCCTGATTTAAATATCATTGGTTTAATGTATTTTTTTAAATTAAAAGTCTGGTCACAGTGGACGAACATATGCATTCTTCTTGTGAGTCTGATTCTGTTGGCAAAGCAGCTGTGGCAATGATAACGATGATGAAAGTGTTACGGAAGATTCACCGTTACTACAATACAATTCCTGTTATAAAGTATTTATTAATCTTATTCCAAATAAAGCATCGCCCTTGAAGAGTACCACTCTTCAAATTTGTTCACAAGAAGAGCGTACCACAATAAGAAGATAGATGAATCTTCTTCTTGGTTGTATATCATCAATATCCTACATTTAAATATGAATATAAAAAATAAAAGAGTTCCTCCCCAATCAAACTTCTTAGTATCATGAGTGTTTCAATTATTTTGGAGGATTTTCAAATTTTTTAGCTTATTCATTACCATGTCTACCAATCCATTTCTATTAAGAATGCTTCCCATCATCAGTTCATCGAATTCACGCCAAACAACTAAATCATTAAATCCTTCAACTCCCACTAGATCTGCCAAATATCTGGGAATATTCATCCTTAGCTATCGGGATATATTGCCTCTCAAAACAACTTCTGGCCACATAGCTATCCAGCAGGCATTCAGAGCTGATGATTTATATTACGAACTGCCGAAATCATTATTTTCGAGCAATCTAAACTTGCTATATTTTCACACTTGGATTCAATCAATCATGATTATTTGTATACAGTATCGACCTAATCTAGGGTTCGTATCAACGTATTTGTTACAGTTTTTATTTCAGTTAACAAATCATTTGGGATTTTTTAAGGAAGGAACTTGATTGACAAACCCCAATTTACATCCTTATTATAATGATTCTTAGCTTCTTCTTTCAAATAGATAAGACCGACAATATTGAATGTATGCTAGAAGAATTTATGAAGCCATGAGATCCAATCGAGATGTCATGGACATGTACGACAAAGCGTTAATGACCAGCTTCATCCAAACCCGCCATCTGCATTGGGTAGGTCATGGCGCACGGATGCAGACTCGCAGAGTCCTTCGTACCATATTAGAATCGAGACCGAATGGCAGTAGACGCGTCGGAAGACCTTGTCTATGCTGAGATAAACAAGATGATATTTGAACATAGAGACATTTATGTAATCCTTCTATTAAGAATTCACTTTGATCGGCATTTTATAAGTACAGCCAGTGGACAGAATTTATGCGACACTTGGATCCAAGCGGTCTATTTTTGAATTAGCGCCATTTTGAGAGTTGCTGAATGTTTCAAAAAAGTCAGCAAAGTAATACTGAACCGCAATAAATACATTTGCTTTTTAGTTGCGGCGTTTTTCGACAGTCGAAAAAACGCTTTTAAATTCGATTCGTAAGCAGAATCCGTTACACATTTTCTACATTCAATGATACAAGATCGCCACAAAAAAGCCTCATCATTCAATATGGCAGTGAAGATGCTGCTGGACTATTTTATTCGATCAGGTCGCTTCGACGGCGTTAAGGTGCGAAGAAAGTGTCCACCCACCCTTTCAACACAGTTTTGGATTTCCGTTAAAAAAAATACGTATATGGTGTATGTTACTAGGACGGCCCAGCCTACTTTAGCATAGGAATACTTTCTTCTCGGAAGGTGACGTCACGAAGAACCTCTCACCTGATTGGCCGTCGACCTAGACAGGTGAGATAAATCATGGTCATCATGATAATGTCACTCGGACTGGGACGAGCATCAAATAGATTGCCTGTGTGAGTTAAAAGGACTCATCCAATTTAAATCTGCCGGAGAGCTTTCCTCAAAGTGTGTTCAAAGATATATATTGTAAATTAAAATTAGATAAAATAAATTAGTAAGATAGTCACGCTTGCGACTACATTTGGCGTGAACCACCTATGTAAATTAGCTTTTGAGTGGGGGGGAGGCTTCCGTGATTGTACAGATCATAAAATTCTCCGAATTTATTATCAAAAATGCTATAAAAAGTCCTAAAAGAAGATAAAGTGGCCACAAGGTCTGCGTGCGCAATCGGTCCGCTTTTCGGACCGTTAACACGGCGAATGAGCGCCTTGCTATTTGAAAACAAAGGAACAGTTGAGACGAATAGGCAGCGGCTTACTGGTTTTTCGATTTGGCGTCCATTCCTTTTACTCCACGCCCTCCATAGGAGGCTTCAGACCACATGCACTCGATGATGCGTTGGAGGAGGAATAAAATAGGTTCAGCTAAATTCAAAGGAATTACTACTACCACTACGAGTCCAACCTCAATTTAAAAGGGGCTGTTCTCTCTTCTTCGCCGTTCTTTCAGCAACGATTTTGTCCACCTCTACTCTACATCATTACCTCAGAGATTCGAATGTTACCCACGGACCCTATTATTAGTATTAGTTTTCTTTGTTAGGTCGTGTACTTCTGGGACTATTTTTATAAATCTTCAAAATTTAAATTTTTGAATCCAACATGATATAAATAAGTATTATATTGATATATATTCCTATGCGCATTCGTGTTTTAGCATGCATCTTCATCCAGAATGACTCAGAACAACGTCTGAAATAACCCATGCGTTTCTGACACCAATGTAACGCATAGGTGAGGGGTTCCTAAGTCATGGCGATGGCTGCATGTATTGTAGATCTTGGGTATTTATATATAATTATTGGCATTAAGGTATTTTTATATTGTCTACTATCCAAACGTTTGTTTTAAATCTTATCGACATATCAAAAGAAGACCGAATGCATTTTTATAAGCAGATATGTAAACAACGCTGTTTCTCCAATAGAAACTATGCCAAAAAGAAATGATAGTTTTTGTGGGTATAAATATTTGTAAATACATTTAGCATGTTTTAATTTGAGTTGCTTTCTTCACAAGGCCAAATTGAGAGCATCTGATGTTTGCTGTCAGAAAGAAAGTACTGGTAATTCAAGTTCTTTGTCAGTGCCAGGCTGACTGCCTCGCTGGCGGGTTTCGTGCCAACAACTCCGCGCGTTCATATCTCTCTTTCGAATTATGCACATATAGTGAGTTTTCCTATGGATTTATACCAAAAAGTTGACCAAACAAATGCAAAAAAGTCACACAAACAACCACCGGCCATTTGCGATAATGTCGAGTCGAAACTGTGCCCGCTAACTGTACGTGTTAGCCGACTAATTGCGTTACCGAATACAATAAAATCTCGTTTATTAGAATTCGTCTGCGGTTAGAATTCGTCGAATTACGGTAATGTGTCCCGAAAAAAATTATATCCAAACAGCTCGAACATCATCGAGTTCTTGTGTCGCAATTAAGAACTTGACAATGATCAATTTGCACTAAGCTGGCGTGACGAATTGCGATCTACTTCTTTGAACTTTCGGTCGTTTTACCTTTCTTAATGAGACGCTTCTCAAACATTTTTTTTTGTATCGATCTCCCAAACGTATCGAACGACGATAACGGTGCTCTTGTTCATAATGAAAAAACTTCAGAAGGGTTAATTGGTTTCTCATTGCGGTATCAAGTTTCAACGTCCATAACAGTAGAGCTAAATTATGACTACCGTAAATTAAATTTTCGTGCTATAATTATTTCATGAAATTGTGGCCGTCAATCACAGTGTCAATCAATTGTCATGGGACGCAATTCGACGCTTTGAGCACTTTGAAATATGACCTGCAACGAAAAAGGCCGTTAAAAAGACAATCAACGCCAATTTATAACAAACCCGAACGTCCTCTTTCTAAAGAGTCTTTATAGAGAAGTCGATCGCATTCATATTAACAAGTGTAAAAATCGTCTTACCTCGTGTCTTCAGCTAGCTTCCATGGGAAGCTATGGCTGTCAAGTGACGTCGAGTCCCTAATCGCACCAGAGATGTCCACGGGGGGATCGCAGAAGAGCAGCTAGCAGCCATGGCAATAGATCTGCTCCAGACTGGATCGATAGTCTGCAGAAGCAACAAGAAAAGAAAGTTCAATGGAGCGATTTCACGTGTTCTTGTTGTGCTGTTCATATTCGTGCGTCACACCTGCGCCGTTGAAGGTAAATCTCTTCATTACATAACAAAAAATATAAATTCAAGGGTCTGCATTCCTGTTAAATTATCACTTGATCGTTGGTCTATCTTAATCTTAAACCCTAATCGGGTCGATCTTGTATTGATGAAACTCGGACATTAGTATAGTATATTAATATAGTATATTCTAATCTCGGGGAGTTTGGTCCTTCGTTTACAACGGTAAGATGTTGAATGGCAGAGTTTAAACGAGGCCGTACGAGCTGCCAAGACGAACAGTGCAGTGGTCGGCCAAATAAGGTAACCATCCCAGAAATAATGAAGAAAATCCACAAAAAGGTATCGGATGACCGTCGACTCTAAGTGTGCGAGCAAGCTGACAAGATAGACCTTTCAAAAAATGCTGTACATCGCGTATTGACATGAAAAAACTGTGCACAAGATGGGTGCCGCGTTTACTCAGAATGGAACAGAAACAGCGTATATAGTTTTTATGGTTGGGGTGAAGTCTAAGCTCGCCGTATGGATCATAGAAAATGCCGCAAAAAGACCTAAAAGGGGACGGAGTAGCATAGTAGACGTAGTTTGTATGTCCAATCGGTCCGCTTTTCGGATGGCTGACATGACGAATACTCTGCGTTTTGCGCCACAAGCCAATTTGGCCACAAGGAAATTTGATTACGTTCTGGTGACTTTTCTATCGATCAAACCTATCGATGAATATGCATGATGAGCTGTCCGAGTTTCATTTTGACATCGATAAACACAACGGTTCAAATTGCTTTTTTTTCGCATTTGCATCTAAATAAAGATATTTTTATTTAAGCACAAATACAATTACATCGTTCCTCTTTGATTTGAATCGATTTGTTTTGATTTTTTTGCATTCAATTGCGTGCATATCGCATGTTTGCGTGTCCGAGTTTCACTTTGAGATTAAGATCGTCGCCGTTCTCTGCAGTTTTATTACACATTTATGTTTAGAAATATTAATTTCGATCAAATAACATCGATCTATCTGTGGTTTTCCGTAATATGAGAAGACGGAAGCTTGTAAACGATATATATTAGAGAGATGTGTCCCTATTTTGGTTTTTTTAGGTTGGCTCAAACTACAATGCCTTTTCACTTATATGTTCTTGCAATATACAATGGAAATTGTTATGGGCTCCCATTACACGCTGGATTTCTTTTTTAATTTTTCACATGGCCTCATCCTATTTCTCCATTGTGTCATTTTCTGATTCAAAATGAAGTTCTGCATATAAATTCGAGATCAGTTTTTTTTATTGTGTTATTGTAGCCTAGGTTATGTTCTAATAGTTTCAAGCAAATGACGACTTCCTATCAAATACACGTTATTTCTTGAGGAATAAATTTGCTTTTCATACGGATTGATTTATTCAGCCACAGTGCCGTTTTTATGCTCTAACCAGTGATGGTCAACTGATAGCCCGTGGGCAGCAAATGGCCCACTAACGTTTCATCCTAACCCGTTAGAATATATCGATACATTGTAAAGAAGATCGCCTTTTAATAATAAAATGGCGGCAACAGTATTGATCAATTTAAAAAATATATATCAATTGGATTTGTTTTCGGACCAATGCTAGATGTTATTGATTGATTGGCTCTGCTCCAATGCAACGATGCATTTTACAACAATGTACTTTCGATTCATTGTGTATTCCAAGAAGACCATTCACCAACTCAAATAATGGCCTGAAGACAGGACAAAATATGTCATCTAACTTCCACTTACACAAAATAAATAACATGCATTTCTACTGTGCAAATTTACAACGATGAAATTTTTTAGGAGTGATGAAACACGAATAAGGACGCGACTCCAGAACAGTACACGAGGCGTCATATAAGCGCCAAGCGTCAAGGTCATAAACAAAATTCCTCAGAGTAGTAAGAGTGATGCTCGTGACGTGAAAATAAACGCCTGATTTCAAAATAGCACAACAATAGGGCTTTCTGAAAGCGTGATAGATGTGCTATATTGATTGAAAACAATCTAGAAAATATTGCCGCAATGAGTCAGTTTTTAATTTGGGTCAATTTTAGCTCGAATTTCAGTCTCTGTTTAATCAGTTTAGTCTTGGGATCCGACCGATTGTCTTGGCCGCGGACACAGTCCCGCGTTATAGTTTTGTTAAAATCATAGATTTTGAATTTGCAGCTACGTGAGTCTTTATTCCAAGAAATTCCGACTCATTTCAATATCTCGATCCAAGATGATGGTAGCAATATTCCATCCCAACAAAGTAATGCAGCTAGTTTTTTCCGCAACCTTTATGTATTTTCAAACATAAGTGGATTAACCTAGATATCCATTAATCGATGGCTTAATCAATTATTTATATTCCAACATAAGAAACAACACGCAACTAGTGATTTAAAAAGAAAACTAAGCATGCTTCAATGAAATCATCGACTTTTTGGCGCATGTCGAATTACCACAGATTACTAACAAAGGGCCCTACAAATAGGTCAATGGACAATAATCTGAACAATAATAAAACCCTTTTGGTGCCGTACAACAAACTAGCGTCGTTAAGAATACTTGCGAAAAGAGCCAACGTCGATATAGCGTCGTATACGCGATGGCGTCTTATTTTTGCATCGTGAGAGAATGGTTGTAACAAGGGCGTGGCAAAGCAGGCGCCTGCCACGGGCGCAACTGGGCTGGGGGCGCAAAACGCAGAATACCGACCCGGTCGAGAGTCGCACATGATTTTTATTTTACTCAACCATTCTACTTTATATGAACCAATACTGATTGGCTCTGTCCGTTTTTATAATAAATACTAAGTTGTCTAATCCCTCTTTTCTTCGTTATCCTTATGTTCAGGTATGGCATCCGATCGCGAGCCGCTCATTCGTCATATCAGCGGTCCGAAAAGCGGACCTATTGAGCATACACACCTTATGGTCACTCCGTCCTCTTTTAGGGACCCTTTGCGGCATTTTCTATGATACCATCACGGAAGCAACGTAGCTCCTAGACACATTCTATCATAGTATTTTTTTTACAACAATAACCGCCATATGTACGTCAGGTCGGGCATTTTTGGGACTTTCTTTGTATATTATTTTAAAACATACATTATAATAGTATTTAATAAATTGCATTTATAATAGTATTAGTTAACTTAAAAAAATGGATTTCTGGGGGAGGGGGGCGTTAAATTAGATACTTGCCACGGGCGCTTCATACCCTAGTTACGGCTCTGTTTCCTAGTGTTATATAATTCAAGCCGAAACTCCCAAGCTTCCAGCTAATAAGGCTCAAATCAATATCCTTTCGTTTAATAAAATATATTATTATTAGGGAATCCAATCCCGAGCTAAAATTTCGATCCCGGAATTCCGAGATTGCATTAGATCATCCCGGGATCAGTCTCGGGATTCCGGGACCGAGATTTTCAATGGTTCAAGAAATTACATTGATAAATTTGATTAAAATTACTAATATTTCAAGTTGATGACCGCGTGAGACCCCATTTTCATATAGCACCAGACACGGACTAAAACTCGCAAAATTCCCGATTTCCCAACAAATTATTTATTTCCATCGATGCAAATAAATACTTATACACTACAATACTTTTATGTGATTCGTAATTATATTACGGAGGAATACAAAATTTCTAAACCCCGTATCTACTATATTTCATATCGATATTCCCATTATTAGAGTCGAGGTGTAGTAAATACATCACCGGTAGGCAAAGGTTAATATAACAATTTGAAAAACATAGATGTACTGTATATATTTATACATAGATTAGACAGTTACTGCCCCTAGGCGTCGCCTAAGCTCTCTAATTAGTAGTTACGCCAGTGTTTCCAAGCGTCCAGATTTCGGTGGGAATGTCTCGATTTAGTAGCCTTCGTCGCGCTGGTGAGGTGTACGATTTATGTTAGATAAAAAATTCAATCCCGAAAACAATACGTTAAGCCTTTGATGAAGCCTTGGCTTTATATATAAGGTGCATCCCAAAAGTCATGAAACATAATTTTTTGCAACACCCCTACTGGTTGCAACGTATTCAAACTGCTTGGGTGTGGTGGGGAAAACTATTAGCTTTATAGTGCATCAAAATTCAGTTTGCTGTGAACATCAATAGAATCAGGATAGCTGATTTAGTGCACCCTTGTTTCGATACGCGCAATGGTGGATACTTCCAAACAACGTTGGATGATCAAATTTGGGCGACCTAAAACCGAAGAAGGCCAGGATGAGCAAATCCATATTGAATACAATGTTGATTTGTCTTTTTTGATACCAAAATGTTTGTACCTTAAGGACAGATCGTCAACGCTGCCTATTGCGCTGGATATTCTGGGAATATTGAGGAAAAGGGACTACCTATCATGACAATGATCCTGGTGAAACGCAGCGTGGCAATGCTGTTGTCATGGCGAGATGTTGTCAATAAATCTTTTTAAAAAATATATATATTTCATGACTTTTGGGATAACTTGTATTATCCTTCCAGTTAAATTTCAACTCGAGCATGATGGAATCGTGTCCATTAAGAGCGGAGAAAGTGCTCCAAAATAGCGTGGAAGTCAGAATTTCACCAATTGAATTGAGACAATGGAAGGTACTCCCGCAATATTTGGTCGCACATCTCCGATCCATATCCGATAATGCTTATTCCCACGGTATCGTCACGCTTTTTTTCTCACGGTCCATCACGAGCCATCTGAACTGTGAAGCCCCGGACTACGCTTCGTTTGGCCCCAGCAATGCGACCCGGTTTTTATTTTTCACAGCCGATAGCCGGCGATCAACGACCGGAAAATTGATATTGCTTTCGATTGGAATTATATATTATTTCCACTCTTGCGCTCGGCGAAAATGGAATCTTTCCGAAAGGCGGATCGGACCTCTCCAAGCGGAGACATGTTGCATTCGTCGACGCTAATCGATGAACTTGTACTTTCGACTTGTTTGCATGTCTCGCACGAGAGCTCACGCGCGCCTCTTAATATTCACAGAACGTTAGCTCGGTTCAATTGACTTTCACACTTTGGCTGAATGTTTTTTTGACCTCGTTTTCTATCGCTCCCGAGTTAAATAGTCACCGTCGCTGACATTTTATTGCAGCCTTTGCCGTGTTAACATGTTTTTATTGCTGCCCATTTTTCATATGGTGATTTCTCGCAGAACGTATGTGTGCTCGAATAAGCCACAATTTGGGCTGGCGAATCGTTTTTGAAATCTAAATGACATCCTCGAAAGCGGTCCGCTCTCCAATAAATCTATACTTTCTATGTTTATGAGCATTTTGTGAATTGAAAACTGTTCTCATTGACGCCAATCTGACATCTTTGTGGATTTTTTATGACACATCCGTGGGCTCCATTAACCGTACTGTTGTGCTGGTATAGTTGTTCAACTCCTGAACACTTATTATTAGACCATACCACATGAACGTTCGAAGTCCGTACAAAGAGTCATTCAATGGGGACGCTCGAAATTTGTTTGGTTATAGCAACCCGGCATGCGTTGCAATGACACGTCTCGCATAACAAACTGCGTACACAAACAATATTTTTACAATAACTATGTTATTCCCGCAAGCGTAAACAATAATTTGACAAAGTTTTATTGCAATCGGATTAACGGTATGACAGCGCATTAAATACGGACAAACAAACATTATTTTTTTATTTTGTATATTAAACTATGCCTATATTACTCGCGCAATCCTTAGCAATAAGTGGACAAAGTTTTGTCGCAATCTGATGAACGGTATGACAGCACATTACATACGAACAAACAGAGACTAATTTTTATATATTAGATTATTTAGCCACAATGGACATTTTGCACGAGCCGATATTTAAACGACATTATATTCCATACTTAATGCCATAAAATATTCTTTCAAATAAAAGAAAAATTGAGTGGATATCTAATACACAACTCGTTTCCACAAATCTCCATGACTTTGTCTTTTTAACGGTTTTACAGAATTTAAAAAAGTTCGGGATTGTTTCGAAAAAAAAAGGATATTTCTATCAGAGCCATAACAAGGATATGAAGCGCCCGTTGCAAGTATCTAACTTGCGCCCCATCTCTTGCGACCTCATTTGGCGCGACTCACCTATGTAAGTTAGCCTCTGAGGGAGCTTCTGTGATCGTTCAAATCATTGATAATGCCATAAAAGACGAACGGAGTGGCTACAGCGTCTATGTGTCCAACCGGTCCGCTTTTAGGACCGCTGATATGACGAATGAACGCTCCGCGATCGGACGCCACACCTGAACATGTCTACAAGTCGATTACGAACTCATTACAAAACGGAGAAAGCCCAAAGAAGAGTGCTGCTTTGCCACGCCCTTGTTACTACGGCTCTAAATTCTATTTATCTACCTAGAGCCTATAAAAAAGGTTTGGCCAGATCTAGATTTTTCTTCATAGGATTTGAACAGAATATCACGTATTTCTTTGTGAAGCTCACTCACCCAAGTACACACAAGTAGACTCACAAGCAAATGCTCGAACTATTGTATCTGGATTAGCTTTCACTGTGGCTTTTAAATCTTCATCACTAACGACAGTTTTGGGTCTCCCTGGAGGCTCATTGTCGCTCCTCCGAAAGCTCTATCAATATTTATATCGGCTTTTGCGACGCCATCCTATTGAAAATCTCTCCGTATTTAAAGACAATTGAAGACTATGGAATCTTTGTCAATTTTAAATAGTCGAATTTCGTCGCCGACCCAGCCGGCATAAGCTCGCAATGAAATAAAGACAACAATATTTTCGACCGAATGTAAAATTTAAACAACTCACTCGATCAGTCTTCGGGCAACTTCGTTTCATACAGTTTCTGAGACGTTCAGGTATGGCATCGGATCGCGAAGCGCTCAATCATCATAGCAGCGGTCCGAAAAGCGGACCGATTGAACATACAAACCTTATGGCCACTTGCCGCCAACTATACGTTAGGTTGAGTACTTTTGGGACTATCTTTGTATATCATTTAATATATTGCATATATAATGCATATTTAATATAATTAGATACTGGGCGCTTCGTATCCTAGTTACGGCTCTGCAAAATATGTCAAATTATCTCATTTAAAAGAAAGATTTATAAATGATCCACAAGTTAAAAATAATTGAGAAGCCCTTTAGAAATCCTTCACAAATAAATATATATATATATTTAACCCTTTAATGCCCTAAGATCGATATTTTGATTTTAGAGGAATTGCCAAAAATACCGTGAGCTGATATATCGGTTTTTTTAAATTTTTATCCAGTATTTTCGGCATAAACCTATAAATAATCAAAAGGTATTTAAATGGTTAATAGATCCAAACATAATCAGTGTTTAAAGTCACTCAAAAAAGTATACACCTGTAGGCGGTCACATGATTTAATAAACGGACTTCAATTTGAAAACTGAAAGCTCATACAAAATACTACATAAATTCAGATTTTTCTCAGCTTTATTGCAGCGAATTCATTGATAATTCATGATTTGTTATGGATTTATTAAAAATTTTCCAATGACATTTGAGAATTTTAAACGTTCCGACTGAAACGTCTGCCGTTATCTTACACAATGTATTTAATTCAAAATTTGATCATTTCAATCTAAATTGCATTATCCGATGTATTTATACGACTGAGCAAACGTCGACTTATCCAGAAATTCATCATAATGTAAGAAATTCAAAACAAATATAATAACGGCCTGTTTTGTTGATCTTTTGATTTTAAAACATTGTTTTGATCGTTTAAATATGAAACTAAATTATAAAATGCGTTCATGTGTTCAGTCTTATCATATGAATTAAATCACTTGAAGCTAAAGAAGGCAACGGCAAAATAATGCTTTAAATTACATATTGATTCCGGTTAAATACGTGAATATAAATAGATGATATAACATTAAAATACAATAAAAAGCAATCAAATTGTTTATGCAATACTGAATATAATTTTCAATTGTCCTTGTATTATACAGGTATCCTCGGCTTGGGTGCTCGACTTGTACAAGGAGCACTCGGTTTACCGCAATCCTGTATGCATGGAGGTGCTGCGAGATCGTGCTCACTTGCGCTAGCGTGCTGGGCTCGTGGAGGTTCAAGAGCTCCCGGTTGCGGTGACGGATGGCTTTTTTCCTGCTGCATTTATGAACAAAATTCCCAAACGCAACCGAGTCAGATCCAAGATAACTTCATTCAAAGGTTGAATTTTATATATTTGGCTACAATAAATCAAATTATAGTGTATTCTATATAATATATATAATATTGCAGTCCTCCATTTGTTGCAACGTATAAATGGGATCCGCTAGAAGAAGGAAGCACTTGGCGTAGGAGATCAAGCATTCCGAGCAATGTATTCAGACGAAGAATAGACGATGATTATGACGAAGTAAAATATATATTTTGTTAATGAAATTTAATTTGCACGATTAAAATAATCATTTCATAATGTACGTTTTCAAGGAAAATGATTGTGGAGTAGCCGGAGGAGGTTTATCAGAAAATATTATTCAAAAGCGAATCATAGGCGGACGAGCTGCACAATTTGCTGAATTTCCATGGCAAGCGCACATACGAATTGGCGATTATCAATGTGGAGGAGTTTTAGGTATTTAAAATTTGTTCTAATGCAATGCAGCCGTTCATTTCAAATCATAATAGGACTTCATTCTAGTATCGAGATGGTTCGTTGCCACGGCTGCTCATTGCGTGCAACGCGCTCGAGCCAGAGATATAGCAGTCTGGCTGGGGGCTCTCGATACAAGAGCGCAAGCGCCTCCTGCTGAAAAACACAGGTTAAAATTTATTTAAGCGTATTCAAAAAGAAATATAGAAATATAAATGAATTATTTTGAATTACAGAGTTAGTCAAAAAATAGTGCATCCGCTATTCAGATATCGAGTGACGCAGCCTGATCGATATGATCTCGCTCTGTTGATGTTAACAAGACCAGCGGGCATCGGAACGCACGTCCTTCCCGTTTGCTTACCAAATCCATCGTGGAATGCGTTGGATTATAGCAATAACGTCGCACAAGTATTGTTCATCTATAAAAATAATATAATAAATATGAAACATTTATCATAACAACGACAAAATATTTCAGGATGTGTCCGATTTAAGTTCCGAATGGAATTTCAACGGTCCTTTAGCGGGACGCACAGCGCTCGTTGCCGGTTGGGGCAGCACTGGACATGGATCGGCTCCCAGAGGCACTCACCGACTGAGATCTGCCATTGTTCCTATTCTAAGTAAGAACGTTTCATAATAAATGTACATATTTATTACAAGTATTTGATTGTTTATAATTTCAAAGGTACCGAAGAATGCATAATGTGGCATAGAAGTAAGCAAATATCCGTAGAGATTCACTCCGAAATGATATGCGCCGGACATTCAGACGGACATCAAGACGCATGCCTCGGTAAATTATTCAAATACACGCCGATATTAAACATTTAAATGCAATTTAATCGAGGATTGTCGGTCGTCGATAGGTGATTCGGGTGGACCTCTGGTGATTTTAAAAGACGGACGCTATTATTTGGTCGGAATAACGAGCGCCGGATTCGGCTGCGGAGTCGATCACCAGCCGGGGATCTATCACAACGTCCTGGTGACCAGTCCGTGGATAAAGCACATCATCTGGAGGTGATATTATCGAATTTAATAAGTAATGCCGCGATTGAAACCGGGGAGCTATTTTTGACTGAGATATTAATGCGGCATGCAGCGCTATGGAGTCTCTATTCTACCAATTACTAAGACGATGCATACAATCTAATAAGTGTTAACACGTAACCATTATGTATTAAAATCCTATATTCATGTATAACAAAATAATTAGCAACTTAAAAACATGATCTCTTGATTTAGTTATAAAAATTATTTATTTTTGTATGTATAAATGACAATTCTATTCATTAAATTATTCATATTTACATGCGTGTGATCATTTTTACCTAACTTTGTCCATTGAGGGGAATTTTGATCCTTTCGCTTCATAAAATATTTTATCGTATTTCTCATGTTGATCTGCATTTTTACCTGCGTAATAAGAAATCCTTTCGCATCATATGTTTGGAAAAACCTATAATTGTTATATTTATTTTTACCTGTGCTACAGAAAATATTTTTGCATCCATGTCTGTAAAAACTAGATGATGACTGTGATTCAGGAAATAGATATCCTTGTAAAGGTAACATGTATACTGGAAAAGAAGGAGGTCAGATGCCGCACATCTGAGCCTGGGTAATTGGAGAGAGGCCCAGGAAAGAGGACAATGGCAGTAAGCGTTGTCGGTGGCCGGGACTCTCTTATAGAGCTGAGTTGACCGGATATACAACAAGCTTTTCATTGACGGGAGGTAATAAAAACATTAATTGACAGAAGGGTTAATGAAGGACAGGCTATGAAACGAATGCTATAAAACTGGTTCATAAAATATTTTAGATATTTATTTTCGCAATTCATCATGCGATACATTTCATAAAAAACAATGATTCAACGCAAAAAATATAAAATTGAAATAATTTTTACATACATACATGTTGAAAAACCTTTTCGATTTGATACGACAAAGAAGAGTAATCATTTTAAAGACTATTACACCAGAGTTTAAAACATCTTCTTAACGACACTTGCAATTTTGAAAATTAAGACTAGAATCTGAACTACAATTTGAAAGAGCTTATTCCGTAATGTGCTCGACAGAGTGCAATTCTTTGATTATCGATAAATACGTAAGCGGTTACATCAATCATCTACAAATTCGCCAAGTACAATGCCATTTTTACTATTCAATTAGGATCACAAATATAGAATGTTACAATTAAATTTTAATAGGAGAAATTATATATATATCGTAAACGTGTATTATGATTAAAAAATGCATCGACGTGTTTTGAATCGATAAATTGAAAAAATGTATTCAATCATCATTTACGAATATGTTGTAAAATAAAATTGCTGTGAGCTTTGTAAATTTATATATCTAAAAAAATAATACCGCTAATCAGTCACTTACTATTGGAAATATAAACACAAATTTAAAAAAGATATTATTTACATTGAATCAACGTGATAGATACCAGAAAACGAATATTATTTTTAGCAACAAAGACGGCAAGACCAAATATTGCATTAAGTTCAAATTTCAATAGTGTCAATTTAAAAACAATAATATTTTCTGGTACACTAAATAGCATTTTTCAATCGATATTACTGCTAAAAATTAATTCACGTATAAATAAATCATTTTGGTTTTTCATAAATCATATAAAACATACATCATAAGCTTCAAAATATTACATTTGTATATAACGTAACATATATTTATACAGCGTGTGGCAGGGAATTAATAATAAATCACTAAAATGTACGCCTCTAAGGCAAACGCTCGCTCCTTTCACGTCCAACGTCCACAGTCAAATGAGCTCGGAATAACTATCGTTTCAGGATGCATATTTCAAATGAAAAAGTTCCCCTGCCGCACCCTGTATATGCCCAATATAAAACTTATAAAAATGCATATTTAACCCTTTGGTTGCTACGAGGTTTTGAAAATGCTATTGAGGACTGCTACCAAATACTTGTTTTGTAAAAAAATAAATTGGCAATTCCCTTTAAGTCATGTCATTTTTTCGATGTGCTCTCTTCAAAATTCATAAATCATCATAGCTTCCTTTAGTTCATAAAGCAGTAAGGATGTATTTTGAAGTTTGTCATGAGTATGGGTTATTTCCCAACCATCTAAGGAAGGTCGAAATCGATAGCAACGATCCGATAAATTATAATATACAATTTTATAAAATTATGTGCATGTGTAAAAAATGTGCACGCATAGAAAATATTTATATTCGAGAAACTATGATGTCATCCTCGCCGTCAATAGCAGTCTAAGGGTTAATGAAATTAAAAATGTATCTGAATGCCAATGAAAATGAAGCTGACAATGTGCGACTAAAATAAAAGTAAACAGCACATTTAGATGAAACAGTGCCTTCGACCAATATACGTTTATATTCTCCGATAAATAAAAGCATTGGTTACATTCAGAATCTTCAATTGAAAATAATTTCGTACACACAAATATATATTCAATAATCTAATTCCAATAATTTCCACTTTTTATACACTCGACTAGCAATTATCCTCACAGCTAAAAATTTCTTTACAATTCAACTTTAAGCACACACTTTTGAATTCGTCAACTCTGAGGATAACTAACGCAACTCGATCATAAACCAAATTAAAAAAACAATTGTACAAGTGTTATCAACTATATAATTTATCCATCATTAAAACGCTCCTGGCGCTCTCACAATTAACGCCCTTCCATGTTTAACAACACATCATATATTTATAATACCGAAAAGTATAAACAAATTTATAATAATTTTACCGATTTACTCAGTAAAAATTCAGCACACATAAACGTGTCTTTCAAACTATATAGCTTCACAATGGCAAATTTACAAAATGAGCCATTTAAATGTAATATACAAAATATATACATAAAGCATGTTCACATCTTTACGAATAATAAACAGCATCTTGTGTATCGTTTTCTTCTTTTATAAATTGATCGTTATCAATTATGGCAAATTGCTGCTGCTTATCATCGCCGACATCACCGACCAACGCATAACTAACTTCCCCCTCGATCAGGTGCATATCTCCATCAGTTGCTTCCTCGCCGACAGCATATAATAAGCCCTGACCATCGTCAGTTCCATCTATGAGCTGTATATGTACTTTGGATTCTTTTTCTTCGGAATATTCTTCAGGCATGACGCTAAAAAGATATAATCATAGATCAATATATAAATAGGTTTTAGAATATAAAATTACTATTAACGTCGAACATACTTTTGTACATGCCCTCCGATATCTTCAGTGGAATAAGTATATTCCATAATATTCGCAGCGCCGTCTTGTCGGAGTATTTCTTCGCTTTCGTCCTCTATGATGACATCTTCAAGTACTAACATTTGTCCAGGTTCACTAGGCGGTATTTCTTGAGTCACGTCGTCCTCCAACATCACTTCTGATTTGTTGTATTGATCCATTGGCACCGTATGCATATCATGTCGGTTCTTTACTTCTAATATGGCATATTTATCGGGATGCTGAAATAATAATTATAAAAATTGAAGACGATTTGCATTTATATATATAAATGTTAGAAATGGATATCTTGTCAGGATCTAGTCAATGCGCCAGCACAAACCCAGCAAGAAGGTCGTAATATCGGATAGTGGTAAAACATTTAACTCTAATTTTGCCTCTCAAACATTCATTACAGTATCGCATCGCTATTCTCTCTATTTACACTCTGAATATCAAACATGGGCCTCGCGATTCATACTGGGTGACGTGAAGTATTAAACATGCGAAAACTAATAAAAATAAATACCTTGAGTTTAATGTGAGACTTCAGATTTGAAGGTATGTGGAAAAGCTTCGGACAATGCGGACAGGAAAATCGTCGCTCGCCAGTATGCGTCAATCGATGATTTTTCATTGCGTTCGATCTTCGGAAGGACATTGAACACATATCGCAAGGATAAGGTCTTTCCCCGGTATGAATTCTACACAAAAGCATGAATAAAAATGAGCACAATTTCAATCAGATATATAATTTTAATAAGCAATTACTCTTAAACATACCTATGATGTTCATTTTTTCTTCCCTTTGTCCTAAATGACATTGGACAATAATCGCATTTAAACGGCTTTTCCCCTGTATGGCATCGTTTATGACTATCAAGCTCCCCGGGAGCAAAGAAATGCTGACCACATTCTCGGCAAATGTATCTTTGCTCGCGCAAATGAACTCTTCTGCAAAGAAAGCACGATATTATAGGAAGCATCATAAATAAAGACTCGGAAAGCATTCGACATCTATACATATTCCCGAAGCTTCCCTGCCTCAAAATATAAATAACCCAGGTGTACTCAATGATACACAGACAAACAAGATGTTTTTATAAAAGAAAATCTGTACCTGTTATGGGTCTCAAGACCAGCACGATGAGCAAATCCGTTTCCACACAGATCACATAAATAAAGACCACCGCTGTGATTTCTTAAAACAAAAAAAAAATTAGATAAACACTCGCATAACATTCAATACGATATTTTATTGCGCGGTGCCAATATTTTAAAGACTACATACCTCATGTGGCCATCCAAACCAACTTTAGTTTGATACATTTTACTGCACATGGTGCAAGCGAATGGACCTAAAATTAGTAACATAATATAATATTTGATTAGATTCTAAACATTTAGGTCGACACATATATTAAAATTTTACACAGCTAACTTTTATTGATTCTTTGAACCTATTATTAAAACTCAAGATATCGATCTTGCAAAACGGATTCCTTTTTTACTGATCCACTTTGAGGATAACCATATTGTTTAATTAAATACAAACACACCGTATTTGAATTCCACGAAATCACCTATGATGAACTATGTCAGCCCGCTCAACAAAAGTGCACAGCAAGATGCAAAATTTAAAGTTAATATCCATGTCCCCAAGGACACGTTCATTCTCAACTGTAAGTCAATATGTAAGTTAGCCTCTGAAAGGGCTTTCTTGATCGTACGGATGACCCCGGGTACGCATTTATCCCTGAAAATGCCGCAAAAAAGCTCTAAAAGAGGACAGATTGGCCACAAGGTCTGTGTTCAACCGGTCCGCTTTTCAGACCGCTGACATGACAAATGAAAACCTCGCGATCGGACGCCATACCCTAACATGTCTACAGAACGATTACGAGCTCTCACAAATAAAGATGATTTAGTTACGAGTCCAACTGCTTAACCGCGGTTAAAAAAGTTATTTATTTATTCAAAATTAATAATCTACGAGATTCGAAATCAATTATTACGATCTTTCAGAAACAAAATAAAAAAAACATAAATCAAATTTACCTGGTTTGTTCCTCTGTTGCATCAACGAGGGATCTCCGTGTTCATCCAAGCGATGTTTGGCCAATTGAATCCTTTTATTAAATCCTTCCCCACAATCGGCGCATTTATAACTCGTACTTAAATTTAAAAATACAATTAGTAGACGGAAAATAGCCTTGCAATTGTCGCATATAATAAATAACCCCAATGTTTGTACGCTTACTGATCTACAAATTTGTATCGAAAATAAAATTTAAACGTAAAAAGATTTCTTAGCCTCGGGTATTCAAACCCAAACAAACCTTCAACGATTCTGATATTTCTTGTCTGTTATTACGAAATATTAAATAATGTTTTAGCATTCGGAAGATTTAACACGACTTCTCTGTCTCGTTGCAATCGACGTGTTTTATTGATGTCGTATGCTTGTAAAATAAGAAGAAAAAATGGCAATGAAAAGTGTACGTGTGTAAAAAATATATTTTGACCTCAAGTCCAATTATAGTTTATTAAATAGGTCAAATGATCGTTAGAAATATGGACGCATTTACAAATATTTACGTTTAAATACAGGCTGCGGCAGGGAAATTTCCTCGTTTGAAACGCACGCACTAAAGCGACAGTTATTCCAAGACTATCATGTAGATTTAGTAAGTAGACGAGGGAGGAGCGTACGTTCACCTTAAAGGTGTAACTGTACCCTTCTCAGAATAACTGTCGATTCAGGGCACGCGTTTCAAATAACGTAATTTTCCTACCACACCCTGTACGTTTAAAAGTATAAAATTTGTGTATGCGTTAATTATTTAAATTCTATCTGTAGGTTGACAAGAGACGGGATATTATGTGTATTGTTATTACTGGTTTTTTTATCAGTTACATGACTTAACGATCTAAAATAAACAAAACTAAATCAAATAAAAAGATATATTTATTTCTTAATCTTCATACCTAATATACAAATTTTATTTAAAGCCTAATCAAGACGAAATTTCAGGTATCATGAGCATGAAATCAAACAAGGAAGTCATTGCCAAGGGTGGCGAAGCTTCGATCAATCAAAGCTGTGAAAATATTAATGTTTTTGCTTACTTGGAACTTTTTTTTATTGAATTGACGAGTTCAGCATGATCTTTTCTTCTATGAGAATTAAGTGACCAACTGCAATTAACAACAACATTATCATATAACAACAATAAACACAAAATAACTACAAGAATTTATATAACAAATATAAATACCTATCGAGAAATTTATCACCGCATATTCTACAGTTAAAGTAATAAGTACCCTTGCCGTGTTTGTGTCGCCGATGCACTTGCAAGTAAGTCCAATGTAGGAATGTTTTATGACAATGCTGCAACAATCGCATATACACATTTAAAACAATTAAAAAGCGCATTCTTTCAATGGATAAAATCGAGTACAAACCTGGCACAAGAAGTATTTAATAACGGGGAATGCTTCATAGCCTGTTACTTCTTGAACGCTCTTCTCTTTTTCTTCGTCGGTGTTCAATTTATAAAAACCGTGAGTGGTCTTATGCGACGTACATCTATTTACAAATCATGAATTTAATCAAAATCCTTACGAAAATGCAATTTATTAAAGTCGAAACAAATACCTGGCGAACGTTGAAAAGGCGGCATTACATATGTTGCATACGAACGGATTTCTGAGACCGTCGTGTGATGCGCGATGATTATTGAGAGCTTCCTTCGTATAGAACGATCTGAAAAATGAGTATAAAAATGAAGCATAATGATTTAAATCTTGATATTATCGAATCAATCAATCCAACGAACTTACTTTTCACAATATTCACAACGGAATACCATTTTGATCCTCACGACTTTTATGAAATGCTTGGTATTCTCTCGAAGTTGCGAAAGAAGCTCTTCTTCGGTGACGTCTGTTTTATTGGCGGTGTTTAATTTATTCATGCCGTCGTCCTCGTTCATTTCGACTTTAATATCCGCCTCGTTAGTGATTTCACTATTTTCCATCAGCTTGGTGCACTCTTCTGATGCTTTGATAAGTTCTAAATTTTCGATTTCGTTCATAGTGATGGACATGATCATTTCATTGTCTTGTTTGTCCTTGTTCAATTCGGAATCGTTCATCAAAAAGTTGTCGCAGGCGTTCAGTTTCTCCTCCTGCATTGGTTGTATTTCTGTTCCAACGTTTGCCAAGAAATCTTTGACTTCATCGCTAACTTCCATCAACTCTTGATTGTGTAATCTTTCAGACTGGTTTGAAACAGTTTCAATAATAGCGTCACCTTTGACAGAGTCTACCAATTCTTGTTTCATCTCGTCTTCGGTGAGCATTAATTTTACAGCGCCGACCTCTGCTAATAATGCTTTCATCGATTCATCCCCGGCGAGTATTTCATTGGATGTATCTTCTATGTGAATTTGATTCGTTTCCATCATTCCAGAAGGCGGTACACTCACAATGCCATTCTTAGCGAGAGTCTCATTAACAATGTCATCGACTGTCGCTTCGGCTTGCAAATTTTCAGGTGAAGGTGCAAGCGGAACTTGTTCATCAATGGCATCCATTAAATTTTTTGATGCAGCTCTATCTTCTTCCAATCTGCAGAATACTGTCAAGTACTTGGATTCTTCAAACGTTGACAAAATGCTATTGCAGCATTCATCAGAGTCCAGTACGTGAGCCTAAAAATATAAATATTACATTCATAAAATATTAATTAAAAAATATATTTATAGTCATTATTTTAGGCCTAGATCGCTAATCATTAGTCTCACAGACTACAGACTCGGAATACATTCGACATGTATGCTTATTCCTGAATTTTCCTCGCCTACCCCACTCAATACCTTTCTAAATAAGCAAGACAAGTCGACAGACATCAGACAGCGACTTACTGGATTGGGTGTTCATTATAATCAAACCCATTTCCTGCGCTGCTGTATGGTCTGTTCCGGGTTACCCAGGACTAGCCACACAAATAGTGTCTTCCACTGATCCTTTAGCCCCACGAGAAATGCTACGTCGAAAGTGTCCAGGCGCTCACCCCTTTTGCTCCACGCCCTCCAGGGGAGGCGAGGTTTCTGCAGGAAAGACCAGCTTCAGACCATGTGCACCCAAAGATGCGATGGAGGAAGAGGGACTAAAGTTACGCTAAATTCAAGGGATTTACTTTCGCGGGTTCACTACCACCACAAGTCCAACCTCAGCTTGAAGGGAGCTGCTGCAGATGATGGACTACAGAGGCTACCCCTTCCCCATGGTACTCGTATCGGTTTGGTCATTTTTAGTACCTAGCCACGGAGTCCCTGTTCAAACAGCCTAAAACCGTTCTCGCCTGTTTGCTTAGGCTGTTGAGGATAGTGGTGAGCCTTTGACACAGTCTCCACCAGCTACTGTAATCGGTTGTTCCACACACGCCTTTATGGGTACGCAGCACAACGCAACTCATGTTAGCTAGGCTACCCCAGCTGCGTTTGATGAGCAAGCTGACGAGGCTACTTTCACACACCTCTACTCCACATCATTATCCCAGGGGTTCAACCGTTGCCCATGGGCGTAGAGTTGGCTTCCCTCCTCCCTGGGGTTTTATGGGTGGGCATTGTGGAGTCTAACACTTACCCGAAAATAAGCAAGACAGTTGAACTCGAAAATATGATTAGTGATCCAGGATTAAAAGAAATATTACCTCTGCATCAGCTGCATCTTTGAAAGCCATCTTGCAATGTCTGCACGAAAGAACACAGTTTTCAACAGGAAACGATTCATGAGAAAGTAAGTGCATTCGAAGACGTGACTTTCGATTCAAGAACTTGAGACATATATGGCATTGGAACGGCTTCACCTACAATCAAATATAATCATTCACAATAAAATCTCCATGAATAATAGCCAAATAAATCCAAATAAATTATATTTACAGCCAAATGTGTGATGTTATGTTCTTTCAAATTATGAACATCGTAAAATTGCTTCCCGCAAACATTGCACTGATGACATTTTTTACCGTGAATACGAGCGTGCGCTCGAAGGGCAGATCTGAAATGATGCGTACGATTCGTGTTACATTTTTGCTATCACAAAGTTATAAAACATCGTGGAATATATTTGAATTACCGTAAATGGAATTTTTTATCACAGCCTTGGTGCGTACAAATAAAATCAATGTTATGTTCGTTGTTAATATGATCAAAGAGATCGGCTTCGGACAAAAATTTTCTATCCGGACATTTTTCACAGCTTTGTTTTAATCCCAATAATTCCACTTGATGGAAGGATCTGAAAACGAAACGATTTAAATAGAAAATCAATTTAACACGCATATTATTAACAATCATGCAAATTCGGTATCTTCCTACCTATGGTATATTAAACGTCTTCGCGTTGGGAATGTTTGTCCACAGAGCGCGCACCGATGAGATCCTTTTGTGCCACGTGATATTATTTTCGAAGCAGAACAATCGTGCGTTAGCATTTCTTCACTGCTATAATAATTTCTATAAAAAGAAACAAACAAATTGGTAACATTACTTCAGCGTGTAAATCGAATATGCTGTATAATTTCAAAGGTATCCATGTTAGTTGACTAATATCAATCACACCCAATATTACGTTGAAAACTACGCATTACTATATTAATATATTTTTGAAAAAACGTACAAACAAATTTTGCATTTTGAACCAAATGATTTTGATCGACGTCCTTTCTTTTTTTGTAAAAGTTTAAATTCTTTTTCAGCGTCACTCTCATCAGAAGCTATCGCAGCTTCCACCTCTTCTTCTTCTAATAACCATTCTTCATCGCCCGATGGTTGAAAATCTTGGTCTCGTTCTTCTTCCTCTTTGAAAGCTTCTTCTAAAAAATAAAAATCACTTAATTTAGAATTTACTACTAATTTATACTGAGATAAAGCGTCAAACATAATCATACTTGTTTCTTCGTCTACTTCTTCTTCGTCTAGTTGTTGTTGCTGTTGTTGCTGTTGTAGTTGTTCTATTTCTTCTATCTCGTCTTCCTCTTCCTCCAGATACTCGACTTCACCGCACATGTAATCATCATCATCCGGCGTGGGCTCAATTGGCTTTTTGCTTTCCTCCGTCATCGTTATATATTGCTCTTCCTCTTCATCTTCCAACCATTCTTCCAGCATCTCAACGTTACACACTTCCTCCTCGTCGTCATAGATCATGGACGGTTTAATATCGGGATGTTCCAATTTAATTTTTTTATTCGGCGGCTGTTTAATTTTGGGTTTCGGGGTGTAAGTTTTGGCAGCCACGGGTGACTTTTTGGGCGACTTCTTTTGATGGTGTTCGTGTTTCATATGTTTTTGCAATTCGTTGAATGTGGTGAAGCCTAAAAAATGTATTCGGCATTTTTAACACAACGCATAACAAAATTTCAAAGTCATTTTAAAATAGTGGGAATTTTACAAACATCAAAAAAAAAACAAACGTACCGTATGCGCATAAAATACACGGAAACACTGCTTTGCCGGCGACTCTGTGTGAAAGCGCGTGATTGATAGCCAACTTCAATTGTGGAAACACAAAACCGCACATTCTGAAATCACATTAATATTACGGTTAAATATATTATTTTTCACAGTATATTGAGCGTACGTATAATATATACCTGCAGTTGTATCTTTCTTTAAATCTATCCTTTGTCTTTTTATTTTTCAGCCAGTCTACATTCTGTCCGGGTATATAATCATCGTCTCCATCATCAATCGGTTCAGTCTTTACTACACTTTCCAAATAAGTCATATGACTATCGACAGGATATTCGAATAATTCTCTTTTTAAAGGTTCCCCGGAAATCTTATCATATTTCCTAGGTCTTCCTCTCGGTCGTTTTTGACCCTGTGGCGCTGGTGAAAATTTCTTATGTACACCCATCATTTTGTTTATGCCTCTGACCGCTTTCACGATGTCCTCCTTTTCTTTGATGGGTTTTTTGGGTATCCTATCGAGGAAAATATTCTTATTCTTTCTAACGGTTAAGAGCTCCTGATTGTGAATGCTCATATCCATATAATCATAGACACCTTCATTATCGACATCTTCATAATTAGATGGTAAATATCGAGAGAAGTCTAGAGACATTTTTGGACTGTCGGGAGTTGATGGTCTTTGGTATGATTTAATTTCTTCTTCGGTCAACCTTACGAGTGTGACTTTTGGTTGTCGTATGGTTCTTTTAAGCATCGCTAAATCGAAACTGCTCAATTGTAAGCCTTCAGATTCCTCATCCTCTGAATCATCAGAATGATCACTATTTTTATATCTTATTTCCTTATTCTTTAACTTTCTATTCCGTAAAAATCTCAAGTGTTCTTTCCTTTTGAGATACTTCAAATTCTTTCTTTCGAGTTTTGATTTCATTTGACTGGATTGTTTATTTATGCGATCACGAAAGGAGCCATATTTGTCCATGTATTCTTTCCTAGACCCCTTTGTTCTTATCTGACCGTTCATCGTGTCACTAGGCGGTTGAGGTTTCTTAGGGAAATTTCCTTCATCTCTTGTCTCCGGGGAATCTCCAAGCATGTCCAGAAGATCTTCCTTCGTGTATAGAATGCTCTTTTCATCGATCCTGGGTTCCTGAGGATCAACCATGAGCAGATCAGAGAGTGCATTCTCAACAGATTCGATTTCCTCCTCCAGCTTGGACAGTGTGTCTTCGAGATTCTTATTCGGGAAGACTTTCGATGCATCTTCTTCTATGATTTCCTGCCCTCCTCTGTTCTCTTCCGCGTCCGAATCTTCAAGTGATGAATCCAAAATTTCAACATCAACGATTCCAGGCTCATCGCTGTCTTCTTCGAGGTATTCGGTCTGCATAAACTCTTCCGATTCGTCTCCCTTGTCAGGCGGTTCCATTTTAGAAATGGTCATGAGTTCCGGTGTCTGTTCATAGAGTGTATTCTCATCTTCGGAGAGATATTCAATCTCCCCGAATTCCTCACCACCGTCATCTTCTCCGATAGGCTCATCATCATAGCCTTTGCTTCGCTCTGCGTCTATTAAAAATCTATATATATTATCGCTCATGGACACTATTTTGCCTTCAGTAATATCGGTCAAAGGAGGCCTGTATCCCAAGATCGTTCTGAAACAATAAACACAAAATTTTAATTTGTTCTCGAATTTTAACAAATATAAATAAATAAAAACTCACTTGGCTCGTAACAGAAACGTTTCAAAATCATCATCAGGAAGAACTTCCAAATTGGTATCGTTTCCGGCACTATCTTCTAAGCACAATATGAGAGACATGGTCTTGCTGTTTGTAGACACTCTTTTAAATTATTTTGACATCTTTATTACATTAATATTCTTCAATCTCGACGATACTAAAAATAAAAACATTAACAGATTACATTACGCAAGGTCATTTTAAAAGCGCAACAACGCTTAAACGCTGCATTCTATGCGTATTGATAACATGAACACTCTTTCACTGCTAATGAATACTACGCACGAGAGCAAACAAATGTTTAATATCGCATTTAGTAGACTGCGTTATATCGAATAGCGTTAATCGAAGTACAAATACGTACTTTACATACAATAAAACTGAGCGAATGTTTACTTCTAATTTTAGTGTTATATTGGGTGTGTGAATAAATTCCTGCCATTTCACCATCAGATGGCGGTATAACTATTGTGTGCATATAGTTTAAGTGGTAACACATCCATATTGAAGTTGGAGACAATTATGAGAGAGGCTGGCAGATCGAGACATGGATGCATGCTGACGACATCGACGTCGTGGCTATTTCGGGGCTCTCTTATAGGGCTGTAGGAACCACCCTAAGTAATTAAGTATATGATGAATTTTGCGCCAAGTAAAACGTAGTTGTGGGGAATTTTACTGCACTACTTTATTCAAAAGAAATCTGCAGCTAAAGCACATAGAACCCTCATGGAGACCCTATGGTGATCATGTTCTGGCGGAAAGAACATGCAGATTGGTTTAATAGCTTCATATATTATGATTTTAATGAGAAAGAGCACCTTTTGCGTGTCAACAGCTGCTCCAATCGCAAAAAAAGAAACGTATTTTTACATCGTATTGTGACTGACGATGATTCCAAACGTTAGGTTAAGCCAGACCGTGCAGTAGCATCAACGCCAAAGCTGAATATCCATGGTTCCAAGCTCTGCTGGGTCGTAGAGTATTACGAGCCGTTCCAATTCAAGCAAACCATCATAGGAGATTTCTGCCGAAACCAATTGATGAATTTGAACTGAGCATTGATGGAAAAACAGCCACAATATGCTCAAAGACGCGTTGATTTTACAGCATGATAACATTAGGCGGCGTGTTGAAAAGGCGTGTCGTTTTTTCGACGTGGAATTTAAATGCTGCCAGAAAGATAGACAATAGTAGTGGTTAGCGATGGGACATGCTTTAATTGTCTTGCATTTTTATTCCTTTTTTAAAATAAAGGAATTATATTCACGACATACAACGGCAAGAACTTATTCACACACCCAATATAGGCGTTAATTATATAAACATATTCGTTTTCTTTCTATAAATAGTAAACGTATGATATTTTTTAAAGTTTTCTCCAGGGTAAAAGCTGAGATTATTCTGGCATCACCTGTTGCCAATTATTATATAGATGTAAAACTATTCCACTCGTAAAAGACTAATCTGGTCTGATAAGCGCTTGTATCGTATGTTAATATTAACATAATACGGCGCTAATATGGATATGTAACTGGTACACAGTTGACTCTGATTTTTTGGGATTACATGTAGTAAAATCTATTTTGCCTTTAAATCCTATGGTGCTAGATTTTTATCAGGGATTTTATTCTCCAAAAATATCTATCATTGAGGTATATAGCATATTTTAATAAGGACGTCTTAAATGACGAGGTCCATTTTTGGATAAATTAATATGTGAACATGCAAAATTGTCAAATTTGGATGATACCAATCCACATGAGATGCACTAGCAACAAATGCATCCCGATAAAGTCACTATTTGATGCAAATTTTCATCTGGCAGAATCATCAGTCCGTACTTCTTGCAAAACGAAGTTGACATTGCCATAATCATCAACGGCAAATGCTATAGATCGACGATAAGTAACTTTTTGTGGTCTAAACTGGACGATATGAATACCGACGACGTGCAGTTCCAACAGAACAATGCTACAATAAGTGATGCCTTCAAATTTAACATAACAAACGTTGGACATCGAAATCAAACATCGAAAATTGGACCTCCTGAATACGTGCCACAAAGCAGAGCCGCGACTGACATTTGAATGATGATGAGATACCATATTTAATGCCATAAAATATTCTCTCGAATAAAAATAAAAATTGAATGGATGTCTCGCACACAACTTGTTTTATTTACATTTATAAATCGAGCGTACTTATTAAAAGGCAAATAATAATTTATTTTTTACTTACAATAGGATGGGCTATATTTATCTCTTTAAGAAAGTTTACTTAATTCTTTAGATATAAAAAAGTAAAATTTAAAAAATACTCAAACGTTACGGACGTCGAAGCTATGCTACACAAAACAGACGTGTGGACATTGGCGTTCATACGGTTAAGTTTGGTGCTATTTATGACAAAAATATATTTTACACACAATTCATCACTGATTGAATATAAAATGATATGCATAATCTTGGCAAGCTTTGACTGTCAATTGATAACTGATCGGACATCAACTGCTGAATAAGCCATTCATTTCTCCATGTGACATTTCAATGATAAAAGTCGGCCTAAATACTCAGAAATGCATTTATATTAATTTACTCTGCACTGCACATGTCAAAGGTGAATTGCGAGAATGTCTGTTTTGCGTCAAAGGCGAACTCGAGTGTAAAATAAAAATTTGACAGATAGTCGTTTATCTTATTAACATACGCACAAGTCATCGCCTTGGCGTCACGCGACCGAAGACAAATACCTATCAAGATGTGGCTTTCGACAGCTCAAGTTTGTCGAATAAAGCGACGAAAGAGCGCCGCCGGCTCGCTGATAAGGCGACGAATGTGTGGATGCCGAGTTATGCGCTGTACACTAATAGGTTAACTCTTCGACCCGGACACGATAGCGACGAAACGACCCGAAGAGAAGACACCTGGGCGAATGCCATCGAATGACTGACGCCTCGCCGATTTCTCGGCCGAAAATTTCAAAAGCGAAACCAAAACAAGCCGCTCTTACCGTCAGCGGCTGTCGCGTGCGGACCGCTATGGCCCGCCTACGAAATGGCGACTAGCCGCCATTTTGCCTTTACGGCCAGCTCTACCGATCGACTGCCTGCAAGCGTTTTCCCAATAACAAATCAAATAACTATTTTAGAAGCGTCTCAAATATGCAAAAAAACGAAAAATTAATCCTTAATCAAACACTCATTTTATGAACGCAATACAAAAATATTTTTATTAAAAAAATCAATCGTATGACGTCACCGTCGACGTAATTTGAATTATAAAAACTTATACACTTAATAAATTGAATTAACAGATCATCTTATGGAACAGCAATCATATAATCAACATTAGCATTAAAGCCGAAGAATAATACCTTTTCATCGAATTATAAAAATTAAGCATTCATTTTTATAAATTAAGCGGATGCATAAAATATATGCAACAAAAGCACAGATTTAGTTTTAATTCGAAATGCGGTAATAAATTAAGTGATTCGTCAACAAAAAAATTGTATGTAGTGTTATTAAATCATTATTTTAAAAATATATATATAGAAGCAGAGGCTTTGTAAACATTATTATAAATCATAAGCGGCACAATAGCGAGTATAATTGTTTTTATTTGCTTTTTAAAAAAATAATACATGAATAACAATCGGATATCGTTGATAAATTATTTATTTTAAAAATAATCATGCACAAAATCGTATAAATAAGCACCAAAGTATTCGTACAAAAATTAAATATATATTTTTAATAAATTCAATACAAATTTAGAACAACGGCGGATATTGAAATAATTTAAATTCTGCTTCAGGTCGTATTTTTTTATTTACATTTATATTTTTTACGCTAAGGTTGCCGCACTGTAACGTTCCGCGCCTGATTTTCAAGTCCTCTTCTTTCTCAGCATCTTCTGTTGTTTCTTTTCTTCGCGTTGCGTTTCGCGGTCTGCCATCGATTTGTAAAGCCGGTATCCAATGAATACTGCAAAAAAGACGTTCGATTAATCGTACATCAAATCAATTTGGAGGTTATGTAAAAATGATGAATTTGTGTCGAGCGAGCAAGACGGCAATATAACATAACGTGCGAGAAAAGGACGTGAGATATTTGAATTTTTACCGCAGATTCCCAAAATGATAACTGCAAACACTGTGTATATTTTGAACCACTGCGTGTTTTGGTCCGTGTTCATCGCGGTTTTCAGACCGTCCATTACGTTTGAGAACGCATCGAGTTTCGACATGATGTTTTTGTTTTTTTTCAAGTTGAGCGATTTTCCCATTTTTTTCATTATGGTGTTAATTTCATCATATTTGAGATTCAGATCCCCGTATGTGTTTTTGAGGGTAGTCAGAAGATCGTTCAAAATTCTGTCGTCTTCCGGTTTGATATTTTCATTTCCAGTGAGTTTGTCAACGTACGCGTTCAATTTGTCGTTGTTGACTTCGATCTTTTGAAGTATTTCCTTCAAGTTCGAGGCTTTGTCGATGTTTTGAGACATTTTTGATACACTGACACTACTACATTCGATTTATTGTCACAAATTCCTAACGTCAATCGTATTAATAACAAAGAACACTTATAATCGTGTGCATCAAAATCACACCATTACCACTTATGAGCAAAACTGCAAGATATGCCAATTTGAGGGTTAATATCGGATAATAAACGATCAGTGATGGTTATCTTGCATTGTGAATGGTTTTTTTTAATATCATTTATACTACTTATCATTTCAAGTCAACACTTATTCAATTCTGAATCGTTATTGACATTTATATAGGTTTGAAAATAGTATTTATGTTATATCAGGCTTGTAAAAAATAATTTAAAATGTATATTTGAGCAATCAAAATATAGGTTAAGACATGATTTTAATCGCAAAGATAAAACACTAGCTATTTTATTTCTTAATCGCTAAATATTCGATTGTTCAAATCTAAAGCTGGTCGAAAATCTCAAATTTAAGATAAGAGTATTAATTCGTCCAAGAAAGGTAATTTGTATGTCCGATAGTAGAAGTTCCTTGAAAATAATTGATATATAAATGCATTCAATTCATTTCTATATTTAATCATAGTAAACACAAATGATATGTAATTGTACTGATTAAAGGGAAAGTGAAATACTCACTGAATATTGAAGAGACGAGTAATAAAAATGCAAGCAAAACGAATGCTTGCGAAGTCCAAGGATTCTCTTTGATCATTCCCGCAAGTGGAAGTTCTCCTTCTCCAGTTAGAGCAGCCCTTATCTCGTTCGCTTCATCTTCACTCAGACCCAAACCATCCAACATTTCCAACAGATCTTCCTTCGTGGGCATCTTCATGCCTTCGGTATTCATCGGAATACCACTGCCTTCCATGTCTAAGCCTTCCTCTGCGGCGTTGAGGGAGTCTAATATTTCTTGAGCTGACATATTTTTCTTCGGTTGTGACTTTTATTGCTAGAATAAAGTAATATTTTATGGATTGCGTCGATAATAAAACTAAAATGTTACTTCACAACTTATCAAAATGCACCACGACTACAAAAATACTGAGACTCACGTCTAACGAATCTTTGAATACGATAGAAGAGGTCTTCATTAAAAACAAACATAAATAATTACCTGACGCATATCGAAGAAAAAGATATCGCATAACCCTCAAGCGATGAGTTACGTATTTGGGTGTTAAAATTACCTAATGTCGATAATAAACTAAAATAATAATAGACGTTTAAATATCCATATTACTGCAGAGACATCATAAGACTTCAATTGAATATTGGAATATTACAACTCGACTCGAAACATGCATATAAATACAATAAATCGCTCTTATCAAATTCACCAATAAAACTTATATTGCCTCAGTGATTATTCCATGATAACAAAGTTCATGATATTACAATAATTATTTATTATAACATATAAGAATTAAAAACGCTCCAAACCTTATCAATATATAATCTAACTTTGAGCAAATTAAGCAGCACTTGCGATTAAAAGCAGAAGTAGCAGACTACTTTTAAATCTAAAAAATTCAGAATACACAGCTGTTTTTCTTGCAGAATAAAGAAACTTTATTGACAACACATCTGTTTAATTATAGAAATATTTTGTCGGAATCTATATTGAAATCGTTTGGATTCAGTGATGGATATGCCTATAGGCGATACATTCAGGAGGCCTCAAATAGTTTTTGACCCACCGCGTAATTTAAGAGACATTCTCATCCCTTGAAATATACGGCTTCATTTTTATGCGGCATGTAAAAATCGTGGTTGAAATATTAATTTTAAAAAAACTAGGCCATCTGTCGTCCTCATTCCACGTAATAGAAAACCGTGCATATCGAGGACCAAAGGAAACTGAATGAAGAGGAGCTCTCAAGTGCTAAATCCACCACAATTTGGATCGTATGACTTTGATTCAGGATTTGAATGCAAATATATTTAAAACTAGCTGGTACTAAGCGCTTGAAAAATATTGTTTGAAATTTGAAAGCGTTATCTTGTTTAATTAAGAATGATAAAAATAATGAAATTTATTTTCTTTCCGTTAATGAATACATTTATTGAAATTAAGTAAAACAAGGGGAAAGTATAGACGATATTTATTTTATTTTATTGGTTTTATTATAAATATGAACAAACATAGAAACAATGATTTTTATATATAATATCTATTGTAAGTTAATTGTACTATACCTATGTTATTTGAGAAAGTGCAAACAATAAATTGGCAAAGTTTTATCGTAATCGAATGAACGGTATAGCAGCGCATTAAATACGAACAAAGAGAGATTCGTTTTTATATGTTAGAAGATAATTATTTGCTTCAATAAAATATTGGGGTCAAATAAACCCATGGGCCGTCGACACGTTGATTTTTAGAGCTTCGGGCTGTTATACATTACCGTCTCGAATTACTGATAAAACCTGCCACGATGGAGTTTGTATTGATCGCGTGGAGGTTTTTCAGTTCAGAGTTTATCAACTCCGATTTTAAACTTATCAGTTCCAATATTGTATATTCGCATATCAGATATAAAGCTTTACACTGTAGAGTTATCTATTTTATGTAATTTATAACATTGAAAATAGCTAAGAATAATGAACGTAGCTCGTTCAGAAGAATGTTTATAATAAAAATCAAATATGTTTAAGAATCAATATATTTTTAATTTTAATAGATAAAAAAGTTTGAAAATAAACGTCATACATATTATCGGTCCTAATGTCATTAATAATGACCATGATGAAAACATGTATTTTTTCAAATAATGGAATTTAGCTATTCGGAATACTAAACGTTTACTATTTACATTTGGATATGATGGCAATATGAATAATAAATCATTCGATTCGATGATATTTTAATATATTTTAAAATATATCAAATAAATATAAATGCATTTATAAAATATTATTGAACTAAAAGATTCAAAATAATACTTTTTTAAGTATACTTAATTATCCGATATATTTTTTGAGCATTATAACGCATTAAAAATATTTTTATCGTTTAACGAAATAACATTTTTAAGATTTTATACAATATTTTTTGTAACGCTAAGTCTTATTCTTTTTTACTTGTCGCTAATTATATTTTTTATATGAGCGTCAAAGCTTTTATAATTCAATATAATTGATATTAATTTTGAACGGCTCGAATCGACACTGACGAAAAGTATCGATAATCGCGTAACGTCGACCGAAGCGAACACGTTCGTGGCGTTTCTCGGCGCTGCCAACTGTCCTTTCGCAATGTTGATAAAAACGGGTGAAAGACACGTCGAGCTGTCACCTGTCAAAATGGACGGAAGCTTACTTGTAAGATACAAAATATCCCTTCTGATCGATCCGATCGTAAAATATTCAAGTTAATCCTAATGATTCCATGTTGATCCTAATTATTGCTGACGTCACTTTTGATTATTCAGTCTTATACTTTTTTATCGGAAAATTATCTGAATCGAGCAATGTGTTTCAGTCTTACATACAGAACTGCATCCATGCGGGCGCGAATCAATCTAATATTCATGCAATTGTATGCGTAGTATTTTATTTCATCGCCTATAGTTATAACTGCAAGTCAATGGTAAAATATGTATTCCATAATGTCAATTTTTAAAAGTCATACATCAACGATAAAACGATTTGATTTGAAATATTATAACTATAATGTGATTGATTGCATGCCTCATTGATTCGACAGGAACCAACTTTGTATACCGTGAAAGGAATGGGAATTTTAGACAACGATGGCAACAGAATTCTTGCGAAATATTACGACAAAGTAATTTTTCCATCACCAAAGGAGCAGAAAGCATTTGAGAAGAATCTTTTCACTAAAACTCACAGGTAATACATCCATATTGTTCGAATACAATCAATAATTTTTACGTGGAAATCCCTTAATAAAATTATGTAGTTGAATAAACCTTATTAATGATATTTATCAGAACAAATATGTTAAATTATTCGGACTCGTGATCGTTTATTAATGCAACAAAATGATAAAAACAATTATCTTTCTTCGGAATACGCAATCAATTCGGCAATATACCCTAAGGTGTATCCGATAATGATTTTAAAATGATTTTATTGTTAATTTGACGATGTTCTAAATGTAGCGGTTTAATAACATATTTTTAAATTTATTTCAGAGCTAATGTTGAAATTATAATGCTGGATGGTCTAACATGTGTTTACAAAACTAATGTAGATTTATTCTTTTATGTAATTGGTAGTTCACATGAAAATGAGGTATGTCGATTTAATTAATTCAAACATAATCGTACGGCAGGCAGCGACGTTATTTGTGTAATTATTCATACAGAGCTGATTCTTTATCGTTTTGATATTGTAAGTAAACAAAACAGCAGTCTACGTCGATGATGTCGTTACCGATGTTCATAACAATTTGTGAGACCTGTAAATAGATATTATTATAAGACTGAAACTATATTGTAGCCTATTGTAAACTAATTTGTTGTATGGTGTTAGTGCAGTGTATCTCATGTGGATTGGTATCGTCGATCTTATTACATATAATCCCAAAAAACTCACGAGTCCACTGTGTACTATGCTGTGTGTATTATGCTAATATTAACATACGATACAAGCGCTTATCAGACCATATTAGTCTTTTACGAGTGGAATAGTTTTACATCTATATAATAATTGGCAACAGGTGATGCCGGAATAATCTCGGCTTTTATCCTGGAGAAAACTTTAAAAAATATCATACGTTTACTAATTATAGAAAGAAGACGAACATGTTTATATAATTATCACCTGTATTGGGTGTGTGAATAAGTTCTCGCCGTTGTGAGTCGTGAATATAATTCCATTATTTTAAAAAAGTAATAAAAAAGCAAGTCAATCAAGGCATTGTCCATCGCTAGCCGTTACTTTTGCACATCTTTCTAGCAGCATTTAAATTCCATATCGAAAAACGACACGTCTTTTGAGACTATCCAAGAATCGACCTGTTTTTTTGGTATCTTCATAAGAAATGAAGTGCTGGTCAGCCAGTTCACGAGTCGTCAATCGGAAAAGTGGTAATCAGAAGGTGCAATGTCCAGAGAGTACGGCATGTGAGGTAAAACTTCCCATTTCATTGTTTCCAGATAGATTTTGACTGCTGATGCAACATGCGGCCTAACGTTGTCATGCTGCAAAATCACTCTGTTGTATCTTTAGACATATTGTGGCTGTTTATCCATCAATGCTCGGCTCAAATGCATCAATTGGTTTCGGCAGAAACCTCCTAATGATTTTACAAGTTCAAATTACATTTGGCATGGAACTTCATCACATATCCAATAATTTTTACAACTATTCAGGTTTCGAAAATTGTTATTGATGTACGTAACGTTGAAAGTTTGTCAGATTGTAACTTTCTTGAACTGTGGATGCAAAAATTTCAGTCGCTGTCTCCCGTACTATAAACTATTATCTTCTAACGAGTTATCATTGAATACAAATTTATATTTTTCAGTTGATTTTAATGTCAGTATTAAATGGACTTTATGAATCCGTCAGTCAAATTTTAAGGAGGGGGGTAGAAAAAAGAGCTTTATTAGACAGTTTAGATACCGTCATGTTAGCCGTGGATGAAATATGCGACGGAGGGTTCGTATTGAATACTCGTTACATAAATAAAATTGTTTTTATTTGCTTATTTTATTTGTTGTATCATATTTTATAGAATAATTTTGGATGCTGATCCCATATCAGTGGTTAGCCGCGTAGCTTTGAGAAATGACGATGTGCCACTCGGTGAACAGACAGTCGCCCAGGTATGTGAATTATGTTTGTTGCGCATTATATCTATGTGAACGGTTATCACGGTCGCTTTCTTTGTTGTAGGTTATTCAATCGGCGAAAGAGCAACTAAAATGGTCGTTGTTGAAATGATCTACGTAATTCTCCAACATCAAAACGAATGCGAATTTTGAAGGTGATATTTATTCATCTTTGATGGGTTATTCTTTAAGTGTCAGTTAAATAAATTTTCACATTTTATTTTAAAAACGTGCATTTAAAACTCTTCTTTAATCTCATGATATACTATTATAGATTTTTCTTATACAAAAGTGAATATAAATATGTACTTTATACATTTTTAGAATTTTAATAGAAACACTCTTTCGTGCATTATTTATCAGATTTAATTAAATGTACGAATGTATTATATTTTACAGTCTCATTGTATCAAAATTGTATTCGTAAACGTTTTTTCACTGCGTGTGCCAGATTTTTTTTATTGTGACACATCCAACACTTATCTAGGATCGTAATTGTTGTAAAGGCGCACTTGTTAAAGCGTCGTATGGCACAATTAGTTCAATTCCATGTGTAGTTCTTTAAATTTTATTTACATATATTTGTACATTATGAGCAGTTGCTTTGGAAATGTAATAAAATTTTCACTTAAAATGTTCATTCGCGATATTTAAGAAACCCATTGAGTATTAAATAAATCTAGGAAATAAAATATTGTACGATTGAATGTAATTCCACTGTCTATTAAAATTTAATTTATAAGAAATATTTCAGTGCTTTATTTCAACACAGGATTAAAATACAGCTCCAGAGCCCTCCCAAAAAAATAACAAAACAATGACTTAAACAACCATTTAGTTTAGAGAAGTGACTTTTATTTGAAGGTGATTCCAGAAATATACGACCTCACAAGGAAAACGCGGCACCCATCTTGTGCACAGCTTTCTCATGTCCAAATTTTCAGTCGACATGTGATATACAGTATTTTTTGAAATACCTACCGTGTCTGTTAGCTTACGCACTTTCAGTTGACGGTCATCATTTGATCGACCACTTGAGAGTTTTACGGTCTCGTTTAAACACTGCTAACCCATATTTTACTGCTGTAAATGAAGGCGAATACTTCCCAAGAGTAGAATCTAGCTCGGCTTTAATATTGGTTGGACTGAGATCTTTCAAATAAAAGTACTGCATCACATAACGATTTAAACAACAATTGCCATCTGTACATCAAGTCTGGTACATTTGGGACTATCCTCGTAAGTTAAAAGATTCTAATTTCAAACGGCATCATACTCATTCAACTACAAAAACAAGTTTTCAGATTATTTAAATCTGAATTAATTACACAGTACTTACCCATTCTCATTACTGACAAATCATTAAATAGTAGCTCATTCATGATTTGTTGATACGTTATTGATTATTGAAATATCTTAGTCAGCTACAAAACCCTAATCATCCTCAATTAAAATGGTAACAGTGATAATTAAAAATTACAACCAATCACAACTTATTTGCGACTGTTTTAACCCGGCGTGAATCGGTGTTGTTTCTAACGGGGCCCAAATTCGATACTCGGAGTGTAAACAGACGAAATAGCGATGACTCTAAGAATGCGACATGTGTATCGCAATCGGATATTATTAGTTTAAGTAATTTAGAAAGTTAAAACAAGATGGAACTCTATAAGCGTGATGGCAAAAAGATTTCTTTTACTCTCTGAATCGGTCAACAAATCATTAAAGGATTTAAAATCAGAAATTATTACTTCCGTTGAGGGACATTTAGTTCTTCTTATGGCGTTGCTGGCTCCTGTAGGTCCCCATTCATTAATGAGGACCTAATTTATGGCTATGGCTATGGGACAGTTCTGATTTTCGGCCCATTAACCAATACATCATTATCATTTTGATTTCCCATTGCTATCTCTTCTTGCTGATGTGCGTCTTCCACGTTAAACGTTTGTCCAGGTGCATGCCGAGATATTTAGCTGCGTCTTCCTGTGATAGTGCACAGTCATTTAGTGAGACAGGGGACATATCTCTCGTCTATTAGTGAAAGTGACATGCGTAGATTTACTTTCATTAGCCTTTATGTGCCACTACTTGAGCTATTTTTGTATGTTGTTGAGGTCAGTTGTTTTCCAATTTTATATAGCAAGCCCGGATGCCACACTTTGTCAAAGGCCTGAGTTACGTCCAGGAATGCTGCCGAGCAATATTTTCAGGTAGAGTAGGAATGCAAATTTCGATATCAATATCGAAAGGTGATATTTAGACAGTCGATATCTGGAAGATATCATAAGAATACTGCAATAAAGTTAAGACTTATAAGTTGTTAATAGCGGGACATGCTTTTCGGTAATGCTAAAAATACATGCCGTTTTAACATTTTTGTTCAGAAAGGTATTAAAATACTAAAGATTGTTCGTTTTATGATAGTTTTTTTTGCTATACACTTTGAAACGGATATTGTTCGGTTTATTCCGACCGATCAACAGCCAAAAAACACCTCAAATCCAGGTTTTTGCATTGATGCTGCAATTGCTTGCTGCAAGTTCCAGCTATGAGTATGAGGATGAAGTTTGGGCGTATTCTGTTTATGAAGAACTTAGTTTGCAGATCCAATACACTGGCTCACTTTAATAATTTCACATTGTGTTTCTGTGAAACATATTTACTGAATAAATAGACTCGACTATAAATGTACGACATAAAATTGACTGCGGTGAACGAATGTAGTGTTAACTCTATAGTTTTAACACTAAAATAAATATCAAAAGTACACAGTAATTGTCTAAAGCAACGACATACCTAAACCGATTAAATGCATACTAAAATTACTCTTCTCAGAACCTTGATGTCTATGAATCAATCATAGAAAAACAAGACTAATTGATACATTAAATTTGAATTACATACATATTATGATCATTTTACAATAAATTTAAGTTGGACATTTATTAACTTATAATTTTCATCGGTCGAATTCATCGCGGATGAAAGCATTTGAGGAAACTAAATAGACAATTATGTAATAAAAGTATTAAAAGAAAGTTTTTATTTCAATTCAAATATATTGATTAGTGATATTTTTGATGATTTGTAACCCAAATTGTCGTGTAAAGTCCATATTTTCTCACAGTTTTTATATTAGAAAGTCTATTAAATTAAGACTCACACCATTTTTATGTCTTAATTTTTTAATGTTATGGCGTAATAAATGTTTATTATACTCTGGCGGAAACTTAATTATGCTTAATAGAAAATATCGTAAATATAAAAAATACATATACGCAAATAATCAACATATAAAAGTGGCGTGCAACTTTAAAATAAAAATTATTGAAGCTTAACCCTTACAACTCCTATGGCCACTGCGTATTTTACAGTATTTTTTTAAATGTAAGAATCAAATGAATACTCTAAAAATACTCTTATTATCTGACCATTAATTTGTCATCTGGAATGTGGAAAATTATTGGTTCAGAGGTATTGAATCGGTGCAGGTAAAGAGCATAAAACAATAGTCTGCGTCGAGTTATGGCGCAGTGAACGTCTTGAAAATTATTTGTGTCCAGTAATTCAATATTATTTTGATACTACATATATTTTTACGTTTTATTCGTCTTTCGTTCTACACCTTTTTAATAATTTACAACAGGCGAACTAAGGCATAAAAGGCTATCATATATTTAGGGATAGGTTTTACACCAATACAACTCTTGCTGGAGAATTCTTGAAAAGGAAATGTTTTCTCACTGGCACGATAATGACCTACAGAAAGGGTTTACCTAATCTCATTAAAAAAAAAACCAAGATTAGCTGTGGGACGAAAGATAGCATACAGAAAACAAGATACTTTAGTATTAGCTTGGCGAGACAAAATAATAGTCACAATGCTCAGTACAAAGCATACGTCAACTTTCCAATCAATGAGAAGAATAGCAAGGACTACCCCATACCAATCTAATCAAGATGAGCTAATAAACAAGCCAGTAGTCATTTTAGATTACATTAAAAATATGGGCGGAGTGGATACGGCAGATTAACACGCAACATCATATTGTTTCATGCGAAAGACTGAAGTGGTGGAAGAAGTTTAATTTTTTGGGGTTTTGAAACATCGATTGTTAACTCTTATATTTTATACAATGAATATGAAATCAAAGTAAAAAAAATGAATAGGATGTTTCAGGATAGATAAATTTCCCATTTTACAACAAACCACCCATTCATTCATTTCCTGGAGATTTTCCGTACTAGTTATATTTCGACATTTGTCCCATATTATTGAAGGTTTACTCTTCAGGGATTGATTAAACCAGAGCTGAAATTCACCAGCAGAATAGTTCTGCATCTTTACAAATCAGATTTGCATCAGATTCCTAAAGATATTATATATTTACTGATAGATTTTATACAAATCCGATATTGGTCAAAGACCTGTTATATCACTGGTACAATAACGACAAATAGAAAAGATTTACATTGAAATTAGGGAGTAAAATAGCATTTAGAAAAAATATAAATACAGGTTCCTTTATAAGGCAAAACAGTGTAACATTTATATAATAAAAGTTCCAGGATCGACTTCAAACGATGTGATCATTATTAAAATGAAAGTCGTCTATAAAATTGTTATATTTTTTTATTAATCATTCATTCATCATGTTCCGTTTATAATTAAAATTATATATATATAATCATTGTAGTGTTCATGTCTTAATTGTAATTATAGTAATATATATTACATACATTGCAGTATATTAGAAATAATTCTATGGCATTATATACATACATGTGTGTGTGTATATATATATATATATATATGTACGCCTATGCATACGGGCAAACACTCGCGCGCACACATAGACGTATATATTATCCTAAATTAGTGCCTTCATTCTAAATAAGACACAGTGATTGTAGACACAAATATTGTCTTTTGAAAATCATTACGATTGAAAATTTACCTGATCCGCGGAGTAAAATTAAAATAGTTGCCCTATTTATTATGAATAATAAAAGCGTAGATGAAAGCAAAATTATAATTATTTGTCGATGCTCTTTGAGATGCTGTCTTTAAAAAAATGATTATAAAATTGTTAAAAATGCTATACGAATGAATGAATTTGCTAAATTTCGTACGCGATTCAATTCACATGCGTTTTGATGACGGTTCGAAAATATACATTTTGAAATTTTGTTCCTTAAAAGATTTCTTAATATGAGGTTCAAGCATTCATATCGCTTTTGTGCAATAATCTTCAATGAGGTAAGCTTTCTCACAACGCTCATCAGACGATCGAAACAAAATCCAATTTTAAAGATCCTAAAAAACATATAAAACGACACCGTCTGTACGCAATATGCGCGGGGTGTCGGCGTCTATGCGGTGTATTGTTGTACAAATATATATATATCAGCACATCCTTTTAATACACAAATAACATCATCAGATTCATACAGACTTTTGAATGTGAGTACAGCATATCACACGTAACATATAAATAGTGCAATTGACTGCGTACATGCGACATTTATTCTGCGCCACAGTTGCAGAGACCAGATTACAGAATAACTATGATAATACTCGTGTCACATACAAATACACAGAATACGATCACCTAATTTTTCAATATTTTCGTTGCACCCTTACAAACACACATAAATCCATATGCATAAATACATTTTACTCGCCTTTAAAAGGAATTTAACATACTGAAGACCGTCCGGTCGATTAACAAAAACGCTTTGATGCAATCAACTCGAGTGATCTTTGATAGTATGCAAATTTATAACCGACGACTATTGAAATTTGTCGTTTTATAAATAATAATACAGATTGTAATGAAATAAATATAAAAATATAAAGTTTTAAAACTTTATCAAAATATGATGCAATTTCATCTTGGGTTTAATCCTAGATCACTAATCTTTAGTCTCACAGACTACATTATATGCATGTTTCCCATTCAGGCGTAATCGTCGTTTGATTAGTGATCTAGGGTTAATATGTATATAATAATTGATGAAACAGCAACGACACACTATTTAAAATATGTAGAACAGTGATCGGTTAAGTTTGATCTTTACGAGGGCCGCACAGACGTATTTTCATCTCACAAATTCTCATTTTGTAATATTAAGACATCTGAAGCCCCCTCCGAACAGAATAATACATCAACATAGCACAACTGTTGTCAATATCACAAATACAACCATAATAAGATCCAAAGTAATACTAGAAAGCCGACAATCAATTCACACAATCGACGGTCGGCGTTCACAGATTAAAAGTATGTTCTGATTTCGTTTAAAAAAAATATCACAACATAAAACATTGCATAGAAATTCACAAGCTAATAATATAATAATACAAATAAATGACATTCAAAAGAGGTAAATCGAAAAGGAATACATCTTAAAATGGAAATCATAATATTCGATGGATTAATAATTTCAATTTACAAATTAGCTGCCGACAATTAGACCGTAAAGATTGCAATAATACCTACAAATACGTACATAAATACAATAAAATGTCATTGATAATGCGTAAAATCAATACGTATCTCCTTAGGCCGCATAATAAATACAACCGACGATAAATACAGTAAAACAAATCTAATACATTTAGTCCAATACTAAGTCTTCAAATAATTACTAAGCGAAAGATGAGACATTAAAAAGAAAGACTGAAAAAATTAATATCAATAATTATCACAAGATTAAACGTACATAATGCATACGAATATAAATTTATACAAAAACGTTTAGGCTTAAAAACAACAATCAGACGAAACGAGGGAAGAGTTTTGTTCGAGGGAGCTGCCAATCGGTCCGTCGACGCATTGCGCGCCGACAAACCGATCCTATAAAATTTCACCTATGAACTTATAAAATGGCAAATAGTTTGAGCGCGGCACAACATTCGTCGTCGTCGTCGTCCGACACGGATGCACAATTTCAAACATTCACGCTACAAATCCAAATTCGGATGCCTGCGACGATCAGATCAGTTTTTTAATATAAAAAATGAGCTACGCACGGTTGAACAGCGTCGATTCAACGGATAAATAATGATCACTCGATATATCTATTTGCATTGATTACGCGTAAACGTTTGAAATTGTCCGCGTATACGACCCGCAGATAAAACTCTGGAGGCGATATACGTCCGGGGGTATTTTTATATCGACGCATTCGGATCGCTATTTGAGTATAAAAATATTGCAGATCCGTCGATATATAAACTACTGTGCGACGTTTGAACGATGACTGAATAATTTAAATATGAGTCGGTCATCCAGATGCGACGCCTAGGACGTTTGTCCAATCAATCAAATCTTCGAAGAAATGTGGCTCGACGATGTATCATTTTTTCGAGCGTAGACATCCTGCTTGATTTTCATCACCGCGGATGTGATAAATTTGTTTATTGACAGTGTGATGACATCCAGGCGTAACACATGGATGATCCTTTTATAAATGCTATATTTTCATGCAGATCCGCGTCAAAGATCGATCTGCGTCCTCAGTCAGCGTGTTGAAAGCGTTTTAAGTACAAATTCCCACAGTTCAGGGGTTAAATAGTGGTACTCGAGAAAATGAGATAAACACACATATAGATATAAGTAACGGTACCGCTCGGTGGATCTGTCGACAAGGGTACCGGTATCACAGTTTGAACATCATTGTTTTAGTTGATTAATAACGGTGAGCAATATGTAGCACCTGGTACGTTCGAAATGAGCCATAATTCGGCCCTCTCGTTCAACCGGCACTCTCCTGGGGGGTTTCGGGGCCCCGGCAGGATTTATTATTGCATTTTTTCTTTTAATTGAGCGCCCAATTTGTGACGATTCATCGGCCCATTATGCCGCAGAGACGGACGAGCTCCTCTGTGTGGGTGTACCCTCGTGGAATAATAAATAAAAATAGTACGTACGCTTAAAAAATGAGTATTATTGTCCTATTGTGCTCGGTAAATTGGTTCCGAGTAGTCTATAGGTGGCTCTCGGGAGTAAAAAAAAAGACAATGCACGTAATACACTGAAACAAATGGCGACTTTTGGCCTGCGATCGGCCGAAAGTATTGCGAGTGCGACCGGGACGGAGAGAGACGCTGATTGCCGGTAAATGAATCGACTTCATCGCCTTGGAACATTCCTCGGACGAAGAATCGGGAGATGGAGACGACGTCTGGGTCGGGAGATAAGGTCGCGCCGCGATCGCCGATCGAGAGGGGATTCCCGCGCCTCGGCCGACCCTCTCGTAAACGGGGCAGTACCGTCTTATCGTTTCGACTCAGCGGGTAGGAAATGATCATTTGCGCTCGTTCAATGGGGCATATAGACCTATTAGAGACCCATCGGAGGGACCTTCGGCATCGCGAACACTCCAACAAGAAACGTACAAAAGCCCATATCCATTTGCTAAATTGCGGCTAATATCCGAGCCCAAATTAACGTTTGGCAGAATAAACGCCTCACAAGAAATAATAATCTTGTCCAACAAAAAAGACGAATTTAATTCCCACACACCCAATCGATCCACAGGATCAAATTCAAGCGAGATTAGCAACAAAGGGAAGATTAGCTAGATGGCAACAAAAGTATAAAAAAGGGTCCTGCATTCAGACAAGGAACTTGGAAGTCTTCCGCTAAAGACCTAACGAATAGATGACAGTTACTATTTAAAAAAAATATTATAATTGAAAGTATTTAGACGCTACGTTACTTCCGTGATCGCCAAAAGGTCTGAATGTCCAATCGGTCCGCTTTTCGGACCGCTGATATGACGAATGAGCGCCTCGCGATCTGATGCCATGCCTACAGAACGATTACAAACTCTCATTACGAAACGAAGCTGTCCGAAGAAAACTGATCGGTTGGGTTGTTTAAAAATTACAATCGGTCGAAAATATTTTTGTCTCAGTGTGTCGGTTCATGTAAAGTAGAATGGTCGAGTAAAATATAAACCATGTGCAACTCTCGATCGAGTCGGTATTCTGCGTTTTGCGCCCCAAGCCCTAAGGTATTACAGATTACCAATACAATTATTTATAGGAACAACCATAGCAAATCCTTATGCCGCACAAGAAAAAAGACTTTGATCATATTGTCCAAAATTACATCAAATGTGTTTGAAATGTTTTAGCGAATATCATGCTATGTAATACAGTCGAACCTTCTATAGTGACTAGATAGGGATCACACTATATGGAATTAGACACCTATACAAAATTTGTATTTAGTTATATGAGGGTCGACGCTATATGAAGTTATATATAAATTCTATTGGAAGAAGAAAAATCTGACAAATTCTAATGCGGACGTATGCAAGACACAATATACCAAATGCTGCACGCGTGCTGAAATACAGACAAACTATTTATGACGCTTTCAGATCGATCGATGTATAATATCGAGGGCGTCGAACCGGAACGAAACCGAAATGAAAAAAAAAAACGACATCGTCTGAAATCTGAACATAAATCATATTGCGCTCGAGCGAGATTTTGAGCGTTTTTGTGAACGCCGACGAAGCGACGAATGGAGGCGCGATCGCGCCGAGACGATTCTCGCGCTCCTCGCGAAGATCTAAAAGATCGATATGATTTTTTTATGGGACAGCGGAATTTATACAACCTGAGAGCTTTTCTACACAACAAATTCAATGATTCAACACGAAAAACAGGATGTTCGAGCGCGTGACGTCAACGAGAGGCGTTTCGCATAAAAACGTCGACCCCCGAGAGGTCTTCGGCTACCTGGAGTCGACCGAGCCCTCCAGAGAGTCGAATTTCAGCGTCGCAGGAGATGACATCGCCGATCCCGGATTTGGGGAAGTTCCTCGAGAGAAGCGCTAAAATGCAATAATTCTGTATACGTATCAAATTCAGCAAACGAGTCATGGGACAAAAATATGCAATCGGGGAATTCCCGTTAATTGTGAATGCATCGATATAAATTTGAAAATTAATGAGAGATCGTTTGTGGAAATGCAGAAGCGTTTGAAATAAAAGGGAAGTCCTAAAATAAGCGCACTTGGCACAGCGTTAAGCTCGGCAACAGGAATAATAATGCAAGTCCGGAAACAGTCAGGATGAATGCTGGACATCAGTAAAGAGCTGGCTGAAATTAAGCAATTACTTATGAAAATTACTATGAACACTACCGATTGGGGTTGCTAATTTGGTTTTCATTTGCGATTTGTGTGTCGTCGATGGAATCGATATTTATCATCGGGACTTCCCAGACGGGGGATGGCAAAAGCGAGCGGGGCTCAAATTCGTCCGGGGAATCCCTGTGATATATTACATGCGTGCTTCCGAGGCGTACGGTGGACAAACAACGCAAGAGGACATCGACGCCCGAACTTGATTTAATTGCGGTCATCATCGGATCATCGCAAAATCCGTCGAGGATTCATAGACGTACGGAAATATGTCACGACGTCCGCTATCGATTTTCCATAAAATATCCGGCAGAAGCGACGGGTCGAGAGTGTGCACTCGGGGCCGAGGTGTCGAAAGCGCCGTAAAGATAAGGAGGGACCGAAGGAGCGCTCGCTAAAAGCATTCCTCGCTTTTCGGATTTGGCACCCGCGTTACGGAAGCGGAAGATAACGTCGCCGTGGCTTCGGAGGACAGAAGAAGACCGCAGAAGAATGAACGGAAGCTGTTGAGTTGCGTGGGTGCGAGCGCGTGCGGCCGCGCTCTCCGCGCTTAGCCACTATCCGACGCTCGGGCGAGGACTCGCAGGACATTGACTATTTAATTGCTTCTCCTTATCGCAGCGGCATCGATTCATCGCGTCTAGACGGCAGCGGTCGTCAACGCTTCCGCGCAGGATTTATCCAGAAATCGGCTCCGATTTTATTCCGTGGAATTTGGCTAAATTTGATTAAAATCGAGTGGTCGATTCGGGCGCAGGGAAAGCGGGAGGCGTTTCCTGGGATACTTCGCGAGTGGCATGAAGGATGGCGATTTATACGTCGCACCTCCTCCCTTGTCGCATTCGCGGAGAATTATGGCGAGAATGACCGTCTGAGTGGGTTCTGTCGAGAGGGCTGACCCTCGACGAGGCAAAAATATATATTATTTAAACGCAGAACAGATTATGAGTGGGTGGAGAGGGCATCGTCGGAACCCTTGCTACGGCGTCCATTTCGATCCGATCGTCGATGGTTGTGATGGATTCTAGCAAATCTAGCAATTTCCTAGCGATATGGACTTCTTCTTCTGACGCTGGACAGTCAGAAGAAGAAGCGACTCCCGATGCATTGCTTGAGTTTTTGTACGTTCATCGCTCGGGGCTTCTAGAAATGAGTTCACCGTCGTCGATCTGACGAAGCCAAAAATTGCACCATAGCACACAATCGCTCATTGTCGGGTTTTAATTGAATTTATCCAAACGCCTGAGCATAAATAAGTCGGTTAGATTCGTTAAGGACGGAATCGAAGACTAGAATTCGACGAAACCCAAATCGATCGTTCTCGCCGAACGCTGCAGTCGCGTTCTGCACCTTCCGGGCTTCATCGGCGAAGGTCGAAGAAAATCGAAGTTTTCAGCGGACCGCTGAAGATTCTTCGGCATGCTGCGGTTCCTCGGCTTCCGACACCCCGGGGTCGCATAACCGGGAAGTCTCATCGGAGCTGCAGCGTCCCGTTCGGATGCGTGGGCTATTTGCGTATATCTATTTATTTTCACACATCCGGTGGACCGATGCGTTAACGCACGGACGCGATAGACGGCTCGAGAATATCGCACGGGGCCCCGTCATAATTTACCGAGTCATATTCGCGGGCCGCATTCCGGTAAACTCATTCGAGCGACGCGGAGTTCAAATTTGAACCAGTTTTTTTACGGGCGCTCCGCGTCCGAGCGGACGGGATCACCTGTTCGCGACCGAGGATCAGCTCCGTCGGAGACCAATCGCTCGGAGAAAAATGCATCGACTGTCCCGAAGAATAAATTAATTAAAAAAAAAAAAATACAAATAAATCGGACCCCCGAAAGAATACAGACTGCATCTGTTGCCAGTACTGGAACGCCGTGTAGCATTGCACGACAGAGATGCGACCTACGCCCGAAACGCGAGATATAGAAGGCATTGCATTCGCATCTGTCAAACTTATAAACACTAAATATGCCCAGACAAAAAACCTACTTACATAATCAAAACCATTTTTACAATTAAAAAAATGATCAGCACTACCTTTTAATATTTATCATTATATTGCAGAGCAATTATGCTATTTAACAGAATTTATGATCAATTTTATTGAGCCTTAAAACCTAATCCAAACGATAAAACAAGCATCCATTTCCGTATTTACGGACAAATTTCATAACCGGCAAGATTAAGCGGACGTTAAATCAATCCAGGAATATAAATTACATCAAGCATTCTTCAATCGGACTCAAATCCGTACATACATTATATATTCAGCGTGCATAATCATCTAGAATTGCAATGCTTTTCCTCTCGGCAATGACAATGACCGTGATTACGTGTGGGCATTAATAAGATAAACAATCCTATACCGTTGATCAGAACATAATAACCACGCGCTCGGGATTTAACAGATTCTATTTTGCACGCTATATTAGAAAGATTCCAACCTAACTATACAATGGCGGCGAAATGATCGTTGAAAGGAAAAGCACGACATTGTCTACGAGAATTATTAGCGCGGCGGCGGCGCTGATATTTTGCCACACTAATGCACAAATAATAGCATCCCAAGCACAAATGTTCAGATCGAAATCTTTGCATTTTCACATTTCACCAAATCAAATCATAAACGGCGTAATTAAACGCGATCAAAGGACGCCAACAATACAAAACGAGCCAATAATGACAAAACACAATAAATATCATACAAACATTCAAATTAATAATTTAAGATTAAATATCATATAAATAAAACATTCATCATCGGATGGACGGTATCTTTTCTAAAAAAAGATTCTACGGCAATGTCGGCTTATTTTAAACGCGCGCATTCGTCGAATTGAATATCGGCGAACGGTACGCGTCGGTATTTCCTATTTGTGATCAGTCTGGAACATAAACTTTAAGCATAGATTACGTACAACTAAAACAAAAACGCAGCATCGTCGATGCATTTAAATAACTAAATTTAATGTCATTTATATACCAGTGGCAAGACGGCTAGCTCGACGATCCGATTGATCTTCAGCGCACACAAAAGACAAACCGGTGAACTGAATGCAATACTATATACAAAAGATCAGTTTTATGTTGCAGCTGTCAAATAGAATGTAAATAGATCACAGTTATTGAACGATAAGCCGTCATATTGTATTAATAGCAAATATAAAATGCGATAAACGATATAAACAAATTATACCATTTCCTTCGACCTCGTACTCTATATTTACTGTCGTAGGTCAGGGTTACGGTGCTTATCTCGGTTTAAAGCGATTGATAACGAGAGCGGCTCGAACAGGTCCGGGACGACTCTCTCTCGTTCGATATTTAAATCTAAAACATCTGAAAATTGCACAATAAAATTATTGTTAAACGATCGACACCGCACATCAAACTATTTGCCATTTGCGCGCAGATATAAAAACTTAAAATAAACAGGCTCGTCGGATCCGATCGATCGCGGGCGGCGTTTCGGCGAGTCGGAGAAGATCGCAGGGGAGACGGACGCGGATTAGTCTTATTCTACTATCGGCACATCGAACGTATCGTATGGATCCGCCTGCGTCACTACTGCAGATGGGACGTGTACAATATGCTAATAAATATTAGTGTAATCGATTATCTTTAAAAATACAGTCGGTCGTGACGAATATCAATATATATGATGATCTTAACGTAACCTCTTTAAAAACCTAAAAATTCACCTAAAACTTACTTGGCTAGAACTTAGAGTGTCACTTTTTCTATTATACATTACAGTATAATAATAATAAATAAATGTGGTATTATTTTCTTGTAATAATAAATGCAGTCGTCGTCTTCGGGTTCTCGTCTTTCTGTCTCAATTCACCTAGGAGTCTCTTCTCGCAACGTTCACTGTTTTATAATTTTTTTACACACGAGACACATACACACTAATATCAATTTTTACTTTAAGTAATAGACGTGCGCGTGCGTCCGTCGGATTCGACGTTCGCATTCCTCTTGGACCAAAAATTTTTTTATATCGGAATAACGAAAGACTTATTTACAATATGTATGAAAATTTACGAAACCGTTTTTTTAATATTTACATTTAAATCATACACATATGCGTACGGATACGTACATAATACTGCTATTTATGCAAGTATCGTTAAATATAGGAATACGAAAGTAAGTTTGCACGGCGCCCGGACGGGAGAGCGCGCCGGGGCCGGGACTCGGGTCCCGGCCCGGGGAGCGCTCTCCGGTCGGAGCGGACGGCGCGCGAGAGTCCGACTTTCTTTCTTTATCACAATTTAAGTACGCGGGTCGCGGGCGGGCCGGATTCACCGCGACGGGAGGACGAGGAGGAGCCTCGTCGACAGCGCCGCGAGCAGCAGCGGGAGGACGAGCGGGAGCAGGGTCACCTTGTGGCTGCCCGAGTAGGAGAGCTCCTCGCTCTTGACCACCTCGTTGGGCGCCTTGTCGTACTTGATCGTCTTCTTCGGGGAGGGCGGCTTCTGCGTCGTCGTCGTCTTCGGCGGCGCCGGCGGCGGCGGCGGGGGCGACGGCGGGAGCGCCGGCGGCGGGGGCGCCGGGCTCGTCGGCGGCTCCTCGGGCCGGCAGCACACGCGGAACACGAGCTTCATGTTGTGGCTCGCGCACCAGCCGCCGATGCGCCGGTGCAGGTCGTCCTTGCTGGACGTGCTGATGAAGTAGTAGTCCATGCCGGGGAAGAACTCGAGCCCGCCCGGCTGCGGGCTGAACGGGCGGAACGTGATCGTGAAGAACATGAGCTTGTGCGGCTTGTCGCAGACGGCGATGATGCGCGGGTTGGGGTTCGTGATGCGGCACGTGTCGTACTCCTCCTTGGACACGTTGTAGATGATGTACTTCTCGGCGTACTCGTCGTGCGCGTCCGGAGCGTACACGGGACACAGGATGTTCACCTGGTCGTAGTCGAACTTCGAGTTGCCCTTGTTGAGGTCGAAGACGTGATCCGTGTTGTCTATCCTGAAGATGCTGTTGGTCGTGTTCCAGTGGATGAAGAAGATCTTGCCGTGGTTGCCGACGACCGTGTCGACGAAGAACGAGAGCACGAGCAGGAAGAGCGAGCTCGGCGCCCCGCGGCCCGCGCGAGACATCTCGTCCGACTGTCGCGAGCGCTCAGGACAGCATCTCGCCCGGGTGTCCGAGTTCGGCCGACCGGCGGCCGTCGCCGTACGCTGGGGGCGCCCACCCGATCGCCTCTCGCCGCTCGCCGTCGCCGCTCGCACGGCGGCCTCCTTTGTGCTACCGAGCGACTGAAGCGACTGCAGCGCCGCCGGCCGCCATAAACACCACTCGGAGAATGCCGTCCCCCCCCTTTCGCCGCCCAGCTCCGCAGACGCACCCGCCGACGCCGATGCCGACGCAAACGCGACTGCGATTTCGCCCTTTCGATTGCGATATTTCGCCAATCGTCATTCAAAACCGCACACGTTTATCGAAAAATGAATCGATAAATACTATGCAATAAAGACCCCCACTTACGATCCATGCGAACTGTCAAAATCAAACAGAAACCACGAAAACAAACAAACGGCCGTTCATATCGCATATGCAATCTCGAAAGAGATAAAATTAAATCACGATAAATAACAACAATCGACTAACAATAGCGACAAATTCGTTTGAAAATTACAATAAAAAAATCATTAAAAAACAAAATTATCAATGAAAAACTAATAAATTCACAAAATATAAAAAAATATTTTAATCAAATTCGAGTGCCAATCGCAACCCAAAAAATAACACAAAGCACAAAATGAATTTTAAAAAACACACGCGTCCTAAAAAGCGTCAAACGACATATTTTCGTGCCGCCGAAAGCTCGAAGCGGCCGGTCGCTTCGGCGCGCGCTATGGCCAAATTGCGTACACGAAAAAGAACGTGCGCTCGTGATCGACTCGCTACCTGACGCCTACGTCTCGTACGCATTCGGCGATTTATTGCCCATACGAAAATATCAACATCCAAATGAAACGCAAAACGATTCCAAATGAGCCGATGTGCGATTCGAAATGCCGACGCACGAATCCGACAAGAATCGGAATCGAATCTATTTCATCGCTCGAATATAATTTTTAATGGGAATATTTCGCCATAAGGCGATTCTAATCGGCCATCAACAAAAAAGCTCGAAACAATCGTCTCTTTATGCATTAGCCCCGTTGAGCGTCCGTTGTTTATGAAAATAATGCCAACGGCTTTGACCATCATTTTTTTAGCGACGGGACGAATTTATTTTACTAAAAATTTAAACGGGTAAAATCTGAATTTATCGAACAGGTAGAACTGCTGAAATAAATCTACGGGCGAACTAATCGCCAGATTTGTGCAAATTTATGCAAATGTGTATTAAAAATGCATTAAGGCTCCCATTTAAAAAAAAGGGAAACCATTAGCAATAAAGTGTTCCGGATGCTTTGAATCAGAATCTGTATGCAGCGCGAGTAAGAGCTCTGTCTCTATTGGTAATTAAGGCTTTCTTCTTTGTTTTTGCATTATTGACTTTGAAAAAAAACATTTTACGTTCGCGTTTAACGTATGAAGGATCGTTTTAATTATGTTTTATCCTTTGAGGAGAAAAATAAAAAGCTTCGAGTTGCAATTGACGGATTATGAGAGTTTCTCAAGTAGCTACTCATGCATTAAGTACGTTTCCTGCTCTACTTCTTGGTATTTCGCAATAAATTGAAAACGTTTCCGAAGGAAGTGTACTAGGCGGATGGATGTGTTAATATCCTTATTTAATAAAACGCAAATTTTGTGATATATTCGTACTACTTCCCATCGATAAAATCACTTTTAATCGTCAAAAAAATTTAGAATTTAGAAGTCCTTTGTTTTAACTAATATGATGCCTTTTATTCAACTGGCATTAATTTGAACATAATTTAGAATTTCCGTTAAAGGTTAGAGAATTTAAACAAAAACTTGAATTTCCTAAAATATCGTAGTTCTATAAAATCAAATTGTGGCTTGCGTACCAATAAAAACCATAGAAATTTGCTCAGACGAGCCGAAAGGACATATTTATTGAGCCGAAAGGAAAAGAAGAAAAAAATAACAAAATATTTAAAATTGAGATATGATAATTTGAAGAACGATAATGCAAATGAATTCTTAATAGTAAACAAACTATCGTTAAATAAGTCCGCATCCCAATCTAAGACATTGTAGGAGGACCAAAGGGTAATCGCGTATTTTGAGACCTTATGATTAAGCTCAGTTTGTGCCGTAGTGGCGAAAATAATTTTTTAAGTTAGTTTTTAGAACTATTATTAAATATTTTTATGGTAAAATTTCTAGACCTGAAACTAAACTAAACTAATGCTGTTGTTTTTTCTTTAAATTTGGGTTAAAATTCCATAAAACCCAGTAAAACACTCAAAGATTTTTAAGGTGCGCAGATATCAATATTGCTTCCAGAAATTTAAATCAGGTAATAGAAACTTAAGGGATGAGACGAGAACGGTTGATAATAATCTATGGATTTCTCAACAACAACAAAAAAAAAACTCAATTCCAACCCCTAAACCCAGATTGACTATAAAAAGTTGTTTTGTACATATGATGGGATACGCGGGGAATAATTTATTATGAAAATCTGGAGAAATTATAACTGCACATGTTTATTGTCGACAATTAGAAGTTTGGCATCAAACATTAACCCTACTGTCAATAAGATGGTCTGGCCAGAACAGAGTCAATGAAAGTGGTCTGGAAAAGCTAGTTTTTATTTATGTTCCATAAGGAAAATTTTATCCTTTCACTCCATAAGATATTTGTTTATACAAAGCTAGAGTTGCTGGTTTATTGGTACACAGCTTTCTTTACTCGCTTGAAAACTGTTATTTTGTGCACCGGAGATAAAAGATGGCAGCTTTTTTCTTTAATATGCTGAATAGTGTAGTCAAGCAGAATTGGCTAGATGAATGACAAGATTCAAAGAAAATTCCGATTTGTATGAAATTAATTTTAAAAAAATTCGCCCATTTCCATACAAAATGTATGAAGGTCCAGCCAGACCACTTTCTTTGGCGAGAGGTAATAGAAATATTTATTGACAGAAGGGTTAAAAGAGAACGTCCGTATTTATTCAACAGAAAGAATGCGATACTGCTTTATGATTACTTGTCAAAGCGATGGGAAGATGTGTTGAATAATGAAAATTGAGGGTTTTTTTTTAACTAAATACGCAAATATTCTTTGGTTCTCCTAATAATTGTGTCACAGTGGGAAATCATCGAGGAACGGATGGTACACACGCTGTATCATCGACCATTATAGTGCCAACGTTATGACAGGCAGCTTTTAAAATTAGTTTAAAGATCGTATAGTCACCCTACGGCGATTGTCCTGAGGATCCCTCAGCACCGGTTGAGCCAAACGTACAATTGAAAGACAACTTTGTTTCATGGCAAGTAAATGACTCATCATATTCATAACATTTGCAATAAAAAAGGCTCAACACTAAAACCGTCGAGAAAGACTTTGACAATTGGATGCGAATATTTTAGCACGGAAACGTTAATATGTCGGTATTTCTCACATTTGCGGTTTATCTAAAATGTAGGGACAACAAAGAGCCATCGGCTATGGAGTAAAAAGGACATCCCACTGATACAAGTCTTTTAATTTCTCACTACAATGCTAATAGTTTATGTTCCAATACAATATTTAATTACGTGTTATATGTAATTCAGCGGCTCCAAAACTGTTTTCATTCATCAATCTCAATAAACATCGTTTCTAGAAGAGCACTAGAAAAATATTTGAAGATAGACTGGACAGAGTACAAACAGGTAACCATTAGTGCGATAAGGTCACTAATTTCTGGTATGATCAGTGTTCACACCTCAGATTCATTCTATCGGCATGTTTGAAACACATTTTTACGAAATGACGTACAAAAGTCCTATTTACAAAGTCATGAGTCAGGAATCACGTCGATATTCGAGTGCGATACTGAGTGCATGTCAAATTGTTCAAGATCGTTCGATCAACACGTCCACGATAAGCTATGTAATCATACTAAAAACGCGATAAAACCGTGTAAGTTTACATATGATTGTGCAATTATTGAAATTAAGACACAGCGGAAACGGTATGAAACACAACAGAAGCGTTTACATGAAAAGATCGCGCAAATCGAAGCATATAACGCATGCAAACATGAGAAAAACGTGCGATAAATCCGCGCAAAATAGTGCGCGACATAATTTTCGATTATCGTTTATGGCATTATTTGATCGAAATGTTGATGCGACAATGATTGACAATAGACAGAATAAATTCTCAATAAGATAATGAAAATTTCGTTTCCATCGGTATTGTTACGTCCGTCTTCTTTGTCTTTTTGACAAAGAATATGGTTGCGCATTATGATAATTCTGTCTATCTGATTCGGGATAAGAAATCCAATTAAATTATCATAAGTAGATGTACGTGATAGATAGGCATCGTAGCAAAATCGCATAAAAAAAGTCACGTAGCTCATACAAACTATAATAAGCTTAATCCTCGCCTGTGTTGAAATATCTTTTATCGGCCTTTACTATGATACTCCTGACGAGGGCCATCCAGAAAGTAAAGTTACATCATTTATGTAGATCGAATCGTTTAAAATCTGGGCACCCATGGAGCACACAACTCGCCGTAACCAAGTTTTTCCGACACAATATCTTTAAGGAGACAAATAATTCGATAAATGTTAAGAAGTTCATTTAACACTTGTTCTTCATTTTTTGCAGAAGTTGTAGTCGAACTTCCACGAGTTTCCGATGGATATTCGCAGCGTAATTGTTCTGCAAAGTTAAAAAAAAAACTGATGACCGTGCGGATCTCACACGGGTGCGCGACGGTTTCACTATCGGAAGAATTTACTGTGATTGAACAAAATGGTCGACAAACACGCGAGACTCAACAAATTGACCATTAGGATCCCCCCTACACGCCGGGTGCGATAACTTCGAAAAAAACATTTCTTCCGCCCTCAGAAACCCTTTTAACCTTACTTTTTAGATGATTTTTTTTCATCAGCAATTAATTCGTCAATCTTCTGATGAATCTGCCAAAACTACAATTTAGCAAAATACTTCATCTTTCAGAGCAATGATAGCATCATTTTGAATACCTGTTATTGAAATTTCAAAGCATACAATAGTAAATTGATAAGCAAATTGTCACATCTCGATGACATAATTCTTTATTTTCGGATCATAATTTGAATCATCTATATAATGTCATATCAATTTGCTTTTGGATTTATTTGTAATCTTTTCTTTGTCTCCCGTTTATCTAATTCGTACGTCATCATTAAAATTAGAGAGGATCATAAAAGAAGCATAACGCATTCCAATGAATGCAAATTTAATGCAAATCTTAGATGCATTCCTATATGTTTACTAGAATTATTAAAACAATGATGTTATTTCGACAGCGTTGTCTAATTTGCACTGTCAATTTGCAATAAATATTATCATAAATTTTGACTTTGAATTGTTATTTAAATAACCTGGGCTTTCATTTAAATAAACAATTAGCAATATTAATAGATCAATCATCAGGGGTTCTTTTTATTTTGGTTATGGTTTCGGTGGCGGTCCAGTCATTTGTTTCGGTTCGGTGCAGTTATCGTTCCGGGATGAATGACGGTTTTACCGATTGAGTTTTCGGTTTCGTTCCGGTTCGAAGCCCTGCCTATTTTGACGGTCCCCTATGGACTATCCTAACTAAATGTTTATTATGCCAAAGGTTGTGTAAATATATATAACCACATTTTTAACATATCTATAAAACCTTGTTCAATCGTAGCTTTCACAGTTACAAAACACTACCTAATGCTTCTAATCATTAAAACTACAAAAAAGCTACCTATTTATAAAGAATTCACGAAACATTGCTTAATATTCATAGCCATTCACGAAATACTACTTAGTTTTTGAAGTTGCATTATGTGATCCTATCGTGACGGTTGCGAAAGCGTCCTTCAACACGTTCATCCAGGTGGCCCGCTGGGTGAGTGTTCTAAATGAAACTTGGAGGTCATGCTACCTTCAATATCGAGCGAATGAGGAGGTGAATGTATGATACAGATAAATTGAATGTAACCCCTTCCTGTGAATGGATAATGAAGAGGCCCTAGTCTTGCATTGGACTGTCTGCACTATGATGATGATGACGATTAAATAATAAGTATTGTCACAAGATTTGTCCAAGATTCCAAACATTTCTTTCGCTTCAGTTTTCCTTATTTTACCCGTTGTTTACGTGAAAAACACCGCAAATGAAGTAAACGCTATAGGAGGATGTACTAACATTTGACCAAAAACCTCATATGCAGACAATAGTTTCAATATTTAACGACATTGTTTAAGCAAATAAAATCTGCTAGTTGGATCAATCGAATAGAATCTTTTCGAGATATCTTTTGAGCTGTTGTTTCCTTATATAAGATCCAATCATAATCATATTCGATGTAAAAAATAATGATGAAAAATGGGCCATAGTATCCTTCTTTGATTTTGTTAGTTGCCTATTGTTTCCTTGTTATGGTTCTTCCTTTATATTAATATCTTCATAGTGTACGGTTCGATAAATTTGAGTACTTAGAAATTAATTTAGGGGTTATATCACTCGTTTCTTAAATAAATAAACTCATTTAAAATCTCCTCTAATATATAAAAATTAATATCTGTTTGTTCGTATGTAATGCGCTGCCATACTGTTATTCAGATTGCGATAAAACTTCATCCACTAATTGCTAATGATTACGCGAGTAATATAGGTATAGTCTAATATATAAAAATTAATGTTTGTTTGTCCTGTATGTAATGCGCTGCTAAACCGTTCATCTGATTACGATAAAACTTTGTCAACTTATTGTTTACATTTGCGGAAATAACATAGATATAGTAAAATATTGTTTGGGTACGCAGTTTGTTATGCGAGACGTGGCATTGCAACGCATGCCGGGTAATCGCTAGTATACTATATAAGTAGCTATGATACAAGATTATATAAGGACACGCGATAAATGTAAATATAATTCATTATTTGAACGAATATTTTATGGCATTAAGTATGAAACATGACGTCGTTCAAATGTCCGCCGCGGCATTGCTTGGTGGTACGTATTCGGGAGGTCCAATTTTCGATTATTGTCGCATAAATCTGGCTGAATTCCAGAGGAAGAAGTTTAAATGCAATAAATATCACTATCTCGGCTGACAGTTCATGTGACCGCCGCGCAAGATAATCATGTCTTCAAATCGCTTATGCAGGATGTCCATCATGGCATGCGCTGTGTGAAATGTAGCGCCGTCTTATTGGAGCAAACAGTGACTTTTTTGGGATGCATTTGGTGCTGGTGTATCTCATGTGGATTGGTATCGTGCCAATTCCGAAAATTTTGCTTGTTCACATATTTAAAAATGGATCTAACAAATTTAGAGCGTCTCTAATGAAAGACCCTATGTATTATAACCAGTTATTTTGACTGGTGACGCAATTCTAGTGTTAAAAACGCTTTCAATTTACACATTTCCTCTCATTCAGACATTTTCCTTAGAGCACGCGTTTCCACGCAAGAAAATGATTTCCACAGGAATATAAAAACTATTTTTCTTAACTTGAGTTTTCAAGTACTCAATCCTTATTCTGCCTTTCAGCTTCAGCATTCTGCGAAAGCTAAATGGTTGCTTATGCATACGCGTAAAATATAGAAGATATAAAGCGAGTGGCCTTTTAGGTGAGACTCTTCAAATCATCCATGCGTATAGGGAAAGGGTCGTAAACATATTGCTCTTCTTGGTAATTAGTGCGATCTTCTTCGGCTCGAAAGCTTTTGCCAAGTGATATATTAGATACATTAGAAGTGATTAGAACCATTGTTTTCATATTTATTGCTACAATCACGTCGTTCGATAAAGATTCGCTGAAAGCATCCATTTGTGGAAAAAATCCGATGTGTGCTCGAAAATGCAATGAATTCGGTATACACGCCATATTACAATTGTATGTAATTTTTAAAGCATGATTCGTGCCGGGGAAACAGATTCATTTTAATTTCGCCTTGGTGCATAGCTAATTAGCCTAGAATTCATGTAGCCTGGATAATAAGAGAAAAATTCGCGTTGTTAAAATCCAGTGAGAAAGATGCCGACCGCTGCTTTTATTATTTCACGATGCCGTCGTAAAAAGGCTCTTTTCAGAACACATTCGTAGACTTTTGTATTTTTTTAGAGATGTAATTAGCTTCACCTGTCCTTTGTTTGAGACCTGTATTCTTTACCGAGTTTGCGCTTTTAAAGTGTTTGAAACAACAAAAAGCAATTAAAGCATAGAGATGCATAAAAGGCATGACGGATAAGCTATTGAACGTGTCGTGTCCCATCTAGCCTTTTGTGGTCGATGAGATCAAGCAATGAGGTGATATGCTTTGGACGATTGAGTGTGTTGCCTGCGTTGGTATGCTGGTGCTAAATATGGAGTTTGTGCTTCTGTGGGAACGCACAAATCATCAAACGAATTTGAGCTATTAGATATTGCATAAAAGATTGTTTGACTTATAACATATGCATGTATAGCACATGCTGTCCTGCGGGATCATTTACGGCTTTTGAGCATTTCTTGTTCAGGGTTGTCACAACACAAATTTATTTTTTGTTAATATTATACACACGCGTTTAAAATTGATTATGTATTTAGAACTATAATTTTTACAAGACCATTGCAAAAAATATATTATAAAATACACGTCCAATAATAATATCATAGAAAAGATGGCGAAATATACGATCTGGAAGACGACGCATCCCCTTAGTCCCCATTAATTCAGCCTTAGTTGGTTCTGTTCAATATATAAAAAATAATGTCTGTTTGTTCGATTGTAATGTGCTGCCATACCGTTCATCATATAGCAATAAAACTTCGTTCACTTATTGCTAAAGATTGCGCGAGTAACATACGTATAGTCTTTATATTATAACCAATGTTTGTTTGTCCGTATTTAATGCGCTGCCTTACCGTTCTTCGGATTGCAATAAAAATATGTCAACTTACTGTTTACACTTGCGGAAATAACATAAGCATAGTGAAAATATTGTATCGATGCACCATGTTTGCGCATATGCTTTTGGATCTCAGTTCTTCGGCTCGCGCTACACATGACATAAAGCAATAAGTCACCGTACATGTTTCTTTTCAAATAAGTATTAAGAGACTATAAATAATTCTCACTCTCTTTCCAAAAGGCTTCCGCCTGGAATTTCACGGAATTCAGGAAGATTTCGATTGTTTGTCATGGTTTTGTTCGCTCATTGAAGTCTTTCAGTTTTGGATCCTCCATAGATTATGTATACCGCGACAATGAAACTACATTATTTTAAAAATGAATAACACAAACAGTATAGGAAATATCAGCTTAATTATTTTTCCATGTTACAGAGAGACATTTAAAGATTCCCTGTATGATCTCGGAATAACTGTCGCTTCAGGGCGTACGTTTCAAATAAGGAAGTTTCCCTGCCGCATCTTGTATTATTCAGCAAATCGATTTATTTATATCATCTAAATAATAGGATTTAACGCAATTTTAACAAGGTTTAAAATATAAAGGCGTTAGTTTAAAAAAAATGGATTCATACCATATATTGGTTGCTAAATGTGTACATATGGCATGAATTGGATAAAAAATGGAGGGTAGATTTAGAGATTTGCCGATTGAGCTTTTACCATATGTAATTCCCCCTTTATTTTACAATGTCACGTTTTGTCAAACGAGTGCTGAAGTATTTAAATTTATGGAAAAAAAATGTTGATGACTTCTTCGTATGCGAGAATAGTTTTTCTATTAATGAAATTTCAATTCCTTTCTAATTCCATTGTCAAGACAAGAAGGCCTTCAATCAGTTTTATTGGCAACAAGATACTAATGATGCGTAATTAGTATTTTTTCGGTCAATTATTGCCATCGGCAGTTGTTTGCATCATGATTCAAAAATCAAACCATCCATGCGCCCCGTGGAATTAATGTTTTTGGATCGGGAGAATTTATGGACGCGTCTGGTGCCTTTTATTTTATTTGAATCATTTTGGCGTTTAATTTTTATTTTTTGAGAGTAAAAAAATGTAACACAAGTTGACAGACAAGAATGCTGTTTCGCACATAAGAGGCTGCAATATTAGGCCATGGTCCATTTACCATTCAGCCAAGTGGACGATGTCCAGGACGGTCATGCAAAGTTAACACGAAACCTCGAAGCAAACCCGACCAAATATCTGACTTATTTATTTATTCCATTCGCATCTTACGATTTTGAAGCGTTTCTCAGAAGAAAAAGGCTAGTCAGAGTTCCATGTAAAGCCGGTGGTCTCCGATCGTATTAGCATCTTTATGAGTCGTATGGAATTCCATGGAAGATTTCCGCTTTCAATTCCCACTTTATTTCCCATAAATAACGCTCGATTCATCCTTATCTCGGATCCGAGATGTTTCCTCAATTGCTTGTCAATATTTGGAAAATTTTATTGGAGACTTTATAAGTGTATGTACATATGTTTTTTTATTGAAACGATAAAAGGGCTATCCATACATCAAGCGCGTCTTGAGTATGTTGACACTTGAAAAGAAAGCGTTTATGCTATAAATTACAAGTCTTATCTGGATTAAGGCTTTATAAACACACTCATCTATTACAAACATAGGAATCAAAGTGAATTTTCATATATCAACATACAGTAAGACTTGTTTAATACTGGTTCAGAGATTATTGAGATTTCGCGAATTTGGAAGAAGATGCTAAAAGGCCAAAAGTCTTTTGGATTTAGGAGTGTAGTGACACACCTACGTTTCATCTTTTGCCACGATAGATTCCAGAAAAGCTTGTGAAAAACGATCCAAAAATTCACGAGCGGCGGCATTCTGGACACACATCTCGCACACAACTTCTTATAACGAAATTTTTCTGACATAAAATCGCCAAGGAGACGTCGAGAAATGCCAGGAAATTCTTTGTAAAGGTGGTCGGGAGCGCGTGACGACCTTTTCATCGGAAAAATTTACTGTGAATGAACAAAATGGTCGACAAACACGTTCAACCAAAAAAAACTGACAGTTAGGATCCCCCGTTCTTAAGATACACGCCATCCCCTAGCGTTCCCCCATAAAGCCTTTAATATAAATTCGTTAATCCAATCAATGGATGAAGGCGTATTATCTGCAGAGTAATCTATTAGAGATATTTTTTAAAAATCAAATATCATGGATGTTGTATACAACATCAATATTTACTGAAATGAGTTACTGATAAATATTTGAAATGAGTATGAAAAATATAACGCCGGTACTAAGTAAAGACGTTGTCACAAGAGAACAGAGTCGACCAATAGTCTTGGCCGCGGGAAGATGCATACAAATTCTTATCCTAGTTAATGATCCAGGTTAATACGAGCGCATTTTAATCATCATGCAACCATCTCCATTTTTTTCGTACAACTTCAGCGGTCCGATAGCGAACGGACCCATGTGCTAGTTCATGTATATCTCATAAAACTCGTGTGAGGCAATTTTTTTTATTAACTATTACGTACTAAGATGGTCTCTCATGCAAATTTGAAAATAAATTGCAATAACGAAAGTTTCAGACACTCATAATGTCATAATGATAATCAAATAAAAACGACATATAGTTTAATCTAATATGTGCAAAAATTCAATAAAAAAGATAAAAACGGTGATAACATTGTTAATTTTTCATGTAAAACAATGCAAATATGTACTTGAAAGGAATTTGCATTGTCATTTGACGATTAAAATTGAACTTTGAAATTTTGTCCTCCGATTATGCATTTTTATAATGATCATATGATGCTTAAATCTGAAAAAAATTGGATAAAACATACAATAAAAATATATATAACAAAGTCGATGAATAGTCTGGGAAATTTGCATAAATCCTTTGAATGCTTTCTGCCAGTTTGCATCCAAAATCATATTTGCAGATCTCATATTTCTAGTAGAGTTCTTCCTTTCGTTTGGGATCATCAAACCGCCATATAATAAACGGGTAATGTTACGAAAGCTACCGCACAAACGTTTCAAAAACATCTGTTTTATTTCAATTTTTAATTTTTTTCTTCAACTCCGCCGCTCTTTTGCATGCTTCTTTTATCCCGTGGGATGCGTCTATTTTAAAATTATTTGTGTCAAAGAACACATGCCCTATCGCTCGGGGGCAATGAATTTTTTTCGTCAGTCATGATGATATTTTTTTGAGGAGTTTCTAAATTAGACCATTTATCCCCATTACCACCCCGACTGCATAGTACGAGCTTAATTCATATTGAGCCAACAATTGCATTTCATTATTTGAGGGTGATTCAGCGTGTTCCGGGAAGTATCTCATAAAATAATGAGCATTTGCTTTCAATATGTACTGTCTAAAAATATATATCCATAGCATGTCGCCATCGTTCTTATCCATTTATATGAAAAGTTGAACAAATTGATTTAACCCTGAATCGGTAATGCTCTCTAACATACATAAGCCAGGAATTTTAGATCATGCCATGATCATTTATTATTTATCAATATAACATTTTTTCATCTTGTTTATGGAAAAAAAAAGTTTTGTTTAGGATTCCCAGAAAATTTAAGGATGGAAGAATGGGTGCAAAATAAATTGGAAAAGAATACATGAAATCCATCATTAAATATTTTTAAAAATCTCAGTTTTCATATATTATAGTATTTGAATGAGTTAAAAGAGTAAATTAAACCATATGACAAAATTAGTGAAAAACACATAAAAACTGTTAATTAAAAAAATGTAAGCACTCAAACCTCTTTTTATGCGACTTTTTTTGTGCGATTTTGAAGTTATGCGGTTTTTTTAAAGCATTTTTTCTTTTTTTAATACCGTAAAGAGTACGTATCGAGATATTTTGGATAAAATAGGAAATAAATCATCAACAATAACCGAAATTTGTGAAAAATATATAATTCAAACTGAGTATGAATCTTTTCTATACAATCTTCTATTATTCTTACCAGATTTATGTAAAAAAAGCTGATTTTTTTTTTAAACAGTCGCCATTTTGTGACTATAGTGAAATCTTTACTAATTATGAATTATATTGTTGGAAAGAGAAAATGTACACAATGATCAATGATGACATTGACTCTGGGGAAACTTTTTCTTCCGAAGAAGAGAGCGATTTTGAGTCATATCGAAAATCGCAACCAAAATGATCATACAGTGATGGTAGTTTGTAATTAAAATAATTAGTATTTCTTTAGTGGATGTCTGGCATTAGAAGTGTCAGATGTCAGACATCCTTAAAATTTTACCAATGATGCAAGACATTCTTTAAATGCTATCAGAAATGTTATTTTTTAACCTGTTCCTGTTTTTTTTATTAGCTGTTTCGAAGTTATGCGATTTTTAAAACCCATGGAACACATCTTCACTTTTTCTATGTGAGTCATAGCTTTTTTTGTGCGATATTCCGCGGAACGCATCTGCCGCATAGGTTTAAGTATACATAAGTTCAAGGGACAAATTATATAATAAGCACATCTTATTTTAATGTTCCAAATATTTTGAGTAACGCGAAATTAATCTAAATTACTCGATTATAAAGACTGTTTCATTCGTTTTGTAATCAATAAATCGAACTTACAGTGTTATTAACGATCTATCAGTTTGATAAAGATTCGATATTTTTATTTATTTGAATATTTTTAGTATACTGTGTGTTATTTTTGGGGTACAAAATGATTCAAATAAATTAATGATCGGTTATTAAATACATTCTAATTCAAAATAATGCATTAAATATCAGGACTTTGAACCGGATCTGAACCTAACTGAACCTGAACTGAACCGAACTTCAGAAAATAATATTATTTTTGTTTGGTCCTACATGTTTATCGGCCATTTTGCTTAGTCACAGTAAATTCTCTCGATGGAGACGTCGCGCTCCCGTCAACTCCTGTTCGTGCGAGATCCGCGTGGTCATCCACTTTTTGACTTTGCAGAAAAATATCGCCACGAATATCCATCAGAGGCTCATAGATGTTTATGGTAGTGATTTGATGAATCGACAACATGTCACGATATGGGTTAGGTTGTTCAGAGAAGACCGTGCTTATAAACATGACGAGGCAAGGATTGGGAGATCTTTGATGAACTTGTGCAAAAAATTGAAGAACAAGTGGGAAATGATTGTCGTGTAACGCTTGAAGACCTTCACGACGAACTTCCTGACATTTCTCGAAGTCTTCTTGGTAATATTGTGTCGGAAAAACTTTGTTACGACGAGTTGTGTGCTCCGTGGGTATCCAGAATGCTCACATCGGAGCACCGTCAAAATCGCGTAACCGCCGCGCGTGAGTTATTGGATCGTTTTGCACAAGAAGGAGGAGCTTTTCTGGATTGAATCGTAACGGGGGATGAGACATGGGTGTATCACTAGACCCCAGGATTTAAAAGACAATCCAAAAAGAGGTAGCGAGAGCGTGTGACGACCTCTCCATCGGAAGAATTTACTGTGACTGAACAAAATGGCCGACAAAATAACTATCCGGTACTCTAATTTCTAAACAAAAAGAGTTGGAATTCTTATAACCCTATTTTACTTGTTAAAAAATATTTTTTTAGATAAATAAAAAAAGGTTGAGAACTGCTCGGAGCTGAACCAAAAACCGAAAAGAAGTAATTTTTCTCGTAACAAAAATCGATATAAATATGTGGAACTGAACCGGAACAAAAACCGCGATGAAAAATGATAATGGTCCGAAGCCCTGTTGTATCCATATTTACTTTGATGTTTCAGGATTGTGAAATGTGAATGTGAAATTTAAACTGTCACCTCGTCACATCACCTGCTCGTTACAATAACATCAATTTAAGAATGTTTCACAAATGCATAATTCAAGGGAAAATTCATTTGAATAGCATTGTGCATAAAATGAGCATTTGAGATAATCCATCATATCATTTTTTGACATAAAATAGTTATAAATGACCAACCGTTAAAGATAGGTGATATAAAATCAATCTGGATAATTTTAAACTAGATCTTCTTCAGCAGAAATGTTTCCTTCGTGATATCCTGGACATTTTCAAGTTCGTATTCATATTTTATTTTATTACTAGCGAATAACTGACATGCGTTGCAATGTCATAAGCGCTTAATAATTATTTGAAAAGAAACGCAGAACGTGGATTATTGCTTCAGTTCACGTGTAGCGCGAGCCGAAGAGCTGGGATCCAAAAGCATATGCACACTCGCTCTCATCGTATTGTGCCCGCATCCTTTCTCTCCCTATCTCCGCAGCCCAAACTTCATTTCACCAGACCAATATGCGTCAACATCCATACAATATTTTTACTATGCTTATGTTATTCCCACAAGTATAAACAGTAAGTTGATAAAGTTTTATCGTAATCGGATGAACGGTATGGAAGCGCATTAAATACGAACAAACAAACATTAACTATTCTTATGTTACTTGCGCAATCTTTAGCAATAAATGGACGGGGAATACTTTATCATATAAGAAGATATGCTGCAATAAGGACGCTCTTAATTTTCGCAAAGTCGCAAAAAAGCCAATTACTTGCGAACGATGAGAAATTGAATGCCTCGGGTTATTCCATACACTCTCACACACAGCAGCGATGTTTTCAGCAGACCTTGCGTTTCGGTAAAGTACGGGTGTTAGCTGGTTGTTTATTCGAACCAGTTGACTCGAATTTGGCCACCAGACGTCGAATAATCGACTCGGCAGGACGGTTGTAGCGAGGATAAAAATCTCGGAATACGCATTTATCAAACGGAGCACTGATTTTAAAAATAAAATTCAATAATTTATCTTCATTCATAATTTGCCATATGCCGCTGAATAATTCGCAATAAATTTGAAAGATGCTGTTATAAAAACATGGCCGCTATAATCCAACAAATTTTAAGCGTCTCTATTGAAATATCCTGTTTTTATGCTTTTTCGACGAATTTACGCTGGTAACACTTGATCTGGCGGAGTTCACGTATGCAAATCGATACTTGACATTCACGAGAAAGAATTGGAGCAGATGAAATCACTTTAATGAGATTGCGTGCGACTCCATTTATAATGACGCTAACGAATGCATTTTTCGCCATCGAACCGCCCGACAATTTAACGCCATTTTTATTCTATCGCTAATGAACTTGAATGCATTTGGGCTCGGTTTTATTTTTTGCTCAGAAAAAATGATATTTAGTCCCATGGGGCGAATGTTAACAATCACGAACTTGACTTGAAAAATTGGCCCTCGGAGACCTTTAAAGGCGTTGAATATTTTTCGCCAAATTTTCTTGGAAATTTGCACATTCTCCGCAGTATTTAAAAAAATCGGACATTTGAAAACGCCATGCGCAAACATGTCTTTTTATGTATTTCCGCAAAAGACATTACGCAATGGTTTGTTTAAGAACTTTTAGCGCTTATTTGTACAGAGTATTCTAGCGATTTGCAGTTTTGCAAAATCTGTCTACATGAATCACGTCCCGATGTCAACATTGACAGTGACACACCGACTTTTGCAAACATGCAAAACCACAATTGTCCGGTATGATTAATCTGCGCACAGGCTCAGATATTCCTCCATTGCGTTTATGGAATTTCTTCGCCTCCTGTTTGAAGAAATTGGGACTCGATGAGAGGTTGTATAATCAATATGCTTTGGCTTAAAACGTTGAATTTTAACTTCTCTATCGTCGGCCATTGGCGAAACCTATAGAAATTCAAGCAATATATGAACGTATCGATTTAAAAAGGGGCAGCGTTAAGAGGGTTGACTGTTTTTAATATTTCTAGACACTCATAACTTCCATTGACTACATAAGGGGAGGTCCAAAACTTTTATGAGTAGCACAGGATGAATATAAAAGGCGCTTTAATATAATTATTTGGCATTTTTATTACGACGACATTTTGGCGAAATTTCCCATCTTTGATCGAATAGAGTTTCGCTCGAATTTCAGAGACATTGCTCGATCTTTTTCCGTCGTACGCTCTCCGTTTATATTAGCATCGGTATGAAGGATACAATCTGCCTGGGTACGAGCAATGTCGACGATGTGCTTCATTGTCTGGATACCGCCGTATTCATAGGGACTCCTATTTATGTATATGGATACCTCGTCTACCTAAGCATTATTAAGTACATCCTAGACAATTTGCCTTCCAGGCTCATTTAATATCGCCAATCAATACACGTGGAATACGATTCAAGTCTGCGTTTCTTTTGAAATGATTTGAAGCATTCGTATGGTCAAAGCACTTCATTCTATGAGCAGATTGCACAATGAAAACCAGACGAATTGACCAAGGGTCTGACCAATAGTGCTGCATATTGCATGAATTTATAGCTAAAAAGGGTTCTCCGCCTCTTTGTATTTGATTGGATCTAATGAAATAAACGTATGCATTGTATTGCATGCAAGATCGATTGCAATTTGAACAAACATTAATTTCGTTCAGCATTTTTTATATCGGTGGCTTTACTTTCAATTGTACTTTTTATGCATTTTTTGCAGCCTCAAGATGTTCCAGTTTCCTTGATTCAAATCCATGAACTTCCACGTGCAATTAATTTAAGATAAGACTACTATTTAATAAGGAAGCAACTATTGATATTAAGCGTAGCAATATTTTGGGAAGATTGGAAGTACATGGTGCGGCAGGGAAACTACCTTATTTTAAAAGTGAATGACACAAATAAGATATCAGTTTAATTATTTTTCCATGTTATAGATACATATTTAAAGACATGATTGTTATTAAACCTATATAATAAAAAACGTTAAATTCTGTCCTTTTGAATGGGTGACATCCCACTTTTTTCGTAATGATTATGGCTTCAGAATGCACGTTTCAAATAAGGAAATTTTCCTGCCGCACTCTATATTATAAATTACGCTACCTCTTGGTTACGTCTGCTAAAATTATATTAAACGATATTCGAAGCATTTTTCAAAGCATCATATGGTAGGTAAAAAGATTGCCTGCTTCATAGGGCAGACGCGCGCAAATTGCATCCGAGCATAATGTGTTAAGAAGAAGAAATCCATTGCTATGATTTTTTTAACACTTTGACGCACACAGCCGTTAAATCCAGTCATGCATCAGCAGATAATACTTGCTTTTTGCGCCAGATAAGTATATGTATACTGTCTTCTTGGACACTTCAAATCTTATATTATGTCATTGATTCAAAACAATAATAATTGTATGTTTTAGCGATGGTTTAACTCCAATTTTACGTTAATAAATTGCGAAAATCGTTATTACAGACGTGTGCATCAACCGGTTAACACCAAGTAATTCTCATCAATATAGAGATGGATTAATATGGGTGTTGTGATGGAAATAAGTCCCTAATAAATTCATAAACGCCTCTACGACATCCATTCGTGGATCCATTTTGGTTACATCCTAGCATTTTTAGAAAGTAAGAGTGTTAGCATTAGTTTTAGATTTGTTTTTCAGCGTATTCAAATACAATGGATTTACTAATTAGTTAATTTGAACTTCATCATTCATGCATCCAATCAATAGAACGAGATTGAAAGCGTATTTTGGAGCCGTATGTTCATTTGTATGCAGCACAGTTTATCACCGGACTCAACGCATCACCTATGTCGAAGGCGCGCAAATCTAACAATATGTACGTATCCGTACAATTAAATTTAGATTGTTTGTCTTGCCAATATGACAAGATTTAGTTGCTTTCAATACAAATGCGTCCAGTTGATATTTTAACTCCCTGGTTACATTTTAATGTGATTCCCGTTTGTCCTATTTGAATGAAAAGGGCCATTTTTGAAGTATTGATTTGTTCCACGGATGTTTTCCTGGAACACATCTATCCTTGGGAAGTGCGTGCAAATTCTTAGTGCCGAGTTTTCTCGTCATTTTTCAACGGCGCTGCAATCGAGCGTGACTTGAATCGGATTTGCCGCGCAAATTTTGCGCGACTTCGTGTCGAAGAACTCAACCAAACCAAAGTCGGTTGAGTGCTTTTATTTGGCGTAGACCGCCCATTGAACTCGGCGCCTTTCTTCCCCCCCGGACATCTGGAGATGTGTATCAAATGAATATTAAACATGCACCATCTTTAAAATTCAATATTCCGTGAAAATCGTTTCGCCTTGATGCAACTTATTAAGTTACACATCGAGAATTATCACGCATTAGGCCTCACAACACGCAACCGCCATAAAAGCGTCCAATATGGCGTCCGAGACAATGGCGTCACCGGCGTGGTGGCTCATGGCAAATAGGAAATGACACCTATCTTCTGCCGAGGATATGCCTCATATCTTTTTGGCCGGCGGACGTTTTTATTGTCAAAAGTAACAGCCTGACAATGGATGATTGAATAATAATGATTGAATGATGGGACGGAGGGACGTGTCAACACGTCCAGATACTTCAATATGGGAGGCCAATCAATGGCCGTGTTTATTTTATAAACATGTAAGGCTTGATGTTAAAATATTTGACATCCATGATAGAGCGTTTGAATTTATAAACGACACGTTTAGTGGGATAGATCCTGGACTTTAATAGTAAATATTCTGCTTCAAATCCAGAACGATCGATCTTTCCGATCAAGGTTTAATATGGCTTCCTGGATCTGAAAATTTAAACAATGAGGTGATTAATAAAGCTGTAAAAATAATTATAATATTATCTAAAATTACTAATTAATAACAGCTTGACAGCGGTTGACAGTTTAGTAGAATATGGAAATGAAATAATCAAATACCCAATTTTTCCGCATGCATTGTCGTTAACCGCACTACAACAACGAAGAACAATCTGCATAATTAAGCACAAGTAATTTTTCTTATCCTTAAACTATCATTAACCACAGAGAACTTTCTTAGTAAGTCGTAGGATATAGCCTGAATAATCTTTAATTGCTTTAATCGAGTCAGATAAAACGACAGTAGCTAACTGCCGATTAGATAAAATACAACAAGGGGTCATAAAACGATAAGTTTTAGTCAATAATAGAAAATAAATACTTCAACAAGATAACACTAGGCCATGACCTTGCCTGCAGATAGAATTGTCTTCGCCATCTTTGTAGCCGATTCTTCCCTATCAGTCCATTGTTTTGACTATTCCTTGGTCTCAGATGTGAAGTTATGGTTGTTTCATCCATGGTTGTAAATCGATGGAAAAACTCGGCTTTATTACTGTGCAAAATTCTCCGGGACGCTGTTTTTGTTACATTGTGAGCAAACGCGGCATCCAGCTTGCGCATGGCTTTATCATGTTCAAATATTCAGTCTGGGACTACCCTCATATAATAATTTGAACGCTTTTATTTAACGAATCGTCGTCTACTGAGCGTACGTGTCAAAGTCGTAGCCTTACGCTACTGAGGGCACGAACGCTCCCGTCTTTCATTTTGAGGTCTCTAGAGACGACGATGGGAGAAATGGCAAGGTACATCTATCGCGCTAGCAAGAGGATTCTAAGTATCATTCCCTATGTAACATAGCTAGAATTTGACCCAAATAAGAATCATATTATTACATGGCGTTCCTGGAAAAGCTTAGGGCTCAACTGTTGAATGACGAAATACTGAGAAATCTTATATTAGTCCTAAGCAATGCATCACATTTCATCGCCGACAGTTTACGAGAAGTTGCTGCTGTTCCTGTTTGGAAATCTCTTCTTTACAAACAACATATTTTTGTCCTACGAACGATCCATGCAAATTCGTCTTTCGGGATAATGCACTCAAAGCGGATAGGCAGCTTAATAACAATTACTCCTGCAGGAAGATGACATTTCGCTCAGGATAATTTGATTTCCACGTGACAAGCGACGTCTCAATCTATTATCCAAAAATAGTAGCAGCCCAGACATTTGGGCTCGACTTAATTACCACGCGACCTCAGGATCGAAGTCTGCGACGAAAAGGATGCGACCGAAATACATGCCGACATTGTCCGACTGCGAATAATGTACTACAGAATTGCGTAGACGAGCGTACGCATTCCGCGTAAGACCAAAACAATTACATTAGAGGATGATGAAATAGTCATCGACGCCGAAACTCCACATTCCTTAATAAATATGACTAAATTTCCAAAGAACCAATTATACTTTAAATTTGTTTGAAAGTCACAAATAGTGAAATTCCAAGCGAGAGTTGGTTGGAAAGAGAGGGAAAATAGATTAATAGTTTAACGCTACGTGCATGTGCCGTATCCTATTTTATTACATATTACACAAACACGCCTTCATCATTTAGCTAACAATTTCTGTTCACAAATTGAAAAAAACCAATGCATAAAATCAATTTTTCCTCGCAGCTATGGTCCTAATACATTTTAATCGATCCATATATTTAATGTTTCAATGTTCCGAATCTAATACGCTTGTTGTAATCGATATTGAAAATATGAGGCATTAACGTAATATCAATAATGCTATTACATTAGCTAGTATATTAAATTATTAAATTTCGGATGAATTTGAATAATAGCCAAACAATTAAATTCGATTAGGGAAGCATTGATTAGGGATTCCCGTGACAACTCAAATACAATACGCAAATAAATTAATTAATCATCTAACATAAAAAGTTGTATTATTGTTCAAGATGCCAGATTAGTTTCTCTTTTGCCTCAGGGAAAAAAAAAACAGGCAAAATATTCAAAACGCCTTTAAAATGGATGAACATAGTCCAAATATTATTAATGATGAGCAATTCGAATTTCGACTCTATAGCCTTTCAATGGATCAGGCTATTTGAACATGTTTCGAAAAACTTTAACATGAAAAAAAGTGTCGGTGTGGTATTCCTAGACATCGAAAAGGCTTTCGACTCTGTCCGGCATCACGGTCTGATTAAAAAAATAATATCATTTGAGTTTTTCAACTTATCGTATTAAAATAATCCATTCCTATCTGTATAAAAAAATCATTTAATCAATAATCTTAAGGGGATATTCTAGTTTATCATTTTTGGATGGAAAATCAATATTTTTTTAAATTTATATTTTCAAATAGTTATAAACAAATTTTAGACATAAATCTGGTAGGAACGATAGAAAATTATATTAAAAAAGTTTGTATTAAATTTAAAGTAAATCGGATAATTATAATTTGAGATATCATGTCAACCGTGTTAAAAAAAAGTAGTTTCGTGAAAAACGCGTTTAAAACGATCTAACGATCGCTGTAAATATAAGCTAAACAAAGAAAATCTTATGTTTTCCATGATATATAATTGTCATCAAATTTATCAATTAGTCGTGGAAAATCCCATGTAAAAAACTTGAGAGTGATGCTGGATAGAAGACTGATGTAGTTGTCGGGGGCTTGAACCTTTGAATTGGCAGCGATATGGGCGCTGCAATCGATTTTTTGTCGACGCAGTGCTCTTTCGTCCTCCAACAAACTACTAATCTATGAAGATTGATTCGTCCAATTGCATACTATCATAAAATTTGTACACACAAATCCTAGATCATATAAAAAGATATAGTAATAATTTTATTTATAATACATAAAATGCCGAAACATTGTAAATGTATGAGTGCGAAAGTATGAATTGCAATAGATTTAATTGCCTGATTTACTTTAGTTTATAAGTTAGATTTGGGAAGTATTTCCGTAAAAGGTTTTTATGCTGCCATTTTACCCAATAGTTGTGTCTAAATAAAAGTTTATAAATTTATTTTAAAATATAACATTGTTGGAAACTGCATTAATATTGAACATCGGTGCGGCGTTTCTGTTTCCCGGAAATAATTGTTTCCCTGGAACTACACAGAACGTTTGAAATTGGAGCTTTTCCCTCACATTCCCTCAGTTTGATTTCTATTATCATATATCCAAAATAATTTTAGCTCGCGATCTATTCTATGGTTTCGCATTCAAATAGAGCTGAAATATCATATCAAATTAGACTTGTAACATTTAATATTTGGCAGTTTTTCGGGGTACGATTGCAACTTATCGAATGCTCCTCGCGCCGTCTAGGAATTTACTACGGCCGCGTGTGCAGACCGCGGGTATGCAAGTGTGACCTTTAACCATCAAACGACTTGGCTTTCGACCAGCTGTTTGGGATTTTTAGACCGTTGCACACGTCTTCTTATTCTGTACATCATTACACACCAATTGTAAAATCACACCCCGTTTCAATTCGTAGCATTTTCTCACCCGACAGGGCTGCCTGTGCGAAAAAGCTCCGGATCGAAATCGATCATCGCCCGACGTTTCCAGGGTCGGATTCCAGGACAGGAAGACCCTTAGATGCTCTAAGCATTAAGAAATATTAATACCTCCATGTACGTTCTAATCAAAATATTGAAACATTAATAAACCATAAAATAAATTCACAAATACAAATTTAAAAAATGCATGAGACTCATATGCTTGTGTAATATGTAATAAAATAGGCGCGGTATAGGCAACCAGTAGATCAGCATGCACATGTGACCCACAATGAATATTTTTGCAGCCAGCAAAACGAATACAATATTAATCAAAAGTGTGTTGATATTCGGATACTGACGCCATTTCCGAACAGTATATGAGGTGTTACATAAACAAGGGTCAAGATCAAAGAAACACAACTCTTCATAGCGATAAAGATGATGTTTATGTCTCAGCTATTAAGACAAACGCCCAGTTTACGCTTAGTAAACGCCGAACAATTAGTCAATTTCTTGGAAATAAGTAGTTGCAATTCTGGGAATTAAAACATTTCAGAAGTTTTTCTCAGATTTGGTTGGTTTGGAATTCTTAGAATATGAAAATTTCGCTGATTTTTTCGAAAAGGTGTCGTTGCCTCCTTTTGAAATGGACCTAATTTTTCCGACTTTTTAATATGATCTAAAAAATTTTCTGATTGTCTCGAGGAGTAAAAGCTTGCGACGTTTTGGAATGCATGGATTTGGCTTTCTCGACTTTTCCGGTGTGTGTCAAATCCCCACACTTGGAGTTTCACTTTTCGTGACGTTCAAACCAACCAAACCAATTTGCAAGTAGTATTTATTCTGTATGTATTTCATTCAACATCATCTATATTCATAAATCTGCTTTTATACATAATAAGCCTGTCTTATTGCTTAGTTGTTATGAGGGGATGTTTAAAATATTTCCACGAGATCATTAATTAATTCGTGAAGTCAAGCATGATTAAATCTCATTTTTACATTTTCTGTTGCACTAAACTTATGTCGCACATATAAATTAAGTTGCTAAAGTTAGCATCAATCAGCTTTTGGTAGCCCTGAAAATACCTTTAAAATTTAGGAGATGATAAAGTGACATTATAGCATTTCCATTTAAAAAAAAACATTGTTGATCTGTGCAGATGTAATTCGCCAGATTAACAGCGACATCTTTCTGTCTCCCTTCGGTCGCAATGTGTCAAATTAGCAGTGACATCTTGCTCGCGCCCTCCGCTTCCCATCCTGTGGTAACGCGAGTTGGGACGTCATCGGATAGCCTTCGGTACGGGAAGATGTCCTTCCCGCAGATTCATAGCTGTGACCTCTCTCACCGTAAATAAATTAAAATATTTAGGATGAAAGTGTTTCTGTCTGAAAGAAGAACAAACTAACGTGTGAATAAAGCCATCTTGCAGAATACACGAGCCATTCCTTTTATGGGACCATTGCCAATCATTTGGACATCGCCAGCCACATTTCCTGTAGATTTGAACCCAAGACGATTGAGTTACGAATTCGATAGCTTAATCGCGCTACATTACATTGTTACACATGAAGACTCGGATTTTCAGTTAATCAAAGATCGACCGTGATTGTGAAGGGCTCTGTGCAAAATTTTATCAAGTTCGTCTTTTTGAAATTGCTGTTTTAATGACTTTCAACAGGATGGCGTCAACAAAAGATTTTCCGCTTACTTTTTTTTGTTGAATTCCGATCGTATATTGAATAAATAAGGACATAATACATTTATTCCTTCTTAAAACAAGGGAAGCTATTAGTGGTTGAATCGCATTGTCGTGAAGACGAAAATATGCATCAGAATACGAAATTATGCCACATGGAATACTTTTTAAGAAATAAAAAGTTCCAAAGCCCCGGATTAAAAGTGTGAACATGTGTTATGGCGTTTTAATTCACACCTACGAATTCCGAACGTTTGTGTGATACGCCCTAATATTTTGCTTGCGGTTTAATCCAGCACTGGACGATACCCTTTCTTAATTGACACAAATGGTCGAACGCTTCCCATTTTGCGGATAATTAAGAAGTAGCATCCATAATTGATGAGTTCCCCGACTTCTGTTGGCTATATAATGTGGCCATAAGCGATCGCAGGCTTCCTGCTTCCGTCGAAAGGAAACCTCGAGACAAAAAGCTCAGTACCTTTGACGTGAAAGCCCTCACCCTCCGGGCGTCGCCAATAACAGATGATTTATGGACCGATGATCCAATCAATAGTGTTTGGCCGTGTGAATTGCGAAGGAGGCGGACAACTCTCGACTCCTCGCCCCCGAGTTTTATTTGAATGCCCTTTAAATAAAAATTAGTGCAGAATTATTTTAAAAGCGCTCCGAACTCGAATATAATAAATCACAAAAATCGAAGGGAATAATTAGTGCCGGTGGTCCAATAAATCACCATATCGACCGGCTGAAATTTTTCGATGGTCTCTCGCTTATGACAAATCGTTCGAAAATAATTTTTCTCCGAACAAAATGGGATAATGACACTCGGCCGAAATTCACCCTTTTTGTCGCAGAAGACTTCGGCGACAAACGGGGTAAGCGGAACAATGCATTAATGTTCCATAGGAAGCTTTTAAAATCCTCGCCGAAAGAAAAATTGGCGGCTCTATCGGAAAAACCATCTTTAAGGAAATCGCGCATTAGAAGGATCGATTCGCACATCCGGCTATTTTCATCCGCCCCCCATTTCTTCATCGATCCCTTTGACCACAAATACACGCATTTTTCTTTTTGCTCTCGTGCCTGCGAATGCGAACACACACATATTTTCATATAATTGTATCAAATTAGATACAAAACATGAGTAAAACGGAGCGACGTTAACGTTAAACGGATCTGTGATTTTTGCGTGAATGTTTTATGAACACAGTAGACGGGATATCGATCCAGTCTGTACTTATAGACTCATAAACGGTCGTAGACTTACATTCGTATGTACCAAATGATAATAAAAACAGAACGATACGCTGCTTAGGGAAGACGTGTTTAATTGAATTTCAAATTTATGCTCATATTAGCGAGCCTAGAAGGATAATATGATTGATTTAAATCACCCCACTATAAAAATAATGTGCCAAAATTGAGACATTGTTGAATTTATACTTAAAAACATCAATCTATAATAATCACAATTGATTGAAATATCAAGCGCCATTAACTACTCAAGCACCAGCGACTCACCGGTGAGTCGCTATATTTTTTCGTAGAAAAAAATTAATACCTTGGTGGTAAATGATATTGCAAGTATTGACAATTTAAACCATGACTATATATTATTACATAGTATCACATGAAGATTCGGATTTTCTGTTAGTTGGTGTATTTTTTTTGACGTGTAGGGGTGATCCTGACGGTCAGTTTTTGTGATCCCACGTGTTCATCGGCCATTTTGTTCAGTCACAGTAAATTCTTTCGATGGAGAGGTCGTCACACGCTCCCGTTACATCCCGTCCATGCGACATCCGCGCAGTTGTTCGATTTTTTAATTTGCAGAACCATCAGAGACCATCAGTGATTTCTGGCGAACTTGTATAAAATATTGAAAAAAATAGCAACCGTCACAAAAAGTTTCCTGACATTTCTTCTGTTGTTGTATCGGAAAAATTTGATTATCGCGTGACCGCCGTGCGTGAATTTTTTGATTGTTTTACACAGGAAGGAGAAGCTTTTCTTGACTCTATCGTGACGGGGGATGAAACTTGGATGTATCACTACACCCCAGAATCCAAAACGATCTGACGAAGGTCTATGACACTGGCATTCAAAAGCTGGTGTCCCGACTATAAGAATGTTTCAATCTCGACGGCATTTACGTTAAAAATTATCTTAATATATTAGTCAAGTGTCCTGTAAATTTCAATATTCCAAAAAAGCTTAAAAAACTACTAGATACATTTAAATTAATAATGAGTTAACGTCACCCCTACCCAAAAAATGCGATTGTTAACACTTGTAACTTAAAGTTGTGTTTGTGTAATATATAAAAAGTGTATATATAGGGCGTGGCGTATGCGTGTAACGTATCTATGTACGTCTGTGTCCAACAGAGAGATTAGTATCGATTCTTCATCGTGTATACTTCGTTTATGATTTGTACTTGTGTGAAAAATGAATTTTATATGAGAACAGAAAAAAATTGGGCAGTTGTTGAATGGCCGAATAGTAATTCACAGTAATTCAGTTTCATTCTGGTGAAATACCATTTAAATTTAACGTCGATTATTTTGATTGAATAGATTATCCTTTCGCAAAACGAACGCTTCATATGGTACAACCTAATACAAGCTTACTCGTATCTCAAATGTGACATAATCCTGACATATTAATCCATTTGATAGCAGTTTTTAATGATGCAAGATAAGTAAATACGCTTAAAACAGACACATATGATGTATTATTGCGATTTCAACAGGCAATATAATTATTGGCTATTTTTCAACATCAAAAATATTGACGGGAAATGCTCGTGGCTCTTTTAAAATAATTGTTAATTCGTGATCCATTGGAATATATAATTACGCTGATGTTGTGCATCATATAAAATGTATGTCTGTCCTGTTTTATTCACTGTACGCCCTTTGCAAATACAGGGTGCAGGCAGCGAAACTACCTTATTTTAAAAATGAATAACATAAAGCAGCATGGGAGATATTAGTTTAATTATTTTTTCTTGTTAGAAAGAGACATTCTGGTCAGGTTTTGAAGATTCTCAAAAAAGTGCGGCATGAAAACTTCCTTATTTGAAACGTGTACCCTAAAGTGACATTTATTCTGAAAAGAGTAGACTAGCGCTCATTCGAAAGAGCACAATCTAATGTTGCATTATCCAAAGTTGGTATCGTTAGACCAAGGTTTTATGGAAAGAAAGTGCTTCAAATTTTAGTATAAGCATTGCAAGCTCATCCTTCTTGGACATCTTAAAAGACGTTTTTATATTTGAAAACCGTAACTAAATATAAATTTAAATGCAATATCAGACTCTGATTGTTATGTACTTTTTTTACATAGTGTAATTTCAATGGCGAACAATGAAATTACATCAATACAAGTGCGATATAAAATTTCGAAGGCGGCGTATTTCGGCGTTATTTTTGGCACCCGCCTGCGTGTTTTCGACTATAAAAACAATGCCCGATAATTTTGCATTAATAAAAAAGTACATAAGACATTTAATTCTATTCGAAGAAGTCTATTTTTGCGCCGTTATTCTGGTTAGAACAGAATCGATAGGCGTCTGAATGGAATTACCGTTTTATTACAGTCATTGCGATGAGGAGGCTTTAAAAAATATCGAAAGATATTCTACATATTTTTACTACCCCGTAGATGTAGTTAAGGGTCGATTAACCTCTCCGGGTGTAAATAATAAATGTAGCAGGCAGACGACTGTCTCAGGAAAAGCGGCATGTCGCATAAGCGAATGAATAGTGCATGATGGCGATTACTCCGGTGACACGGAAACCGTGGAGTAATGATATCCGACATGTCTGTGATTTGAGCGAATTTGTTTGTGATTATCATCGAAAACACATAGTTCTTCAAGTGCATGCATCGTTCCTGGAAATATAAATTAATTTTTCACTTTATGCTTCGGTCTCGTAATTTTTCATGAGAACTTAACGAGATTATGTGGTGAAAATGAATGAAAGCTAGGGGAAGATCCTGGACGAGGAGGAAGATCGAATATTGAATTATGAGATAAGATGGCGAGACTGGTTTGGCAGTGATTAAAACCAAACCATGCGATGAATTTATCTCATCGAATATAGCGCAAACAGCGTCGTTGCTTATTCCTAAAGCGTTTCCATTTTTGAAAAATTGAGTAGTTTATGATAAAAATACATCAATTAATTGCAATTTAGAAAGTTCATCCGTAATAAATTCAAGTAAATATGACTTATTACAAATCTTGAATGCATTTTTGTTTTCGAACTAGTTTTCGGAGACTCTATCGTGTCAATTTCTTCTATGTATTTTAATGTCAATAACTACTATTGTCATGTATTTGAATCTATCAACGAAGAAAACACTTCCAAGCGCCTCAAATCTAGCCTTTTTACAGTTCGTGCGGCACTCACTTTTCTAGCATTTTTATCTTTCTTTTTTCGAATAATGCTTTCACAAATCTCTTCTCCAAATGTTCAGTTAATATTTTCACCTGCTTTCGCTGTATTGTGCTCCAATTTAAGCTCATACAAACAACTAGCGGATTTTTTTTGGACGCCATTCCATTGAAATTTATTGAAAGCAATGGAAATAGCAAAAAATGATCAATCTGGGCTTAGGCATTGGAATTAATTATTTTTTTTATTCAAGTCATTGATTTTTTTGTTGTATATTATCGTAAATTATCTATTTCTCATCATCAGTTACAAATTTTTAAAAATCTGTTGCACAAAAATAATGTAATAAAAAAACTTACAAAGTGTTTCCGTTGCTGTGTCGAAACATAAACTGAGCTCAAAAATAAGTATACAAAATACGCGAATATTTTTGGGTCCTTCTAATATTTTGTTTACCAAAACTACCGAAAATGATCGAAAATGGATAAATTTTTATATAAATATGCTATTTAATGTTTAAAACTCCCATTTCCTATGATTTATTAACGATGAAAATGAAGAAGATTACATTTGGAAAGTGTTATGATATGAAATTAATATGTAATTTTGCAGTTAGAAGGAAATTGTAACAAAATGCTTGTTGAAATTAAATAATTCATTCATCCTTACAAATTAATATCAAATACAATAAATATTTTAGTAAATGCCTTAAGTAATATTAATTAATTGACACATTTATTGCGCATTTTTTTTTTGTGCGGTAGATGCGTTCCGCAAAATATCGCACAAAAAAAGTTATGACTTACATAGAAAAAGTGAAGATGCGTTCCATGGATTTTAAAAACTGCATAACTTTGAAATCGCACAAAAAAAGTTAACAAAAAAGCCGAAAACAACGGTTGTATAGAAAAGATTCGTACCCAGTTTGAAGTAAATTGATTAATTACAACTTGAGATGTGATGTCAACCATGTTGAAAAAAGTAGTTTTGAGAAAAACGCGTTAAAAAAAATCATTATGATAGGAGCGGCCAAGCTGCCGCGTCACTAAAATAGCTATAACTCCGTAAGTGGTTGGAATTTTGAAATTCCTTTGGAGAATGTATTTTTAAAAGCCAAAACATTGGAAAAATGCAAAAAAAACGAAATATTTTTATTCAAAAACCTAAACTAGGACAAATTAGTCCCAAGTTATTTTATATATATATTATTATAATTTTTTCCCAAATTTCGGTTAGTGTTGATGATTTATGTATTTCCTATTTTATCCAAAATATCTCGATATGAAATTAAAAAAAATGCTTTAAAAAAATCGCACAAAAAAAGTCGCATAAAAAGCGGTTTGTGTGTATATTGATTTTTCTTATTAGTTGCCTTATATTTGGCATTCATACCAAAAATCATCTTTAAATAAGTTGAATTTTTAATATTTTAAAAGAATGAAGGTTTGATTTTTTGTTTGGCTTCATTCAGTATGTTAACGAAAATTGTTGACTCAAGTTGCGGCTGTGTGTTGTGTAATATATAATAAAATACGCTTACTGTTGGTGCAGTGGCTGCTTTATGCTATGCATAGACGCACGCGTAATAGAGGCGACACGGCGCATGCGTGTAACATCTCTGATGCCCGTCCTAATTACTCGCAGTTTGTAAGAAGATATTTAAACTTATTTTTCGCTTTAAATTAGTGTTGGTAGACGCTGCCTATAATTTTAAAAACAAGTCGCCCTTAGTGTACAAGAGTTTGGTCGCCCCTAATTTATACGATTCTTCTTTTTTTCGACCAATTGCCGCTTGGAACCGTTTCACTTTTCGTGACGTTCAGACCAACTAGCTTTTAGCAGATAGCAGAATGAATAAATATATTTGTATTTAACAGGGCTTCGAACCGTTTTTTTAAATAAATTATTTCGGTTTTAGTTTCGGTACGTTTCTGTCATTCATATCGGTTCAGTAACGGTTTTCGTTCCGATCCGAAGCCCCGGTTATTTATTTAAGTTTTTTTTTCTAGTGTACACATATTAAAAATCGACATTCGAATGTATCCCTAAATTAGTATAATCCCAATAAAAGCACACATCGACGAATTATGATTTTATTTTTGTTGTTTTCATTCTCACCGTCGCACTTATTCACAGCTATCTATCACAAAACAAACTCACGATGCAGTAAAAAGTCTAGAACACTATAAAGCCCGTGACATTTGATGCTACACAAACATCTATGCTTTCTGAAGCCATTAAAGAACATTTAGAGATGTTTGCCTTTGTCAAAAATCCTATGGGTATATCCCAATTTTCAGTTCCTCCGGCTATCGCACGAACGCCATATGTACACAAGCGAAGACAAAACTATAAACATTTCACATTTTTGTGGTGTTTTAATCGAAGCTCGCCGGGTATATTTTTGTGGAAAATTATTTTGTGGCATTCGGCCAACGAATTTGTACTTATATGGAGGACGACTTCCTGGAAGATCTCATGAGCTAAATTCATGTTAGTTGAACAATTACGTTGAAATATTGCAATACAAACTATTAGACATATATTCAATTAAAAACAATTTTGATAAAGTTTTCATCAAATAACTCCATGTTTATTTTATAAAAATTGTTTGGGTTTAATAAATGCAAATGTATTTTATGCGTACAAAAACCTATATGAAATAATGTACATATTTATTAAATGAAGTGTATTTCAATAAAGACGCTCAATTTTTAAATGCAAATAAAACAAATTGTATGTAAGATATGCACTCAATTTTTTTTGTATTTAAAATAATATTTTATGGCAATTAATATAAAATATAATATTGTTTAAATATGTGTTGCAATTTTGCTTAGTGGCACGTATTTAGGAGGTCAAATTTTTAACGACTATGTCGCATAAATTTGTTTGAATTTGCTGGATGGCGTTCATTATGTTGATTTTGAGTGCATTAATTATTTAAGGTTTATACGCATAAATTTTCGATTTAAGATAACCCAAATAAAAAAGTTTAAAAGCGTTAAATCGCACTATCTCCACAATGTCCTCAAATCGCTCATGCAGAATGCCTATCGTGGAATGCGCTGTATGGTAAGTAGCGCCGTCATATTTGAACTACATGTCGTTGGTATCTTATGTTGATGTGGATCTTCCCAAATCCGACAATTTTGCATGTGTCGTTTCGTCGCTAAAGATGATTTTTTTGGCGAAAAGTTTATAAATACCCTGTATAAAAAAATATGTTCTATATTTATTCCATAATGCTGCACGAATTGTCGCCTACAAATTATCATAAAAATGTATTTAAATTACATAATATTATTGTCATTTAAATGATGATTAAATTGATAGTTAATTTGGCAGTACAATTTGGCTGAAAAAATAAATGCGCGCGCATACAATTTATTCAAACGTGTTCGTATTTTCACTATAAATTCATTCAATTGGCACATATTTAATAACATAAACATCAATTTAATAAACATTATCAATCCTATTTAATGATGAATGAAGACTCTTCTCTGCTGATGGATCAACTCAGATCTTCCGAATTGAGGTTCTGAATCTAACATGGAAAATTGCTTAAAAATATATCCTAAATCAGGTTGAGTCATAGGGAATTTCTGAATTGAATTCAAAAATAATGGCGCATCATCATTGATGATTAAGCATCCAAGAATCGGCAACTACGATCATCATTCACATTGTGCAAATACGAGGAAAAGAAAGCATTGAACACTTTGCATGCATGTCTTTATTTTTGAATGACAACTTTATCCCGTTTGTCATCATCAGACTTTCCAATTCCATCGTCATGATACAAATATCATCGAATCCTTATAGATAACAATCAACCATAGTGGCTCTAATTCAATCTATTGAAAAATATGCTTTGATATGAACTTGATTGTACAGGGTCGTAACAAGGGCGTGGCAAAGCAGGCGCCCGCCACGGGCACAACTGGGCTTGGGGCGCAAAATGCAGAATACCGACCCGGTCGAGAGTCGCACATGTTTTTTGTTTTACTCAACCATTCTACTTTATATGAATCAATACTGATTGACTCTGTCCGTTTTTATAATATATAATATAGTCGCTCATTCGTCATATCAGCGGTCCAAATAGCGGACCGATTGAGCATACACACCTTATGGTCATTCCGTCCTCTTTTAGGGCCTTTTGTGGCATTTTCTATGATCTGTAACATCACGGAAGCAACGTAGCTTCTAGACACTTTCTATCGTAGTATTTTTTTTATACTTAAAAACATTTTCAGACACAAAACAGAGCAACATAAAAAAACATTTTCAAAATCTTTTTATTAGGATTTGATATTTTTACATAATATTTATACGCAATTCGGTTATTTGCAAATGTTCATATGTTAATAATGATCCGCATTGCGATTTTATATGCTTAATTTCCGAAAATGTCCTTTAACATTGCTAATTATTAGGGCGTACCACATGAACATTCGGATTTCGTAAGTAAGAACTAGCTAAAAGCTAATCTCCATTAGCTTCAATAGTTATTTTTGCCGAAATGACAAAAATGTGAAAATCTATTGGAAGATCTGATGGATAATGTGCATGTGGTAAAATATCGCAATTTGAAGTACGAGGGGAATTCAAATATAACCCGGAATTTTGTTATATAAATTTATTACTATCATACAAAAATACAAGTGGAGTATCCTATTTTCTTCATGTAGAAAATCAAATAATAAAACACCTCTCGTGTCCCAAAATACCATAGCCGTCACTTTTCCAGCAGACTGTTTCTCGACTTTAAGACCCTCACGAAACTTTTGGGCCCAATTTGGGCATCACCGAACTGTGCTTCGAATCTAGGTCTTGCATTACCGGCTTATCGGCAAATCAAACAAAAAGGTACATCGGTATTTACCGGTAAATTGGGAAAATTACCGATAAAAACTGATACTGATACAGGCATTTTATAATTAAAGTTTATTGTTTTCTGTATTTATTTTCTTATACATACTGTTTTTCGTTGCTTTTTAGTATAATTTATATCCAAGTTCCCGGCAATTATGATTTTCATTTACCGATAAATAACCGGCAAACGTTGATGGTAGAGATTTTTACCGGTAATTGAAATTTGCCGGTAAATTGCGAGCATTAAAATTTCACGCCTTCATTCACGAGAAAACGAATATTTATGCGTTGCGCAACAGATGATGCTACTTCTCAACTTCTTTCTTCAGTAAAGGGATCAAAAAACTTCCTATTCGATGGATTTTTTTTTTACAGCAAAATTCCGGGTTATATTTGAATCCCCCTCGTAAATTGAAATTGGCTGCTTAATTTTTAGTTTTTAATGCATATTTTCATTTTCATAACAGTATACAGTTATCATAAGGTTTAATTGATGCATTGAATGCTTTAATTAATATTTAAGAGATTCATCAGTGTTCAATCACTGCCCAGGAATATTAACATTGAATCCCTATTTAAAAAAAACTTTTGTCAAGTTCGGTCGATATTTGATTAGCTGAAATTCCGAATCTTCATGTGGTACTATGTAATACTTCCAAATATAAATCCTTGTTGATGATTGATTCGCGGGCTGGGTCAAAAAAGTAGTTTGCCAAGCTCTTTTTTAGTTGAAAAATAAACCTATCAATTATCAGGAACAGTGAGTGGCCATAATAAAGCGAGGGACTTTTACAGATCGTGAATTGTTCAACCATCCAAATCAAATACAAGCTATGATGTCTGTCTAATAACTTCAACGCATCGATATGATCTATCCGGAAGACATTAATGAATTAAGGTCGATGGATCTGGTTTCTTATTTATCAACATTCCTGTTGTCAATTTGGCCGTTAATGTTACTGTTATCACATCCGTAAGCCGGGCGCGCTTACTTGACTCCACACTTTTCTCGCGTTTTATCCTTTTCTCTGCCGTCCATCGTTAAAAAATATATATTCAAACGGGAACAAAGGTACGGGGTTAACGAACCGATATATTATAAAAGGAATAAGAAGGTGCAAGTAAGGTCTTGCTTAAGACAATGCTTGCGAAGCCGATGAATGGGGTTCAGACTTGTCGCCTCGCATTCAATGCGCCCCCATGAGAAATAGACCTTGCCATAAAAGCGGTCAATCCTTTTTATTCAATACAAATAGGGATTTTAAAAGGCTATGATATCCTTCACACTGCATCCTGTGAAAAGTCCTCCTTTTGGGCTTGTCTCGATTTCAAATAGTCTGATCGCGGGCGCGGAAACGCGAACGATCGAATCGACGCAACACCTCCGATTGCGCAAATTGGATCCGTCGATGATGCTTGTCTATTTGGACGACTTTCTTGGGCAATATTTTTTTTTAGCATTTGCAGCTCTTTGTGTGCATCTGAAAGCGGTCGTGTGCATTCAGCGTGTGTGCATGCGAGGCACAGATGGATGTCCGTGCACTCCTGTGCCGTTCTGGCAATGTGTGGATTGAATCTTTACAATTTGTCCCCTGCAGTTGAGATATCGCCAGATCTGCCTTTGTTGTTATTCCCCATAAAGACAAATGGGTAAAGGGAAAAATAAGGGATTGTAATTAAAAATATGGGGTGTGAAAAATCACACCACGGTCACGACGGGAGGGCGGTGCTGTCAGGATCTGCGAACACTGCAGATCCTTTCAATCTTGAGTATGCGATTCAAATAATCGGCGTGTGAAATACGATCCTTAATTTGAGTCCATCAACGCTAATATCCATGCTTAAAGAACACCTTTATTGAATATACAAATGCAAATACAAAACCAGGCATCGCAAAATATCCTTTAACACAAAAAATGGCAATCATCTTACTTTGACTGTGAAATAAAGATGAACTTTAAGATCTATGTTTTTATCATTCCCAGATTAACGGCGGCATCTTCCGTCTCTCTTTAAGCGCAATGTGTCAATTTAACAGCGCCATCTTCTGTGGTGTTACTGACATCAATTGCGTCTGAAGAAACGATGCCAATCGTTTCTTGCGCGCGTACCATTGCCGATTGGGAGGTGACATGCAGGAGGCGGGAGTCATGATGAGTCGTCGGTTAACCTTGGCTGCTGGAGGACATCCTTCCCGCAGACAGCTCTCTTTCTCGAGAGATGCGAGCGCGGCCATCTCGACGAGTACGTAAAGGCGGAGTGCCGTCCGAAGATTCTGCCTCGAGAAGTGGTAAAACCGCCACTTCAGACTTCGGCTCAGTAAGATTTCAAATAATATTGTTATCAACCTTAATTCCAGCTTGCAATCATAACGCATTATTATGTATTTTGTTTTGGTTATTTTTTACTATTATATATATTTTCTATGTACCCAGACTTGGTGCTCCCAGATTTCAATTTGATTCCTAATATTGTGTACTCCAAGCTAGAATTTCTAAACTTCCAGCCAATAAATATCAAATCAATATCCTTTATTATATATTACTAGCGAATACCCAGCATGCATTGCAATGCCATATGCGCTAAATAATAATTTGTAAAGAAACGCAGTACGTGGTTTATTGCTTTAAGCCACGTGTAGCGCGGGCCGAATGGCTAGGATTCAATAGCATGCGCATACTAGCTCTCAACGAAGAATATCGAACGTCTTCCTATATCTCATGAGCGGAGCTTAACCACCGTATTGAGCGCGCATCCCCGTGATCCAAGCTTCATTTCACCGGACCAATATGCGCCAACATGGCACATCCGCTAAATGTCTCGCATAACAAATTGCCTACATTAACAATGCTTCATACGATATATTTCTATAACGTTCTCTTAATTGCACATAACAACTCCTCAAAGTTTCATCGCAATCAGATGAACGGTATGGCAGCGCATAAAATATGAACAAACAAACATTGATTTTTATATATAAGAAGATTCTAAGCATTACACCTTTAATCAACATTCGTCGCCTACATAATAAATCTAAAATTATAGACGTTTTCTAGAAATAAATGTCTATAAATCAATTGTAAATTCATAGCCTCAATATAAAAGAAGAAATGGAAAATAGTACGAAGGTAGGCTGAAAACTAGTGCACATATGCTTGTAGATCGCGAACGAAATGATCTTCAGAAACGCGCCATATGGCATGTCAAAGTAGCATTCTTCCTAAATTTGAAGTTTGACATTTGAGATCATTGCGAGTCTGGAAAAGTCATATTTGTTGATGAAACAGATGATAAACATCGCAAACTCATCAACGATCTGATTCAAAATGACCGTCGAATCACTCAAAAGTGTATCGCAAAACATATTGCAACATCCGAGGAACGTGAAACCTGAAGTTTGAACCAATTCCATACTCTTCTTATACCTCCGATCTAGCGCCTTGCGATGAGAGACCTCAAGGGACAATGAGGTGAAAGCAGCTGTCAAGTCCTAGATTCGAGAAAATTGGGAATAAGAATTTTTCAATGACGGAATAAAAAGCTTGTTACACTTTGGGAAATATATGTTAGCCTTAACGGTGACATTGTTGATACATAAATACATGATTTTGAAACTTAAGTATTATACTTTAATGTACTTTTTGAACGATCTTGCTATTTGTTTTTGTTCGCGCTCTAGAAGCATGTGTGCATTAGTTTTCAGCCTATTCTCTTTGTTGATCAGTTGTCTTTTTTGACTTTAATAGCGCGTATTGAGATCGCCCACATCCGATAACGTATTTTACACTATAATAAGTAGATATTTTAATGAAGATCGATTGCAATTATATTTGATCCTGAAAGGTTTTAAAAATCTTTAAATCGCAAATTCTTGTAGAATTGATCTCTAATAAATAAGAACTGTTTTGAATAATCAGATGATGTTTTAAGTTATTTGGCGATCACAATATCGGATTAATGGAAATATGTACTACTATTATACCATGTACTCGTATAAAAATTAATTGTAAAACAGATTTTTTGTCCAAGTTTTGACCCGTTAAAAGTAATCAATGAGTGTTGTTTTAATAATATTTTAGTTAAATATAATATTGATGAAATCCGTATACAACATGTTAAACAAATGTATTTGGGTAAAATTAAAGTATAACGTGTTTTTTACGTGTATAACGTTGAAGTGATGAAATGCACAAATCTGTGCGGGTGGTATTTATAGAGTTAATGAGTCGAATAAATTCGAAATGAATTAATATGCCAAATAATTACCATGGAAACTGTATTTATAACGATCCTGTTGATACACTCTCTCGCCGTAATATGATAAATGTTTATTAAATACGTGGTAAATTCTATGGCAGCCGAAATATTGACTTTACTCGAGAAGTGCGTGCTACAGCATACGCACAAGTCCTCTTATAGAGCTGTTCAGCATTTCAACATGCGTGAAAGCTCCTGTTCAGCATCACATGGAATTCTGTGGATACCTAATGAGTTATTACGTAAAATGGAGGGACTCCAATGCCTCCTTTCGACGCTTCCTTTCTTGGCCCTTAAGGATATATCACATTGTAGAGAATATTCCATATTAGATTAAACCTTCACATGGCCATATGTGGAAAAACCTCCTGTGTCGCAATTAGAGCTTTCAAAGGAAGAGCCTCTGCACATTACAATAGGGACACATTTTATTATTTAAAAATATTTTAAGTATTTATCTCATTTGAAAATAATAAAAAATGCATGAAAAATTGATTTTATGCATTGTTTTAAATCCATTTGTTAACAAAAATTTTCAGCTAATTGGTGTTGTGTAATATATAATAAAATAGGCTTGCTGCTGGTAGGCAACAATTGCCGGTTGATGTTTCGTTTTAACCAATATGCTCTACTGCGCCTTTATAAATTTAATTTAAAAAATTAATCAAAACATAATAAATGATTGGTCGAGCGTTGGCAACACTGCCGTCAGTTTTTCCTTGCATACATTTAACATTTGAATTGTTTGGTTGGTATTAAAAATAAAAACAAATAAAACAAATGAATCCATTTATTTTGAATTTAATTACCATTATTATTTTTTTTAAAATGTAATTTGTGCGCTTATATGCACGTTTGAGTCGATTGGTTTACTATTATATTTACAATGATTTTTTAAAGCCATCGTAATCATCGTTTCGCAACATTAATAATAAATTGCGATCAAACATTATGAAAAATTGCATTTGGAATAATAAAAATTTCTCACGAATCCGATGATGAATTGGTGATGTCATTAGGTAGAAGTGACAATAGGTCAAGTCATGCAAAAAATGCAAGTCAAGCATTGTAATTATGATTCGCTCAATCGTCCGATGATTGTAAAACGTGATTCCTCTAAAACGCCGATGAAAAAATTGGGAATTTTATTTTTCGTACCGAAATAAAATAACATTTGACAATTCGGCAGCCTTAAGAGGTCGCGCGGCATTTTATCAATGTCCCGTTTTAAAAATCCATCAATACAAAAATTACTACGAATCAATTTTAAACCTAAAAGCATTCGAAGCACCGTACGAAAATCCATCAATGACAGCTACGTCGATTGGACGGACAAAATTTTTCTATGGCCTAAAATTTAAACGTCACTTACATAACCTCGAATAATAAATCATACCAATTCAAATAGATACACGCGAAGCATAATTATAAAAACGAATAAACATTCGAGTGCCGAAAGTTTTGAATGGCGAACGCATGAAAAATACGCGAATAACGAGTGCAAAACTTTCGACACTTCAATATTAAAAGGACGAGAGTCGTTCAGAATTCACGGCGCAGTATTGCCAGTGCGATAAATTCGATCGCTTAGGTAGTTAATTAAATTTTAATCACGCAAAAAAAATCACTTCAGTCAGATGATGCGCCCGCAATTGTTTTGATTTGAGTGCTGAAAAAAAAATGATAGGCCTAACCTAACACAATCCATAACGTGTTGGATGAAAGGATGAACTCCTGCCAGGGAAAGTTGTGTACATAATAAAGTGCACGTACGTAGAAAGCGTACATATATTATAGTTTGCTTCGATGCGCGCGTATGGGTGCGACTAGGTGAAACTTCATAGGTGGAAGGGTAAAAAACATCGCACATACATAAGTATCCTTACGCATTACTAAATTACGTTTATACAGGATGATATTGCTTGGTAATAATTTAAAAAATACTTTTAATTGCATTTATGCATTATTAAAGCGGCGATAGCGTTAATTAAATTTATTGACATGGCCAATATTCGTTGTCTTATGACGCTTGTCAAATAGATTTCGCTCATGAATCGATCAAAGGAAAAACGTCAAAATAGTTTTAGGTTATGTCATTTCGCTGCCCGTGTATTATCGCAAAACGCATGTTTAACATTTAAAACACATTAAGATTGTATAATAACGATGTTCAAGCATGGTTATATTACATAAGGATGTTATGTTGGAATTCGATTTCCGGTCAAGTCATAGAGGTGTGGCACTCCCGTTAAAACTAATTTCAACTTGATAAAGCTTTACAAGTTTCTGCAAAATTGATTTTGTGATAAAATAGTACATAGAAAAACGTTTAAATGTTTTTTTGATATGAAACATTGTATTATCACTATCAAAAATATCTTCTTAAAATTTTTCAAATGAAACAGAACAGATTAGATAAGGGTGAAGTTATTAAATCCCTGGATATAAATGGTCATACTTTAAGAAATTTACTTAAGCATACCATTGTTCCAAAACTGACATCATTTTTAAATGGTATTTTAGATCATTTATTGAATAAATATAATGTAATATTAGGTCATCCCGAATGAAATCCAGTATTTTCGATTTACCGCCTTATATCTTCTTCCTTTGGGGCCATCTTAAATCACAGGTTTATGCGTATTAACCATAAACAATTGAAGTCCTTACAATCAACAGAACGAACGCCATATAATATATTATATCATTCAAATATTAGCTAATCATTGAAAATAATCTCATGGTAATTTTATAAAAATGAAATTAAACGTATTTTTTTATATAATTTAATTTAAAACAAATTTTTAATGGCTTGTTTATGAATATTTCATAGAATGGTTTTGAAACGAAGGGTATCTTTTAATATTACGCCAACATTTTTCTGAAAAATTAATTAAGCAGAAAATATTTGAAATCTTAATTTTCACCCTCTGATATATGAAAATATGTGTGTGCTGTAGAAAAATGCGTAAAAAGCTAGCAACCCCATCAGGAGACGGTTAATGACACGGGAGACAGAAGCATGGGCCGCAACAAGGGTGAGGAGTTAGGAAGATATCAGGTGGAAAGCGAGCCATTGAAGTCGGCTGCTTTGTACGCGTGAACCCTCGCATGTGGTGTTGTCACCATGATCTGCTGTGGTACGATGACCACCATGGATGAACCTCTTGCGCCCTGCATCAGCTCCATGAATAAAATATCGCTCGAGGATCGTTAGAGAGGCGATGTCCAGGCGGGGGCAACTAATTGTTGCTCCACTTCTTTGGACTTGAATTAGGGCCGGCCAATGGACAAGCATAGTCGGATCCATGCATTCTTCAATCATCAATTTTAAATAATGCCACCACTGTTGGCCCTCGTTATTTGGCATGCAGCATTTTTTTGTGTGTGTTGAGATAGGGAAAAATAATAGTGCGATGTTGAATATTCATCAAGTTGGGCGTTAGGTTCATTTTGATTCATTTCTACTAGACTCTAAGTTTCGCTCATGATACCTAAACTTTCAATAATGATTCCAATATCCACATATTTTTCAACTCAATCGATTGCATTTTGGCTATAAAATGGCATAAATATTATTTTATCTATTAGCGTTCCTATAAACTAATTTTTGATATAAAGGCTATGGTTGAATGAAAACAATGGATGGACGTGGATTACATTGTAAATTTTAAACAATGCGCAATTTATATTATCAAATGGGAATATTCAAAAAATAATGAAATAATTTGTATGCATGTTCATTTGAATGTTGATGTCAAAATGAAACTCGGACAGAATGCTAAATAATCGACATTAACAATTCAAACAATTTTTTAACATGATATAATAGTTAATTTAGTGCATTGATTTAAATTTTCCCAAATAAAGAGCTCATGCTCGTCCATCCAAATATTTCACTGGTGTCAGATCTTATCGATGACATTTCTTTATGGGATGCATTCGATTTTTATCCATTCATTTTGTTTTTGATTATGCTATATTAGGCGTTAACGATTCACTTTCGACCAGCTTGGACTAATTAGGATGAAGCATATATTTCTTAGTTTGCATTCGAAATGGAACCAAAATAGAATACACTGACCCGAATGAATATGAACTTTACAAAACAATTAGTTCAAGCTGACCTAATAACGTCGATTAGACACAAGTCTTTCTTTGCTTGGATTTTCGCGGAGCTCAACCCTCGCGTCGCGGATGAGCGCATCCCGCTAATTTCTTCCAATTAGTGACGTTTGAATATGTTCATTTAGAATTATCGATTGGGTATCGGTAGCGCAATCATTTGTCCCGGAACAAGGATACGACCCCTAATGCACCGGTGTACTCTAAGCCCTAGAGCCGCACTCCAACGTGTAATGACCTCCCCTTGGTAACCCAACCCACCCTGCGTCACCGACCAAACCCCACTCTGCCAATCCAACCCCCTGTCACTCACGCACCAACTCTCCTAGTTACGCACCCTATCTAGAAATCTCGTACAAATTATGGAAGACTTGCTCGGAAATATTTTTTCGCAGAAATTAACGGACGAGTGTTCTCATATTTTTACTGAGGTAAGATATATTATGAGTTCGACTCGGATCGAGTAAATATAACTTTTTGAGCCGCGCACACGTGAGGGAGTTTTCTTGGGTCGTAGGGGTGGATCGATCTCGTTGAAAAGTGGAAAATTCAATATGGCAAATGTGCAAAATTTAAAATATACGCTAAATATCAAAGCCTCTGCTGAAAATATTGACTGAATAAATCACCATTTTGACTATCCATAATGTACACGCATAGACCAAACAATGGTTTTTTTCCACAGAAATGATTTCAAATGTATGTAAGTGAAACAAAGCATTCATAAAATATGGAAAAGCTAATGAAAATTAATTTTATAAAACGTTTTTGGTTCATTGTGCACCGATCATAGATACGTAGACAGTCATTGCCCTCCATTGAATATAAATGGCTTATAAAACCGTTATTTTATGAAATAATTCATTATTTTAAATTGCGAAAATTATATTTATAAAATGCCCAGTACAGAGTTTATCTTTGTTCTGAATCTCATCATCATCTGGACCATAGTATGCAGTTCGAACATAGTACCACATGAAGATTCGGATTTCAGTTAATCAAGTTTTACAAGTTCGTTCAGCAGACCCGCGGTAATCCGGCGAATGTTTTGAAAGGCAGTGTCGGATTATCGAATGACTCCTTGTAGTCCGGAACTTTTTGGAATTGAATACTTATAATCTGAAAATTATGAAAATAATGAGATATACATGATTTCATATTATGGAATTAACGTCATAAATACAATGGCCATTGCAGTTATAAAAAATAAAAACTTGTTACCGTCATCGAACGTATTCCATGACGATTTTTGAAGCGTTATCTCCTTGTATAACAACTTTATTTACATGGACAATATGGGTCCAGAAATAGGTTTATGTCTGTTTATTTCCTTGAGGAACCACGTATACAAAGCTTCCTTCACCTCTGGATGTTTACCTTCATTGAAAGTTTATCTCTTGTCTGGCCTACAATCAATGGTTCAATCAATCAAACTTTTGAATGTTTTCGCGGTTGTTTTTGTGTCATAAATTGTAGATCGTCCTACAACGTACTCACTTGCCAACATAAAAAAAGATTCATTACAATTTAAACGGATCAGAATCACACTTTTGCATCTTTTTTATATTGGCGAAGCTTTACTGTATATATGGATGCCGGATTACCGTGGATCTGCTGTATTTAAAATTGGCAAAGGTACTGAAGTCTTCAATTATTTTTATATACAAAGTTCTTAACCCATAAAAGAGTACTATCCCAGGGTCTGGGACCCCCCTCCACTATTCAGAAAGAGCACTCTTGTACATTGAGCTCGGAGACAGATAGAGAACGTAGCGCAGTTCGGGAGACAGAGACGGAGAGCTTCCCCGCATACATCACTCGATTGTATAGATCGTTAGCCCAAATTTATCGACTAATAATGATTTTAATTAATAAATTTTGAAATCATCATTTCCTTCTAAAGCAGGAGCAAATGAATCGATTTTTTGTGTATTGTTTATATAAAAATAATGACTTGATCTTGTATGCTATCAACAATGCTTATTTACAATTGACTCTGCGTCGAATTGAAGATTGTCTTACGCTGATAGGAGCCGACAGAAAGTAATCGGTGTGAAGCGATTATGGCATCAACGACTTCATCGATTTTAAAATTGCCCACTCTTCAAAAGGTTAATGCACAGACGTTTATAAAAATAGAATAAATTGGCAAAAGACTATTGAAGCCAATGAACATGAATTTAATTGAAGTAAATACGATTTGTTAAAGTTGTAACATTTTAATTCTCACCTACGAGCTCCGAACGTTCGTGTGGTACGCCCCAATATAAGCTCCAATTCTTAAAATACAAATACATTTTAATATCGTTTGACATTTCAAATTATTTGCTTCAATCTTCAACAAATATTAAGATAAAATAAAGAAGATTTGAACCAAATATATAGAGATGAGGGTCATGTCCATCACGTTCGCAATATTACATTAAAATTGGCAAATTACATCGCTGAAGGCTTATTTTGAGAGAATTTTTGAATTAGTGCGTGAGATATTCGATCAATTTTTCTTATATTTGAAATAATATTTTATGGCATTAAAAATGAAATATAACATCGTTCAAATATCCACTGCGACTTTGCTTAGTGGCACGTATTCGGGAGGTCTAATTTTTGACGACTCTGTCGCATAAATCTCTCTGAATTTGAGGGTATCAATTATTTATGTTTATGGCGATTTAAGATCAGGCTTTCTTACATCACACTTATTATATTCAAAATTAAATGTTTTTCTGTTCCATAGAATTATTTGGGATAGAAAATGCGAAAGTTCAGTGTATGGAATAAAAGCCATAAAAATGCTATTTAATAAAAAAACTTTTTTAATTACATTTTTGCATGAAATCCCCATTTGCTTCCACAACGTGATAACTTACGTAAATTCGAATTAATTGGTCGTAAGAAAATATTTTTATCAAATAATATCACTTGAAGATTTTCAGACGTTATTGTTAAAAGCTACAGTGTTTTTCAAACTTATTTGCTCGAGGAAATCCTTCAAGTACAAGTGGCATTCAAATACAATAAGAAAGAAAACGCTTGCGAAATATCAACCCTTGGTTATAACAGGAAGTTTTTAAATCAATCATGTTTATTATACAAGGAATTGGTATTATTAATGTAGAGAAAACCTTGATAGATTGTGATATTTCGTTATTTTGGTAGCACATACGCAAATACGAAAATGTAATTTTCAATGTTATGAATCTACAAAAATTGCTCAATTCTAAGAATTATAATTTTTCGCAGAGCAAAGAAGCTATGAAATATATCAAAAAATACGTAGGAGTGATCGAATCGAACCGGGATGATCGAAAAGTAGCAATGGCGATCGTATAAATAAATTTAATATGATTCTCAAGTGGGTTGTTTTCAAAATTAAATCACATCCCACGTGTAATGAGCCGTCTCCATTGTGTCGAAGGAAACTTTGCAATTATATTTAGCCTTGAGGTAATTCGCCATTATGGCTTGAAAGGGATAATTTTGGCCAAATTGGTGAACTCGATGCCAAAAAGTTTGGAAACCATTGTATTGGCAGAATTGAAGCTGTGTTTATTGGTTCATAAAGGAACTTGGTAAAGTTCGACTCTGCGTTCGATGAGGTCAATTCGATTTAATTCAGCACATCCGAGAAATAGCGAACGATAATTATTCCAAGTCTCAGAAATGATCAATTAGAATAACATGCAAAAAATTAAGAATTTGATGCCATATCAAACGAATTAGTTGAGACGCATTTGGCACGTTTTTCGTCGGTTTCTTCGCCCCGATATTGTTTCTTTAATTAAAAAGCCCACACCGTTTGAACCAAACCTTTTTTAAGCCATCCCGAAACAACAATAAGCGCAGAAAAAATAAATTGGTATTTTGTCCATCAACTTTCCTATTGTTGTAATGGAATATCATGTTGAAATGTGACGCATGTCAAAGTGATGGGCGGCCTACGTTTACGTCCCGTAAATGCTCAAGAAATACATTCGTTTTAATAAAAATTAAATAACGACCATTAAAAACGGGCATAAACGAAGAGCCGAAGCGGTGGATGCATCCTTGAATAAGTGTTAAAGTGGCAAAGTACGAAGAGCTTTCAATGCTTTATCTGCCGAAGTAAAAAGTCGCAGCATACAAACGTAAATATTTTACTACATAGTTCTTAGTTTCCTTTTATATAGCGGAAATAATATCCTTCATTGTTCAAAATCACAGGATATTTCAAGAATAAATATTAACCAAAAAAGTTAGATAGGGATTATATTATTTTTAGATCGTTGAAACCCACATTGGTGAATGATGACAGAAGCTCCTATCTGGATTCGGGATCATTGTAATAGACCCAAGGTTCGACTTCTGTTAATAAATGATTCGGATCTTTATTGATCAATTCCAGTTTCTCTTAACACACTTTGATCGGGTGCTGACGTGCACAAACTTACCGTTGTAGCTAACGAAATAATTAATATAGGGTTATTCAATAAAGACGCTTGAAGTTTATTAGATTATAACGGCCGTTTTATTAAAGCAATATCTGTCAAATTTATTGCGAATTATTTAATAGTATATGGCAAATTACTATCAAAGATTATAGTCTTGAAATACGTATGCACATTATCAAATTTTATTTTCAAAATCAGTGTTTCGCCAAAAAAATCATTTTTAGCAACGAGGCCCATTTTTAAATGAAAGAATATATGAACAAGCAAAATTTTCAGAATTGGGACGATATAAATCCACACGAAATACATCAAATACATTCCGAGGAAGTCACTGTTTGGAGCGGATTTTAGTCTGGCGGAATCATTGGTCCGTATTTGTTCCTAAACCGGCATTGAGACTGGTATTGCCATAAATGTACACCGTAACCATTGCGTAAACTGGATGATATGATTCCCGATGACTTGTGATTCCAACGTTATGGCGCTGCGTGCCACACAGCGCATGCCACGATGGACATTCGACACGAGCGATTTGAGCGGCATGGTCATTTTACGCGGCGTTGATGTGAACTGGTCACCGATTGCGTGCGATTTAATGCCTTTAACTTCTTCTTTTCTGCTGCTGAAAATGCACGCTCAGCCTCCACACTTGTTGGATCATATATTTAAATGCTAGTTTGAGTTGATGACGGCGTGAGTCCACATTTTCGTATAACATCATCAATGTGACTGATAAAATTCCTTTCTGGTGAGATACGGACACACAACTTGCAAAATTCCCGATTTCCCGACAAATTATTTATTTCCGTCGCTGCAGATGAATACTTACATACTATAATACTTTGATGTGATTCGTAATTATATTACGGAGAAATACAAAAATTCTGAAGCCCGTATATATAATATTTCATATCGATATTCCCATTATTAGAGTCGAAGTGTAGTAAATACATCACCGGTTAAGGTTAATATAACAATTTGAAAAACAAATTGGTACTGTATATGTGTATACATAGATTAAACATCAATCAAATCAAATAGATTTATTATAAAAATTAGAATATTAATAGTATTCAAAAAAACGCGTGCATCTATTTACTTGATCATAATTTGTTCTATGGCTATATAAGTAGAAAAATATTTTTTTACTGTATTGTGTTAATCCCTGGAATGTTGTTCCTTGAAAATACAACATTTAGTTAAATCTACGATATAGAAAGGACCACTATACGAAAAGAACGCCACAAACCTTATAAAAAGAACATTTTTAAGATCTTTATACAATATTAATTTCCCATCGCCCAAATTTGTTGCTATTATGATGATTTTAAGTGCAATCTTGATCTGAAGCCAAAAAATTATAATAAGAGGCTATATCAACATTTTGTAGCAATCCAGGAAGTGATCCATGATATTTTAATCATTCTGTGATTTATTAGGTGCTTGAAAACTCTCCACTTGGCCATGAATTAACATTACCTGGGATATTAATGCGGCCATCGACATAGGCTCATTTTATGTCCGTTTGCACCTCTATGTGAAATATTTGATGATAACGATTCTATTAAAATATTCATATTATTTACATTGTTGCAGAATATCAAAAAGACTCAAGAATTAACTAGCAAAATTATGGTTCTTTAGGTGTACTATTAATGTCTAAGATGCACTCTTCATTAGATTATGTGCTTTAAAATGTATGTATATCTTCCTGTTTTTTTTAACGAACAATCGTAATAGATGGATATCAACATGTGTTCTATAAAAGTATTGCAATTTTATCTTCAACTGATTTATGAAAAAAATTAATTTACTCTTCATAGTAAAAAAAATAAATTCGATCGATTTTGCAAATATTCCCGATAAATTTTTCATCGTGTCGATGCTTTGTAATGCGAATTTTTCATCATGCAATACGGCTTAAGAACAGCAACGACAATTTTTAACACCCCAATGACCAAATATCGCATGCAATACATTTTCACTGAATTTCACAATTTTTCCAAGACACCGTATCGGGTGACTGTCGCGGGACTCGGGACGCAGTTTTTGGCCAGAATTTCGCAAATTTCACAAGACATTATCGGCTATCCGATCCAAAACGAGCTCCATTATCGAATTACAAACATTATCGAATTACACAATGCGAAAATTTAAAAAATAATAAAGCAATCATAACGGAAGCTCGACTTAGTCGCCGCCAAAACGGTTTCAGCGCTTATCAAATATTTTATGCTCGAATGTGTTTGTTCCGCGGGCTATTTGTTTTGGGCCCCCGATCCATGCATATGCTATTAGAGCCTTCAGGTTTTGTCAACCTTCGGACAATGGGCATTATTGGTCCCAAATTGATTACTGTTGTTCGGCAATAAGCAATCGGGTCAGATGCCATATGGCTTGTTGACATCGATTCCTGTTTGCTACTGGCATCGGAATTTTAGAACGCTAGGTCGTGAAAATTACGAGTTCTATGGGCTTTGATTGTCTGATGAACTATTCAAGCATTGCAATAACTGTCTATGAGTTTATTCAAACAATTAGATTATCCCAAAAAAAAAAAAAATCGGAACGATCTACTTAACAAATCCGCGTTAAAGTAATACAGCGTCGATACTAGCAAGAAACATAGTACATCATATAAATTTAAAAGGTTGGCCATCTCTGATCAAATAGTGAATAGCTAATGAGTCGGCATAAAATATGAACAAGTTTAATTGAAAGCTATTTAATATGGTTCAACGTATTTTAGAGCAAGGGTGGGTCAAATATGAAACGCATCGCAGTCGAACTACTAACAAAATTGAATTAAAAATCATCAATATGAATTGCTTTTAGTGATAAGTTTAATATTCAATCATCATATAGCAACAAGCAATCCATTGCTGAAATATTAATATATCTAATAAATATAGGGGTTTTTAATAAGGATGCTTGGAATTTGTTAGATTATAGCGGCCTTGTTATTAAAGCAATATCTATCAAATTTATTGTGAATTATTTAGTAGTATATGGCAAATAATTATGAAAGCGTTGCGGTTCCAACGGGATGGTACTACGTGTCACACAGCACATGTCACGATGAACATTCTGCATGGGCGATTTGAGAGCATGGATTGGACACCGAGATCGTACGATTTAATGCCTTTAGATTTCTTCCTTTGGAGTTTCATTAAATCGCAGATCTATGCATATAAACTGCAAGCAATTTATGCCCCCAAAGTTAACATAACAAACGCCATTCAGAAAATTCAGCCAGATTTATACGACGAAGTCATCGAAAATTTTACCTACCGAATACGTACCACCAAGCAAAACTACAGCATACATTTGAACGAAATTATATTGCATAATTAATGCCATAAAATATTATTTAAAATTTTAAAAAAATTAAGCGAATATCTTATAAATAATGTGTTTTATTTGCATTTAAAAATTGAGCGTTCTTATTGAAATATATTCATAAATTTGCAAAGTATTTATAATGTTTCAATACACCTGATTTATGAAACGCAAAATGTATCCCTTAATCATCACATTCAGATCCAGATAATTGTTCAAAGTGATTATAATAAGAGTCGATTATGCAAAAGATAAATAAGGGCGATCGAAGTGCATCCCTAATGCTGCTGCTTCGATCGATCATTCCACATAAATCATGGATTTAACAACGGCGTAAATGCTTTGAATTCCAAAGATCAAAGAAACAATCCTGAATGAGCTAATCCGATTGAAATCAAATCCGTTAAACGGATTTATAATGTTACTCCTAAATGAATCACACGATGATTAATCTCACGTTAAAATTAGCTCCATTGTCATCCTCGGAGCTGTGAAACAAATCGATGTTATTCATTGAGTATGTCAAGTCGATACATCGTGATAGATCAGATGGATACAAATTAATCAACGACATCGATTAATATGCATGGCTGTCCGAGTTTCATTTTGACATTGATCACTATTTATTTCATCTTTAAGACACACCCAAATATGATATAGTTAAAATTGTGAGACATTCTACGAGCAGCGCAAAAATTGCGGGTTTTTTGCATGAAATTATGTAACATTGATGAAAAAAATTATACTCAAATTTGTAAAATTCAAATCAATTTTATTTAATTTCATTGATTTTTGTGTTGATATAATATGTGACATTGTTTGGTTGTATTCTTATAATATTGTAATCTTTAGTTTAAAGATTCATCTCATTTACAGGGTGCGGCAAGGAAGCTTCCTTATTTGAAACGCGCGCTCTGAAACAACAGATATTTTGAGAAGAATAGGATTGCCCTCATTCGAAAGAACGAAACATAACGTTTTCTGTAATGTATATTTAATAACGATCATATAGTGGACTGTCTTTAAACGCCTCTCCGCCCCCACGTGTTCGTCGAGATGACCGCGCTCGCACGCGGGTGCTTTCTTCTATCGGGTCGTAGTGGGCCGACCGGTGGGATGGAGGTGATCGGGTGTCGAATAGAAATATGTACTTCTAATCTTAGATAATTTCTTTATCGATGACAAAAGAGAGAGAGAGAGAGATCTGGCCGCGGGAAGAACGTCTTCCCGCAGCCAAAGCTATCCGACGACTCCTACTTCCTGCGCATCACCATCGGACATTTCACCCAGGTTACACTTAAAAATAAGTTTTATTTGTGACCTTACGCAAACCGATATAAATATTTGAAACTGAACCGGAACAAAAAGCGAAATGAAATAAATAACATTTCAAAGCCCTGATTTATTTACATTATTCATAAATGTATCTATATACACATGATGTTTGCGCATGACTATTTTTTGGGGTTTAAGGGGGTCTTTTGCTACGTTTCACGCATAAGCCCTAAGTCTTAAGTGTCAGAGTTGTAGAAATATAATTTTTTTTTCAATATTTTAAAAAAAATACCCCAAATTTTCACTTTTAAATTGTCATAACTTCTTAATCAGTGGTCGTAACAGCATGAAATAACGTTTTTGAATGTTTTTGTTTGAAGTTTGAAGAAATGTTTTTGTATTTTGCAATGTATTTTCAATATAAATAAATCATTATTTTAAACAATTGATTCCAACAAAATTACTTCTGAGCTTCCAAAGTCACAAAAAATGTGCAAACGAATGAAAAAACGTCAACTTCTAAATTCTGTAAATAAATATTGATCCGGTACAAAATTTTGTGAGATTTTGGAATCTATGCTTTCCAAAACATGTTACATCCAGAATATTTGCTCAAAAGGATCCGTTTGAAATTGCGTTTATATTAAAAATGAGCAGAAGAAACGCGAAAAATGTTTTTTTGTTGCAAATATGTCGGCATTCGTTCGTGTGATAAATTTAAGCCCCCTTAAAAAAATATTGCTCAACATAGGATCATATGAAAAACATTTTCGATTGAATACTTATGAAGTTCAACATGTTATATTCCTGCAAAAACAGCTTCGACTTGAGATGAAGACCAATGCGATGCTTAAATGAATCTCAAAATCGGTTAATGGTGAAGATCCTCATCTGCCCATAGAATTTTTTGTGCCTATTATTCAATACCTGTCACGATTCGTTCAAGAAACGATTGTTGTTCATAGCGGCTTAAGTGTGCATCATAATAGATTTCTTCGTTTTGATAATATCAAATAGCTTTCTTACCAAAACCAGGTCGTTAATAAGCCGCATCTTGACATTGTCGGGTGCTTGCATGTCCCAATTAACCGGAATTTTGCCTTTGAAATCGGAATATTCCAGCAAATCATTGCTTTTTAGGGCTAAATTGGGACGTTTTGACATCTTATCCACATCCTACGTCATCCTCGGTCGACATTTTTATTTTCGTCCCCGTCGAAGCGGTCAATGTGGCAATCGGCTGCCAATTGAGGGTCTCAAATTGTAGACAATGGATTGACCCATTTCTTCTATTTCCGTTCGCTAATTATTTTCAACGGGACATGTAACAACGGAACAAAGGCGTCGGTTGCACCCATTAAACTTCCTTTTCATGCGAAAAAATTGAGTTCGATCCGAGGTATTCTCTTTTTTTGAGCGCAATCGCTTCGAAGCCAATGGCGCGTTAATACGCCACGCTATTATGTAGCTCTGCATCGGCGGGAACAACTTTCACAAATTCAGCCCAAGAGCCAACTCGGGAGGAATAAGTCGTTAATTCGGAATCGTTAGGCTTTAGAGCAGCTGTGTTGTAAATAAGGACATATTTGAGACTTATGGGAGAAGAAAATGTAGTTAATAAATTTGCATCGATCGGCGGTAGAACACAAGAAGTAGAGACGGCACTAACGGTGCTTACGGTCCTGAATAAATTGCAATGTCGCAAAAGAACATTGAATTCATGAGCTCAAGGCGTCGAATTTGAATGCTGGTTGGGGAAGAACTTCAAAAAGGGCACTAAAGAACTCGCACAACAATACATCTTGAGCATGACAACAAATTGAACAACATCGAGGAAGAAACCTATTTAAACTCCCTTCATGAGCGCAGGGTGGCAATAACCCAATTTAACTTAAATTGTCCACAATTGGTAGCCCACATCGTCGTCACCTTTTCTTGATTCGTTGAAATATCGCCTCCTGTTATTCATTAACGGCTCAAATCTATAAATTCGCCCAAACATATCCTATATTATCACTGGCACAAGGCAGCCTTCGTTAATTTGAATGCTTGCCCTCGCAAGCGCAACGTCGATGAATAATTGAGGATAGTAAGTAGAGTTGTACGAAAGCTGGTACTTTTGCTGAAACATGCCTGGACAGCTCCATGCTGACTGCATGCCAATCCGATGTCACTAACTTTGACTAAACTACAGCTGAACATTGCCTCAGTCTTGTATTTAATCCAATGCATTAAAATTCACTAAAATAAATACAAATAAATAATTTTAAATCACGCATTATGAATGTCAAAATCACAAACGGGAAGCATAGTAACATATTATATGTCGACTAATGCGTATTAATTTTTTGCACCAATATTTACAAAGCTAATTTTTGTTTCAGCCAATGTTTATACAGTATAAATCAAGATATTTACAGTCTATCAAGCTTTCAACGCTGCGGACATTGAGAGGTCATCTCACTTTGACGGCCCAAAATATAGGCAATTTTTAACAATTTTTTTTTTTTTACAGTAAATACACCGTATAATGAAATGAATCTTTTTGTGATTTATTGTGACATTCTTATATAATATTAAAAAAATAAATTCGTAATTAAAAAATATATAAATCATATCGTTTTTAAAACATCAAAATGGCATGTCAAAAAAGATGCAAATCCGCAGAGTTCATCAGTTTTTTCATTCAGGTTTATCTGAAACAAAAATTTAAAAAGATTCTTAATCTGTATGAGTGTCGATATTATATAACAGTCAATCAATATTTTTTGTTTAAAACTAACAAAATGGCGCTAGTTTTAAAAAATGTTTGGAAAATAACACCTTTTTTTGGGGTATTTTTTAATGTAAAACGTAAGATAAAATAAATATTTTGACCTGATTTTGCGAACTGCCATAGCCATACATGTGTAAAATAAGCTCGTAAAATTTCAGATCAATCGGCGACTAGGTTTTACGAAATTCTTTCGACACCACATGCAAAAATGTCGTTTCGATGAAAACGCGTTTAAAGTTTTAAGTACTAAAAAAATGTTGGAAAGGAAAACATATACAGCTTTTTTAGAAGATTCGGAACCTCAGCAGTTGACAAAGCGTATTAGGTATCTGAACCGATTAAGATTCCCCATAGATCCCCATAAAATAGATTTAAATCCTTCGTTAAAAATGCTAGATGTAGTACGTATCGCAAATTTCAGTATTTTTTTACCACAAAAAATATGTTTCGGTTCCAGAAACCCACGCGTTGAAACTCTCATTGCTATTATGAGTATTCGAACCAAGGCATCTTTCCAGTAAATTATCAGACGATAATTCTTCATCTAGGGTCTTCAAATTTATCATTGAGAGCGGGAAGATGCTTGTATAAATATAACGATCTTGTAGTTACATTCTTCTGTCATTCACACCAAGAATCTGCGCCTTTCGGACAGTGTGAATGCTGAGAGGCTTCGTCAGGGAGTCAGGATATCGACGGATAACTAAACCATAATAATTGCATCCACTTGCTTATTCGTCTTTTTTTAAATCTGTGTTAACATTTTTTGACTTAATTTGCTCCCTTACTAGAACAAAGATAAGAAAGGTCCCCAACAGGACCCTCTAGGTGCAAGCCTGCAACCGCAGCGGTCTCAGAGCCATTGGGGCGCAATCTGGATGAAGTGATTGCTTCGAGCGCATTTCGCAAATTAGCTATAAAGCATTGAAATTATCCGAATTTCTTCACCTAAATTTTAGACGGTATTCTTAGATATATGTACTTTTAATAAAAGAATTTAAAAAAAACGATTTCATAGATGCGATAAAGTAAGATGACCCCTTAATAACAATTTTCGAAACCTGAATATATGGAATACATAACAGTTTACGTTAATTATGGTTAAATAAACAGGAAAATCATGAAAAATATCGCTTATAGCAAAATGATATATGTAGGTTGCATATTAAATGTGGACATATATATGAAAGAAAATATTATTATTAAAGTCGTATATATTAGGTGTATCGATAAGTCCTTGCCGATTTTGATAGACGTCTATTTGAGCTCAGTTTATATCCAGACACGGTGAAGACAGCATCTTCGTGAGTTGTTTTTTTAACGAGCCATTGGTCAGTAACGAGTAAAAAAAATATTTTTTTGTTAAGGGCAAAATTTCAAAGCTCGAAATCGACCAACATCACATTCGGCATTATATGTTGCTGTTTTTCGACCAAGGGTTGAACACCACCGAGGTCACAATTCAAAGCCTAAATATAATAAGTTAATCAAGCAAATGGTTTTAGGAGCTAATGAGTATTATTTTGATTTAATAAGCTATATTTTGATAAATTTTAGCGTCTTAATTCAGGCCTACTAATTCCGAACGTTCATGTGGTACACCTTAATATAAAATAATTTTGGTTTTCTTTTGCCCATCGTTGTGTGATATAATACTTTTATTTGAAAGGTCTCAGTCCAACCAATATCAAAACCGAACTAGATTATACTCTGAGGGAGTCGGCTCCTTTATTTACAATACTAAAATATTGGGTGGCAGAGTTTAAACGAGGCAGTGGTTGAGCAAATGATAACTATGCCAAAAATTGCCGCCTGAAAGTGTGTGAGCTAGCATACATTGTAGATATTTAAAAAAGTGCCGTATATTGCATGTTGATTGAAAATTTGGACATGAGAAAGCTATGCGCAAGACGGGTATCGTGTTTGCTAACAATGGAACAAAAACAGCGTCATACGGATGTTTCAATCGAGTGTTTGGCGATGTTTCGCAGCATCAAAGCCAAGTTTTTGCATCAATTCATAACCATGAATAAATCATGGGTCCATCATTTCTCACTTGAGATAAAGAAACAGCCAAATATGGCCTACAGTAAAAAGTGCTAAATATCTAGCTTATCGTCAGTGTTTGATGGAATGGAATTGAAAAGCTCAAGATTTTCAGGCATGTATCCTTCCCCATTTTCATTGCAATTAACATGGGAAAATCGCAGTTCATCAGTTGGTTTCATCCCTTATAATCCCCTGAGTCGAGCGAGCTCAGGAGCGGAGGGTCGGGCGAATATGAACGTATCAGAATTGATTGAACATCATAGTGTAACGCTATCATGAAAAAGAAGGTGTAAATCACACGCTTAATATTCCAGGTCATTGTTTTAGGTGTGTGGGTGTGACGGCGGCAGGGCTTATTAATTTGGTAACCTTTTGTGCGCGGCCCCCCGCCGGGCCGCAGATTGGTCTCCCCTGCTGCTGGCACGTAGGTGTGCACTCATAATCAATTTCGATTGTCCTCGGCCCACCGCTATTATCACGCACCGTACGAACCTGTCAGGCTTTCGTCCAGGCTTTCTGCTCACAATTTCTACAATGCCGAAGGTCGCTCAAACCTCAGCCATCACCAAAAATAGGATCCCAGTCTGCCGAAAAGTGGGGCCTTCGATTCGACTCGGGAAGCTTTGGGGGTGAGTATGATTTTCCACGTTCAAATCATCAACGACGGAAACGCGATCATTTTGCAACAAACATCAGCATATTCATATTTTTAAAGGGGGAGATTTTGCACTATTGTATCGGCGCGGTTTGCAATTTTTTGACACTCAAAATGAAAAATTTTTTAGGGAATATACTCATCGCCGAGCGGAAACAATTTCTGGACGGAAGGGGGGGTCCGGAAAACCGGTCCATCTTCCCCTCTTGTGTGCACTTCTGGCTGAGAAACTTCAATCAGCTAGCCATAAAAGCACCAAACAAAAACAAAAGCACACAACTTTTTTTTAAATCAAAGCGTTCAATAATATATTTATACATATTTAATAACAAAATGAAAATTTTAAATTATTTATATAAAAGAAATCCGATATAAACTAAAATTTATTCCGCTTCATTTTAATGAACGACATCTACGAGTGGTATTCATATGCATTGATTGTATCAATACTTGGATGTAAAAATGTACAAATTTAAATTAAAACTTCATAAATAATTATATTTAAATATAAATTAAGCCCTGCCTTTTTAAAATAATTTATCCAAGCAATATTACCGAATCTATATTTTTTAAATTAATTAATAAAATTAAAGCATCTTTATATGAATAATAGTATTATTCAAACAAAATTCATTACATATAAATACAATTTTATATTTAATTCCTCGCTAAAAATCCGTTATTTAACAACGGGGATGCTGCTCATATTTTTTAGTGTCAAGTCCAAATACAAGATCGGACAGTGCTGCCAACTTCAAATCGGCCACGCTAGATATCACGCGGGTATAGCGAAAAGGTTGTATTTTATCGTTACAAATGTGACATTTATTCAGCAAAAATCGCTTTTTTCGACGCAAAATGAATTTAATTGCAAACCTGTAAAGATAAATCCGAGTTTAACAGGCCGTCTGCGTCTTAAAATCGCCGACAAAATTGACTTTAAAATAGATCATGTGCGCCAAAGCGTTTGATAATCGCACATTTCGATGCATCGTTCTGCTATATGAACTTAATTATTTCTCGCTTTTATATCCATCGTTGCTTTATAGGTTGTCGCTTCTTTGCGTGTTTTTACCTATGTAAAACATTGTAATGACAAGTCGAACGGAAGAAATTCATACCGGCTGTCAAAATTGTGTCAAATCATATTTGTGTCAAAATTTTTATTCATGCTGTGTATTTGTATAAAGTGGGTCTTAATAAATTTTGTCCGTTTTCAGGCAAAATGTCAGGCAGAGACGGAGGCAAAAAGAAGCCGCTGAAGGCACCTAAAAAAGCAGACAAAGAAATGGATGATGATGAAAAAGCGTTAAAACAAAAAATGAAGGAAGATCAAAAAGCTTTACAGGTATATGTCATTTTGCTTGTGTTTGGCGTATAATTGTAATAAAATCGAAAATTAGATTAATGGTAAATACAGGTTCTTTCAATAGAGAAGCTTAAAATTATAGCGGGCACGTTATTAAAGCAGCGTCTTTCTGATTTATTTTGAATTGTTCGGTAGTAGATGGCAAATCATCGTGGAAGATTATAGGATTGAATAACGCGTGTAAATCATCAAATTTTATAATGAAAATCAGGGTTCTATTCGAGAAACGTTTCGCCGAAAAAAATCATCTTTAGCGACGAGACCCATTTTTTGATGAACGTACCAAATGCATCTTCTTGTGACCTAAATTGGATGATATGGATATCGACGACATGTGGCTCCAACGAGACAATCTGCACGAGCTATTTAAATAAGCATGGTTATCTCATGCGGCTGGGACGTTAACTGAACAGCAAGATTGCCTTTAGACTTCTTCGTTTGGAAATGATGTTATATTTTATACTTCACCCTTTCACACTGAAGAACATACACGATATTCGGCTAATGACGCTACTCCAGAACAGTCAAGGGGGAATAACAAAATTGGTCAACGATAAGAATGATGCGAGTATATCAAAGTAATTATCAAAACAAACAACTGCTCTCAAGACAACATGAACGAAAGTCGTCTTTTCTTTATTGAAAGAGTTTAATAGTTTATCCGACAATAGCAATTTCAGTTAATTAAACCTAACTTTAATGAGGTTTAAAATATTCTTTAGAATATGACATTTTTTTGAATAGTAAGACACCTGTCTCTGTCTCATGATTTCCGGTCCGAATGGGTTAATATTTATCAAATTAGTTTAATTTAATTGCGTATTCTTAATTTCAGGAAGCCAAGCAAAAAGCTGCTCAGAAAGGACCGATGGTGACTGGAGGAATCAAGAAATCTGGAAAGAAGTGATGTATATTGACTGAATTAATTTTTAATTTGTAAAGCATAATTACCTCGAAGCGTTCGTTTGCAAAGAACGTGTTTCGTCTTTAACATCAATATTTATTACTGGGAAGATGTAATTAATGGAGAACCATGAGCAAATCACCAAATCTTGATTTTTCCTATGTATCTTATTAAAATTTGATAATTTTTATCTGTTTAATTAATAAATATTTTTTAAAAAAAAAACTGTTTGTTTTTATTTTGATATGCCGCATAATTTCAGACAAATAATGAAATTACGTACCGTGTAGGTAGTCAATATGACGTAAAGGATGTTTTTACAGGACAGATATGTTAACGACTAAATAATATGCAAAAAAAAAAATCAATATCCGTCTGTTGCAGACATTAATAACAATTTTAGAAACCTGAATAATTGTACATAACAGCATTAAATTAAAATATACAAAGCTGCTTTTTTGTTTACAAGTAGTTTACGTCAACTATTATTAAATAAATGTCATCTAATTTCGATAAAAAATGGCTAGGACTTCGATATATATTGTTCGAATTGTAATGCATTGCGACATTAAGTACATATATTTTATAATAAAGTTTTAAATCGCAAGTCCCATTGATCGATTGCTAAATATAGTTTACGTTTCCATCATACATTTTAATGAAATATTAGTCTTTATTACGATTTACTGATGAACTAATTATAATTAAACATAATAAAATTGGTGTGTAAAGGTAGATGAATCATCATAGATTTATTCTTTAATTATGTTCGTTGTTTATTGATAAATTCTCATAAATAAAATTGTTTATTATATATATATATATAAACAATTTTACACGCATTTTGTTGAAAATCTGATGATTAAAAATCAATGCAACTGATATAAAATTTATAAACAAATATCATCAATCAAATATAACAAAGTACCTTTTATCGAGATGAATTTAAATATGAAGTTTTATATGATCCTTGTTTGTTTAAATGAAATGCAATGATATGAATTCACGCACAGAAATATTAAATTATTTTTCTAATATATATAATAGATTTATCAAACAAAATAATCAAAGAATTATACAGTTTATTAAAATTAACCTCAAAATATAAAATTGGTGTTTAATTTCAAAAATGCCCATAAGATGGCACTGCAAATATATTTAATTCGTATATATATATCATCATCATAGTGCAGCCACTAACAGTCCACTGCAGAACTATGGGCCTCTTCAATATCCATTCACAGGAAGGGGTTACATCCATTTCGTCTGTATCATACATTCACCTCCTCGTTCGCTCGATATTGAAGGTAGCATTACCACCGAGTTTTGTTTCGAACGTTCACCCAACGGGTATCCTGAGTGAGCGTATTGACGAACGCTTTCGCAATCGTCTCGATAAGGAATGTGGAAGGTTTGTAAAGACTGAGTAGTTTTCATAGGAGATGGTGGAAAACTACTCCAGACGACCTTTTTGACTCTACTGAAAAGGGCTTTCTGGAGTACAAGGAGTCCAGTCCCCCCTTTCCTCGCTAGGGCGTTGCCGGGGTAGGGTGAAGACAGACGTGACGCTTGAGTGCATCTCGGATTCGCTCCTACACCAACTGAGGGTGTCTCCCCGTCACCGTACAACTTACCCGAGCGAATTCGAACCTGAGTGGTTTCGCCATCATTTCAGGTTGCCCCTCTCAGTTCGGCGATTACAAAACGATATAGAAGTCAACGGAAGACAATTTTGTTTACGTTGCAAAGTGAAGTTCCTCATATGCATCTCTTCGAGGCCGTCTCTTTGATGTTCTCCTTGTCCTTGTTCTGTTCCTAAAAAATCTTGGTTCCGAACCGATACGGTTCATCATGCTCCATATTTTTGGGTAGGGTCGACTATGTAACGGATAGCGAGTGATAAGCAAGTCTTGATTTGTAAAAGTAGCAATGAATAGTAGTTAAACTAAGTATTAGCTTGCTGTTAAAAGAGTATTTAAGTATTTACTCTGTAAATATGTATAAGTAAAGTGGCCAATAGTTAAAATACATAAAATCGTATAAGCATAGTAGTTAGGAGTAGTCAGATGTGGTTAGGCCGCAAAGAAGTATTAGTCAAATTGTATTAGCAAAGGGTAATTATGTCGCATCAAAGTATTCGAACTTCGGCGTTTAGTGTCAACTGGGCACAGTCAAACAATATTTAATTGGTCAGACTGGGAGCAAACTGGAAAAAAATAGACAGAGCTGGAACAAACAAATAGGTTAAAGTAACGTATCAAGTAATATCAACTAGTCAGGTCCACATCAACAAAATCAAATGGCTCCACAGTCAAGACTGTATTATGGGAGCAGTCGTAACAGCACTTTGGCGGTCGGACCGCGAGTCTAGTTGTGCAGGTTTGTCTTCTGGTCCCAGTGTTCCCACGTTTATGTGACAATAGAAAGCTGATGTGTGCGAGTATTTGTTAATTCACTTACCTTGAAAGCTTGGATTTTTATGTCTTACTTGCGTTATTGTCCTTGTTGCAGTTCATCTCAAGTGATGCGGATGAGATGTTCCATTTTTTGTGCAGATGTAATATGCACAAAAACAATGTTTTTCGGTGTCACTCGCGAATTTTACATATAAGTGTAGTCGGCGTTTCGTCAGAGCGTATGAATCAATTATAATAATATAAAAGTAAATTAATAAATTAAAATTGTACGATTTTCGATTTTTTTCAAAATTCAAATAAATAAAAACAAAAGTCAACTTGGTACGATACAAATGTACATCGATAATGTTGCCGAAAAGGCTATTAATTATCCGTTTTTTTACTGCGATTACACACTGTTGGGACACTGACAATACAACCGACTGCGAGGAGTACTCGCACAAGCCCTAATAGTATATTTACCGTGTACAACACGTGGAATTCGATTTTTCAAAAATTCAAATAATTAAAAACAAAAGCCAACTTGGTACGATGCAAATGTACATCGATAATATTGCCGAAAAGGCTATTAATAATCGGTTTCAGGCGCCGCGCTTTCACAGGGTGGCACAAAAAACGGTCGCCGACACAGTCCGATATAGATATTGACGCGAAAAGCACTATTTACTCAAAAACAGAGTAGATGAGCGGAGCACACAAAATCACGACCGATAACAACGGTTGCCAATCGGCCAATCCCGTATATATATATATATGTATATATTTAATAATACAAATAATCATAAATGTTGATAATTGATGGTGATCGAATGAAGATTTTTACAAATAATTAGATTGGGAAACATTTGACAGATGTCAAAAAAATTGTCCAAATGACGTATTTTCTCAATACGTTGCAACGGCTCGTTGGTCTAGGGGTATGATTTTCGCTTAGGGTGCGAGAGGTCCCGGGTTCAAATCCCGGACGAGCCCAAGTTTCTTTTTTTGCTTTTATTCGATGAGTACAATATGTGTTTTTATTATTATTATTATATTTCACATATACTGCAAACATGTCATTATTTATAGCGCATTATTGGCCAATTAACACTTTACGGTCCGGGCGCGTTAGAGTAAATCTTACGCTGTAAAATATATATCATCTGTCAGTACGCCTTAGATTTTTTTTTAGAAATACGTTGTAGTACGTACTCTTAAACAGTGTTTCCCAACCAGTGGTCCGGAGCCCAGTACCGGACCGCAGAGACTTTCCGCCGGGCCGCAAAGAGTATACCAAATTTCAAAATATTCAGATAGTTTCCATTCATAAAGGATTTTTTTTGTTATAGAGTGTTGATAGTTAGCTAAATTATTCACTAATAAAGTCGATGCATTTTTAATAAAACTGGTTCTTTGGGATTGTCGCTTACAAGAAGAGGATTTAGAAATGTCTCCATTTTTGTAAGAATTTTTAATTGCTGCTGACGTCAACAGGAAAGATGTTTTAAATGTAATAATTTGACACTTGAAGACATCGATACTAAAATTTAATCACTACTATCCCGAAAAAGAAGATCCACATAAAGGAAATCTTTGGATTAATAATCCCTTCATCGAGGACGTCATTTCATGTACTCTTACGAATAGAGAAAAAAAACAATTAATAGAATTGTCTTCGGGTGCTACTTTGACATCCAGCATTCACGCAAAAAAGCATTTTCGTTCATGTCCTCAATAAAATCGAAACAACCGCACTGCAGTCAAGAATATCCAATATATTATAATTACAGCAACTTTATCTAAATTGGAATTGTCTTCCTTCAAAGAATACGTCTTCATGTAAAGATCGAAATGGCCAAACAATAAATTTAAAAAATATTACAAAATGCAGTTGGATACATTGATGATGGTAAAGCGCACGGATAGTGCAGGCGATTCAATTCGTATTTTATAGTTTAAGACTTATTTTAACACCGCTTTGTTCAGCAAAGTCCTCTAATGCATTTTCAGCAAATAGAACGATTAGATGCTGATATTTAAAAAAATAACATATAACCTTATACAACTCAATATCGCTTCTAAAATAGATCATCCGCTAAATAATTGGATTAAATTGTGTTAACACTTCCAATTTGAGAGTGTAATACAAAAAGTGCTTAGTCCAAATGGATATTGCGGAAAATTCTGTGGTGCAAATGAGTTGCTGATGACCCAATTTCCAAAGGTAGACTTCAAAAGTCATGCTGTAAGAGCTCTCGGGTAAAGATCATAAGTTTCACATGATAAATTTGAGATATCATTTAATTTTACCACAAATCATCTTAAACATATTTGCAAAATATTTGCTCTGATGTATTTTATAATTTGTTGTTTTGGGTAATATATAACTAAAATAACTATAATTAAAATTGAGCACCGATCCTAGATTCAATCAGTTCGTCGTTCCTTATGAAAATTATAATTGAATTGTGTGTTTGAACGTAACCTAAAACGCATTTCTAAAATAAATCTAACGTGCATTAACGGGTGACATTTACATATATTTTACGCGCCCGGACTGTAAAGTGTTAATTGCCCAATAAAGCATTATAAATGACAGCATTTTAACATCAAATTTTATTCGCACTAATTTTCAATTATCACCTTTTGAATACGATTAGGTACTGATTCTATATTTATTGAAAAAATCATAGAAATTGAAGAAAATTTGACTTCCTAAGAATCGAAATTTGCACTCAATGATCAGTTTTAAAAATAATCATTACTAGCAATATTTCCCCCGAAGTAGAAAAGATAGTAGCATAGAATAAATGCCAAGTGTCAGTAAGAAAACATTAAATTATCCTTTTATATTTCTGTGCATTTCGTAATTAATCTACGTTTTTATGAAAATTTTAAGTTTTTCCCACTGCCCACCTAAACTTTATTTGGCCCATGTTAACCTTTGAGTTTGACGCCTCTGATTTAGAGGACATTTAAAAGAGCATCTAAAATATGATTGAAATTGAATTCTGCGAAACGAAACATTCATAACAACAATTTCATATGATTTAACACTTTACGTCCGGGCGAAATTCATAAATCGAGTAAAATCGATATAATTCTTTAACCAGCTAATATATTGAGACGATATTTTACTGGCGCGAAGAGTTCACTGCTTCGCTCTGTGTAAATATACCGGTGGTTTTCAATCTGTGATGCGTGTAACAGCGTAACAAAGTGGAAAAAAGCAATATTTTATGACAAGATTATACGAACGGTCGATCCGTTGAACTTGATACATGTTTGAATCTTAAATTCTGGTTTATACAATATAATTCAGTGACTGGTCGGATGATATTGTAAATATTATCAGCACACATGTGATGCCACTTTTCCAGATTCTAATAATGCTTTGATCTGATCACTTAAATTGGCGGCCTAAATCAGCAACTGTATTTCTAGATAAAGAGATTGCTTTAAAAGGCTTCACATTTCCTGGATAAACTATTCCTGCAACTTTAATCAGGTATTCCTGTGTATGTTTTGTTGACCGGTTTGCAAAAACATTTATTGTAGGCCACATGCGGCTTGCAAATTTGCTCTAAATAGTTATTACGATACTTTATTGAAACGATTTAACCCAAGATCATTTCTAATTACACTGTCACTATATATATATATTATATGACAATCAATGTGAACACACAGTGAGCAGGCCTGGGGCACTAGTTTGCTATTTTTTAGAAATATACAGAACAGAGAAGGTTTGAAAATATGCAAACATATCGAATGCGTTCAAAGTCTGTAGTCTACGAGACTAACGATTAGTAATCTAGGGTTGATAAAGCAAATAAATCGTATATGGTTCTAAAATATGTCTAGTTTCAAACGCAATGCGAGAGAATAATTAATTCCCCCATGACTAAACAAAGAAGACGGAAAAGCGAAACACAAAAAATATTTAAAACATTTTATTTACGTACACCAATTTTCATTCGCTCATTTCATAAGTTGATTTTGAAGTAGAAAATTTGAAAGTACACATAACATGCTTATATGTGATGTTATAAAATTTAGTCAACAAATATTACTCATCAATACAAATCAATATATTTAAGCTTTAGCTTTAGTTTTGGGCTTCTTTTGTTTCTTCTTCTTGTTCTTGAGCTGTTTACCTACGGCGATCATCTGTTTATCGGTCAACGTGGCCGTCTTGCGTTGCGCCTGCAGCTTTGCATTCTCGCTCTGCAAATAAACGTTCATAATTAAAAACATTCTTCAATGTCGAAAATTGATTGCGTCGGACATTATACCTGTATGACGTTCTTTCCTTTTTTCCTATCGGCGTAGAGCACGTTGATGGGCTTGTCGTTCAGCGTCGTACCGTGCATGCTCAGCGCTTTCTAAAATCGAATAAATCATCGGCATTAAGATTAGTGGTAGTTAAAATGATTTGTATTTTATAAATATGCATTGTATTACTTGTCTTGTTTCCTCGTCAGCCAGTTGTATGTATGCAAAGCGTCTACTTTTCCGTTTGGGCGTAGGTAGTCTAATTTTTTGAATCTCACCTATGCTGGAGAAATGTTCTAGAAGCTGGAAATAATAAACGGATGGTAAATATTTAGTTTTAAGTACAAAATACAACTAGACAATGTAATATACGTACGATTTCCTTGGTGATGTCACCTTGTAAATTTCCGACAAACACTACAAATTTATTGGCTGGTTTATTTTCATTTGAGATCGCATCATCATTTGATTTGGGTTTGGTATTATTTTCCTTGGGTTTCTTCTGTGTCTTATCAACTGGAGCATGAGTCTTATTTATATTGGCTTTGTTATCATTTTTAACTTTTGTTAAGAGCGAATTGATGAGTAATATTTTTCTTTGAACTTTTTTGCTTCGGGGTTCAGGCTTTGCTTGCAGCTTAACAAGTTTTTTCTTTAGTAAATTCAAATCGGATAGTTTCTCCGGACTCTTCCCTTTGAGAATAATCTCTTTTTTCATTTCAGATTTCAGCCTCGTTTTCTCACGTTTGTTTATTTTTGTCACTTCTGGTTCTGCAGTCTCTTTCTTGGACTGTTTATTAGCAGCCTCTTCTTTATCTTTCGATTTTGTTTTAGAATTCACATTTTTATTTTCAACTTTAACATTATTCTCAACTTTCTTTTTAGCACCAACCGTTTCGATTTTACCATTATTTTGTTGCTTTTTCTGGTTTGCTTGTTTACCTTGTTTCTTATTATTGAGGTTATCTTGTTTTTTTGACACGCCATTCGGCATGGCGGGTTTTCCATTCTGATTTTTGGCATTAGCCTGCCCGGGTGGCTTACCAGGATTAGGTTTTTGAGATTTACCTTCATTTCCTTTGTTTTTATTGGCAGGAGGAGCCGGTTTTTTGGCGATAGTTATTGACTTATTTGAGATACCTTTATTCAAGTCTTTTTCTCCTTCTGCTTTTTGTTTATTGGCGGCATTCTTCTTATTTTTCTTTCCCATGATAGATCGTCAAAGTAGTAAATTAATAAAAGAAGTACTTTTAATTCAAAGTTACTTAAAATAAAAACAAAATGCAAACTCGCGAAACGCACGTGTTAGGCGGATCCGGCGTTTACGTCGGTTCAAACTCAATAACAGACCGTAACAAGTTTTCCGATGACCATCACCAAAAGTACAATGAAACGTCAAATTTGGTCTTAACACTCATATTTAAGTTCATATACCTATCTAAATTATAACTTAAATAATGAAACATATTGGACAATTCGCATTAAAAGTATTTATAAAAATTAAATAAACAAAAAATATAATGATTTCTGTACTCTTTAATTTTTGAATGCTAAAAATACTATTTAAAAATCTTAATTAAATATATCATGCAATTTTTATTACAATTGATATTTTATGATTGAAATAAATTGCATTGCTTGCATTCATTCGTTTATATTTAGAAATTAACATAACTGTATACTTTATATAATCATTTGATTTATAAAATTTATTAAAACATAAAATCAAATTGAATTATAAAATATCATACATTCATTCGTAATTTCTTAATCTTATTCATATCAATCGAATAATCTCTCATTATAATAATTTTGCACTCAATTAACATTTTTTCTTTCCATATAGGGTAGCATCAACAATTTTGTATTTCCACATATGAAATCAAACATTTTTATTGATTAAAATATATCCAGTTATTGAATTTTTTAAATCCATAAAATTCCATAGCTTATTTTATAAAATTCAGTAAAATATTTACTCCAGAAAGACCTTTTTAATTACATTGAACATGATTGTTTCAAGTAGTCAGCAAAGAAAAGTGTTCAGCCCTTACAAATAAATCATACTTTCCTACTTGTACTGGATGAACATTGAAAACGAAACTCAGTATAAGCTTTTCCTATGAATGAATAAAGACCCTAGTCTTATAGAGGACTTTTTGTGTCTGGCCATTATATATTTTTATTGTTTAAATTAATTAAAGTTTTATATGGCTTTTTATACATATTTGCATGTATTAATTCCATTAATTTCAAATGAAATAACTTGTAAAATCGCATTTAAGTAGGTGAAATCGCGACGTTCTCATTAATTCATACATTTTTCGTTATTATTAAGCAACCAATGCTGATATTTTTTGTATTCTTAAATATTATTTATAATATACTACCGAATATCCGACATGCGTTGCAATATGCCATAAGCGCTTAATAATTATTTGAAAAGAAACTCATTGCGAGGTTTATTGTTTTAGGTCACGTGTAGCGTGAGCCGAAAAGCTGGGATCCAAAAGAATATGCACACTCGCTCTCCTTTCAAAGACCGACATAATCACCGTTTGCACCTATTGATCCATTCTCTCCCTGTCCCCGCAGCCCAAAGTTCCTTTCACCAGACCAATATGCGCCAACACGGTGCATCCATATAATATTTTTACTATGCCTATGTTATTCTCACAAGTGTAAACAATAAGTTGACAAAATTTTATTGCAATCGGATAAACGGTATGGAGCGTATTACATACAAACAAACAGAGATTAATTTTTATATATAAGAAGATAATAATAAATTTTTGGTGTATTTAAGATTTTATTATCGAGACGATTATATTTAGATCAATATGGTCAGTCGCAGCTGAGTTTCGTAAATGTTGTAAATATTATTTTATGCCTTGACACTAGCCGCGGCTTTAGCTTCTGCTTCTCGCTTCTTTTTCCGTCTGAAACTCCTCTTTTTATGTTCTGCAACACTTCCTTCTAGCAATCCTGCTTTTCGCATCGCATCAAACTTAGCATTTTTTTTCTACAACGCAAAAATACAATTTAAAACATGGAAACATTACAAATAAAATAAAAAATTTGCACATATATCTGTACTTTTATTTCTTTCCGATCCAAATTCGAGCCGTCAGGGTTCGTAAAAAGAACGTTTATCCTTTTGTTATTCAACATTGTGTGATGCATAGATAATGTTTTCTAAAACAGAGCAATTAATATGATATAAAATGAAGATAAATACAAAATCTTACGCATAGATAAAAACATACTTCAAAGCTTTGTCTGTCTTTGAGTTCAATAAATCCAAAGCCGCTCTTTCGTGATTCTTTAGCTTCTGGTATTCTGATTGATTTAATGCTGCCAACCTTTTGGAAATGCGTCCTTAGCTGAAATATGAATTAAAAGGATCGTAAATGGTTGTAAATATAAAATGAAATATATCGATGAATAGCTTACATCATCTTCTTTAACAGATTTTGGTAAATTTCCGACAAAAACGACAAAGCGCTTTATTCCTTTCAATGTTTCTTTTTTGACGTTGTCTTTGCTATCATCGGATTTATCCGATTCTGATTCACTCGTTTCAACTTTGTCTGATGGCGCATCAGATTCGTCCATTGATACTATTGCGTCTTCCTCGCTGTCTTCATCGTCGCTCATATCTGGTTTGGTTAACTTAAGACTATTTTCAGTATTCTGGTATTGAAGGTGCTTCTTTTTGAGAAATTCTAAGCGTCTTATCTTCTTTCTTACTTTTCTATTTTCGGAGTCTTCGGAATTTTTTAATCTTTCGATTTCAATCTCGATTGCTGGTACATCAAAAGGTTTATTAGATTTGACTTTTGGTGTAATATCAACTGGTTTAGAATTCACGCTTTTATTTTGTGCTGGTTTTGAAAGTGCATTGTTCTTTGTTTTGAATTTATTTTTCTTTTTGTTTATGTTTGATTGAACATTTGGTGCCTTTTTATTTTTAGGTTTAGAATTCGCTTTCATATTGACTCTTAGTTATCCTCTGAAATTAAAACGCAATCAAAAACATATATTAATGAACCAAACAATATAATTTAACAATAAATATAAACAAATTCAAAGAGATTGGTTTAATAAAATTTGAATTATTTTAATGAATTACTTTGTCTACTATATGATTTGTTTAGATATAATAAAGATTTAAAGAGTATAATAATACCTATGTTATAAAATGTATCCGACTTCAATAGCTATCAACATGCGTGAACTTAACATAACCTCAAATTTGACGAAATGTCATTACGTTTGAAGGATTCGCGAACGTTTAAATGGTTCAAGAACTCGGCTATAATTTAATTAATAAAAACTTATTGATAGTAATTTATAAAAGCTTCAAAAGTAAATAAAAATATTTAAATACTGTAAGTATTTTATTTCAATTTTATATGTTTATTTTTCAATTTTAGACAACAATAATAAAAATAATAAATTATATTTTTAAAACAAAAAATTCGCTTTAAATTTTGAACTTAAGGAAAACTAAATTATTATCTACCTTTACAACTTATAAAATGATAATTAAAATGCATTTATTTCAAGTTTATTTGACACAAATCATGCACGTTAAGATGATAAGTTTTGACCAACGGCACGTTACGTCACATTTGACAGATCAGTCCAAGTGGCACCGGCAAAACAACGTTATCATTGTACGTTTTAAATAATGGCTGCTAAAAATCTAGTGAAATTAGGCTTCCTAGACTCGTCTAGGACGGCTTTTCTAGCATGCGACGTTCAGGAGGCCTTCAGGAAGACCATGTCTAATTTCAATAATTTAGTTATGGTGGCTAATAGAATGGTAAACATGTATCATTAAATATTATATTATATGCTTATATTTTGTATTAAAATTGTTATTGCAATATTTTAGAAGTTTGCCAGATTAATATTTTATCAAAATTAAGTTCCGCTTAGAAATAAACATCCAAAAATCCGTGTTGTGCGATAAGATGATAAGAGATAACATAGACATCTATTCTAAATTTAAACATTGTTTTTAGTCCGCTGCTTCAAATATTTTGAATGTACCACTCTACGTATCGGAGCAATATCCCAAAGGGCTCGGAAAAACCACGGCCGATTTAAAAAAAGACAATGCTGCTTTGGTCTATGAAAAGACTAAATTTAGCATGGCTACTCCCGTATTGCTCGACGACATAAAGAAAAGATTCCCCAATAAATTAGAAGCTGTTGTTTTGTTCGGTCTTGAGGTAAATCCATCGTTTCTGGATCATCATGCAAAACGATATACTTCAATATAGTTTTATTTTAGGCTCATGTCTGTGTGGAGCAAACCGCTATGGATTTCATAAGTCAAGATATTGCCGTTCATATTTTGGCCGATGGATGCATATCGAGGACACAACAAGATAGAATACTCGCCCTTCAAGTAATTTAATTTCATTGTTTATGAGACATAATTATTTATTTTTAGTGCTTCCTCAACAGTCTCACCAGCTTAGCCGAGATTCCTATCTTTAAAATAATCCTTTAGAGTTTTTCCCAGTTGATGTTGTTGTAAGTCGTGCTTAAATCTATAAATATATGATGGAAATCGACATCTTATGTTAAAAATTTGGTCCTCAATGGACCTGTTCAGTCTGAAACTGCATTGGTACTCTTTGAGAAGTTGTTCCATGACGGAAGACAGTCATTTATACGCAATAATTATAAGGGATATATCCCTGTTTTCGTTTTGAATGGCAAAATTGATGAGATTAACAAGCAATCTAATGCTCTGTGACGACTGTTTATCTGCTAAACGTTTCACAAAATAAATTCCGCACACAAAAAATGCTTTTGACTAATTCAATAATCTTTACGAATGTGAACATAACATTTCGCCAATGTTCCATCGCAATCAGATGAATGGTATAAGAACGCATACGGAACAAACAAACAAACATTAATAATTAATATATTAATATGATAATAATTTCATTTTGCAGAGACTCCGCGATATTGGTTGTCATATTACAACATCGGAAAGTGTGCTTTTTAAACTCATGAAAGATAAAGATCATCCCAATTTCAAGGAAATATCTAAGCTGGTTAGAGAACCGATTCCGGATTCGTTGGGATTTGAAATGGCATCTAAATTGTAAATGTAAACGCCCGGAATTGGACTTTGTTTAAATTTGTTTTATAGAACACATTTAGCGATCAGATTTTAAAATGCATTGTGATAATAAAGACTAATTTTATATGTACCCAAGGATATTTCTTTTTTAAATAAAATGAAATAAATAATTTTGAGAGCAGTATATTTGTGTTTAGTTTGAAAATTATTATAAGGATGTAGGCAATTAATCAACAATGTTAAATCCTTCACGAACGGTAACAAGTATAAATAGACAAATAATGAAGTATGCATACTACGCCCGACCTTTGTGGTTCGAGACTTTGTGTCGGGTGTATGTCTGTTTCTTTCCTGAAAAAACATATATATATATAAAGCTTCCTCCGTCTCTGGAAGCTTTTTGAAATTTTGCCTCTTGCCTGGCCCACAATCAATGGCGGAGACGAACTTTTGAATGGTCTTGCGGTTCATCACGATTTAGGTGGGCCAAAATTACACTTTTGAATTTTTTGCACTAACAAAACTTTACTAAATAGAGTTAGTTAAATATTTTTTTTGTCCAGCAACAGATTCTATATAATTATTAGTTTTTTATAAATCCAGTAGATGGCAGTAAAATATTTTTTAAAAAAAATATATATAATAGATTTTAATTAATTATTGAATACTTTTTAAACAATTAATACAAATGCTAAAGTTGTTGTTTAAATATTAATAAAATGAAATAAAATAAATTTGTAAATATATTAAATTTAATTTAATAGTATATCTATTAAACCAGAGATGTCTCTGCACGATACTTGCGCATTAAATCATTTCTATACGGATTAATTTATTAATTTCGATCTACATGTTAATTAATAAGTTGAAAATATTTTAAAAATCATCAGAGCCCGAAGTATTTTGGAATAATTTTTCGCTCCATAATTTTCACATAAGAGTCGTTCGATCTCACGCAAATGGCGATGCTAATGAAACGAGCGGATTGTTTCACAAGATATAATCGCATTTTCACAAAAATGCGGTAATTGAATAGTGTGAGACGATTAATAGTGTTATAAATCGTTTTGGCGATCAACAATGTGTTACGAGACTAATCAAAATGCGAAAAACCTCCGGGAGAATCTCGCCGCCGTCTTTAACGACGCTTGCTCGAAGAGTTCACGGACGGGATCTGCGTATGATGAATCGGCGTAAAATTGAATTTTCGAGCTAATCCACATAAAAAGCGCCCATTTGCACGGAAAGATTGATTTATCGTCGGGCATTAATTCGGGATTTCCGGTAAAATCGTATGAAACGGAGATGTGATATCTGACTTTGAAATATTTGAATGATTTTAATGAAATGAGTCAATGGAATAAAAATATTAACATTAAATTTCTCGAGAATTCTCGAGAGATTTTGATGTATGTAAAGCATATAAAAATATTAATATCTTAGTATTATCTTTTATGCTTTGGACTACAAACAACTTGCCGACAAACAACCTATTCAACAAAATTCGTATTCTAAACAATCTTTCAACCGTCATAAAATGTAGATATAATTTGCTGAAATCGCTATCGTCGGATAAGCCATTAAGCGCTTTCAACTTTCTGAGAAAGTATGAATTTATCGTTGAAGATCCATGTTCTATAGTTAGGGATCATCTTTGTTTAGGGGTCCCAAATATTCGAATATAAAATTGGTACAGCATTCGAGTATTAGAATATTTTATATATTTATACATATATGTTTTTTAATAAGGCAAAATTGGAGTTAAATTTTTACCTGTATCCAATGTTTCGAACCTCCTGTCGGGTTCGTGTTCGCGGATTGATTCAATCCGCTGAAAGTGAAACGCTGATTTTCTCGTAAATGAGCATTAAAGGTATATTCTACATATTCTTTAATTACCTTTAAATATTAGTATTTGGGCTCCACCACGAATTGCTGCAGAAATGACACAAGAAAAAATAAGGGAGCTTGGATTGGAAATTCTACCTCATCCAGCCTATTCAGCATGCCGTCGGATTACTACCTTTTCAGATTATTAGAGCATTAAGATGTAAAAAATGAGCAATTTTAGCAGGACCGTAACAAGGGCGTGGCAAAGCAGGCACCCGCCATGGGCGCAACGGGGCTTGGGGCGCAAAACGCAGAATACCGACCCGGCCGAGAGTTGCACATGGTTTTTATTTTACTCGATCATATATGTTATATACTATCGCTATCGCTTATTCACTGGACCGACCCAAACGGCATAAGCCCGCAATAAAATAAAGACAACAATATTTTTGATCGATTGTAAATTTAAACAACCCACGCGATCAGTCTTCTTCGAACAGCGTTTTGTAATGAGAGTTTTTAATCGTTTTGTAGACATGTTAAGTTATGGCATCCGATCGCGAGGCGCTCATTCATCATATCAGCGGTCCGAAAAATGGACCGATTGAACATACACACCAAATGGCCACTCCGTCTTCTTTTAGGGCTATTGCGGCATTTTATATGATGTAGGAAGCAACGTAGCATCTAAACACTTTCTATCATAGTATTTTTTTACAACATTAACCGTCATTAATACGTTAGGTCGGGTACTTTTGGGACTATCTTTGTATAGTATTTTAATATACACATTTATTTAATTTCTACCGTTGTTTAAGATATAAATTTTTGGCCATATTGCGCGAAAAACAAGCCGACAATCAATTATAAATTGATTATAACGGCAATAAAATATATATAATCGGATCTGTTTTGTGCGACATTTTTCAAAAGTATGTCGACCTTTTTTTGTGGAAAAAGTTCATGCGTTACGGGGCATGTAGCGACAATAATGATGCTTATATTGAAATATAATAATTGTAACGAGCGAGCTATTTATTTGTACGTTCGAGTATGACCGAAATATAATTCTTCGAGTTTGTATGTTCGGGGGCATGAACACTAACGAATGAATTTGTATCGATTTTCCTGCCATATTTTAACATCGAGCAATCCAATTGTAGATTCGCAAAGACAATATTTATTTATGAAGCCCGTTTAAAAATATGATTCGATGCTTAAAACGGCGCATTTGTGGGATAAATCGATATTTTAATATCGGCATAGTCGGTGCTTTTGTGATATAAGCGTTTTTTTCCGGATTTGTATGATTACGTATGTGAATTTATGATATACGTAGTGTGTATAATATAATGGAGGCCGTGTCTCGAGCCCAATTAGTCCAATAACTGCTCAACACGGCGTTTAATTATAAAAATTTAAAGTTAATTGACAAAATTATATGAATTATAAACTATTACAAACAAACACTTAGCACGTCAAATGCTCCAGAATTAATCTCGACATAAAAGCACGCGCCCGATCCAAATTACATCCAGGCATCGAATGCATCAGGTTTATAAATGCGCGAATCCTGAAAATCGTAAATATTTGCATGGCGCAAATGTGCTTTCGGTCGGTCGCAATTCTAAGCCGTGATCCAACAACAACAAGTAGCCAATTTACAAAACCAATCTCTTGCGCCAAATGAGCCTCTTTAAAAATATATTTAATTCCATCGCTCGGAATTATAACATTTTTGGCAAATGTCTGTAATTACGGCCGTTAATTAATTGGGGCCAAAACGCTGCCATAAAAGACGATCTTTGCATACGACCATTGCTTTCACCATTGAGCCATTTTGATATCCATATCATGGAGTTCGTAAACACGTGTGAAAAAATTAAATACATTTTTAATCGATTAAAACGAGGCAGTCCATCAAGTTTGTGTTGAAGCGTCCGACGCGGAGGAAAAGCGTCACAACTCGAATCCGGAGCGATCGATCATGTTCGATTTGTATTGCGCGGCAATTCGAATTCGATCGTCAATCCGATCCATGCATATCCATCGCCAAAGTTCATTTTTTTGGCGAAACTTTTCTCGAACTGATTCCTGTTTTTGAAAATAAAATTTGATAATTTCCACGCGTCATTCAAAACTATAACTTTTCATAATAATTTGCCATATATTAATAAACAATTCACCATAAATATAGCGGATATTGCTTTCAAAACATGGCCGTTAAAATTTAACAAACTTCGAGCGTCCATATTGAAAGACTCAGTGATACAATTTTTTTTTAGATTTGTATTTTGTATATTGTTTTCTTATATCGCGATTTTTCCTGGAACCCATCTACAAATAGTGTATATAATTTCGCTATATTTTCCACTGAGAAATCATTTAACTATATAAATACCGCGCGCACAAATCTATGCGTTTTATCATTTCAATTTTATCCACAAAAAAGCATATTGTATATTGGCCAATATTATATACACTTTTGCATTTTTACATTGACAAGACTTTACCGTACATATATACAATACTTGCATTGAGATGTCGGATTACAAAGGGTGCCGGATTAGACCGTAGCCGGATTATCGCAAATCAAATATGAATGATCTGGTTTTGGTATCAATTGCATCCTGAAGATTCCCAATAGACGATCGGCGGCTTCAAATCCGATTCGGCAGCTGATTAAATCATCGATTCGATATTTAAATCGGCCGCCAATCACAATGTTCTGGTTCGGCACCTCCATATAAACTATCTTCGGCGACCGTGTTGAGGTTACTTACCGAGCAACGGGTCCTAGATTGAAACACCGGATAAAACTGTAACTTTAATGGAAATTTAAAAAAGTCCATATATTAAAAAAATCCACTCGCGGGATGGATCTTTGAGATATCGCATTATTTATGACCGTCGAATATATGACAGCTCCGTGGATTAATAGGAAAAATTGATTTATTGGCGTACGCGTTCTGACACGAGCTCCGACATTTTTCTACGTATTTATATGCATACGAAGCATACCAAGAATTTTTTTTATCCCCCCAAAAAAAAAAATTATAATAAAAGCACCAGAGAATATCGGAATACCGGGAATCTATTTTCGTCGAAGAATTTAGACGTTCGGTTAATGTACATATATTTTTAAACTCTAGACATGTTTATTGCGTATAAACAATAAGCCCTGATTATTAGGCTGGAGTGATTTAAGACATTTCGAGATCATCAATTTCAACACGGCCGAATTTGAATATTTCTGCCATGATTTATATCAATTAATAACACTTTTATTAATTTATTTATAGTGGAAAATCACTATGTTTATTTTATGTGCTAATATCACTCTCCGATTATGGCTACGGGACATGGTCTCAATGCATCATTAGAATATCGATTTAATCTATATTAAAAGATACGGTCATATTTTATGATCACACATTCGAAATTCGCAATTCAAACGCGATTTAAGACAATTTGAATAATCAGGAAACAGTCGATAGATTTAGACTTTGATGTGGAAGCATTGATTGTTAGAAAAATATTGACCTAAACAGAGGATGTGGAATAATAAAAATATAACGACGTTTCTGCACAAAATCAATGGCATTCTGCCTTGTCAAAAATATTTTATACCAGGATCAAACCGACAACAGCTTGAAAATCTAATGTAGAAAATAATATTTCCTGTTTATTTAATAGTTATCGGTGTCATCAGCAATTAAGTCTCAGAATGGCTCAGCATGTTAACAGCTCGCCGTATCTGACACCAATGTAACGTGGAGGATAAGCAAGCCGTGGGAAGAATACATTTCATCGATTCCCTACTTCCTGCGCATCATCACATCTAATGAATTGCATCTGCACAGATCAACAGCAATTTTGTACCCAAATGTACCAAAATGTTCTTTATTAATCACAGTTAATATTATATTTTGTACTCCGAATATTTTGATTTCATTAAAATAGAAGTAGGTAATCGCTTTGAAAAAGTATGCTGTGTAACATAGACCGTATAAATCCATTATTGGTACAAGTCTAGATGTTTTTGCTCGTTTTTTTCTGGAATCTAATCTCCAATTATAAGTTAATTATATATCTTTATATGTTTATTTGTATCTCAGCATCCACATTATGGTTTTAGGCATATGGGCTCCATATTTTCTTATGCGGATTTCCTTGTAATTTATCATCATACGCGAATGACAAACAGTTGTGATGTTCATGCAAATTAAATATGAGTGTTTCTGGCATAAATTTGTCAAAAAATCCTTCGAGATCTTTCCTGGTGATATCGAAGGTCTTTTTAAAGGCATGCATACACTCGGATTAAAGTATGCATAACTCAAAGAAGTTAACATCTAACCACGAAGGCACATTACGTGGTTGGTACCAGAATCACGTGACACACCTAGCAACCGGCCGGTCGTTGAATATTCATGCGGGAGCATTAAAAATGTATTTTTTACACCGATGTATGAAATAGAAACGAGAATGGCCACGGGTCCGAAAATCGAGGAGGCTCTCCGGACCCTCCCAATCCAGTCCTCGGCGAAGTCCCCGCGGCGAGTTGGCGGCCCATTATAATGAAGCGACCGATACGAAAATGATTATAATTTCAAATTTATAATTATAGTCCGGGCGGGGCACTATACATATTATTGTCGGCTACCGTGGGGACGCCTCGGGCCCATCACTCCTGCATCATCACGCCCTTATGCCTCATTGTGCAAGGACATCGATGATTTCGATTGCCGATTAAAGGCCTACACGCCAATGAGATCGAATCTGCAGGCTGCTCGAATTGAACACTTTAGCCACCTGCCGGGGACTATCCGTGTCCGGATAAGGAAATTGCTACCGGATAAAGAAAACAAGGACGAGATACTTAATTGGCGAGCTGGAGGAGCTGCGCGATACATATCTCATTATTGCCGACAGTAAAATATTAAGTCGTCCCATAAGTCATGTCCTTGCATCTTCCACAGTCATTAACATCCAAACACATTTATGACAAAAGCAATAACAACATTTGAATCCAATAATTCCCTCTCCGTTATGCCATCATACAAATTTTGTTGTATATTATGTATCGACATAAACACTAAATTATTTTATATTTTGCAATGTATGTATGTACTTTGCTTGGGGACGTACCTTATTCCGTGGCTTGTACGGTCTCTAGATCTGACACCAATGGATTTCTTCGTCTGGGGATGTGCTCTATTCCGTGACTCGCACGGTCACCAGACCTCACAATTCAGTGGTGTCCGGTTTGGTGACCGCGTGGGCCACGAAATAGAGCCGCCAAAAAAAATTAACCCTTTCACCCCGGAGAACATATACGCTACGTTCTAATGTAAATCCACTTCTGAAGGGGTAGATTTTGCAAAGGAGTGATGATACTCAGCTAATGACGCCACTCCAGAACAGTCAATGGAGAATAACAAAATTTATCAACGATAATAATGATGCGCGTATCTTAATTATCAAAACAAACGCCTGTTCTCAAGACAACACGAACAAAAGTCGTCTTATTGGTGCGATATTTTTTTTTTAAATTTTGAAAAAAATCGATTTCGACAAGCAAAATACCTCCTTAACATCATAAAAAAGTTGTCATATGCCAAATATCCGGTATGCGTACAACCTTATTTAGGTTGGCAGACACCAGTGACTGCCATGACTTGTATCAATACTTTGCATACAAATTAAAAACAATACCCATACATTTTGACTGATATTTTCGTAGAATGGAAGAAGATATTATAAATCTCGAAAGTTAAGGGACTAAAACATTATCTTGGAACAGTGCTTAAATCATGCGACGAGGATTCAAATATAAGCCGGAATTCGTATATTTAAAAATTAAATTGAATGTTATGGTGTGCATTTTAAGCAGAAAGCCATGGTAGTAAATTTTTTTGTTATAATTGCGTTAACGATTGATTTCTTAAAATCGATCATTGTCAGACATCAATGACTGCCATGGCGTATTGATAACAGCCAATGGCAGTCACTGGTGTATGCCACGGTATGATACGTATTAAACAGGGCTTCGAACCGGAATTAAATCGGAAAACCGTTATTTTTCCTCGAACGAAAATCGTTTTTGAGAACGATCATGATCCATATTCGTCTTATTTTTGGGATCGAGTAGATCAAAAGATCCATCGGAAGACCTCGTCTATACTATGATGATCAGATGCCTGTAAAATTATAGGGAGAAGCCTCAAAATGGCGAAACGCGCTATCAGTAGTCGGGATTGTATGTGTGCATGTTTACATAATTACAGATAAATATTAGTGCCAGCTCGACTTAAATTAAGTGTCTTGACCAATGGACGCTTGATGGCAACATAACTTACGGGATGACCTAATGAAGATTAGATAACATCTTCTTTGATGGCTTGAATCTAGACATTACTGCCGCAAACGGATGTTGCGCCATAATTGATTCCGAGGCGATGATATCCCAGTTTTCCCACAAATTTCAATATTGAAATTGCATGGGATATTTAATATCCGCGTCTGAATTCATAATCACGTTCGACTTTCTTAAAATTCCAGACGAAGTGTTACCAATTTAAATCACTACATCGTTTTTGAGCATTTCGATTTTAATATCATATTGTGTGATGATCCTTGCTTTTTGTGGCGATTCGCTGATCCAAATGATACGTTTTTATATGCCAAAAATAAATATGTATGAGAAAATTTGAAACAGCTTGTTTTCATTACATCGTGTCTCTAATGAAATCATTAATCATTTGAAAATTGGGTCCTTAAAATTAAGCAACAATGTTTAATGAGCAATTCCCAAGCCCCTCACAAGGGCCCGTTTAACACTCGGGCGCTTCTTTCGTTACAGCAACTTTGAGCTCCTAACAAACAGGACCACGGAATGCATTCAAAGGACCTTAATTCCATCGCGGCATCATTAGGTCCCGAATGAAGTTATAGGATGCATCGGGCAAATTATCCTCAGCCAACACTGCATCATGCGAAACGTAATTTATGGCTGCAAATTGATTCATCTCATAACAGATTCATATGGAGAGCGACTTCTATGAGCTCGAAGGCTCTATACGGCAATGAAGACTGCCGTTGTGCACGCTGGCAAATGAGAACCTGTTTCCTTCATTTCTAGGAAAACTGTTGACTTGTTGATGCTAAAAAAAAGAAACTCCGATCTTATCATTCTTTCTCTTTCGCCTCGCGAGCAGTGAACAACCAACTTTTTTCATTAAAATAAATAAAGCCCCGAGTCATGAACGAAAGTCACAATTATATCACCGCTCTTAATAGCCGATCGATTCAGATTACGCTGACCCAATTTTTTGTTGCCGGATTCTTGTTCGAATGCTTCATCTGGTTCGTCGACCCTTCAATTGTCTCGTATATTGATTCTTGTCCCTAATGGAGTATTAATTATCGAAGGTTTGATGCGCAGGGACACACTGGGCCTTTCATGCAATGCAAATATTGATTGACATATTATTATGCAAATTTTACGATATGCATACGCTGTGCAAACAAAGCGTCTTCGATTTATTTTCAATGAATAAATCATCATCATCATAGGGCTCTTCAATATCCGTTCATAGGAAAGAGTTACATACAAATCATCTATATCATATATCCATATCTTTATGCCCTCGATATTGAAGGCAGTATGATAGAATACATATATACAGGGTTTTTTGCACATGGACTGACATTTTTTTTTTTTGGGGGATTAGGAGGATCCTTTGCTACGTTTTCAAACATAGACCCTATGTCCTAAATATTAGAGTTGCGTAATTGAATTCTTTTTCAACATTTTGAAAGAAAAAACTCCAAATTTTCACCCTTTAAATCGTCATTACTTTTTAATCTGTGCTCATAATAGCACCAAATAACTGTTTTTGTATTTTGCAATGTATTTTTTTATCTAAATAAATCATTATTTTATGCAATTGCGTTAGAGAAAATTACTTCTGAGCTTTCAAAGTCACATAAAATGTGCAAATGAATGAGAAATGTCAACTTCTAAATTCTTCAAACACTATTTTGAACTTAGTTTGGTGTTAAAAAGTTCTCTAGATTATATCCTTTCCAACGATATGCTACATGTCGTACAAATCATTCAATAAGTCGTTAAAATTGAAGAGGTACCAGTTTGCCAGGCTTAGGATTAGGAAATTATTTTTTATGCTTAAAATGTTTTTATTCAATTTAAATACAAAATTTAGATTAGGATTTCTTTTATAGGCACATCTGTCGTGTAAATTAATTATTTTGCACATCCCTAGACAAATAAATCCAATGGTGTCAGGTCTGGAGACTGTACAATCCATGAAGCAGGGCACGTCCCCAGACAAAAAAATCCATTGATATCAGATCTGGAGACTGTGCAAACAACGGAATAAGGGACGTCCCCAGACAAATAAATCCAGTGGTGTCAGGTCTGGAAATTGTACAATCCATGAAATAGGGCACGTCCCCAGACAAAGAAATCCAGTGGTGTCAGGTCTGAAGACCATGCGGACTACGGAATAGAGCCACCAAAAGAAACTCTGTCATGAAAGCACTTATAGATAGAGTGTTCAGATCAACAGATAGCAACCACACGGAAGAAGAGATTAAGAAACTAAGCCAAGCTCTAGCAAAAAATGGATATCCTCTGAGCAATGTTAAGAAACCTCTTAAAAACAATTACATAAAGCCTCGAGATCCACCTACCGACATAGTAAAACACATAATTTTTCCTTCCATAAAAGGCACGACCGATACCATCAGTCAAATAATCTTGAAACGCAGCATCACCACTACCTTTAGGACCGAAAATAAGATAGGAAATCTCTTGTCTAATAAAAAGGATAGGATGAAAAACGAAAATCAGGGAGTATACGAGATCCCATGCGCAGACTGCAAGATTTCATATATTGGACAGATTGCCCACAGGATAAAAGAACATCAGAAATCAGTCTCGCAATTAGATTACAAATCGACGCTAACTGAACACGTGATGAAGAACGCTGCTGGGACAAAAATTTCAGCGACTATCGAAAACTTCGGGATTAGAGATCAAAAGATCCGAGGATGGTCACTAAAAGCATCGCTAGAAGGCAACGACGGCGGCAGTTAATATTCGAAAATGAACCCGACATATATATAGATTGGATACACTTACGACCCAAGATGGACGTCACGCGGGTTTGTTTGTCATCGGATTGCGGATTGTAGCAGATTGCGCCTAAAATCAATTTCAGCATAAACCTTAAGCTATAGCTATGGATAAATTTATATAAATCTGCTTAAATAATGAACATGACACCTCATGATGTGAATTTCAATTCAGGGTCATTCAATAAAGACGCTCAATTTTTAAATATAAATAAAACAAGTTGTATATGAGATATTTACTCAAATTTTCTGTATTTGAAAGAATATTTTATGGCATTTAGTATGGAGTATAACATCGTTCAAATATCCGCTGCGGCTTTGCTTGGTGGCACGTATTCGGGAGCATTAACATTTCTCGAACGGAGTTCTGATTTTGAAATTAATTTTTTTATGATTTACACACATTTTTCTATTATTATAATCTTCTATGATAATTTGCCATATATTGCTAAATAATTCACAATAAATTTGAAGGATGTGACTTTAACAACAAGGCCGCTATAACTTAATAAATTTCGAGCGTCCCTATTGAAAGACCATGCAATACAATTTCTCAGTTTATTTACTATTTTAAAAATGTTGCTATTAATTGAGATGTCAAAATCTAAATCAATAATAATTACCGTTATTTGCCTTTATAATATAACAGCATAAAAATGCATGATTTGTTATAGGCCGATAAGCAGTCACGACATGTTTTATTGATTTATCTGATCAGTCTTTGATTGATTGTTGCAATTATTGAACGCATAGCAATTAATAGAATGCAAATTTATCGCTTTTTTCTCATGGATGCAATGACAATGGATTGTGAAACGATAAAAAATGAAGAAGATCGCTTCGATTCTCATTCGCAATACCTTCGGGCGATCTCGTATATTTCCGTATGCGCTCGGGTATTTATATTTAAATGGCTATTTAATCAGATTCCCACGCAGACACTAGATGTCACGTCGATCAATGTAATTGATGATTAAAATGATTGATGCGATAATAGCGTCATTGTTGGATTTACAAATAGTTACATAAATCGCCATTTATAATACGGTCATAAAATATACGCTTGTCTGCGAATTGTTGCGTACTGATTTATTTCTGCACGACATAATCGCTGTTAGGGCCGACAATTGTAAAATATTTTTTAAAAAATATGATCCGAGTTGACAACCTTTCACATTCCTCACAATGCTACGGACTGCCTACCTTCCGAGCTGGTCGACGCCCAACAGCCTGCGGCTAGGCAACATTGACCGCCCAAAACAGAACGATATAACGCTATTATTGAATTCAATCCGAAAGCCGCCCTATCGATAGCGGATTAGGGGGCATAATCGCGCGCATTAGAATCGGTAGCATATTTTTATTTATCAAGCTTGCAAACAGAATCGAATCTAATCACATTCGTCCTAAATATTAAGCACGCTGATTTGCTAAAAAGACCGTTAATTATAAAGCACTCAAAGGGTCATTTGGAATAAATTAGAAATGTCCTTTAATGCGTACGGTACTTAAGATAATCATCTGATGTTGATAAAAAATATTGTTTTCAGTTTGAAATACGCGAATGCAAGCAGTGATGGATTAGTGTACATCAGAGCTATCAAACTTGCGGCCCACAACGAATATTTTTGCGGCCCAACCAACAAGCCTATGGACTCAAAATAAAGTCAATTTAAAATTGGTCCTAAGTCAGAGATTCACCGAGTCATTTGAATTTAAATAAACTGTTCAATCAGAGAGTAATTAATGTGTGTAGTTTAATCCCTTAAAGCAGTGTTTCTCAACCGGTGCACCGCGAGCTTATTACAAGTGCACCGCGAAAAAATTGGTAAAAACGAAAAATTCTGCAAAACAGTGAAAACCGAAAAATTCGTTGGCGAAATTATGAAAGTCAACGAAAGAGTTAATGTAATTTTGAATTAGCCAAATCAATTGCGCGTATGTTAACCGTTTAACGTAGACTTTGGGTATTCTACGCCTCGCAGCCGCACTCTGTTCAAAGTGGAGTAAATAAACATGCTGTGGAGAAACAATCGTCTTTGAAATCCAGCACCATCACCCTGTGGAATCCTTCTCGTCAACGTTACGGGAGACGCGGCAGTCGCAGGCCGTCAGAAGCTCTATGAACGGAGGTAATTGGGACTGGTCGACAGAAGCAACACGAACATAACTGGGCCCCGGTATTCAGCTGAGAGTTCTCGCCTACGTTACAATGGACACATTTATTACCAAACGAAATCGTGAATCAGACCAAAATATTAATGACACAGGGAGTACAAGTGAAAGAAGTAGTGACGATATTACTAGACATCATACGTCTCATACAAAAGAAAATGTATCCAGTAAAATCAGAAAAAATAATCGACAATATTCTGAAGAATATTTATGTTTCGGTTTTACGAATTTTTACGCTTTATTTATTTAACTCAAAGTATGAGTATATTTGAAAACGTCGATATTTCGGATTGATATTGCATTATTCGAAAGACTTACCTAAAACAAAGAATTTAAACATCCATTAGACCAAATATTTTGTGTGTATATTTTAGATGACAAATTAAATGATAGTTCAAATTTATCTTGTAAATCTTATTATCCTTACCTGAGAGCTCTTACTGCATGAATTTTGAAGTCCTGGACACCTTTGGAATTTGGCTCACCAGCAGTTCTTTTGAACCACACTACAATTTTTCACAACGTCCATCTAAACTTAAGACTATTGATTGATCAAGGCTGGTCGATTTCGTAATCGAACAATTGCGGATTGCTTTTATATTAAACACGATTTCATACCTGAAATTAAATATTTGACACATTTTAGTCCAATTATTTAGCTGATGATATATTTGATATGATATATGATGTATTTTCTTTAATCTAAGGAAAAATTGATGCTTAATGAAGCTTTTACCTATGAAATGCTAAATGAATCACTTCCGAATATCGTATTTTACATATACATTTGAATGTTAGTCGTGACTTTAAAAAAATGATACAAAAATCGGACCTAATCCTACATCTTAAAATAGACATCTTGATTTTCCAATCCACTATGAATATTATTTCCGATCTGTGTTCTTGAAATCTCAATGCAATTGTTCAACATTAAACATTTCGATAATAAGCCTAATAATCGTATTACAATATACCGAAAAACTATGACTACTTGCCTCAATATTTTAACTGCATGGCGATCAGGATACAGTCTGGAACACGGATCACATTCCGGAACGGCACAACACTCTGTGTATTAAAAAATATCACTTAACATACGCACATGCACATCCTAACCTGTGAAAATAAAATATAGCTCTGCACCGAATATTGTTGCATAGCATAATCTCGACGCCTAAACTGGACGGACAAATTGAAACGCATTTATGACAAATTATTAATATTTATAAGAAAAACTATTTTTTAAAAATCATGGGATTAAATAAGCTGCTGCGATATATTCCCAAAAATATTATTTTTCAAAAAAAATCACCATCCTTTTCGTTGCATAAATATATTATTTTTTTATGAATTTCAAATTTGATAAAAATATTTTTGGGAATATATCAAAAGAGCTCATCTCAGAGAGAATCTCATGCATTCTTTCAATAGTTTTTCATAATAATTTACATTTATATTCGTACGCTCAGTTGAGCCGTCGAATTAAGCTAGGCGACAATCAGTGCGTGTTCGGTTCTTAGGTTATACGGTTTGGCTTAATCGTCAGAGGGATATATCTTAATAAATAAAGTGCAGTGTTGTTCCAGAATGCGTCCCGTACTCCAGGATCTATCCTGAACATCATGCAGCGTCGATACTCAGGCAAGTGTTCTTAGTTTTTTAAGCGTTTTGTACTGCGACTTATAGTAAATTGGAGGTCCTTGATGGCTATTTTAAGATGTAGGATTTAAAGCCGATAAATTATGTTTTTTTTAAAGCCACGATAAATTTTTAATTTTATTGTCACAATAGACTCTTACATAGAGTGCAGAATAAGATGTCGATGGTTGAATACAGTAGGATGATTTCAATGGGTATCTGATGAGCTGTGCGCCTGGTCGTGGCGGAATCTTCAAATCGTCATGCAGTCTGACCGCTGAGGAAAGATTCATAATCATCATCATCATCATCAGTCTGTGTTCGTCCACCGTTGAACGCATGAGTCTTCATCCCTCTCGATCCTCCGCTTTCCGCATCCAGCTTCATCCTGCTATTCTTTCGATGTCGTCAGTCTTACAGGGGTCTCCACTCCAACACTTTTCTTCCCCATCGACCGTCGTTTCTTCGACACATTTGTCTCCCCCATTGCCACTTAAGTGTGTCAATTCTTTTAGTAGCGTCTACTACTCGAGTTCTTCTTCGGATATCCTCGTTTCTGATTCTATAGTATAAAGACACTCCGAGCATAGATCTCTCTATGGCGCGCTGGGAAAACTTTATTCTGTGTAAAATGCCTGATATTAGATTCCACGTCTTCGTGGGTTAACACTGGGATGATGCGTTGGTTAAATGCTGCCATCCCAGTGGTATTCGTCTGTCAATTTCTGTTGAGAAATTCTGTCATCCTAGTTGTATTACTTGTCCCAGATAAGTGTATTCATTTTCAACCTCAATTTGTGTTCCCCCAATGGATATCGCCCCGAAGGTCTGAGAATTGCGACTATTTATCATGGCTTCGATTTTATCCATGTTCATTTTCAGACAAATTTTACTTGACACTTCGTTTAGGTCTTGAAGGATGTCTTGAAGCTTTTCTGACGATTCGGCTATAAATACTATGTCACAATTTCTCCACTTGGGTGTTGTCAATACTGTGTCGGCACTTTTTCCAAGATAGCACTTTAAACACATCTTCCAAAGCGTTTATGATAAGCTTGAAAACGAAAAGCTTGAAAAACGATTTTTTTAACATCCATTGACAAAATTACAGGATTTTTGAAAAAAATAACTCGAAAATAGAAAAAAATTAGATATGTTAACCTCACTTAACAAAAACATTCCCGAGGGAATTGTTTCCGTAATAATAGAACATTTAACTTTATTGGAAGAAAATATTGCACGTTATTTTCCTTCCTTAAATAGAGAAAATTATGACTGGATTCGAAATCCATTTGTTACGACTGAAAATCGTATTGTGAATTTTGAAGAAGAAAAATTAGTCTCATTGTCGACTGATCGTACTCTAAAAAAAAAAAATTTTCCGAAATGACAGAGGACTTTTGGATTTCTGTCCAAGAAGAATATCCAGCTCTTTACACGAAGGCACTGAAAATTTTGTTATAGTTTCCGACATCATATTTGTGTAAGCTCGGTTTCTCAACAATAACTAATATGAAAACTAAAAAACGAGAAAGATTTACGAATTTAGACGAAGAATTGAGGGTTATATGAACGATATAATTAATCGATTTCAAGTATATTGTTTATGTTTACTTGAAGAAATGACCGAATATTATTTGCTATCGACAGTGTTTTTTTATTTATGTACAAGCTTCATACACGCTGCGACGGTCCTGACAGATAAGTGGATTTGTACGGATGATAAGTGGCGTACATACAAATATAGCATCTAAATTTATGATAGTTTAAAATTAGCTCATTAATTCGAAAGGTCGGGACACTAATACAATTTTTCTAAATTGCTGACCACTTTGGCGTGTTTTTATAGCTTGCATTTTAAAAATGTGGTCGCTATACGCACATACGAAATCCATTGCATAAATTGGGTCGGTTTAACCCTATAAAAACCGTGCGCACAGATCTGTGCGTTTAATCATTTGAAATAGACACGGGTACGGCAGGAAAACTACCTTATTTGAAATATTTTCTGTCGTATAAATTTAGTAACGATCATGCAGTGGATTGTCGTTCAACCCTTTAATTGATGAATTAATTTTAAATTGAGTATATATCAATAAATGCACCTTAACACTGTTGATATTTTTGGATCTCATAATAGGGTTTCAGACCCAGACACCAGACTAATATGCGCCAACATGGTGCATCCATACAATATTTTTACTATACCTATGTTATTTCCGCAAGTATAAACAGTAAGTTGACAAAGTTTGATCGCAATCGAATGGACGGTATGGAAGCACATTAAATATGGACAAACAAACATTGATTTTTATATATTAGACTATGCTTATGTTATTCGCGCAATCCTTAGCAATAAGTGAACAAAGTTTTACCGCAATCTGATGAACAGTAGGGCAGCGCATTACATACGAACAAAGATAGATTATTTTTTATATATTAGATTTATATAAAAATTTGCCTTTCCAGCTTGATGACTTTAAAGCGAAATCAAAAATATTAACAAAATTATGTTGATATCATTGTCTACTATCTCTCATGTGAACTAATCTGTCTCGAGGATAAAAAAAGGAAACAATGTTGCCAAAAGTGATGATTAGAAATTGCCCTCAATTCATTTAATTCGTGCTATTCGTCCATCAACGTTAAGATTGTATTGAGGTTGAGCATGGCTCTTATATATTTTTTAAAAATATGGTTTTCCAAACATACACCTGTAGATTTGAACCTAAGATCCAATCACTAAATTACATGACTACCTACAGGTTCAAATTTAGTAATATTAATCATAAATATTCTTTAGGAATTCAAACTGATGTTTATTGTATTTATTTAGTAGCAATCATGATATTTACAACAGTTATAAATCGAAGATTTATCTTGTTTGTACAATTTTTATATATACTTAAACTGATGATTCTATATTTTCATCATTCAATGGCGAGTTTATTGGATCATTAAAGATTATTTTGAATTGTTATTGCGAATATTTTCATACTATCTATAATAATTGAATTGAAAAGAGCGTTAAATTGCATTATGTTAGAATTTATATGTAATAAATTAGCATTGGTTTAAGTTTGAAAATCACGATGTAACACATCGATATTGATTGCTATTAAAAGTTACGAATTGCCACTGAAAGATGGCCGATCTTTCAGCGGCGAAATCTTCTTTTTTCCCGGGTCATCACTCTTTTTGGCCGATTGTTTCGGCAAGCGGCCGAAGGCCGCGATCAATTTCGGACCGATTAGATTTAATAAGCCATTATATACACACATGTATAATTTTTTCGACCGATTACGGTTTCGAAAATTACCTTATCTAGTTAACTGCTGCCAACGCACGGCTCGACCGGTCGAATTAAGTTCACTCGACTTTTTTTGGGCTATTATGCCGTCATTATTGTGTTATTTTTCCACTATCGGAAAACGTGGCGTAATTTCATTTTTAATTCAGTACAAAGGCTGAACTCGCCCAAGAACGGCGGGGTTGAATACGGTTTTGGGGAGTTTTGCGAATTTTTAAAACGCGCGCGAAAAACGACGCAAATCTATCGGGCGAAGTGCGGCGAAATAACGACTGTCGATTTTTAGCGACATCATAAAACGAGTGCTCAAAAATGGATTTACACACATCGCGTACGGACGATTTCGATCGAATTTAAACGTGAGTATTGATCAGTCTTGCATTGCAATTTTTGATTATTTTACTGATGGAATATTAAATTTAAACATTCATAAATCGTATGGATTTTTTTAAAAATTTTGCTATGATAAATACATTAATAAATCGATCGATCAAAGTGACGTGCGCAACGTCGAAGGTTGCCGTACAGATATAATAATGGCAATGACTGCCATAGACATGATAGAAAGCCACATATTTTTATTTGTAAACTTGCAACACCGATAATTACATTATTTGCAGTGAAAGTTACACTGCAAATCTTTCTATAAAAAAGCTCACAATCCTATCTAATTATTTATGAATTTAATTTCGATATTCGCATGGTGAAAAATCGATTTACAGATCAATACATACAGCATATCATACACAATTAATATTTTTTATTAAATTAAATATTAATTGTTTAATAAATTTAATTGAATTTGAATTGACCATAACTAAAATTGTACTACTTTATACTAATACAAAATGGCTTATGTTATTTGAAACGATGCTATATGTATTTATTATACAGTGTAAACATCAAGGCATTAAATTTGGATGACCTTGTAAAATATTTATTGAACAACAATATTGAAATTCCCTTAATATGAAATATCGATTGAAGACATAGCATCAATCTTTTATCGGCAAATGTCATTTTTTGATTAAAACCGGGACAAATCCGAGAGCATTGATGTCGTGTCACAACATGGGCGACATTGGACGTTAAAAAAAAATAATAAAATAAACAGTCGAAAATTTTCGATCGTATACAGCTTCTGTGTACCTGTTTTTAACGGACCTTGTTTTTCGGGTTATTTTTTTTTTGTATATACGAAGAGTCTTGTTGCCTTTTTTTCGGGCGCCGGTACTAATGACAGGCTTCTGATCGTCTCGTACAGAAGAGGCACGCCGAGTAGGCTGCAATGTTGAAAACATTTTTTTCCACATTAATTCAACAGCAAAAAATATGTTCTATTGTAATTTTCTCATCGATTAGGATATGATAAAGGCGATGACATTTAAAAAAATTGCATATTAAAATATCCTCCTAAGCATTTATGACGATTTGATTCGATCGACAGTGTTTTTTGCGCGTAAATGATATCAAATGCCGTCATTTTGAATCATGTCAGATCGTCAATGTCATGTTTACGTGTCAATATAATAATACTGTCCGATCGATTGATAATTATGCTGGATGAGGCGATATTAATCTATGCAAGCATCTGAAAATCTTGTTTATGATACAAATGCATATGAGATCTTTAAGAACGAACATAAACATTCAATCGAGCAATTTTATCATCAATATATATGCATATTTTATTATGAACACGTTATAAATAATTGATTATGTTTGGTCTGCGAGCAAATCGATGAAATTTTTGAAGGGTGCCTCAACGCCTCGTCTCTGAAAATTCAATAATTCCTCACGTGACGATGTTTGAACAGCATTTTTTTCCAGTTGGATATCCAAAGAAAGAATGGAACTTTTGTTTGGGTTGTGAAAAAATTGGATATTGCGGTTTTGTCTTATAAAAATAGGGTAAACGAAAGGTTGCCGGTTTTAATGAAGGCTCTACGTTTATATTGCGGCCTAAAAACCACGAAAATAATTGCTCGGCATGTGTATCAGTATTTTTTTAAATTAAATAAATATCAAATGCGTTTATACAAATGCAAAAAAATTAATGCAATCATTGCATATGATATAAAATAAATAACAATGAGAATTTGATTGAAAATTTTGCGCCCATTGATTGATGCCTTTTTATATTTTTGCAGACACGTTGAAAGCTAGACTTAATAGCCCCATCGGCATTAAAAACTTGTAAAATCTTCGCAAGGACAACGGGTATTTTTTTAAGCCTCGGACGATTACCTGGCGTCGAAGATCCTGTGGCTCCGGTTTCCGGTTCGGCGTTCGTCTATGATCTTTTTAAGTCCCAATTAGAGCACAAGTTTTATCCCTTCAGGACGAAATAATTGCAGGGTTAGATGTGGTCAGTTCCACAAAACATCTTTTATTATTTTTTTCCAAACATAACAAGGATATTCGCCCCGGGGACGGACGAAATATTGATCGTCCAAAGTGGCAAAACGATAAAACACAGCATTGTTTGTGGTAGCACTTCCACATGCGAGATAAAATCTAATCACTGCTCTAATAACTGATATATCGATTATCTAAAACACCCCATATAATACAATTTACTTAATCGAATAATGATACATATTATGCGCGTTACTCGAATCGAATTAATTCGTATGAAAAAATGATCGGAATCGGTTTGCCCTGGGTGCTTTTTGATCTTAAATCGGCACTGCATTAATTTTTCTTGTAATATTAACATACACACACGAAAGTTGTATGTATTAACAAAAATATGTTGGAAAACAGTTCGTATTGAACGCTTTATTGACGGTTAATATAGGGTGTTCATACAGTATTTATTCGTTCATTTTAATTTTTAAGGATTATTTATGATCCCTAATGATGCATAGTTGTAAATCATTCATATATAATGTCAAATATAATATATTATAATCAAAAAGCGTCGAAATTATCGGATAAAGATGGATAAATCTGATAAATGTGCAGATTTAAATTGCGTCAATTTGATTGGTTTTTAAGGCTTTAAGATAGATTTCGCAATTTTTCCTGATGATAGGATGTATGAAAAATATGCTAAAAAATAAAGACTTGCGATCCACCCTGTTTTTGGAAACATTCGTGATATACCCTCCGCGCAATGGCTATAATTAATATTTTTTCCGACTATAACTGCAGTTGGCAACACTGGCGGGACAATAATTATATCGATGCAGGGAGAGTATCGAAATAATTACAGGTTCCGCTTTGAAAAGGGAATGTGCAAGATCTGCGAAACGTCTGTTGCTGTTACTAGAGAATCGTACTTTTGAACACGTCCGCGGTTTTCGCTCGGACTGTTTATAAAAAAACCGTCAGATATGAATGGGAGCGCTGCTCTGTGTCGGCCCTTTTTTCGGGACAACTTCCAGAGATATCCCTCCGCGATCGCCGATTATGCAGGGGTTGTGCTCATTCGCATCTGTCGGTCGCTGGAATTTTCTGAGTTTTCCGAATTCCGTATTAAATCATTTCCAGGCCGCGATCAAAATTTAATGACCAGGCCATACGTTTATGTCTTCCATGCACTCGGTAAAGTTTCGTACGTATTTCAAACTCGTCTTCTAACCGTTTTATATATTGCCGTCTAGCACGCTATAGCGAAAATATCAGAAACTTCCAACAATCGGCGGTTGATATGAACGAATTTATGAAACCATTTTATCATCTGCTTAATAAAAAAATAACGAACAATGCGTGATGCTGTCACTTTTCAGCAAGAAACAATGCGATTTAAAGAAGATCCATACTTCAACTATTTCTTCAAATATTGTTAAACAAATTAATTTCTAAATAAGTCTATTAACTAAATAAAAAATCCCTTTTTGGATGCAATAAAGTTTCCCTACCGTAGCCATATGAGTCGGACGTTGTAGGATTATATTACGGTTTTTCATCAAATAATTTGACAAAAACGATTTTTAATGTAGTTCGATTTTAAGGATTGGGAACCCATTTTTCATCTCCAGTTATTAAATCTCTAAGAAACTGGTAATACTGAGTTTCTTTTTGCGGTCGAACAGAGTGCGCGAGATCCAAAAACCTTGTTTATGGACTTCAAATATTTTTTTTAGGTATTTTTTAATACTAAATCATGACACACCGGTCTTCTTTGATAATTCGCCGATAGTCATTGTTGGATTTTCTTCAATTTGAGTTTTTTGGACCATATAATCCACATGACTACGCCGTATTCTTCCAGTTCGTCTTCGGAGTCGATGTTTCCAGACTTTTCTCCCAGATTTTTTTAATTAATAGTATACTATTAATTAAAAAAATGTCATCATACGTCTTTATTGGACGACGGACTGAAGATGTCTGCTTAACCTTTTGCACTCCACCCATATTTTCTAAAGACCAATTAGCTACTCCAGCTAGAAAAATCTATAAGAAAACACCAGAAAGTAGGTAAGTTTCATTCGGGCCACCCGTTCTCTCGGGGAGGGTAACCATTATTTCTCGAATAAACATAAGATATTCATGATTGAAAATCACTTGTAAATTTAAGCTTGGTGAAATAAAAACGATATATGCCCTCCAATATATTTTATTTGAAAAGAGTTTTTTACTTTACACAACAAAAAATATGTATTTATGACAATAATATAGGTATTTACAATGAAGCGTAACTATTTTGTGACTACCCGCTGCCTTGCAGTTGTCCATCATAAATTATCTACTGACGAAACGGTCGCTACCTGCGAAAAAAGAAACCTCATTGGTCGCATGTTGATATTTCTATATTTTAGGAATTTTGTTATTGGGTACTTACCGTTAGGTACCCCGTCTCCGCCAGATAACAAAAAATAAAACCACCTCCAAAATTAAAAGCCTTCCAAAAATAGTACAGGGTAATCATTGCATTTTCTAAAATTTATATTTAATACAGTAGATTTTTTTTTACTGATTTTGGAATCAGAATTACCTTTGCAAATTTCTATAAAGTGGGACAATAACCGATTTGCATGCAAGCATTGAAAACTTTCGTGGGAAGTTTTTAATTATTGTGTTATCAATTTCGTCGAACCCTGTGCATTTTTTTGTTTTTAATCTTTCTTTTTTCTTAATAAAAGTTTCTAACTGAGTGATTTTAACATTTGTTAAGGATTTAGGATTAAGTCGCTAAGTTTTGGATAATAGGTTTACCTTATCTACGTTATCGTCGACTATTCGGAGAACCGCACATAAAGAAAAAAAAACCCATTGCCTTTTGTTTGACCGATTTGACGAACATGGGGTGTAAAATATCATGCATTTTGTGTACAACAAAAATTAGATCACTAGTCTTTAATACGTAATCGCGTGATTAAATTACGATGCAATTATTATCAAGATGTATTATTATCAAGAAAAATAGGTTATTTTATTAAAGATCTTGTATGTATACTTACAGTTTAATTATATTTTTTTAACGAGTGATATTTCTCGAAGCACTCTCCAATATGAAGTGCCGGCATATTACTGCATGTTTTGCAGTAGTACATGGTTCTTTTCCTTTTCTCTTTCCTATTTGTGCCGCAAACTACACAATCTCGGTATTTTTTTTCTAAATCAGGATATATGCTGTGACACTTTTGATTGTTTAATCGTTCTTCTGGATCTACCGTTGGTTTTTTGCTAGATGACCCTTTTCTATGATTTGCAACTAGCTGGATTATCAACTTATCAACAAATTGTAAATGGGTCATTGGCTTCTCCTTTTTTCTGAGTGAGTCTTCTTTATATAAAATATATGAATTTATCACTGTGGTCTCTAATCCCCAGAAAAAAAGTTTCCGCCACCATTTCACACTTTTCCTGAGGAAGCAGTAAGTTGAAGAATAATGATCAGCGATATCAACACCTCCCATGTGCTTCGTGTAATCAGCGACAACTTCTGGTTTCTTTATTTCTTCCTCTATTCCTCCTCGTACAATTCTTTTGATAACTTCAGTACCATTCGAATGCCAGTTACTTAGCATAGTTACAATGCGTTTGTCTTTCCACGCGAGAGTAATTGCATTGTCCGTTTTAAAAGATAATACTTCGTCTTTTTTTATTTTGGGCTTTTTTATTCCTGGCGGCAGATTTTTTTTATTTGTCATAATGGTCCCAGTTAAATGAGCGTTTAATTTCATCAATTCATCCGATAAAGAAATACTTGTATAGAATCGGTCTGTATACAAATGATAGCCTTCTGCATCCGGAATTTCTTTTAGTAAATTTTTATAAAGCTCCAAAACAATTCGAGTGGTAAATTTTAGCTCGGGATTTGTCAATTTTCCAGTTGTTAAAGAACCATAATAAGGAATAAATGAATATAAGTATCCACAGTGCGAATCCGCCAAAACATATAAACGAATTCCCCATTTTGTTGGTTTTTTTGGATTGTATGTTTTAAAACAAATCTTCCCTTTAAAATTTACAACCGATTCATCGACCACTATTTGTTGATGAGGAAAAAAATACTGCCTATATCTTTCGTCAAGATATTTTAAGTAAAGATCTACTTTTTTTATTCTATGTTCTAAGTTACTTTCTTGGCGATTAATTATAGAATTGTCGTGGAGGTGTAGTCTCCAAAATATCTGTAGGAAACGTTTTCTCCTAAAAATTGACGTATAAAATGGACAACTGGCCGTGAATGAGCGTGAAAAAAAATCTTGTAAATTTGGATGAGGTCTGATTCCCATATTCAAAATTACGCCTAAAAAGGCTCGAAATTCTACTGCGGTTACATCACAAAATGTATTCCACATTGATCTGTTGGTTGGAACCATTTTCTTAAACTTCTCTTTGGCATATTTGTTTGTTTCACCGACAATTGTATTAATTAGAGAATCAGTAAAAAATAAATTAAAATAATCTATTGGCTGAATACAATTTGTCGGCAAATTTGGCCCTGGGATTCTTGCACCGATGTAAAAAGATTTCTGCGGTTGAGCGACTATTGACGTTAATAAATCCCAATGTTTTGGCGATGAATTTTGTAAGTCTTCCTCATCACTGGATAGATGCATGATTCTTGGCATTCGTATGGGGAAAATGTCACTTTCACTCTCCGTATCACTTCCATTGTCTTCATCACTTTCATTATTCGCATCACAGTCTTGATCGTGTATCACTTCTGTATCACTGTCATCACTGTCGTCAACATTGTCGAAAAAAAAATCTTCTTCATCACTACTCTCGTTGAGTTGTGAAAAAGACCTCTTGTTGTTTTTGTTGCACTCCATGATATTAATAAACTTTGACGTTTTATTATATAATTAACTTAGTATAACGGTGATAAAAATCCCCACAAAAATTCCGAAATGACCGAGAAACGATTGTCACTGTATTGAGGGCGGAGCTTCGACCTTTTTAAACGAGCGCAGCCAAACGACTGTATGTTCACAAAATAAACCCGGTGAAATCAGTGATAATGCCACGCAAAACTTTCTAGGAATTATTTTACCCTTATGACACATCAAAACAAAGAAATGCGTATTTCTATAGCATGCTGCAGTATTAATCCGCATTTACTGATAAAAAAAATTCACAGAATTTGTTTGTTTGTTGGTAAAAGCGGCGCGCAAGTCAATGCCTGCTTTCGGCCAGACCGTCTGGCCAACGGAGCTGCTGGCAAGAATCCTTTGGGCCAGACAGTCTGGCCATACGAGCTGTAAAGGTTAAAAATTGCTTTTGTGAAAATGCGACATTAATACTGGGTTTACCTAATAATAACTTTAACTTCTATAATACTTTAAATAGTCAAATCTATCAGGTTCAATTTTGGTTAATATGAATACTTTCAAGCGAAGCCAATTTTCCTGAAAAAAAAATAAGATTGTTATGGATTTTTTGCTACAATGCCGAGTTTCTGTTTGAGTGTTCAAGATCTAATAAGTATCCATATTATAAGTGTATCTTTTGATGGTATGTTTATGTATATATTTTTACACCTTACTGCAATTACTGAAAGCCAAATCGCGACTTTATCCCCAATCTTTGCTTTTCATATCTACTATTTGTTTCCAAATTATTGTCGCATTTTATCAGTCAGAACGCCAAAGCGTTTGCCAAAGCAATCTATTCTTAAATCAGATTTTTAAAAAATGATAATTTGATAGCTATAACGGAGTAAAATTGGTAACATTTGGTCCGGTTGCATATTATTATTTTTTACTGTGAGTTAAAATTAACCTTTTGAGGAGTTCAGTCGCGTATTTGCGATCTAATTCTTACACGTTGACCTCGGAGAGAGACAGAAACGGAGTGTTTTGCAGTTCGGAGACTCTGAATGGGAGACAGACGGAAGTGGGAGATCTTGCGTACATCATACGATTGTATAGAGCAGCGCTTCTTAAACTTATGTAGTTCGCGGACCCCCTCTTGAGCAAAATTTCTTTCGCGGACCCCCTCTTGAGCAATTTTTTTTTCGCGGACCCCCTCTTGAACAAATTTTTTTTATGGACCCCATTCTAACCCTTGTGACTTAATTTTTCAAACAAATAAACATTTTTTTAGTCTAATATTAGTCAAAATAGATCTTTTTATAATTTTTTCTGTAAATAATTCCAGAAAATATCTTGTTCAAGTATAGGTAAATATTTTTTTATATCTCCGCGGACCCCCAGCCATGGCTTCGCGGACCCCCAGGGGTCCGCGGACTCCTGTTTAAGAACCGCTGGTATAGAGCGATAACCCAAATTTATCGACCAATAATAACCCAAATTAGTCGCTTTTAAGTGTATTGTTTATGTTTACGCAAAGAAATAAACAACTATTGTGTGTTATCGACACTGTTTATTTATTTATATACAAACTTCATACACGCTGCGCGGTAATGACAGATAAGCGGATTTGTACGGACGATAAGTGGCAGACATACAAATATAGCATCTAAGTTTATGATGATTTCAAATTAGCTCACTACTCAAATGGTTTTATCGGTTCTGTACACATCTTATGCGAAAGAAAGTTTGGTTGATTTTTGTGTTGATATAATATATGACCTTTACCATTCTTATGCAGAATTTGATTCATCTGATAACGCTGGGCCTTTATTCTTTGTTCAATCTTGTTATTGTCCTATTAAATCAATATTTCTTGGTAAGATTAAACCAAATTCCAACTTGTAATTTTGAGTCATTATTATGTATTTTGTTTAGCTTTTTTCTTCTTATATATTTGCTATGTAACCGGACTGGGACTCCCAGATTTCAATTTTATTCCTTGTGTTATAAACTCCAAGCTGGGACTCACAAACTACCAGCTAATAAGTTACAATTATTATACTTTGGAATTGGGCCGGAACGATCCAAATCAGAAATATTTCCCAAATTTGTCGGCACGCTGAAATTTTTTTACGCAATCTGGATTTGAACCCGAACCTTCATAAAAATAATCCAGAATCTAAAGCATTAAAATTTAAATCCCTCATTTCTTGTTTAAGATAGGGCCTCCTCAATATTTTACCACATATTTTGCTGGCAAAATTTCTAAATTGCTCAATTTGACATTTGATTTCAATGTTTTGGTTTACGTTCATATAACATGCCATACCATAGTATCATTGCCGTATTTCACTTTATCACTTATTACTTGAGAGTTTCATCAAATGTTGGTTCTGAATGAATACCAAATAACGTTGATTCGAGTCATACAACTGCAAAATCGGCCGTTTCATAAAACACCACCTTGTATATTAGAAATGTTTGAACGAACAACTAAATAAATCACTTTCAAGACCGGTAGCCAGCTTTGACTTGATTCATTTGCATACTTTAAATTATGACTTTCAATCATGACATTGGAATACATTTCGTGGCTTATTGTCACACAAGAACGATTTTGAAATGCAACATCGCTATATCCCATATGGGAAGCATGTATTTTTTACATATATTTAATTAAATATCAATGTATCCCTATTATAGAACTGTTACAACGATTCGTCTTTGTTTTTTACAAGGCTCACGTGTCCAAAGTCTAATTCAATTACGTCCTGGATGGCTATGGTAACATTATAAAGAACCAAGTAAGATTTTTCGATATGAAGCTTCAGGTATTTCGTGATGTCCATCATTTGATTAGCGAACCGCACCTTTAATTTGGTAATGGGCTTGCGTGGTTATTTTTATGCATGCTCTACACGTTTGGAGGGTAGGTGAAAATTATATTCTTTCTGTCATAGTTGGCAATATGAACATGCTTCTCTAAATGTCTATTCCCACAAATTTTGCGCATAATAATGTTGTCATTAAGATCATTATAACGTTTGGATGTACATGTCCTCCAGGAATATAACTACCGCGTTATAGAAGATCAGACACTCGTATAATATGATACTTGGTAGTATATTACCAGGGCCGCAGTCACTAATTAGACGCGGGCCCCGAATCCGTCCGATTGCCCTAAGGCGGCGACCTTAAAACCGAGATAAATACAAGTTGGATATACACACAAAATATATCTATGTGTAACGACCTATTTCTCAGAAGAAATGGGCAGGATTTATCCTAATACCATGTAATTTAAGAACCTTTTTGCATCATTCAACATCGCATTAGAGCCCATCGAATAGTACCTTTATTTGTTGTGTTATTGCTGCTTGTACCACACATGTATCCGATGCTCTAATCTACACAATAAAACAACGTTCATAATGACCAATCCTTAAGGATTCATGGCTATGAAGTCCTTGGTGAAATAGTATTTACTTGTAGTTATTTCAGAGGCGATTGAAACGCAGCGCCAAAATAACCCAATCGATAATATTGCTCTTGCATTCCCTGTAAACTTGTGAAATTGGTGAAATTTGGCGAAAAAAATGACAGCTGTCAAATTGACAGACATGTCGCTATGTCCTTGGCATTAAACTGGTCGAGATTGCTGCCGTTCTGGAATGCAAAACAAGCGATTTGTAAATTGTACCAAATTATGCGATTATATATTCATGAATTCGTTCGATAGCGCTACAGTATATTTAAAATTTAATACGCATTTTTTAAATTATCAATCCACCGCTGATAATCTTCGTTTGGGGGATTGCGAGGTCCTTCTTCGATATTTGGGCAACCCTGGACAATCGAGCTATGTTTTCTACACTAGCCTGCGGTGTTAAATGGCGCCCGATCGTATAAACTAGATCCGACCCTTTTTTTAGGATGAAATTATATATTTTTATAAAGAAACGCGTAAAGGCAGACTAATTGTTTAATTGCCCTTCTAAACTTTTCCCGAATTTCTACTTTTTTTATCGGCACACCGACAATTATCACTCATCCCGCTTATTATGCGGGGCACCTTTACGAACCATTTTTTTGGGGTGCGGAAATAAATATTGAATATTTCCCCCCGCTACATAAAAAAAATCGGAAAAAATAGTGAATGAACATATCTAGCCGTTTCATATGATATTTATAAGGAGCTATGATCCTGTTATCTGCAGTCCCATCTCGTGGGATCGAATTCGGGAGCTGAAATTGGCAGCTCTCAAAAGAAAGGCAGATTTATTAGACGATTAATTATTACAAACCGAAGATTAAAATAGAGCATATCCTGAGTTTAAATTATGCAATATAAGGGATGATACTGCTATTTAATAAGGCTCATTGTGAATTTAAGCGACTCAAATCAGTAAACAGAGGCATGATTTTGATTAATTATAGAGACCTTAGTTTTTCAACTGTTTATTACCTAATTTTAAAATATTATTAAATAACCTGCAGTCAACGAATGCAGTTGAATTCGCTTGATATTTTAAACATATTATATGAAAACGTCGATAATTACTATTGATGCTAAAATCCATTGAAAAAAATATGCATTTTGCCCAAGGAATATAGCATTTTAATAAGTAAATCTCCTATTTTTATTTGCTTACTAAACTATATTACTAAAAATTTGCTATATTCAATTTTACAAGAAGTGTGACTGGTGACCACATTTTGTAAAAATATATGTTTTCTATGAAAAACCATATAAAAACAGTTGGCAATGATCACATAAAAGTTAAAATGATGACTTCCAATCCTCATTGTAACTACATTCAATAAGAACGAAGGTTCATTGTGGCATTTTTAATGGCTAAAAATCGATTAAGCCAATATAACATAAAACTTCCCATGAATTCATTTTACTGCACATTTTTTCTTTCATGCTTAATAATTTTCATGAATAAATGCATCATGGGAACGATCATGATGCAATTTTAGAAAGTAAAATTTACATTAGATCATTTTTTTATGGTCTAACATTTAAAATGAATAGATAAGAAACAAGATTTTTTTTACAAATGGCTATAAATTTCGTCATAGACGACAAATAATTCCTTATTTCTATTTGAATATTATAGATAAAATCAAGCTTGTCGTATTTAATCAGTTTGGAGTCATCATTGTCTACTATTTCAAATTAAATTACTAGTTAGAATAATAGTAAAGTTGCTAATTTTATACTGTGTGTATAAATGTGAATTTCACAATTAAAAATATGGCAAAAATTTCAGGGATTCCTGGATATTTTTGAGATATTCTAAACTTGTTTTTCTATATTTAGCAAAAATAATTTATTGATGATCAGTGTCAAATATTCTAGCAATAAAATATATTCTCTTTGATTGCTTATGATGGAGTTTAAATCCAAATTGTGGATATTGAAATACTTTACAGTCCAGGCGATTTCGCAAGAAGTTCATGAAAATCTACTTTGTTCGTAAAATTGATATAATTCTTAAACTAGCTAATAGAATGAAATGAAGTTTAAGTAGTGTCTACAAAATAATTATATGCATTTATATAGCTAAACACAATAGTGGTTTTAAATCTGTGGTACGTATACCAGCGTGATAAAATGCAAAAATGATTATTTTTGACTTGAATTATATGAACGGCCATAGATTAAATGGTACATAAAAATATACCGACGGATGACATTTGCATGTATTTTATACGATTAAAATATTAACACGTATGTGTATTATTATCTTTGGAAATAAATTTAAATCCAAATCAAATTCGTACGACATTTTTTCGAGCTAAATTTATGCCATTCACGCGTTAATATTGATTTTCATAACATCATCCGTTGGAATCTTTAGAATAATCTCATCTCAAATTAAATCTAAACAAGTATTGAATACAATGATGAATTTATTAATATTATATAGCATAGTGTTTAAATATTAATATTTTTGAGCATTGATTACCATCGAGTTCGCCCAGACTAGGTTCTTTTTCGAAGCATGCCATTTGAATTTGACCAGACACGCGTGGCGTTATTTCTCAAAATAACATTAATTTAATGTCGAAATACTATAATATTATTGGAGGAGTGACCATCATGCCACCGCAAAACCATATGGTCAGGTTGTGGTGAGCAATTTTGTCACTTGGCCCCAAGAAACCGACACTGCGGTGGCACCTGTCTTGGGTGTTGAGCTGAAGACTGCTTAGACGATGCGAGGGTGCAATTCAGAATGCCTTCAATTAGAATAAGAAAGCGTTGAATTTAAAAAAAATAGACTTGGCACGATGTTAAACATAAAATAAATCAACTGGAAACGCTTTCGAAGAAAATTGCTATAGCAGATGTATTAAGTTGTCTTGAGACTCGTTGATATATCTGACAGGCTATCGTCACTATTTTAAAGTGAGCCACTTCATCGATAGTTTGAATCTAGTTTTTGAACCCAAAATGAATTTTACAAGTCGTCGATCGGATAATCATGGTATTCCACGACATCCAAGCTCTCCCCGTATCGATTAATAGTTGCCGCCATAAAGAGCGTCGGGTCGGCTTAATGGCGGGTGATTTGCGATTGCGGCATGAATGTTTATTCGATTTTAATTTGTGGATTTGTTTCTAGGAGTCCATGTCGGCTGAAGTGCGGCAGCTACAAAATGAATGTGTGACCCTCGAGCACAAATGTATGCAGCGAGTCCAGGCCTGTGATTGGTTGTCCCCGACTTGACCGCCATCTTGAATACCCAAACGGGTCACTCCTTACAAAAAGCATATTTTTTTCTTTACCAATGTGGGAATAACATCATCTGTTGAATACGCGCACTGTGCGCCGGCGAAGAAACCAGACTGATTTTAAGATCGGAGCATTTTTTACACGAAGACTAATAAAAGCACATGAAAAACAGAAAACTGCGTATTATTTAATATTTTGTATTCCTATAATGCATAATTTTCACCTTGTGTAAATATTATTTATTTATTTTTATTTTTATAAAATGTCCTAAATGTCTCTAGGCATTAAATATATAAGCTTCATTATGATTTATAAGATTTAAATTAGACACAAGTAGGGTTCCTAAATATTCATAAAATCAATTATTCGAATAACGAATATGAAATTGGTAAAGTATTCGAATATTCAAGTATTTGAATATTTTATATATTTATACATACAAGGCAAAATTGGAGCTAAATTTTTACCCTCTATCTGATATTTCGAATCTCCTGTCGGGTTCCTGTTCGCGGATTGAGTCAATCCACGACCATATAGTCAAACGCTGATTTTCTCTGAAATAAGCAGTTTGGATTTTTTGGAATTGAAACGTATTGCTAATTTTCTAAGAATTGAGTAGTACGGAATTCTAGGAATTAGTCAATTTGTGTGCGTGAAAAAGGTAATATATTCCTGAATTGCCATTAAATTTTGAGTAATTTTTGCTATTTCTATTGTTTTCAATGACTTTCAAAAGAATGGCGTCAATGAAAAAAATCGCTAGCTTTTTGTATGAGCTAAAATTGGGGCACAATACAGTGAAAGCAGATGGAAATATTAACTGAGCTTTCGGAGAAGAATCGATTTTTGATTTTAAGCAATAAAACTTATGCACCTTATATATTTTGCACGGTTTTTTACAAAGTAGTTTTTGAAACGTATCCTTCGTGCAAAAATATCAGTTTATAATCAAAATATTAGCGACTAAGCAGCATGCTTTTCAATGCCACACGCGCTTAGTAATTGTTTGAAAATAAACGCAATAGTACAGTTACAAATTGTATTGCTGTGGGATAGAGCAGGCTAAAGGGTTATGTTAGGTTAGGTCGCTTTGAAGACCGATTGAATGCCGTTCCCTTGTGAGCGGAGCTCAACTGCCGCATTGCGCACGCATCCTTCCTCTCCCCGACCCCACGCTGTCGCTTCACTTCACCAGACTAATATGCGCCAACATGGTGCATTCGTTAAATGTCTCGCAAAACAAATTCCGCACCCAAACAATGGCGGTGTGCTAATTTAAAAATCTTCTTGGATACACGCCCAATAACTCACCAAAGTTTCATCGCGATCGGATGAATGGTATATGAATGTATAGCCTGCAAACAAATTCAATAATAAATTATCTTTTAAATAGACATTCATTGTTTTTACAAATTTACATTGTTTTTACTTTGGAAATGGGAGTGCAAGTATATAGCAAGCAGCGTTTATATAATGTAAATCATGAATGTTACATTTTACTGTAACGTTAAGGTGAGGGCGCTTTCAGGGGCATAGTCCCCGGGCAGCTCCCCACCCCCACGTGCTCGTCGGAACGGCTGCACGGGTCCGTTCTTCTATCGGGCCGTGATGTTGCTGGACAAATGGATGGGAATAGACGGGCGTCGAGTAGAAAGACTTTCTTTTCTAAATAACTATTTATTCCACACGAGAAAAAGATCTAGCTGCACGAGGGATGTCTTCCCGCAGCCAAGGCTAACCGACGACTCTCCTGATTCCCGCCTCCTGCGCGTTACTCCCCAACCGGCAGCGGCGCACGCACAAGAAGCGATCGGTCGGTATGCAGGTGCAATGTCTCCGTAGGGCCACAAGAGATGGCGCTGTTAAAATAACACATTGCACCTGAAGAGAGACGGAAGATATCGCTGTTAATCTGGAGAATTAAATCTGCTCAGACTGTTAAATCTCCCACGCTACACTACTAAGCTTTCAGCGTTGCGAACATTAATAGCAATGTTTGAAACCTGAATAATTGTGCATACCGGCATTGAATTAAAATTTACAAAGCTGATTTTTTGTCTACAAGTAGTTTATGACAATTATTGTTAAATAATCGTCATCTTATTTAGATATAAGTAGGCTAGAACGTGGCGAAGTACAACATAATGTCAGTCTTGTAGATTGTCATAAATGTCGGCAACAACATCATCGTGGTAGATTGCCGTTTTGATTACATACAATATCGAAAATAATCAGCTTTATATGAACAATTACACAAATAATGTCGCTGTCTACTGTAATATGGACTAATAGGAAAAATCACATCTTTTTTTTAACTCGAAAATTTGCAAAATATGATTTTCATCACGCAATATTGCTAAAAATATACGATAACAAACGAAATAAGTCTCGGTATCGAGTAGTCACACATAGCATGCAATTGAAAATGCATTTACATGGATACGAAAGAATATATCAGCGGTATCTAAACTTCAATACAGGTAGTTAATTAATAGAAAAAATCATAAAATAGCCATTGGAAGACACAACCGGTCATTTCATCGGAATACATAATTCATAATACGTAATTTGCGAGCACTGTTATGTTTGCTTTGTTCTGGCTCTTTGAACCTTTATTATGACGACATGGACGGTTTTAAATTCGAAAAGATGGATTTGCAAAATGCGATCAATTCGAGGTCTATTTTCGCAGTAATACGACCAATTATAAGGCAAATACGCCAAATATTTAAACGATCGTAGAGCATTAATTATCTAAAAACATTAGCATGAAATATCGTTGAGATTAAGATCTATGATGTATTCATATGATTTGCAGAATTTTTGCAAATCAATATTTTAATAGCGACGTGGAAAAGCTCTAAGGTATTATGGAACTGTAAATACTTGATCTTTTGATTTTTCAAATGGAATTAAGCACTTTGTAGACGGTCAAAGTGTCCTGAATATTAGTAATTGGCATTAAATAAATTATTTATATCGATTGTTGATTGGCGGTTTGCTGTTCTTGGATTGCGTGCAGAAGGTACGTCCTTTATATCTCGACTTAAAACAGAATCTTGAAAAGTATGGCTCGTTTCAAAGCAAAGGCGGACATGAACAATACTATCACATACACACCATAAGGGGTGTTTAAAAAGACCCAAGAAGAATTAAGCCTATATCATTTTTGGGCGATTTTAGCGAATCGATTATAAAGACGAACGCATTCGAAATCATCATAGAATACCATGAAAATTGATTTTGCATGTTGAAATGAGGTATTGTGACAAAAATTGCATTATCAAGCCTCAAAACGGATGGATGCCACCGCCGTTGCACACATTTATATGGGGCAAATCTGTGATTATTTCTGGTACTTGTACGTGTAAATGTGTACATATATAAATGTATGCAGCATTATTTAGTATAATTATATTATGTTATGCTAAACACTAGCCGAGAACAAAATATTGTTCGGAAAAAACACGCGTTTTGAAAAGAAGTAGCAGCGTAGATCGTTATCTGCACGCAATCTCTTAAAATCAGGGATCAGCAATGTTCTCGTGCACTCACAAATAATACAATAATAACTGTTTGTATTTTAATGTTCCTTGGAATAAAAATATACATGGTCTTAACCGTAATTTTATCGACCATTAAATTATGATAATTATTTCATAGGCATTAATTTAGTACGCTTAAAAATCGAACAGACTTAATTCGGTTCGATCGTTTAACCACATACTATGCTAATTTATTAATATAATTTGGAAAAAATTGAAATAGCATGAAACGGCCTTAAAAAATATTAGCATACATTCTTACGTATCCCTGTGCTAATTCTGGAAATGCGCCAGATCAAATGTTACTAATTTAAACGCCGTTATACAGCGTCTTTCAATAAGGATGCTCAAAATTTGTTGAATTATTGTGGCCGTGTTATTAAAGCTACATTTGTCAAATGTATTACGGATTGTTTAAAAATGTTTGGCAAATTATTATGGAAGGTTATAGTGTTGAATTTCACTTTATCAGTGCTTTATTCGAGAAACGTTTCGCCAAAAAATCTCATATCTTTCAAACCGCCAATAACGACCCGCTCATTTATGATCGATTGTCAATATATTGTATTGTTAATCAATTATTAGAGGCGCGTTGTTCAAACTTTGGTATGAAAATGTATTTTTGCAATGGAATTCAAAGATATTGATGTTGATTTTGATTGAAGAAATTTGATTGCTATCGTTGAATTAATACCGCGTGCGCCAACTGTACGCTGAATATTATTTTCGATTGGATTGTCTGTATATGGCATGTCGGGTTGCGTCCGAGCCGTTTACATTCGCATTCATACCTGCAAATAATTTTTCTCTCCCTGCAACAGTTTCTCTGTTTGACTCTTGTTCTCATACCATACGGGAAACTGAGATGTACACCCGATCAAAATGGAATCGATACATCATCGATACGTGCATCGAATTATTTTAAAGTAGTATACCTATTTTGATCAGGCTAACAATCCCCGGGAATTATTACTGCTGAATGAGCAGCTGAAAACTTTGTATGAAAGTTTGATTTTTTAGGCTGAAATCATCATTTTTGGCACATATTTGCATTAAAATAATATATATTAAAGCCTTATCATTTAAAATTATTATGAAATTATGGAATAACAATACGAATTTCAATAGAGATGAGAGAGATAGTATTGTGTGTACTTAATTTGAATTGAAAATTATGTTGAGGAATTAGAAGATTTTCAGCAGAGCTTTCATTAACGTTCCCGCAAAAATAGCGATTTTTAGTTTGGTTCCAAGTGATTAATTTTTCAATTTTAATGATTGGTTAATTAGCGCATTATTTTCCATTTTCGCCTCTACGTAGAGGTTCAAATTTGTTATATATGAAACTAGAAAGCAAATTGAAATCTGAGAGTCTCATTCTGGATACATCTGGGAGTAGATATATATGAGGAAAGCTAAGAAAAGAAGAGCTAAGAGAAGCTTTCGAAGAAGTCATCAACCAAACCGATAAAACCTATATTTCCAAACCGATTCGTTTCGACAAAAATAACGGTTTAATTGAGTTTCGATTTGAAGGCTGAATTTTTAGCAAGTAATTTCCGTTATAACGAATTTCACAAGGAAAATAGATAATAAATTATAAGTAAATCTGAAAATGTCTTAATATAAAACGGGACATATCACTGCATTCACTGAGAAATTTCCCTAATCGATAACAGCAGTGTAGATGATGAAAATACTGCAAAAAGATTGATATTAATTTATTATGCATGTAATTATTTACTTATATTAATATGTTCATAGTGCGGCAGGGAAACTTCCTTATTTGAAATGCACGTTCTGAAGCGAAAATTATTTTAAAATGAATGAAAGGGAATTTATTTTAAAGAACAGAAATTAACGTTTTTTATTATGTAAGTTTAATAACAATCATGCAGGGGACTGTCTGTAACATGGAAAAAATATCTAAACTGATATCTCCCAAACTGTTTGTGTTATTCATTTTTGAAATAAGGTAGTTTCCTTGCTGCACCCTTTAAATAAAAACTATTGATGTACTATATATCTTTTATATTTATGATTTCTATGTATGAAAATTGATTTTCGATCATTTCAACATACATCCAATGAATTTAATAAAATTCCATGAATATTAGTTATTTAATATCTAATGATCCCTTCGGGTTGTGGATTTTGATCGATTATTCATGGAAACTCGTTTAAAATTTCAAAATCTTAATGTTTATTTAGGTGTCTGAGCACGCGAGTATGTCTAGGGGTTTAGGGTAGTATTTGGTAAGGTCATCATGCGCTCCCTCGAGGGCCCAAATTTCCAAGCCCCCCAACGCCCTGTCAGATCGTTTGACCCAACCCCGATCGAAATTATATATTGAACGAATTTTTCTAGACCTCCACCTCCATTTTGGATGAGGGCAATTCGACGCGAAACGTCGATCATGCGATGAGGGGACGCGCTGCCGTCACGAAACGTCGGCGTGAAAGGTTAAATAAGCCGGCTGTGCTGAGACTCGAAGGTTTCTGAGACCTCGGGCCATCTACACACAACATTTTTCCAGGTGGAAATCTATGAAAAAAGCCTTGAACATGTTAAAGAATCATCGCCGAAGCGTTTATCTCATATTCCGACGAGGAGAGCGTATTACGAAACGCCGCAGCTAAAAGGTCCACTTACGGTATAATTGCTTGTTTGTAGACATCTCCATTAATAAAAATAATAGAAAGTGTCACGAACTCTCGTTAAACGACAACAAATACGATTGCAATTAAATTGGACTATGAAATTTTACGGAACATAAATTATTAGCGAAGTGTGTCGAGGAAAAATCTTGACAAGCGCTCGATTGGCGACGCGATTCATACATTTGAATTTGACTTTTGACAATATAAACCTTAAATATAAAAGTATTGTTAATATAAAAATCTATTAAATAAGATTGAGAATACATATATCAACGATATTTTGAAAATATATTATATTTCATCAACAAATATGCGATTCTTACATGTATATAAATAACATTGTTAGAGTACCATAATCGATTGTTCGCCAAATTCAATCGCTTTTAGTATGTAATTTATTTGAAATACTTGAATATAAATACCTAGACATTATAATAAGCTAATTTTTTAATAACACACACGAAAAAAGTTTGATAATCGCCGATTAATGGGTGCGATTTCGATCTCGCCGTAAAAAATATCCCGCACGAACTCCCGGCGCTCGCAAATAATATTTTTCATTTTACAGCATTTATTTATTGTACGTACAGTGAAATTGCAAAACTTTGTCATATTCTAACGCCCGTGGGCCACGATATTTTCAAAATGGCCGATCCACAATAAATAATACGAGAACAACCCACAAAATAATTTATGGTCTCGTCCTGTGGCCCCAGTACACTCTATTCTGTGTTGGGTTCGTGGGTGTGTACAAAAAACACATATAAATTTGTTATAATTACGATTCATAAATATTTCTTATTTATGTGAACACAAAATCCTACAGATTTATCATTTTGTCGGGGAAGAAGTCCGATATTCGTGTTGCTCGAATCGATAGATTCATTCGCGAATCCAGATGTAAGATTTATATCCACTCTTCCGTTTACCATTTTGAATGCTACGTAAAACTATTAAAAATAATATAATATTACAATGATCCAAGATCAATGATTTATTAGATCCATAACGCATCCACTTAAAAATGCTCACTTCTTCATTGGCTTGCTTTCTTACAAAATCCAATTGATCAAACAACGTAAATTCGAATGATCTTGCTATATCCTATATTTATAACTTTGATGTATAAAGATGTTGTATTTTTAAGATTCTGCAAAATAATTAAGAGATAAAAGGGATTAATATTTCCAATCGATCTTCTCAATCCATATCCAATGAATCGATTGTTTGAGAAACAATAAAGATATTATAAATCAATCATATCATCCAATTGTGTCTGGAAAAATACTATTTAATACGCATATATTATTGGAAAAATAACGCAAGTCTGTTTAGGTACGTAACATATCACTCAATAAGTTCGTAGGGTGACAAAATTATCCACAAAATAGTTTTGGCCGATCGTAAATAGAAATTACTTGAGACAACGCGTTAAAAATATTAAAAGGCAGTGTGTTCATCATTTTGTATTAAAATTTGTCCATGAGAAAGCTCTGTTTGAAGTGAATACCGCGTTTGCTCACACTCAATCAAAAACAATAACGCGTCGATAATTCAGAGCGCTGTTTGTAGCCGTTTAAGCTCAATAAAAACTATTTTTTCATGTGGTATGTGACAATAGATATAACATAAAACTATCGCTGTACTTCAAAGCCAAATTGGTAGTCAGCTGAGTGGATAAAATTGGCAAAAGCTGTCCAAAGCGACCAAAAACGCAACTGTCAGCTGGTAAGATTTTGGCCTCCGTATTTTGATATTTTATTCGTCGATTACCTTGATAAAGGAAGAACCATTAATGGAGAATATTATATGGTATTAACCCTAACAACTTCTATGGCCATTACGTGTGGTCAGTTTTTCCTCGAGCAGTTTTTGCGAACTTCAAACAAGATTTTGGTATTTTTTTAAATGTAAGAATCAAGTGAATACTCTAAAAATACTGTCTTATTGGCTGGCCATTAATTTGTCGTCTGGAACATGGATAATAATTGGTCCAGAGGAATTGAATCGGTGCAGGTAAAGAGCATAAAACAATAGTCTGCGTCGAGTTGTGATTAATACGCAACATCATATTGTTTCATGCAAAAGACTCAAGTGGTGGAAGAAGTTATATTTTTGAGGTTTTGGAACATCGATTGTAAACTCTTATATTTTATACAAGGAATATGAAATAGAAAGCCAAAAAATCATAAAAAAACTTCGCCGACAAATGTTGATGCAACTTATTGGTTACTTTCGCAATTTTACGAAGTCCAAATAGGGATGATTGTCGTCAACTGATCACGATCAACGATTAGATGGAAGTCCTCGTTTTATTTATAGTAGATCAGGGAGGAATTATAGAGACGGTATGGTGTATTCAGACCGTGAAACTGAAAAAGGATGAAAGCCAACGCTATATTTTTGCGACACTTATGAAAGGAAACCACCAAAAAAATATCATGATTACAAAAATTAATAAATCAAATAAAATGCCTAATATACTTAATAAACGTCCTGCATAACAATAAAAATCTTGGAGCCTAAAGTGTTAATGGTTTGATGAAAGAAATTACGGAAAAATGATCCTAATGAAGAAGAAAAAGGTGTAAAATGAAAATATCCTACGAACTTATTGAGTGACGCTGGAATTGGGCTTGTTACAAAAAACCGATATTTTCGAATGAGTTCAGTTTCGATTTTTTTTCCGGCAAAAATAACGGTTTTATCGGTTTAATTCCGGTTCGAAGCCCTGGCTAGAAGTGTTAGATATTGATAACGTGTATTTCTGACTATTATGAACTTACGACTGATAACGGATATTGCACCTTAAGAAGATGAAGTAAATTGTCATTAATTATGTCGTCAGAAAAACTGCTAACAACAAGTCTTTCAAGGCTTTAAGAGGAGGACAAATAATTATGGATTTTTCCTTAAGCTAACCACAATGCAGTAAACTCGATATTTTAATAATACAAATGGCATTTTACAATAAATCATTAGGATTCGATCTAAATTCTGTCGTTATTTGAAATCAAGACTATCTGTCCATCGTCATAATTTCACAATAAAAGAATTAAAACTATATGCAATAAGCTATGTTGGAATATATATTTTTAATAGTTAAATATTACTATCGGTCAGCCATATTGGAACTGACCATGAGCCCACTATGAGAACAATGACCAAAGACCTGAGAAAACGAAAAATATCGAATTTATTTACGTGTATATATAGCCATAAATATATGGGACGTGCTCGAACGAATTGGTAAGACAAAGTCAGTGATCATTAATCATTTATACAAAATGGCCGTTGCGCCTTTGTGGGCGTAAGAAAAGCTGTCTCACTGTGACTTATGTTATTTCTCGACTGTGGATATGACCGATATTTTTACGATCGATATTCTGGATTATCCCGTTATTACAACTAAAAAAAATCCAACGAGACGCAAATAATACATTATAATTAAATTTAGAATATGTGCAGCTTTCCATAAGGAGCGATCGAATCCCATACGAAAATAATCACTCAATTTGCGCACTATGCATGATGGAAATCAATCAGTGTTTTTCCAACTTTTTATTGATCGAGATCCGTTTATAAACAGTTTATAATCGAGGGGGAAAAAATCGATACTTCTTCGAAACGCGCCGTGGATCTTGACGCTCGTCAAAATAAGCCGAGCCGAAGATAATCGATCTATAAATTAACAGGATAGGTTTCCTGGAGGAAAAAATAAATAAATCGCCCTTAAAAATTAACACACATTTATATAGATAGCCCTTTTGAACTGAAAAATACGATGAATTAGATCTCGGCCCGCTGGCGTGAAACGCTGATTTTTTGATCCATTGATATATGCGCTCACTTTTCATTCATTGATCGATAACCTTTTTATTAAAGTGGCTTGAAATATATATCGTCTCGGATATATTGTCCATTAAGATCATAGTTTCCATGTAATCCTTGCGCGTTCCATCGGGAAATTGATGTTTTTTCTATCCTGCAAGATGAAATTGTTGACAATCGACCGTGATTATTAAATGCGCATTGATGATGATGACTATAATAATTTTATTGGCGATTATTATGATTTCCTGTCTCGTACGAACGGCACATTTTGATTATATGTCGTTTTTTTATGAAGTAATAACGGATGCGCCAAATCAAGTGTTACCAATTTTAGCCGATATAACAATAAAATCAATGTACATGATTTATCAAATTTTGGTTCAAAAACATGAACGAAAAGTGTTTAATCATTCGCCATTGTAATTTAAATTACGGCCAAAACTGATTGGGGATGAAAGTTGTCCGCATAAGAAGAAAATCCGGATAATCAAAAATATTCATAATTGACAGGGAAAGTATGAATCATTTTATTTGCCTAGATTTGCATAAACATACACAAATAATAATTAATCATCTTCTTTTTAAAAAGCTGTCTGAATGAATGAATGTATAAGTTATCCTTTTTGGTTTTCAAGTAATTTCATGGCGACATCTAAATACCGAAAAGCTTCAGAATATGTAGGACCAATATCTCCCCTTTCGCAAATATCTTCTATGTCTTCTAGACCTTGTTCTTCTAAGGCAGATATTTCTTTAATTATTTCCTCATCGTTCAAAATTTGGAATCCAAGATCGTTTGCATCGGGATTTAACCACTCGGTTACATCTTTTTCATCTCATGTTTAGAAATTTGTGCTATTGCTTTCGCAATGTCTCCTATATCAGGTTATACTGCGTTACTGGAACTTACTAAATGACTTTCACGGACCACAATTATCTGCCAAAATTGGGCTACATCAATCGTTCAGATGTGTGGCTTCCTCATGAACTGACTGACTCAAATAAACTTCAGCGTATTTCAACATGCGATCTTCTTCTCCGAAGACATAATAGCCAACCTTTTATGAAGAGACTTGTCACTGGAGATGAAAATTGGATACTCTATGAGAATATCCAACGTAGACGGTCTCGGACCAAGGGTACAGAAGCTTTAACTGTAGCTAAACCTGGCCTACACCCAAAAAAAGTTTTGCTATGCATTTGATGGGACTGGAAAGGGGTAATTTATTATGAGCTACTTATTAATAAAATATTGTTTCCAACTAGATAATCTAAAGGATTCAATTGCCAGTAAACGGCCAGAATTAGCGAACAGACGATGTTTTTCATCATGATAACGCCAGGCCTCATGTGTCCTTTGCTCGTTAGAAATAAATTATTATCATTTGACTGGGATGTTTTAGCTCATCCTCCATACTCTCCAGACATTGCCCCTTGAGATTATTATTTATTTCTTTCATTGAAAAATTCTTTACGTGGTAAAAAATTTAATCCAAAAAATGATATAAAAATGTACCTTGATCAATATTTTGCCAACAAACCTGGGATTTTTAGGCAAGAAGGCATTATGAGGCTTTCGGAGAGTTGGAGAAAGGTAATAGAACAGAATGGATAATATAATATTCAATAAATTTTGATGTAAAAGCTAAAAGCTAACCCAAACTTGCTTCGAAGGTGGAAAAATATTGTTTTTTCACACAGTAATGGAACAGATATTGGCTTTCCAGTTAATCGTCTTTGAATGAACCTCATAAAAATACACTCTTCAACTTCTGTATTTCAAGATTTTTCATAACTTTTCGCTCTGAGCTTCCATCTTCTAATATTAAACAATTAGTTAACTTCGTAACATCCCAAAATAGATTAAGTTACGTAGCAAAGTTGATTCAATGAGCAGCCCTAATGACCTCTGGAAACACCATGATCCATTAAAATGTGAATCATGGATTCACCAATATATGTCCCTAACATAATGTTTTTTAGATATTAAAAATATTTGTTTTTCTACGGGAAAACACAGCGACTCGCCGATGAGTCATTGGCGGTTAAGCGATTAAGGCTTATCATGCGGTTTAAGGACTCATTTGAGAGCTTGTCGATTCCTGGTTTCGAAGCTAGGACCATACATCCCACATCACACCGGTCAAGTTATTCCGTGGGCCAATAATCATCCTGTCCATGAGAGCAGTGTGCAATCAATCAAAGGTTGCCAGATCGAATCCCGCCCGTGGCGCATGCGCGCTCTTGTCACGCAAGGAATGTATGGCGTCATGGATCGAATGATGCGTGAAAGAATGCATATATATTTATTATACACAAACAGGACGAATCCATGGATATACGTGGAGATATTTCATGCAAAAAATAAGGACGATTTTGAAAATGCCCATCATTAAAATTTGGTTTTAACAGCCGCCAGAATAGGAAATTCTATGGCAATATCAAACTGGGTCGATATTATTTGCCGATTATTCATCTGAATCTTTTAAATGAATGTATCTTAATTTTGTGCATGAGATTAATTGCCAATATTATATAATGATGTGCAGATCAAATGGGTTTTTATTAGATTTAATATTAAAATATCTATTTTCTCCCCCCTATTTTATCGATGATATATTTTCGCTTCAATGGTCAGTATAGCAATTGCGTTTGCATTGCGGTTGCTCAAAAGTACAATTAATTATCCGGAGCAATTGGCCGTTAAATCTCGCATCATTAGTACATTTTAGTACAGGCCGAATGGCCGGTCGGCTCGAACTAAGCCAAACAATAATTATCGATCATCAGTTATTATTTTTTCTTGTAAAATTCGGACGAAGCAGTCATTCATTCGGAGCGGATTTGATTCCGTAACCCCTAATCACAAAATTATAAATCTCGCGAGAGGTGGTGCAGCCTGTACCGAAACTTCGGACTTCACCGGCAGTGGGCCTCGCTTTGATTTATAATCCTCTTTGAGTCTAATTGCTCGCTTTCGTAGGTCAATCGTACGTCGAGCCCTTCTAACCAACCCGGGGGAGACTATTTTTTAAATTAAATTAAATTCTAGCGACATGTGGCGGCGGCCAGAGAGCGCCAATTCTTAGAATGCAGGTCGCGAATCACACGAATTTAGCTCCGCCATTGAATGCGACACGCAATCACGACACCATTAGATTAACATTGCAAAGGAACTGTTGAAAAAGCGATCCGATCTGCGGACGTGAATCGTGATCGTGGAAATAAGTTGCATACGTCTAAGTGACATCATGTGATTCCCAAGTACAGAGCGAAACTATTAAGCATCCCCGTTATTATAAATCGACCCCTCTACAAATATCAGATACTTAAATTGAAGCATTTTCAGATGTATCAACACGTATTTCATCTCCTCTGGAAATCGATTGCGTTATGTAGTTACATATGAAGATTCGGAATTTTGACCATTTAAAATTGACAAAACGTTTATATCCATTTATTTTTTGTGTATTTGAAAGAACATTTTATGGCATTAAGTATGAAATATAACGTCGTTCAAATGTCCGCCGCGGTTTTGCTTGGTGGCACGTATTCGGGAGGTTCAATTTTCGATGACTTTATCGCATAAATCTGGCTGAATTTACTGGATGTCGTTCGTTATGTTGTCTTTGAGGGCATCAATTGTTTGCGGTTTATATGCATAAACCTGCAATTTAAGACAGCCTCAAAAAAAAGGAATTTAAAGGCGTTAAATTGCATAATCTCGATGTCCAATTAACATTGCCGCTGCGCGAGATAACCATGCTCTCGATTTGTTCATGCATAATGTCCATCGTGGCATGCGTTGTGTGGCACATACCACGGTCTTGTTAGAACCACATATCGTCAATATCTATATCATCCATTTTAAGTAACAAAAAGATACTTATCATCGATCTGTAGCGCTCACCATTGACGATCCTGGCGAAACGTTTTTTGAACGGAACACTTATTTTGAAAATAAAATTTGATAACTTAAACACATTGTTCAACACTATAACCTTCCATAATAATTTGCCATATACTATTAAATAATTAACAATAAATTTAATTGATGTTACTTTAATAACATGACCGCTATAATTTAACAAACTTTGAGCATCCTTATTGAAAGATTTTAGCATAATCATTTATCTTGTATGGTTCATTGTCTATTCTTTGATGATATATATCTACCAAAAAAGACCTTAATTTTATCGTTGAATATGTGAAGATTTTTGTACATTTACTTGTATATTTTATTACTAAATTTATCCTATTATTTACAACCCAATGTTCAATAGATATATATGTTAAAAGCTTTGTATTTTTGTATATTAGTTATAGTTCTTCATATTATCAAATTCAATTTGAATGAGAAATCCATGTGATAAATCTACTCAATTATAGATCATTGTAGTTTATAATCCAAATAGAAAAATTTATATATGGGATCGTATGTAAGAAATTATTATGCAATGATCTCATTTTCTTTTTATTGTATCCCGATTGTGCTCATCCTGAATATAAATTTATAAATACGATCCCGTAAATCGACAATATGGTACATATCCAATGCCAAGACAGAGACTAATTCTACACACCATAATTTTCATAGAGAAAAATAAAAGAAGTTTCGACGTACGCCCGCCGTATAGGCACCTTCGCCTTGCATTGCAAGTTCTTTCGGTGATTAATCAGCCGAATCCGTCCTGACGTCTCGAAAAGAACTTGGAAACCATAATAATTTTCAAGATTTATTTGGATTTTAACGTGGATTATACCCGGCAACCTTTGTACGGCGGTAACGTGTGTTTAGACCGACGTTCGCTTTTGATTGATTGCCTTCTATAGTGGCGCAGCTGGCTTTTATTGGGCGCAGTCAAAATTTAAACGGACAAAAACCGACCGCGTTAAAACATTTTTAATCGAAATAATACCACACAACTATAAACAAGGACTCAAACTTCAATAATACGAAATATCATACGAAATCCATTTAAAAATGCAATAATATCGAGCCAAATCACGTTAACGATACGCATTCAGATGCGATTAATCTCAATTCGCTTATGAATAATTAGATATTCAATTATGTTTGATTGATGCTTTTCGAGCGTTGAAATTCAATCAAATTTAATATGGCATGGTAAAGATGAAACGCGAATAAATACGAATAATTCGAAATATAGATCCTGATCGTTCAAATCCAAAAAAAATGATCTTAATCATGCTTAAAATGATCTCAGATTTTTTCCGGCCTCATAAAATAATTTTATTAGGCGTCGTCGTAAGGCAGTTCGCGTTGCGCTTCTCGTTTTGCCTGCATAATGCATCGACGGCCAATTTCGCAATTATTCCCCTATTTCGAGTGTAATAAATAAATAAATAATAAATAATACGGGGTTCTCGCAATAATGGCGCTAATAAAGACGTTCATTATAATATTTTTCGTAGCATTATCGCGGCGTCAAATTGGCCGATGTATAATTTGATAAGTTCAGATTATGATGTAATGACCGCGTTTTATTAACGAGACCCCACATCGTTTTGCGCGGATTATGGACGATTTTTTTCTCATCGGGGCGATAAAAAAAAAAACGTTTGAGAATCGCGCAAAAAAATGCCAGCGCGTGCAAATATAACAGCGATGCAAAATTAATTTATTATTAAAAATTGACTAATTATTTCGTCGATATTTATGAATAATTTATGATCGAATTAATATTTCGATATTGAAAATATATTAATAATTTCGGAGTTTTGCTATTCGATCATAGATGGCGTTGTTAATATAAATTCGTCGAATATTCAATTAAATTGATTACATCGATGATTATTAATTTGCCTGTGCTCCATCTAATGAACACGTTATTTTATTGTTATTGCGGTGATAAAAAAATATTCGGCTTCAAAGTTTATTATGCAAAATGTGTATGATTATTTTTAATAGCAAGGCATGTTATTTATAAGCGAATTATTTTTATAATATTAATACTAATGTAATTCGTGCGCGAATAGCGTGTCGAACATTATAATCTATGCGAGAATGACAATCTTATGATTTTGGACCCCACAATAAGAGGGCAAGTAATTGCATCGCTCCTTTTGATCTATTTAAGCCCGCCAAGCAAAAAAATAATTTAATCACCTTACTTTTTCATCGCACGCCACTTATCGCACTCTAATATAATGCGAGTTTTTTTTCTGTTTATCCACGTTATTTCATAAATATTGACACTGATTGAAGTGATTGACAGCCGATTGCGTCAAAGGGCGACGAGCAAATACGCTTTTCTCCACTAATGGACACCTCAAAAATTATGTGGAAGTAACGTTTTTATTAATTATTTCTGATCGGGGAATGGATGGGATTTTCTGATCCATTGATCCGGAAGCGATCCCCGTAATGATGCCTTTATGTGCACACGTCATTTCATCTCCGACACACTTGGCGCACACTTCCCATACGCGTCCCTCAGGAATACTATGGTGTAATTAGTTGAATTAAGGAGTTAGGTACGCTTCGTTAAATTCTCTTTGTCGAATAACATCAATACATTGATTAACATAAAGAAGCGAGAGCGTTTTATAACATCAATTTGCCGGGAGTCACAACATTGCTGCAATCAAATTCGCAACTTCTGAATCCTATTTATGGAAAGACCTGGTTGAGATCCACTGTCAAGTAATGTGATGTGCCCAATAAATCAAATTTATTATGATGCATTTTAAATAATTCATCATATTACAGCAAAAATTATACAGTGTGCAGCAGGGAAACAACCTTATTTTAAAAATGAATAACACAAATAATATGGGAGATATCAATTTAATTCTTTATTTTATTTTATAAAGAAACATTTAAAGTTAATATTTATTATACTTTAAAAATTATATGATTAAAATGACTTCCGTTCTGGTTAATGCATTGAGATAATCGAGTTTTAAAGTTTCTCTTCATTCTTTCCAACATATCGACGGGTATGTTGTCGATAACAGCTTAAATATTATTCTTACATTGAGCCAAAATCTTTGAAGGGTCGATATAAACTATTTAAATTAGGGATTTCAGATATTCCCATATAAAAGTCACACGGGACTAAATCGGCCGAGCGCGCCGACCACTAAAAATCACTCCGCAAATAGATGAGGCGTCCAGGGAAATTCATCGACGTCCTGCTTAAACCAGACATCCCCCACATCCATTTATTCAAGTTTTGGTAAATCCTTAATCATTAATCATGCAGACATTATGAATAGAATTGATCGTAGCTGAATAAGTGTTTACTTCAAGAAAATATGATCCAATGATGCCAATTCTGGACAATGCATACTAAAAATCTATATATTAAGTCTCATTCTTTTGAATGATTATCATTTCATCTTTTTTGGAATGATCGTCATTTCAGGGTGCGCGTTTCAAATAAGGAAGTTTCCCTGCCGCACACTGTTCATAGATATTTTAATATCTGCCACCGCTCGTATCAACTACATATATCGCGCTCAGCTTAATCAGCCCAAGCATTATTTGAGATTATAGTATTTCAAATTTAATATCGATATAATATTCTATTTTAAACAGATATGAAGGACTAAAAAAATATTTTTTGTCGACATTAGGCTTTTACATAAATCCAGTGATTGAAATGCAACACTGCAGAGACATGTGCGTGTTTTGATTTATACATGTGTACATTCACCCACCTGCTCACAAGCCGTGAGAGGGCCAAGCCTCTTCCTTTCTTTGCTCAGAACAATGGCCCTGAGAATGAGAGCCGCGGACTCACCGAAGCGTCGCATTACTTCTGTCGGATTATACACTACTCGGGTACAAAAGCTTCGTACAGATATAAAAAGTATCCCGAACACACGGGTGCTTCCAGCACGACTTTTCGAAAAATAATTTTACGATGCCGTTATTGTTCGTGTTTATTGAATTTTCGTCGAAATGCATAAATACATTCGTTTAAGTACGGTTATGCTAAAATGCTTGTATTTAAGCATCGCCTCATTTACAAATTGGCCCATTAGCCTGCACTTGCTCCCGCATAGGGTGGACCTTAAATGACTTATGACATGCTAATATCATCAGCAAGAACGTCCTTCGAAGAAAAGAGAAAAATATCATAATCAAAGCGATCATCGAATATCTCATTTATCAATTTGTATTTTACCCGATTTATAGCAAATAAATCACATAAATCTATGATAAATTTATAAATTTATCATAAGACCAGCATTGTATAAATCAATTGTGTATATTAGATCTTCTTCTGAATATGAGCGAGTTTTGTATCGATCTCGAAGCAAAAAAAACGATTCAAAGTCGTCGGAACCCCATTTCTGAATGCCCCGAGCCCGGCCTTTCGGCGCGTTTTTAAATCAAAAAGTCCTTTGCCAAATTATACAGTGCAGTCATTTTTTGTACATAATGATACACCAAGTTTGTCGTTATTGTCTTTGGTTGGCGTCGCAGTCGTTTTTTACTGTCTCTAATGAAAGGTGGACCGTCAGTTGGCAAGTATGACTAACCACTGAGCAAATTAGTGCGACCCAAATATACCTGAAACAGTGACATCGAGAAGGCGACCGAAGGACCTACAAACGGAAGAAGATGCTCCTCGATCAAAAATAAGATCCCCAATTTAAGACAGGAAGCAAAAAAAATAATTGAAAGCTATATGGACCGATTCTGAAACATACTATGCCTTAATGCGCAAAGAAATCATCATCTTTGATAAAGATCCGACTTAAATTTAAATGCAAATTAAAAAATTCGTACTCTGCATATAAAAAATGAATTAAAATCGTTAATACGCAGCTTAAATTTTTCGTATCATCTAAATAAACGAGGTTTTACATCTCGATCGATAAAAGGGTAAGAATATAAGGCGATGAGTACTATTATATTTAACCGTTTTATATCCTCAGTTTATGGATGCTGGATTTTGATAAAATATACATTGCTTATGAGGAAAAAACGACATTAAATGCTGATAAAATAAACGAAGAAAATATTGGTGATGTAACACAGCAATTCTATATGGAAAACTGAACATATTTTTATAATTTTATAAATATTTATTTAATTGAAATGCCAATTAAATGGCAGACCTTTGGCAACAAGGCTTGCAAAATCCGCAACTATAAACAAAACAAGAAGACAACGGACTATGCTTTGCGATAGATTAGAAGACAAGATATAATAAAAATAATGCACCACAGATAAAACGATAAAGGATAATGATGTAAAAGAAGCTTTACATGTAGCAGTATTTTGTTGCAAAATCCATTTAATCAATATTCAATGAACTTCTCAAAGACATTGTTATATTGTCAGCATCATAAAATCATCGATTTTATCATAAAAATATATTTAATTTGGGATTTCATTCAGTTCAAACTAGCTAAAATTCATCTACGAAAGCAGTCAATCAATATTTGCATCCAAAAATTGAAGAAATAAACGTTTTGCTGAGGTTTAAACATAATTCTGTAATGTTTCGGATTTATAAATACCATATTTATGTACAATAAATCCGCTGTTGATAATAGAAATATATTAAAATACAATATAATCTATGATTCTGAAGAACGTCTGGTTGTCAATTTGAAAAATTAGCATTTAATATTATATTTAGGACACTTTAATCTGAAAACCAAATGTCAAGATGTTGATTCTGTGACGTTGAATCAATAATTGTTAAGGATCTTTAACATCGTATGTATAGATCGATTGATTTTCTTCTTAAACAAAGATATTCATCCTCCTCATTTGATTGATCGCATGACCTCCGAGTTTCATTTAGAACCCTCATTCTGCGGTCCACTTGGGTGAAAGTATCGAAGGGTTGATTGTTAATTTTCCTTTTCTTCGTTTCTCCTTTTTTCGCAAGGGCGTTGTTGGATTAGGTTAAAATCTTGTGTGATGCTTAAATGCATTTCGGATTTGATCCTACACCAACTGAGGATTTTTTCCCGTCGAATTGAAGACTGGATAGTTTCCTCTTTCGACGAAATATAATGTTATTATCGTTGCGAAGTGAGATTTTTCATTTGTACCTCCTTAAGGCCGTCTGCTTGTTGTTCTTTTCATGCTTGTTCTGTTCCTTGAACTCTCCTGAATCTGAACCGGTGATGTTTTATATGCTATTTACAGAGTGCGGCAGGGAAACCACTTTATTTTAAAAATGAATAACTCAAACGGTATAGGAGATATTAGCGTATTTTTTCCATGTTACCCAGACACATTCAAATGCGATCCACTACATGATTGTTAACAAACTTACATCATAAAAAACATTAGGTATTGTTCTTTCAAATAAGTATAATTTTATTATTTTAAAAACAACTGTCGGTTTAAGGTGTGTATTTAAAATAAGGATGTTTCCGAAAACCATAACCGGTAAAACCGCTATTTTTGCCAGAACCAGAACTGAAACGATTCTAAAAAGTGTATTTTATCTGTTTAATTGGGTTGATATTTGTGTTTATATAATCTGTGATAGTCACCATTCATATGCAGAATTTATTTGATTGTATTCCTCCTAATCCTGTTAATTGTCCTGTTGAATTAATACTTCAGATAATATAGTTATGAAGCCAAATTCTAGCTTCTAACCATAAAAGACATTGTAATTTATTTTGTTTAGGCTTTGTCTTCCTATTTATTTGCTATGTACCTAGACAGAAACTCCCAGATTTCAAATTGCTTCCTAGTATAATGTACTCCAAGATGGAACTTCCAAACTTCCAGGCAAAAAGTACGAACTCGATATCCTTTCATTTAATAAATTATATTACTATATACTTTTACTTCTAATTATTTTAGCTTCCGATATAAATATTTGGAACTGAACCCGAATGAAAATCGATTTAAAAAAAAATAACGATTCGAAGCTTGGTAAAAACTATTGAAATAAGTAGCGTCCCGTAAATATGTTAGGGTGTTTGAATTCCAGTATGTTTCCTAAAATGTGTTTATTCGCAAAGAATCCGACCCCGCTTATCCTGTCTATTTTTAGTCCGTTCCAGAAGAAATCGTGTCCGTTTTTCAACGTGATTCTATTTTCCTTTTTTGTCCCTTCGCTGGGGCCTACGATCTCCCGTTTAACGCTATTAATACATATAAAGTCACATAATATAGTTAGTATGTTATGTCTACATTGTTAGCACCGGAAAATTGTACAATACTTAACATTATTGCATAACTCGGCCAGTTTTCGATAAGACGCCACTCGTCGCCGTTATCTTTAATGGTAGTGTTCTACAAGACGATATCGCTGGATCGTTACATGCAAATCACACCGAGTTCGTGCCACGATCACATATTTGGGTCTAGTAATCACGGACAGTTACCCCCGAAAAATAAAAACGAAAAACAGGTTCTGCGACGCCGCTTCTACGACCACTGCACGGCGAGTCTGGCGTTCGCCAACTGCTAGTCAATAACAATATAAAGGGTAGGTTATTGATGTAATTGCACCGCAATTGTGTAAGGTGAAATTTACCAAATTACCCAATCCAAACCACACAAATTACAAAACAATTACTTGTCACCCATGTCGCTCGGTGGCAGGGACCAGTGTCTGGCTTCATCTCGACGAGCACCGACGCTCTGCCTCTGTCATCGTCCTTCCGAAAACTCGCTAATTGTTTGCCAATTACCTCCTTACGATGGACATCCAGACGATCCGATATGGCCTATTTCCTACCCGACACTGCTGTCAAGTCACGTATGATTCCTTCAATTGCTGCAATCACATAGGTATGCAATATTTTTACTACTAGAGTTCAATGTCACAATACATTTGACCGCCAAAATCCGCGAAAACATGTCAATATCTCCCATTTAAATGACATAATCATACATACCAACACAATGGAAATTGCAACATAATGATCATCAACGCGAATTTGAAAACAATCATTTTAAATTGTTTATAAAATCCATTCCCAGATTTATCAGCGTGTATTGATCTGTGTTCTCAAATTGATGCGCCAATTTTGTCATGTTAACACACTTTATGCGGGACTGCCAGTAATTGCTTCTTCGCGATTAAAATTGTGACGCAAGATACTTTCCGCATGACTGGTCGCCATCGTAAATATTACATCAAACGTCTTTATCATGATAAAATATAAACTTTTGAATAAAAATAAGATCACACAAAGACTGCATCCTATGCATGCGACTAATAAATTGCACACATTTTATTGTGATGGATTCTACAGTGACCTTAAAAATGTATATGGGTCTTCAAATAAGGACACTCGATTTTTAAATGTAAATAAAATAAATTGTTTTTAAGATATTCAAGCATCTTTTACATACGTATAACGTCGTTCAAAGTCCAATTTTCGATGAATTTGTCGCATAAATCTGGCTGAATTTGCTCAAAGGCGATCGTTATATTGACTTTGAGGGCATCAATTGTTTGCAGTTTATACGCTTAGATCAGCGATTTAAGATAGCCTCAAAGGAAGAAGTCTAAATACATTAAATCGCACAATCTCGGTGGTCAGTCCATGCTCACAACACTTGCAGAATGTCCATCGTGGCATGCGCTGTTGACACGTAGCGCCGTTTTTATTAAAACCACACATTATCGATATCTATATCATCTAGTTTAGGCCATAAGAAGTTGCTTATCATCGATCTTCTTATTATTGAATTATCCTGATTTTTTCACGCGATTCGCTATTCACCCATTTAAAATGTGTTAATAAAGTACTTTATTCAGATCAAAATCTTAAAAAACATTGCATATTTGGCTGTTGAAATACAATTGATCTCGGATGAGAATGATTTGAATGAAATTATTCGCGATTGGGAGCAGCCAGTGTTCATGAAATATTAAGAATCCGAATAAGGGCATGAAAATCACAACTGATTTTCTATGTTGTAATCATATTCATTTGGAATTACATCTGGTAAATATTTTTAACGAAATCATAATGATTTATACGCGAATTATGGCCGTTTTATTCGAATTTGCTCGAATCGCCCTTTTTTAATTACAGCAAAGCAACTGATCCCATTGATTCGTTTCATGAAATGAAGGCATCATTGATATTATATGTATTTTTTAATCAATAAATTTGAATATGTATCGGTAGGAGGCTTGTATCGGTTGTCGTTTAATATTCAATCCCCTCTCTGAAAGCGGATGCGTCCTCAGAGGCTTTCATACTACCAGCATTTCCTTCTTGGCGTTGTCTGACGTTTCGGACGAGTTTTCCGCCCCATTTTACATGCAAATTGCTCTCTGTCTCATCTTTTTAAAGCGGCGGATGCTTCCGTACGTACTTGCTTACCGAAGTGCTCGCAAAAAATGGAGAAATATGGAGAAAATGGCCGTGACGTCATGCCTCTAAGAGCTTTTAATTTTTTATATCACCGCTGAATACAATATGCGGAAAGTGCAACACTCCATAGACATTTCAGCATTTTTATATTTTTTTTAATGGCAAATGGCACATCTATCCATGAGTTGAGTGATAAAAAGCCATGGATAGTTTTTAAATCGTCAAAAATATGAAAAACTCCATACAGAGTTTCGATGCGGATGTTGATATACGTTTTAGAAACATGCTGAAAACTTGGTTCAATTTGCATTTTTTATTGAATTTAAATGCATTTTTTCATTTTGAAAATTGTTTATTAATGCGAATGTTTTCAAATGCGAAACGTATAGTAATTAAACGCAAAAATACATTGTTGTATGAAATGTTAGTGCATTTCCGTGTTTCATTCTATGCTTAACCAAGAGTGATGCATTGTAACTGCAGTGCTCTCGTACATCAAGTGCTCTGTGAATGAGTGGTGTATTGTTGCCGAAGCGCCTATACAAATCCAGTAGGATACAGTAGAAGAATGAGAGTTGTCGGTGGACCCCGATACACTCATATCAGCACAATTGAGTGCAATGAAGTGCATTGAAATAGATCTCAATGCGGAGCAACTGCCAAATCATTCGCTTTGTATTAACCCTCACAACGTCAATTTGCACTTACATTCAAAAAGTTAATATGTCAATAAAGATCCTTCGCTCCAAATCATTTTCGGACGTACTCCAGATCGCAAATAGTCCACTTTATGAACGCATATTCAATATATATATACGATTGGTCGAAATTTATTGAAGGGTTCAGGTAAAGAAATTCAATCCAAAACCCAACCAATAAGGCTCTACATCGACACAGGTAAATCACAAACCCTTCACGCTCCATTATACTTATTGGCCTCTCATCCTCATTTCTACATCCCGTTCTATTGTGTAAATTTAAAAATGTTGCAATCAATAATTTTATTGAATCTCGATTAGGGCCTTATTGTTGCGTAATTACGTATTTTGATCCAATGTCGTGAACTTGCAGAGGGTTGCGTTCCCTTGGCGACACCCCATTTTCTTATGAATTTGCTCATCAAAGAAGAGGCGCTAAATATTTTGATCATTTTTTATGCATTGATTAATGAATGCATTGTTTATCTATTTCATCTATTGCAAGTAGATGTGCTTGATTTGAAGTTATACAAATGTTTATTTATAAGCATCATTCCAATTAATTGAAACGGCATATAATATTGTTTCTCTCTCGTTCGCACTCGTATTCCAAACAAGTACTTGGAGGTAACTTTTTTGGATCAATGAAAATTATTTTTGTGCCGTTTCATTCGCACCGTATTGACGCAAACAAGTTAGAAAGGAACGCACATATGTTACACTACGTTGAGTGAGCGTATTTATTATATTTAAAGTAGGAACATTTCTCTTTGACAAATCTATAGGGCGATCAGGAAATTGTTTACACATATTTACGTTTTAAATACCAATTAAATTTAATGGAAAATACTATTTTTAAAATGCCATATCTGTTATCGTAGACGTAAGCAATCGTCATAGAAGATTTTTCTAGGGAAAGTATTTTCCATATGGCGATTTATTAAGTACCTTCCAGATGTAGTTATTTATTTATGATCCAGAAATTAAGGCTAAAACTTGAAATCGAGAAGCTTGAAACTTGAAATCGAGAAAATATTAAATTATAAATTTAAACTTATTCATTGTATGCCGTTGATAAAACAATTTAACCCCTAAAGGAGTACTATCCCAGGAGTACTATACTACTGCTTGTTGGATGAGTCTTTGTCCGATTATCATTTCCTTCTAAAGCAGGAGCAAATTAATCGATTTCTTGTGTATTGTTTATATAAAAAAATCACACGGTCCTGTATGCTATCAACAGTTGATATTACATACAGGACAATATTTACAATATTTACAAAAATATTTACAATTGACTCTGCCTCGAATTGAAGATTGTCTTACGCTGATTAGGAGCTGACAGAAAGTAATCGGTGTAAAGCGATTATGGCATCAACGACTTTATCGATTTTAAATTTTCTCCCTCTTCAAGAGGTTAAGCAGTATGCTTTATGGATAGAACGCTATAAACATATTTTACAAAAATCGAAGAATTATTAGAAAATCTACTTAATAATAATAATATTTGCATACTCCAATCACCACAGTAATAACTAGTTACTGATTTTTCTTCTTTCTCAACTCCATGAATTGTCTCAATATTGATTTATTTCAAAACGGAAAATCAAATTCAAAGCAAAGCATGAAATATATAAATAATTACACAGAGATAGACAAAGACGGAGAGTGTATTGCACGTTGAGTTTGGAGAGAAACAGACGGAGAGAGTACGATTGTATAAATCTTTAACCCAAATTTATCGACTAATATTGATATGTGAATGATATAATTAATCGATTTCGAGTGCATTGTTTATGTTTATTTTAATAAATTACCGAATATTGTGTGCCATTGACAGTGTTTATTTATTGATGTACAAGCTTCATACACGCTGCGACGGTCCTGACAGATAAGTGGATTTGTACGGATAAGTGGCAGACGTACAAATATAGCATTTAAGTTTATGATGATTTTAAATTAGCTCACTACTCAAAGGGTTAATAAATCTTTATTTAGAAATAATATTACAATATCAAATGACGCATCGATCCCATACATGGTTACATTTAACAGCTTAAGTTTTAGATTATGATCCTTTTCTTATTTTTTTTTTTTTTTTTGAGGTGGTTTTTAGCAATAATTTTTATAAGACCATTGCCAACCATTTTGACATGGTTTTTCATGGCTTATAAATGTTTTTAAATATGTGTTCGCTAGCCACATCCCCTGCAGATTTGAACCCAAGATAATTGAGCTGCGAGTACAGCCGCTTACCTACGGGACTTGCAATTGAATAAATAAAGAAAAAAATAAAACCCTAAACACTAAACTTAACTCTTACGCTAAAATAAAATGTATTTTGGTATTTTGTAAACGTATCTAAAATTATTATTGTGTTTGTCGTAATCGCTGAGTGTTGTTGTAAATCAATTATTGCGATGTATGATTTTTGTGTAGAAATTGTATGTTAGCTTTTGAAAGCATTCCTTTATTGGTGAAGGCTTTTTTTGCTCAAATATTTTGGTATTGCTTTGTATTTGATCTTAAACGTTCCATGAATACCAATACTTTATATTCGTTTCATTCAGATTTCAATTTGAATAACATCCCCATGAATTAATAATGATTGCATAAATCTTATATAGCCCTCAAATTTTGAATCATTTTCATTGCTTGGGTGACTTGAATGACTTTTTCTAATATTTAAAATATGTTAAACCGGCTGATCGCTTAGAAAGATGTGATATTTTGACTTTCAGTTTGAATTTTTTATTAAATTCAATAATGTAAATTTCTTGTCATGTTATATAAAGAGTAATAATACGCTAAAAATTGAAATGATTGAAATTCAAACGAAGCAAAAATTACCTATTCTATTAGTTTCGAAATTATAATAAAATGTTTGAAATAAATATCTAAATGTATATCATATAGAAAAATGATATGGATTTGTGAATAAATTGTACATTAATTAATGAATATTAATTTACTTGCAATTTTGTGGACAGGCTATAGTGTTAAGACGCTCATATAGGTATGTGGGTGGCGGTGTGGGTGCTGTTGGAGGAAGGGAGGGGGTTGACGGCCGCCATTGCAGTCCCGCCTCTATCGCCTCTACCGCCGCCTCCACAACGGCAGGCGTACCAACCGGTAACACGCCGTCATGTCGTCACCAAGACCCCCTTTTCGCCACTTCCACGAATCGACTCCAGGGTAGCCAACTCACACAACACCCCGCGCTGCCGGAAATACTAAAAAAAACACTAAAACTCTGACAGACAACGCCATTATCATATAATTCGGCGACTCTTTCTAAATAATCCCAAGTAGACAGACGGCAGCGTCTATAATTAAATTCTTACGACTCGACCCCCTATTTTTTAATGCGTATTAAAATGAACGCAATAAAATGGATACTCGTTTCTGACGAGGGAAAAATTCCATACACAACTGGAATGTAAATCGTCTTACAGAATTGTTTTTTTTTTAAATCCCCAAGGTATAAAAATAAAAAAATAAGACGCACTTGTTAAGTTCGTATTGGACTATAATCACAGATGGAGATTGGCATTCACATTGTATTTAACCGCAATGATAATACCATGCTCAATTTCGACCGACCTTCATTCTAACCCAAATTGTATTCTTGACCTACGATATTAATTGAAATTCTTCATAGACAGGTGCTTGATGAAAGTCTAGATACTATTTCAAAATAAAACATAATCTTAATAGTATCTAAATAGATCTATTTTATATTGATACATGAAAATTATCGCACATAAAATGAAATAATTATAATATGCGATTACAAAATAAAGCATATAGGTGTGATGCTATAGATAAAGATATGATATTAGAATATAGCTTGAAAAAACGCATATTGATGAAGTGATTTGCATGATGATCTATAGAAAATATGTAAATATTCTTCGAGGTTACGCCCAGTCATTTTTCCATTGTATATTTTGCAGAAAATATAAATTTATTACAAACAAGTCTTCAGCGAATATGTCTCCCATTCAAATTACAGCATGTCCTTCTTACAATTATTTTTTTGATCATGTTAAACATAAATGTTTGATCCCCTTTTATCAAAATAATTATTTTTCAATCATTTTTTCTGGATGGAATGTTCTAATGTCCTGGATAAATAAAATTCTCAGACACTACATTCAACGAATATGAAAGATTTAATATGACTTCCCAATTTAATTCCTAGGCTCTCTTATGAGGATCCTTTTTATTAATCAAACTTGAACGTTTTTCAATAGAAACGCTCATACTTTGTTAGGTTATAGCGGCCTTGTTACTAAAGCAATATCTGAAAAATTTATTGTGAATTATTCAATAGTATATGGCAAATTATCATGGAAGATTATAGCGTTGAAAAATGTATGCAAATTATTAAATTTTATTTTCAAAATCGAACCAAACGTTTCGCTAAAAAAACATTTTTACCCACGAGGCGCATTTTTGGATGAAATGATATGTGAACAAGCAAAATTGTCAGATTTGAGACAATACTAATCTACACAAGATTCATCAGCACCAAATGCATCCCGAGAAAGTCACTGTTTGGTCCGAACTTCTTTCAAAAAGCAACTTCTTGAGGCCTAAACTAAATGATATGAATACCGATGACATGTGGTTCCAACAGGACGGTGCTACGGACCACACCGCGCATGCCACGTTGGGCATTCTGCATGATTGAGGCCTTGGTTATCGGGCAATCGTGCAATTTAAAACCATAGACTTCATCATTTGGGACTGTCTTAAATCGCAAGTCTATGCGTATATTGAACGATGTTATATTCCATACTTAATACCATAAAATATTCTTTCAAATACAAAAAATGAATAGATATCTCACATACAGCTTGTTTTATTTACACTTAAAAATTGAGCTTCCTAATTTAAAAGACCCTATAGCGTGTCCCATTGGAATTTTTATGATTAAGCTGGACTTAGAGGGGGCAACTGTGTTTTTAGGTTTGAAATTATCATAAGCCATATACCGTAGTTAATTCAGTGATGTACAAACATCCATTTTCTTAATCTTGCCAAAATGATTAAAAAAGTTAATCATTTCTTCTGCAAATTTGAACCCAAGATGATTAAGTAACGAATACGATAGCTAAATTATGTGATTTTTTTTGTTTGATGGAATATTGCCATTCTAAACGAGACGGTCTAATAAATCTAAATCTTTTTTTATCTTTTATGCGCACGTTTTGTGCAAAAAATAGTCATATAAAATATTGATTATTTTTTCTATCTACTATAGTAAATATTTTGTAGATATTTGATTTCTTCATGTGCAAAATGTTAGTAGCCCGAATTCCAAGTTTTTTTTTCACATAATCAAATTCATTTCATCCGGCTATAATAAAACGGACAGTGCCAAAAATAGGCTCCAATATGTGAGACCGCGCGAATTCTTAAAAAATGGGTCTCATATTGAGATAATGTAGAAATCCACCCCCATTGAGGTTGCCTCAAGTGGAAATACGGCCCGCGGGGGTTATTCAAGTGAAAACTTGGGGTTACTCCTCAATTACGATCCATTGTTGCTATATTCCACTCCTTTTCATGTGAACGACCCTCTTTTTACTGAAACACTACGTGTATGTCAAAGTACAAAAGGGGCACCGGGATGACCGGAAAAAATCTGCCTCGCGATTGAGGGCCACATTTCATACGTCTCTCCGAGCTGGTGGCGTTTTTCGGGGCGATCGATAGCAACGGGTTAAAAAAACCCGCGGAGCTCCGCATTGCGATTAAATCAAACGTTTGGGATTTTTATAAATTTGGCAAACCGTTCATTCGATTTAAATATTTTATTCATATTCAAATACTCGAGCATTAATCGGTTGAAATTTTCGGCCAAATTTATGACAAGTAATCTTAATGTATTCAATTGCGATTTTTTAATGTGCGCGCAATTAGACAGCTATAATATTTTTAAAAAAATGATAACAATTGATCTGGCGGATCCCGTAATAAATTTACACTTATATTTAAACATGCAATACTATGCTAAATCATCATGATTATGAACCACATAAGATATTTCATCACATTTTTCATCTATCAATGACCTCTTTTAAAACGTTTTGATATAAAAATATGATATAAAATTATTTTGCCTTAAATTACATAGTCGAAATAATAAAACTGTATAATTTTCCAAGAAAATGAGAAAATTATTAGACGAATTCAAATGTTTGCAAATATTATTAGGTTCAATGAAATCATCGTTGAGTTATAATGAAAGAAACGTTTCAATTACAATGTGATTTTTATTTCAAAAATGAGCAGATTTATAGATTAAAACACATCATAGATTGCAACAAAACGATCCCAAATGAAGAAGAATAGAGTTAAAATGAAAAAATCCTACGAACTTATTGAGTGACGTTAGATTCATGGATACTGTATGAGAGTATCCAACTTAAACAGTCTTGGACCAAGGGTACAGAAGCTTTAACTGTAGCTAAACCTGGCCTACATCCAAAAAAAGTTTTGCTATGCATTTGGTGGGACTGGAAGGGGGTAGTTTATTATGAGCTACTTCAGCAAGGTGAAACGATCAATTCAACAAAATATTGTTTCCAACTAGACAATCTAAAGGATGCAATTGCCATAAAACGGCCAGAATTAGCGAACAGGCGAGGCATTGTTTTTCATCACGATAACGCTAGGCCTCATTTGTCTTTGCTCGTCAGAAATAAATTATTATCATTTGACTGGGATGTTTTACCTCATCCTCTATACTCTCCGGACATTGCCCCTTCAGATTATTATTTAGTTCTTTCATTGAAAAATTCTTTACGTGGTAAAAATTTTAATTCAAAAAATGATATAAAAATGTACCTTGATCAATATTTAGCCAACAAACCTGGGAAATTTTGGCAAGAAGGCATTATGAGGCTTCCGAAGAGATGGAAAAAGGTAATAGAACAGAATTGATAATATATTAATCAATACATTTTGATGTAATACAAATTATTGTTTATTTTTTTTTCTTAATATGAAAACGAAAGAAACTTATGAGACACCCTAATATAATGAATAGAATTCTTAAATCTAGTTTATTTAATATACGTCATTTAATCTGGAGTTAATTAGCGCAAAAATAACCAATTACATGACTATCTCTATATATTATCTCATATGATTTATTTTGAGATATATTAAGACTAAATTTGATTTATGACATTGTAAAAATTATTTTATTGCAATAAAAACGACGATAAATCTTTGTACTTTTTTAGTATTCATGAAGTGCAGCAATCTTATATTTCATTGCTGACCGCATTTTAAGTCAACTTTTTTGTTAAAAACCACTGCACACTCGTTGGACTTTATTGCAGCTCATTATATTAACACTCAATAAATCGTCTTATTAAGTGATTCTCAACATTTTTTCACAGCAAAGTAAAAATGCCACAATACTCAATAAACAGCCGGAGAGCTGCGCGTTGTTTGCAATTTGCAATGAGCAATAATTACGAGGATTAATTTGAATATTTTTTTCTCAAATTCAAACAACTTGTATGTCCGAATTTCGAAATAAATTTCACGGTTTCGAACCGTGAACATTTAAGACGGGGTAAACGTGTCGACCATGCCGTGGTCATTACTCTACGAGTTGATGACACGCCTTGGCTTTTGTGGAGTAAACCCATGATTACCGTGTATTCAGATGATCCAGGCAATCACTAGGGTCAACTTTTATACATATAAAATTATAGAAAATTATAATTTTTAACTCGAAGCACGTTATTACTAAATAAAAAACCACGAATTTGGCCGAAAAACCGTCCGAAGCCATAACAGGACGCATACGAAATATGTATGCCATCATCTTTATCGCCTTTTAAAGTCGACGCTTATGGGGAAAATCACGACTGCATACGTTATATATGTCTTCATAATATTTTATCATCATCCATGGGAATTTAAGAAAAAAATGCATTAAAAAAACCCATGAATTAATAGCGATTCGAACGATGATTTAGGACATCTTCGACGAGGATGTGTCTTTTGCAATATTTTCATAATGAGATAAAAGCATCGATAATAATGAATACCAATTCGAAATAGGCATTATTGCAATCGTTTCGTATTAAATCATTACGCCCTTTATCCATGCATATCGCGGCGCAGTCGTATTAACGATGGACTTAATCGCATTGTTTCGTCATTAGCATTTTTCTCCATGTTTTTATTATTCGCAACAAATTTATGCGTTTTTCATACAATAACTCATCGCAAAAAGACTTTGTTCAACGTTAATATAATAATTAAAAGTTTGCAATGTAACGAAATACTCATAAAACAACAATTAGTGCACGCTAACGTAAAATATTATCCTATCCGGCATGCAATATTCCAGCAACTGTTGCATATGTGATATCGTATCGGATGGTGCAAAAGATAATACAACCGAATAGTGGATAAAAATGTGATTTTTGTGTATTAACGCCTTACAATGACTATTTAACACGCGAATCGCCGGCGGGGCGAGCTCAATGACTGGTTGAAAAACAATATGAAAATTGGATCATTTTTAATATTCATACGCACGATATAAACATAATTAAATTTAAATTGTAACTGTCAATCCGCCGATAACGACGCGCTCATTTTGCTTAATTAGCTCAGAAGAACATCGAACCATTTAAATACAAAAACCATTCCTAAGCAATGTTTTCTGGGATTCAGCAATTTATCAGCAAGCAAAACAAGCCTGTTTATTTGAAAAGGATGTCTAATGCTAATTTGAAACAGCGAGTCCTCATGACGAAATAACTACCTTCGTTGATAAATTCAAACACATAACAATAGTAGTTATTAAAACCAAACTAAAACCAAATTCTCTTTAGCACTTAACGTGTTCCGAACCGAAATATACCGGTTCAATTGCAGTTTTCACATCAGAAATAACGGTTTTTACGGTTTTTTATTTAGTTTCATTTCGAAATTCTGATTAATATTAAAATCAATATTCATACACGTATAATGAAAATATATAAATATACGTATGTATGGGTCTTTCAATAGATACGCTCAAAATTTGTTAGGTTATAGCAGTCATGTTGCTAAAGAAATATCTATCAAATTTATTGTAAATTATTAAATAATATATGGCAAATTATTATAAAAGGTTTTAGCAATGAAAAATGTGTACAAGTTATCAAATTTTATTTTCAAAATTAGTGCTCCGTTAGAGAAACTTTTAGCCAAAAAAATCATTTTTAGTGACGAGGTGCATTTTTGGATTCTAACAGAATATCCCGAATATGTGCCACTAAGCAAAATTACGACAGACATTTGAACGACGTTATAATCCAAATCATAAAATATTTTTTCAAATAAAAAAAATTGAGTGAATATCTCACGCACAACTTGTTTTATTTGCATTTAAAATTTTAGCATCCTTATTGAAAGATCTCTGTATAAGCATTTTTAAGGCCATATAATACCTTTACAATATTGTATAATAATATAATAAATTATGTATAAACATAATGTGTTATCAATGGATGGTTTCATCCATGAATTATGCTGTATAATTCAAGTATCTAGTCAATGATTTGATCCCATTTCCAGGTTTAACGTTGTTTAGGCAATTTTCTCAAGCTATCGCAGATATGAACGTGCTTATTATTCATGGCTAAAATTCGGAGATAATTAAATATTAATTATTTATTAATGAATGCGGATGTATGATATTTTCATACTCGATATCATTCCATTATATACAATGCAAAGGTCAAGGTCTAGGCCTTTTCGATCGTTTTTCAAATTTCACACGTTCGTTCCACACGTAAATCGAGCCGAGCGTGTATGGCTCTATTTAGATATCTGAGCAACCCATACACGCGTCGCATTCGGACGGCGTCATTAATGCTCTTTGACTAGACGATGTGATTATTTAAGGTCTAAAAATGCATGTTACAATCAAACGATGCTCCGCTGGTAATTTTCAGACCCTGGGTCTTGGACCTCTGTATTATGTATGTTAATGAGATGTAAACTCATTACGACACGCCGACAAGCAAATTAAATTTAAAACATTTGGACCCTTTTCGTGTTGGGCTCCTTGGATTAACCGGCTCGCGGATGGTCGACTAATTCGACAAAAAACGGCGAAGATCTTGGAAAAAATTATCATTTTTTTGGACCATAGCAATTGATATCCATTCTTAGTGTAAATAAAATTAATTTTTGATACAAAATTCTCAAATGATATATTTTATCAAATATTTATTATGGAATCAGTATTTTTATAACGACATTCATCCTCTTTTCATTCATCGATCTTATCATAAATTGCAAAAAATCATTCATTATAAATTTGGACATCATCATTAATCTTCTGATCATCAATTAATTTCCATCAAAATAATCATTGTATTGAACTTGATCATCGTCAGTAAATTTAATCTTTTTACAAGATCACGTTTTTGGGTCACCTTCAATTAGGATTGTATTGGGTGACTTTCTGATTTAATTTAAATGTTTTTAATGTTGATATTATGTATTTATGATGATATGATCTTAATATAATTCTAATAATAACATTATTCAAATGATGCAGCTTCCCAGATTAAAAATCGTCGTCGCATCCCAGGATCACTTCCTCGAAGATATCTCATTATAGCACTCATTTTTCGAAGTATCTCAGACGCGTTCGTATTTTTTATGAGATTCCCGATCACGACCGCCTAGCCTAATCGAATATTCAGCCGTGATTAGGAGCAAAAAGGTCCCGGGTTACACTCCAGAACGAAACCCGCCGGGGCTATATATATAATTAGCATAATTTTACTTTCTTAAAAATTCGGATCATAGCACTAACATATTTTTTGTGGATTAAAACAGTGCGATAATAAAATATTCAGATTGAATATGTCATACAATCAAATGCAAATGTATCTATATTTATATAATGCAATTTTTATAAGATGGATATAAATTCTGAATTAAAATTAAATCATACTACTTACATCAAATGTCAGTAATAATTTCGTCCTGGAAGGACCCCTAATGCATTTTACCCCCATTAAAAATAATAGTCAAGCGGCGCTTTGCTTCTAAAACTCACTATTCTATTATTTTTGTGCCTTTCTACATTATAAAGCTATTTAATATTATAATATGATAAGCGTATGAATTATTCATAAAGCTCATTTATGCCGTCTTCAAGACAAAACGGCTTTAATACGGCGCCTAAAAAGGTAAAAAAGTCGCCAAAACTGTAATATCATTAATGCAGAGATCGACAACCTGTAATAAGCTATGGAAATTGATTAGAAACAATTTTTTTAATCAAGATTTTGCAAAAAATATCCATTAAATCATATTGTACGACCGAATTATTTTATGCATATATTTTTTGTGTATGACATTAATAACATATTCATCTATTAATAAATAGTTCTATTAGGTTCATCTAGAAAGTAGGATTTTAATGGTAAATTTTTTTGGATCCCGCGTGTTTGTCGGCCATTTTATTCCAGTCACAATAAACTCTTCCGATTGAGAAGTCGTCGCGCGCTCACGCCACCTATTTTTGGATTGTCTTTTAGATTATGGTCTATATCATCCATATACCATCACGACAGAGTCCAGAAAAGCTTTTACTTCCTGTGAAAAACGATCCAAAAATTTACGCGTGACTTGCCACGCGATTTTGACCATACAAATAACTTCTTGTAACTAAGTTTTCTGACACAATATCACCAAAGAGACTTCGAGAAGTATCAATAAATTCTTTGTGAAGGCCATCAAGTGTCTCACGGCGGTCATTTCACACTTGTTCTTCTATTTTATGCACAAATCCATCGGAAATCACTGATGATCTCCCAATCTTTGCCTTGTCGTAAGTATCAGTAAGGCCTTCTCTGAACAACCTAACCCACTTCGTGACATATTGTCGACTAATTACATCACTATCATAAACTTATACGAGCTTTCGATGGGTATTCACGGTGGTATTGTGCTACAAAATCATAAAACGGATGACTACGTAGATCTTGCATGGACGGGAGTTGGCGGAAGCGCGCGACGACCTCTCCATCGGAAAAATTTACTGTGACTAAAGAAAATGGCCAACAAGCACGCGGGGTCAAACAAACTGATCGCTAGGATCCCCCCTACACGCCAGGTGTGCCAATTTTAAAACAATTAAATTCTCCCGGCTTCAAGAGCCCTTGTAACCCGATTTTCTAGATGACCTGCACGTATGAATTGCAAAAAATAAGTTGATTTGTTGCCAAACCTTTATTTTTACTTGTAAAATGCTCGACAAATTTAATATAGATTGTCAATCTTTTTTAAATGATATCAATTCATTGTTATAAAATCACCAGTCATTTATGTAATTGTGAGACCTCGTTCAAAAAAATGTTCCATAGACCTGATCCCGTATTTTTTCTACTGTCTCCGTACAACGTATAATTTTCGGGGACAAACAATTTTTTCCACGACATCCTTCCACTTAAGTTTTTCGGGTCGAAATGACCGTCTAGCATTAACGCGAAGGTCGATCATTATAATCACATTTCGGTCCACCAGAAAAAATCTTTTTTATCCCAATTTCATTGATATCACATGGCTCCGCGACATGTGTTCGCATCCAACGAGACACATCAGCGGATTTTAGCATATCCTTTGTTGTTTCGGCCTGTTTTTATTATTGAGCGAATTTTACGGTCTGGCAGATGCAATCAATCGAGTCGCATGAAACGTTCGTTGACGCCGCAATTTGAAGCTGCATACTTTACGTACGGAGCGTCGTAAATCGAGGACTAAATTTCATCACGCATAAATGCACAGAATCAATATAATCCCTATGATGCCTTATTGGGTTTCGTAAAAACTAGCGGTCTCGAGAGTGATTCGATTCCACATATGGATCTAACTACTTGCACTTTACACGTGTAATATTCCATAAAAGCAGAAGTGTTCAACTTTTTATAATTGATGTCCGCAGGCGTTGAAAATATCTTCTTACAAGATCAAAAACACGAAATATTCTATTAGCTGTAAACAAGGAATAATATAAGAAGCGATTTTGAATCTTCTCTTTATGATATATTATTTAAAATTGATGATCCAAAAAAAAAACGAAAGTTCGAAAAGCACTGAAAATGATTCAAATAATATGCACATATCAATATGCGTAATTTGCAAATATTATTATGATCATCCGCAGATTGTTGTTTATTATAAACAATCGGCAATAATGTTTAAGAATGATTGCAATGTTAGTTTTTTTACTTTTTTCCGGTATGGTTTTTAAGCCCGATGCCGCAGATGATGATTGACTTGACCCTTTTTTACCTTGGCAGTGTAATGATGATTCTTAAAAATGTGATTAGGTCGCATTTTTGTGATGTTTCGTAACCTTCAGCTATCGACAACCATACGGAAAAACGTTTTTCATCTTGAAAATTGGACGCATTTATTCCGCAAAAACTTACATTTATAAGATCGTTTGCTTAGATTACAGTAAGACTTCGTTAAGGTGCTCCTTCGATTAACGCAGATTCGATATAACGCGATCTGCTCGAAACTTCTGATCCAAAGGTTCTCAATAAGAATAACCTATTTTAACGACGATCTTCAAGTACCGAAGCATAAATAATTCATATAGAACATATTTATTCTGAAAACGAAGTACCCAAAGAACTTGCTACAGATTTCCTTAATAAAATATAAGTCTAGTAACTATAACCGAAATCGTAGATCAAACTATCGTAATAGATCTGGTATAAACGAATTCTTATTGTATTAAGACTGAAGATGGAAATCAATGGGGTGTTAAAATGTGTATGAATTTTAATGGTAAGCAATTTTAGCATCATTTATTTAATGCTCATATCCTTTATGGCTTACAATTGTGTTCTCCACAGGAGATTCCCTTACCAAAGGGTGATTTTATTATGGTGATTACATATTGTTAGGGGATCCGAAAGTATTCAAATATTTTGAGATCTTATGTTTGAGTTTATGTATTGCATACTGCTTTTTTGAATTTGGTTTGAAATACTACAAAAGCCAGTTAAAAACTCAAAGATATGTTATGGGATAGGATACTACCGCTTTTTTAACAAGATGTGAAATGATTCCCTAAGTCCAAATTGACTATAATGAGGGTTATTTTGTGCATATGATGGGATTTAAAAAGTATAATTCATTAAGAGTTAATAAAATTGGGCGAAATTAAGAGTTTTGCATCAAAAATTAAAAAAGAAACGTCCGTATTTAACAGAAAGAATACGATACTACTTCATGTAAGCCCTCATAAAGCAAAATTGACACTGGATAAAATACAGGAATTAAACTGGAAAGTGCTACCGCATCCTTATTATTCACTGAACCTCGCCTCGACGGATTTGCATCTTTTCAGCTACACGGAGAAAGAAAAATGCAGCTGAAATAGAAATGCATTTAAAATCGTTTTTGCTTCTAAACCGGAAAGTTTTTGCAAAAAAAAGATCAAAGGACCGCCAAAGCGATGGGAAGATATGTTGAATAATAAAGGAGCTTATATTTTATAATGTCGTTTATAGATTTTTTGTTATTTTAACTTATTTTACAATGAAATTAGTTAGGTTTTTTCTCGTGGAATGATCGATTTTGAAGTGATCAATTTATAGCAGACACGTCTGCTTATAATTTTGGTTCATTTTTCCGTGATGATGATAAATTGACAACTGTCAAAGCTTGTATCAAAGGTCACAATCGTGATTATATTGATTAAAATATAATGTTCTGGATGTCCAATACGCTTCGATTGTAATTCATATGATATTAAAGCATTTGTGTCGATCTTTTCTGGCATTATGATTTTTTCGGGGGCCTCGATCAGGGGTCACCCACCCCTCCGATACCACGCCTGATCAAAATTCGCAATGCGGTTTTGACCTCCACAGACCGCCTTTGTGCGTCAGCCATCGAGCATTGTTGGCATTAAATATATCGTACAAGCATTAAAATTATTTTCAAGATTAATATTTTACGGTTTCTTCTGTGGAAGTGTGTGAGAGGAAGTGTAGAATGGTGCTGCATACGGTGGGTACTGCCGCTATAGGTCGCCTTGTATGCCGCATAACAGTCATTATACCTTAAAACAAAAAAAAAACCTATCGTGGCTTGTTGGGGCTGATATTGAAACGTGGTTTGCGCTAACTTTGCTAAGGTGAAGTGCTCGACTGTGGCCAATAATAGTTTTTAATATTCCTATATCAATTTTGGTTCAAACTTTTCCAAAAGAACATACTTTATTCATCAGAAAAATGTTATTTTTATATACGATTACAACTATACTTGACATGTATTATTAGAAAATTGACGTTTTCGCTATTATATTTCCTATTATCCAGACATAGATTTAACTAACATTAAATGTATATTACTATTATTTAAATTTTGTTATAATTACTATTTATAATTTGCAAATAATAGGCACATATTATGAAATATTGTACGTTTTAGTGTATATCTGGGAAATTTTATTGACTTTTTATGTTCGAACTGTCCAAATCTTCAAGTGTCAAAAGTTGTGATTTGTATATTAGAAAAATCGGAAAATGAAGAATCGAATGCATCAATAAATTTAAATTTGTGAATATTAAGTGCTTAATTATCTCTCCGGAAGACTCATTATGCCTTTTTGCCAAAAATTCCAGGGTTTATTGGCAAAATATTGATCAAGGTACATTTTTATATCATTTTTTGAATTAAAACTTTTACCACATAAAGAATTTTTCAATGAACGAGATAAATAATAATCTGAAGGGGCAATGTTCGGAGAGTATGGAGGATGAGGTAAAACATCCCAGTCAAATGATAATAATTTATTTCTGACGAGCAAAGACATATGAGGCCTGGCGTTATCGTGATGAAAAACAACACCTCGTTTGTTCGCTGATTCTGGTCGTTTTCTGGCAATTGCATCATTTAGATTGTCTAGTTGGAAACAAAATTTTGTTGAATTGATCGTTTCATCTTGCTGAAGTAGTTTATAATAAATTATCCCCTTCTGGTCCCACCAAATGTATAACAAAACTTTTTTTGGATGTAGGCCAGGTTTAGCTCTCATAGAGTATCCAACTTTCATCTCCAGTGACAAATCTCTTAATAAAAGGTTGGCTATTATGTCGTTGGAGAAGAAGATCGCATGTTGAAATACGCTGAAATTTATTTGAGTCATGTTCATGAGGAAGCCACACATCTGAACGATTGATGTAGCCCAATTTCGTCAGATGATTATGGACGGATGTTCGTGGAATTTCTAACTTGTTGGCTATTTCGCGAACAGTATATCGCGGGTTTTCTTCAACCATGGCTATGATTAGATCTGTGTTCATTTGCGAAAGACACTTATGGTCCAACCTAATATATCCGATCAAAGATCTCGATCGTGCTTTAATCTAATTCCTTGGATCCGAAAAAATTTATAAAATATGTCAGGACTATCCAATGATCATCATTAGATCTTATCTAAATTTTCAACATATTAGATCATCCTGAAATAAATCCATTATTTACACTTGTATACAGAAATGGATACACGCTGAACATATTTGACATTTTTTGAGGACAACCCTGTAATTTTGATAAAGATATGTTCGATCTTTATTGAATCAGGTCTTCATCAATCAATTGAGCAATTATGACAGAAGTATAATAAATAAGAATAAAATAAAATAATGGATTACTTTCGGGATAGCCTAATATTATGCCTTATTTTCACGTAGCTCCAAGGAAACATAAATTCTTTTAACTTACAAATTGAAGATAACTTAAATCAATTAAATCTTCCAGAAATATATCAATAAAATGTACTGAAATAAACTGTAGGAAGAAGCTTTTGTATGCAAGATTTTTCATATTCGATATTTAAAAAGTTCAGTTTTATCAAACCGAAGTTATTTTATACGCTTACAAGTCTTAAATTCAAATACGATGATCTTTCAGTTTGTTCAATTTTGATCTGATGTCTTGATGTACATGATTTTCTTATCATATGCAAAGTGTAAATCCTCAATATATAATGTCGAAGTCTTCATGTCTTCAGATTTTCAATGAATTTATGTAGAATAATGATGTTTTGGAGCTGGAAACAGTGACTGAAAAGTCGACTGCATGTTCTATCGAGCTGATTTTTTTCATGCTGTATCTTCACTCCCACGTGGAGGAGTTGTATGGGTAACAGTACCACTTACCCTGCGTTGTCGGCGGCGTCTTGCCCTCGCATGCCCGTTCGCGTTTATAGATGAAAATTATAAGTTTGGCGTTGTAGGTAGATTGTGAAGTGTGCGATTGGGCATGCTTCGGGCTCGACTTGGTTCTGGCTTGGGCGGAGTTACCAGCCATGGCCATGGGAGGGGAACTCGCTCCGAAGATGGGTGCGACTGATACCGCCGAAACCTACCTACGACATACCTTTCGATTCATACTTACACGCCATCCAACATTTTCTCGTGCCTGGGTCTGATTTGACACCCAATTATGTGCTAAAGACAAACAAATCATCCGATTGTCACTTGGATATCGCCGGGAAATTTATATTGGCAAGTTACCTCATGGAAATTACTCGATAACATCACCCGAAGTCCCGGTTGAACTCTTTAAAATAAAGGACAAAATAGCACAAGATTTATAAATTGCCGAATGAAAAATCCCTCAAATAAATATCTACCATTAAATTTGAATTAATTATTATTCCATTGCCTGTGATTCATTTTTGAATTTGAATCCATTTTGGATATTAACTTGATGCTTCTTGGATGGAATTTCGGGAGTCTCAGCTTGAAGTACATAATACCAGGAAATAAATTGAAATCTGGGAGTCCTCTATATCAATAAGTATTGATTTTATAGGACAATTAACAAGATGAATAAAGAGTAAAATTACAGTATTATTACATGAATACAATCATACAAATTCTGCATAAGATTGATGAAGGCCACACATTATATCAATACAACAAATTATCGATTTCGTTCCATAAAAAATAACGGTTTTACCGGTCCAAAGCCCTGCTAGACACCGATAATGAGTTTACTGAGATAAAAATCATCTTAAAACTGAGAGTATCAGTTACTAATAAGTTGAGATTTAGTTTACATGCGGAAAATATCTGTGAAAAAATATGCAAAATAATAGGTTGTACTTTTAAATATAACCAGCAAATAATTAGCTTATTACATCGCATAGCATATTTGCTACATAATTAAAATTCAATCAAAAAACTATATTACTTCAATGCAGTTGATTTTCTTTAACAGCATATTCACAATTAGTCGAAGGCTTTCATTAAAATTGCAAACAACGAGGTGACTTGCAATTTCAATAATCCTTGACCTGCAATGCATGTGCTTTATAAAACCCCAAACCAGATGTTAAATATGTATCCTGAATCGATTTTCATATAAGATGATGCTGAATCAATTAGACTTTATCATATATAGATTATTTCATTATGCTTGAATATTTTGGGTTCTAGATCCTTGGAGATCCAAGAGATCCTCATTTTTATGCATCATTGGGAATTTAAATATCAGTGAATTCCCAGTGGGTATATTAATGTCTTCTCAATTAAAAAATATGTATTCAATGCGAAAAATTGGCAGAACAACTGACATATATTAAAATAATTGCATTTTTGTTATCATTATGGCATTGGTAAAAATAATGAATACTATACGATCGTAGTAGCACGAAATTCATTTAAATCTGAAATATTATGAATGAAAATGAATACGTACATGAAAATTAAATAATACGACCGAAAGTTTTGTACACATAATTTGAATAATTGGATAATTTGAAAATAGTGCCTCACGCTTGAGGTGCATTTAAGTACAGTGTGTACATATGCCAAAATCACACGAGCCAATTTATCTTTCATGCAATTTATTATTTCATTTAAGGATACACACGATGATCTCATGGAAATGAAATGTAATTATGATGTTTAAATCGGGAAATATTCTCGGAAATGCATCGCCACTGGAGTCTACGTACACGGAAAATATTTTGCGACGGTCTGTACCATGCGAAGAATGCGAGGGTAGAAAAAAATGTGCACATCAAAGATTGCTGCGATATTTTCCTCGTGTCAGGCCATCGTCCAAAGAGCATCCTCGTCCTGTAATCGATCGGTTTCGAGCAATAATTAATACGTGAATATTATATGCGGGATATGTAATTTCGACTAGGATCAACTTGTTCCCGAATGCTTCGAAATAGGCTGTGTAAATCGATTAGGTTCACATGAAAATAAAACCATTAAACGCTTATAATTGGCCACCCTCCACGGCCATCTTGGTAACATGGCCGACCCTCGCCCTTCGTTCTTTCTTGTTGTGGCGTAGATGGCTTTTTGGCGGCATTTTATTTTTCATATTTTTTTACCATCCTACGCCGTACGTTTATTACCATCGGAAAGGCATTAACATTTTTTTAACCATGAGAAGGACGCTTTTAAATTTGTACCCCAACGCCAGCGTAGAAAATAAGGAATACAACTTTATTAACAACGATTATGATATAACAATTTCTTCAAGCATTCGATTGCTAATTATTAGAGTGTCTCATAAGTTTCTTTCGTTTTCATATTAAGAAAAAAATAAACAATAATTTGTTTTATATCAAAATTTATTCAATAATATTTGATCCATTCTGTTCTATTACCTTTCTCAAACTCTCCGAAAGCCTCATAATGCCTTCTTGCCAAAATTTCCCAAGTTTGTTGGCAAAATATTGATCAAGGTACATTTTTATATCATTTTTTGAATTAAAATTTTTACCACGTAAAGAATTTTTCAATGAAAGAAATAAATAATAATCTGAAGGGGCAATATCTGGAGAGTATGGAGGATGAGGTAAAACATCCCAGTCAAATGATAATAATTTATTTCTGACGAACAAAAACGTATGAGGCCTGGCGTTATCGTGATGAAAAACAACACCTCGTCTGTTCGCTAATTCTGGCTGTTTTTTGGCAATTGCATCATTTAGATTGTCTAGTTGGAAACAATATTTTGTTGAATTGATCATTTCATCTTGCTGAAGTAGTTCATAACAAATTACCCCCTTCTGATCCCACCAAATGTATAACAAAACTTTTTTTGGATGTAGGCCAGGTTTAGCTACAGTTAAAGCTTCCGTACCCTTGGTCCAATACCGTTTACGTTGGATATTCTCATAGAGTATCCAACGTTCATCTCCAGTGACAAGTCTCTTCATAAAAGGTTGATTATTATGTCGTTGGAGAAGAAGATCGCATCAATTCATGAAGAAGCCACACATCTGAACGATTGATGTAGCCCAATTTGTCAGATGATTATGGACAGATGTTCGTGGAATTTCTAACTTGTTAGCTATTTCGCGAACAGTATATCGTGGGTTTTCTTCAACTATGACTATGATTAGATCTGTGTTCGTTTGCGAAAGAAACTTATGGGACAACCTAATACTTTTGTAAAGTTCATGATAAATTTATTTGTAGTTATGAATGATTTTACTTGGAATTCATATCATTTAATACAAATAATATGGAAGAGTTTTATGTGTTTTTGGTTAATTCTGTGTCAAAAGTCTTCAAAGCAAATCTATGCAAATTCAGGCTGTCATTCTGCAATGTAGGATTTAATAATCACCCACCCGAGGTTTGAAGCTTCTCTCCACTCTTTTCAGAATATCGAGAGATATATTGTCGATAGCAGGTTAAATATCAAACCTCAGTTTAGCCAAAATCTTCGGACGATCGTTGTAAATTAAAGATTTTAGGGAATACAACCCACAGGCGCTATATTAAAGTGATTCCTGAATGTTGCGTGATGATGCTTAAGAACGCTTGGAAAGTACGCCTCTAAGGCGAACGCGCGCTCCTCCTACGTCTATTGTATGATCGTTATTAAACATACAAAACAAAAAAATAGGATTTGTTCTTTCAATTGAGCGTCATTTAAATATTCTCAAAATAATTGTTGCTTCAGGGCGTGTGTTTTAAATAAGGAAGTTTCCCTGCGCCCTTTTGCATGAAACGATCTTAAAATATTTTTTTACACATCCATATAAAATCCATATAAAAATCTTTTCCTTAAGCTAATATTGAAATATAATTTCCAACGTTTTGTTAACGATTTTGGCAAATTCAAAAAAATATGGCCGTTAATTATGTACGCAAAAAAGAGCGATAGCGCATTATTACGGATCTGTTGTTAATGTCAATAATTAGAATTAGTGTTTGATTATAGTTTTGCGTCTTGGAATAATATAAATATATTTGTATAAATTAATCTCATACATATGCGATTGAATTTGCATCCAAAGTGCCGCCCATTGACGGGTTAACCTAAGCATATTATTAAAGGCGCGTAAGGGACGATGTAATTTATTTTTTAAAATTAAAAACTGTACGCCGGCTTGTTCCTTTTTCGAATTTAAATTTGGTCTCAACCTCGAAATTGACGTGCTGATACCGTACAGCCTTCCGAGAATGTAATTTCAGAGTTTGACAGCTGTCACGCTTTTAGGACGACGTAAAAAGAGAGAAAGTGGACTGGATACATACATTTATAATGCGTTTTTTAGGAGTGGGCTGGATGGAAAAGTATCCGAATTCATATATTCGCGATTATATTTATATTCCATTAAAGTTTATGTGGTAAATGTGTGGCCTAAGTATACTGTTGGCGGTCGTTATTTCGCTTTACTGCCACCGACCACGTCCCGTTTTCGCATTTTTTTGCCATACGGGATGAAAACTCCAAAAATTCCATATCGACCTTCGCCGCTTAAGAGCGCGCTTTGTAATTTACGCAATTACAATAAAATTTTAATGAAGTGGTTAAAATCACCACCTGAAGAAGTTCACACAATTGCACGTTTCGAAACCGTGACATTAACTTTTGATGCCGTAACGCGAAACCACGGTCGTTGAAATTGAGACACTGTATAATTACACGAATACCTAAAATAATTACTAGTTGAGCTCGTTTTTCATCAAAATGGGCCGTAATCCGAATCCGACTGAAAAATCACTGTCACAGCCATACAAATGTGATATTCGATATGGCGAATTTGAATCGACAAAAAATTAGCACCGTAACGAGACGTACTTTTTGATATAAAATTGATTGAAATCGGATTTAAAAAGGAGTCTCTTCAAAATCGTGTGAGCCCTTAGACCTTATGTAGCTGACGATTCAAATTTATTGTATGAGTAAATCATTGGTTTACAGTATATTCAATAAATGTATGAATTATATACCGTATTTGTAAAGATGACTATCATCATTTCATGTTTACAGGCAATCCACTGCAGAAGTAGTACTTTTCCAATATCCATACAAGGATATGGATCACAACCATGCCCTTTAACCTTATTGACCACCAAGGTGAACATGTTGAAACCACTTTTGTGGTTGTCTTGATTTTAATGAATGATGAAAAACTACTTGTATTGTAGATATCAATTATATGAGCTTTTTCGAGTGTACAAAGTCTAACAACAAACGGAAGATTGTTTAGTGATTTATTCTTTCTTGTTTGATTGCGCAAATGTGTAAGCAAAATGTACAAAATGTATCCAAAAATGACGTAGTATTATTTTGATTTAATATGCCCTGCCCAATTGTATTAATTGTCACAGTATTTACTTTTTTGCTTTAATAGAAGCATGAAAAATCCCGGCTTTTCCTACGGTTCAAATTTTGGACTAATTTTTTCTCGGAAATGAGTGGTTGCAATTCTGAGAATTAGAATATTTCGCTGGATTTCTGAGAATTGAACACATTGGAATTCTTAGAATTAGAAAAAATTCGAAAAGGGGCCGTTGCTTCCTTTTGGAATAAGGATTTTTTTTTATATGCATGTGGGGAAAATCTCTAGAAAATCACCTATTGAAATAATCTATATCCGATATCGGATCTTCAGAAGACATCTTGAGTAGAAAAATATTAACCCTTTGCGGACGTATTAAATTTGGACATGTCGAAATTAATTTCCATTAACGAGCACTGATAAATAACATGCAAGATTATGAAGGATAAACAAGATTTATCAATTCTTTATTAACCTTAGGCGTATGTTTAGACCAGCGGTTCTTAAGCTGGAGTCCGTGAATCCCTGGGGGTCCGCGAAGCCATTACCAGGGGTCTGCGAAAATATAAAAATACATTTATCTATACTTGAACAAGATATTTTCGTGGAATTATTTACAGAAAACATCATAAGAAGATCTTTCTTGGTCAAGAAATGTTTGTTTGTTTGAAAAATTAAGGCAGAAGGGTTGGGATAGGGTCCGCCAAAAAAATTTGAGGGGGTCCTCGAAAGAAATTTTGCTCAAGACGGGGTCTGAAATTATATTTTCCATTGTGTGATATCTTTGAAAGCAGTCTCCCATATGCAGCCCTGGTTTTCAACAAATGATACCTGAGGTATACCCTGTTTTTTTGGATCTGATAAATTAAACACTTATGTGATTTATAAAGTTGTGCAGGATCGCTTGAGTGTTTTGCAATAACAATAATTTCGTCACTCAAACATAGATCATCTGATTTCTAAAAATGCATATTTAAATAATCATATTCTTATTTAGCCATGTAGAATGACAAATTACAATATGAAATATCTTTTCGCCAATAGAGGAAGAAATACAGTGATGCCAGACCAAAGGTTACCAAATTCACTGCATTATAGCTTTCAATCCGTTAATAATATCTATCTATTTTTTTAAATTTAACATCATTTTATCATCGTTTAATGTTTACTAATTAATAACATCCTGAATTGATTGGAATCTCCCTGGAAAATGATTCTAAAGCATGAATTTATGAAAAAAAGCTCAAAAAAGCCATTTATTTTTCTAAAACAGTATCACATACTAGCTTAATTTCGCTATTCATTCATGTTATGATCGCTTAAAACACTAAAAGCTGTTTCATTTGAATAAGCTATGATTTTTAGATTATATTTAGAAATTGAAGATGAATCGATCAAATTGATGATTATAGATTACCGTCGTACATAACGCATCTCGTTTTTGCGATAGAATATATTATATTTACGCCAAAATCATTATAGCATGTATAATCTTCTTAATTGAAATGTGATTGTCGACCATACAATTACTGTGGGACTCAAAACCAGTATATGAGAACCCGAAGCCGTTCGTTTAACTACACGTCCATGACAGGTGCATCTACATATAATAATCCTATGGATATTTATTCAATAATGGAAATATGTGGAGATTGAACCCTTGGCTAATAAAATAAAATGATGAAGATGATCAATTTTAAATTGCCGGTGTTAAGTCTTTGAATTTCGGGAATTGCTAAATGATTGCATGAAAATATCTACCCTGACGTTGTTGAATTTCGAATGCATTTTGAGGAGCGCTTTGGTTGAAATTCCATCGTACGATCAAATACATTGTGAAATTGATATTAAATTAGCCGTAATACGTCTCCATCGTGGATTACAGGTTTTAATACATCCGCTTGTCAACATCTTGAAGTATTTACGGTCATTCGCGTGCAGCGAAGAAGTCATAACAGTTAGCTGCCATGTAAATAATTGTTGTCAAAAATTCATTCATCCCTTTGATTCTCATTCCAGGCTAATATAGGCCTTCGAGAAATGATAAATGGCGGCCTTTCAACGAATAGGATCGGAGCCCACTTAATGGTAAGGCTATACTCCTATTTATTAGCGGAATCCATCAATTCATCATGAAGCCAATTTCTTGTGAGAAACGCCCCGGTGGCGACAGATGTGGTTGACAGAAAATTACTGGATTTATTAATTTTGGAACAAATGATATTTTAAAAACGAAATTGTAGGCCTGCTCGACACGCGCCATTTATAATTCACGGATCTCATAAAGTACAACCGTCAATATGGCCGGCGTAGAGAGAAACACTTACTTTATTTCCTCGGCGGAGCTTCAATTTTTAATTTTTTAATAGCCTTTAAATAACTGGATTGATATATCATCCATGGTAAAATATTTTTACAACCCTATTCTTACAGAACCTGGGAAATTGAGCTTAATTCGATGGATATTCGAATCAAAATTTGGCGGCACAATGGTCCACGTATCGTCTTAATCAATACATGTCATATAGAAAAATCTTTTTTTAAAGCAGATTATGCTAATAAATGAACCGATAAAGAGTAGTGTGTTATTAGTTAACTTATTCCGGTTCGTTCACATGAAAACCCGTGTATCGCGTGGCGATTTCACAAGGCAATTCATGCGAAAATACGAATTTTTGTTATTTGAACTTTTGACGCACAAAAATAATATATAAATATTTCAAAATTCATATTATTTCATTGAAATATGATGTTGTATACATTCAAAATTTTACTAAACTATTGCAATTATGAACATTTTTTTTTAAAATTGTAAAATTCCATAATTTTGACACACGCTTTCGTTCCATATCAAATTCATTTCATAATATTTGATCACATTTATACGTACACTACAGGTTGAAACCCACTATTATTTAATATGTATGCATGTGCAGTAAATGTTTGCAAAATCGCTTTAAAAAAATTGTTTCAATCCACCAGTTAGCTTAAGAATTAAACTGATTTTAACAAAATAAGAGACATTTCACAAATTACACATTATGCGAAGCATAGCGATTTGGAATGTGTTAATGTTAAATTTGCATATGCAATCAATATTTTGACGTTCATCCGATCGGTTCCTCAATAAATAACGCTATAAAATAAATGGTAATCCTTATTTTTGTCCGTCGTACATTTAACAACAGCAACATCCGCAATAAAAAATATTCATACGACATCTGGTGATCATCATCATCATACATTATAATTGGGTTATATTAAATTTGATCCATATAAAAGCATATTTTTTGTAAATATATCATATATGAGAGCACTTAAAACCCACACATATTTCCTGTTTATCTCCTAAATCAGGTCGTCTGGGAGGAATGCCTAAAATAATCACAAATAAAATTATTACGACAAACGTATTTCTATTCAGAAACAATCAGATTTACATCAATTGTATGGTGAAATTCTATAAAAGCCGCTAAAATCTTCGTTTGGATGTAATCCATTGAATTTAATATTAAGGTGTCCCATAAGTTTCTTTCGTTTTCATATTAAGAAAAAAATAAACAATAATTTGTATTACATCAAAATTCATTGAATAATATATGATCCATTCTGTTCTATTACCTTTCTCCATCTTTCCGGAAGCCTCATAATGCCTTTTTTGCCAAAATTTCCAGGTTTTATTGGCAAAATATTGATCAAGGTACATTTTTATATCATTTTTTGAATTAAATTTTTTACCACGTAAAGAATTTTTCAATGAAAGAAATAAATAATAATTTGAAGGGGCAATGTCCGAAGAATATGGAGGATGAGCTAAAACATCCCAGTCAAATGATAATAATTTATTTCTGACAAGCAAAGACACATGAGGCCTGCTCACAATAAACTACCCTCTTTCAGTCCCACCAAATGCATAGCAAACTGTTTTTGGATGTAGGCCAGGTTTAGCTACAGTTAAAGCTTCTGTACCCTTAGTTCAAGACCGTTTGCGTTGGAAATTCTCATAGGGTATCCAACTTTCATCTCCAGTGACAAGTCTCTTCAAAAAAGGTTGGCTATTATGTCGTTGGAGAAGATCGCGTGTTGAAATACGCTGAAGTTTATTTGAGTCAGTCAGTTCATGAGGAAGCCACACATCTGAACGATTGATGTAGCCCAATTTTGTCAGATGATTATGGACGGATGTTCGTGGCATTTCTAACTTGTTAGCTATTTCGCGAACAGTATATCGCGGGTTTTCTTCAACCATGGCTATGATTAGATCTGTGTTCATTTGCGAAAGAGACTTATGGGACAGCCCAATACATCTGATGGATCATCAAGTTTTAATATGAAAATTTGTGCAAATGTTGCAATATTCCATTTGTTTGCTTTGTGAAGCAAATCGTATAATAATTATCTTCATCATTAGCATTCGAGCCGTTTAAAATATCAATGAGTATATTACACTGTCTGTGGTATGATAATTTAATTCTAATGGATGTGAGTTAATCGATTTTCTATAAAGTAATGATACTTTTGTGTTCACCCGAATGGCAGAAGATAATCATTGTTGATTATTTACCGTTTCGCTGATAAAGCAGAATATCAGCCGTCTGAGTTTAATTTTCTGGCTGAATTTGCTGGATGGCGTCTTTATGTTGACTTTGCGGGCATCAATCAAGATCTGAGATTTAAGATAGCTCTAAAGGAAGAAGTCTAAAGGCGTTAAATTGCATGATCTCGATGACCAGCTCATATCACCAGACCTCAAATTGCTTGTGTAGAATGTCCATCGTCGCATGCGCTTTGTCGCTAAAGATGATTTTATTGGCTAAATATTTCATTGTTCACCGCTTCATCCTTCTATGATAATTTGCCATACACTATTCAATAAATCACAGTAAATTTGACAGATTTTGCTATAATAACATGGCCGCTATAACCTAAAAAATATTGAGCGTATCTATTGAAATATCTGTAGTTAGATTGTTATTTTAATTATTAATGAATAGATCAATAATTTCGACTTCAAAATTATGCAAGATTAATCTGTTTGATGGCTACCAGATTAAAGTGGAATTGCATAAATATGCCGATGTAAATATTGATTTATATCAATAATTAAAATTTTGTATTTTGAATCTATAAATTTAAGATGGCCGTCGATGAGGGCAGTCCGCCATCGAATAATGGCCGCTGCTCCGTTATGCCGCTCGGTCTGGATCGATTGATTTTTATCGATCCACATATGGGTTCGGCCATGAGGCTTAATGGGAAAATCTCCAGGCTTTATGGGAAAAATGTGTTATAAAAAAGCGGCACCGTAACATATCGGGCGTCCATGTTGTTTCTCTTCTGACAGCGTAATTACATGGGCGAGCACCGCGGCTACGTATGTGAGCGGCGTTTGATAAATTTCCACCGCATGTTAATTCAGACCTCACCTGTGTAATTTAGTGAGGTTGGTGAGGTTGGTGAGGTACCTCGACAACACTGAACACTCCCCTCGACGAGGCCTTTGCGCATGCACACGCACACCATACCAGCCTCCACGTGTACACGTGCCCAGACAAACAGCCCTCCCACCTCCACCCGTTTCGGGCAATGATCTTAAGCTCAAGTTTGAGTACCACTGAAGACGATTTCCCGCTGAATTTGGAGAACTAAGATATCAGTCATGATTTTCACTGCATCGATCCAAGCATCCCATTAGAATTCATTCAAACATCTTAAATATTGTCATCAATTGCAAGCAGAGAGCACAATGAAAATATCAATATTGTAAAAATATTGATCAAGCGTTAATAGTATAGGATATTGCATCAAGAGTATCAAATCCCGATATTAAAAATCGGCTCTAAAAATTCAATAGTATGTAATTAAATATTTTTTAAACGCATAAGGATCGACTGTCATAACTCATTGACTTGTAAATATTTTCGGGGATCGATTGCATTCTGAAATACATGCTTATTATTGCTTTTCCAAATGATCATCATCAATTTAATACGTGCTTTTGGCTTTGATTTTATTATTTTTTTAATTTTATGGCACGCCACTAATATTATAAAGAAGAGCGATAATTTATGTAATAATAAAGTTTGGCACGGATCTGTATTCATATGACGAACGCATCACAACGCCAACGCTTCCCAAACGTTTGGGTTTGCTTGATGTTTGACTCGAATATCAAACAGTTTGTGAGTCCGAAATGCCTTTTATATAAGATGCATAAGTTATAGCAGCCATTCTATTATAGCAACATTTGTCAATTTTATTGCAAACTAGTGATTACTGCGTACACAAACAATATTTTTACTATGCCTATGTTATTATCGCAAATGTAAACAATAAGTTGACAAAGTTATATTGTAATCGATTGAACGGCATGGCAGCGCATTACATACGAACAAAGATATATTCATTTATATATATTAGATTATTTGATAGTATATGACAAATCACTATGAAAGACTATAGTATTAAACGATGTGTGCAAATCATCAAATTTTCATTTCAAAACAAGGCCATGTTCGAGAAAAGACGAGACTTATTTTTGGATGAATGGATGTGTGAACAAGCAAAATTATCGGATTGGGAGATTACGAACAAATTCTTGTGCTCTAAACTGAATGCATATCATGACACCGACGACATGTCATTCCAATAAGATGGCGCTACCTTTCACACAGCGCATGCCACGATGGACATTCTGCACAAGCGATTTGAGGATATGATTATCTCACACGGTGGCGATGTAAACTGTCCACTAAAATCATATGATTTAATGCCTTTATAAAGATAATAAGGTGCATATTTTTTAAATTAAATTCACGGTGCTCATACTTTTCGCATGGGCTAATAGCATTATTTTTTATTAGGAAGATTTCGGAAGAAATATTCCAAGAATACTTAAATGTGCCTGTTTAGATGGATTGTTTGGTCGATTTGTGTTCAAGATAATTTATGCAATTAAGCAAAGGGGATGTTCTTTATTTGGAATACCTGTCATGTTTATATGACAATTATGATAGGCCTTTTAAATGGAAAATTGTTCCAAAGATTAACAAAATGAGACTATTATGGAGGCCTGCTGAGTTAAATAAGTGGCGAAATATTCACCCCATTTTAGATGTCTGGAAGCCTCAATGAAAGTATTGTATGCGTCCATGGTGAATATTTGGGGTGGAGGAAAATATTCCTTTATATATCGTCTGTAAAATTTTCCAACATATTATTTTGTCATTTAATCGATAATAATGATCGGATATTCCATATGATAATTAATCAAATCAGGCATGTAATTATTAAATAGATTAATTAATTTATGACAGTTTGGCAATCGTAAAGCACAATCAATATGGGTTTGGTGAGCTTTTCTCTCACTCGTATTAAATATATTGAAAGACGCAACATGACAACAGTCACTACATTATCTGCTATCTCTTTACCTCTTATGACTATTTCAATAGATTCATATTACACTAAAAACTCATCCAATATTATCTTTTTTCTCTTTCCCACCGCCGGGAAAAACGCTCTGTATTGTTGCGCGAAAGAGACAACAGTAGTGCTTTATGTATGCTTGTATGTTACTAACCCACGCGTTTCTTAATGCCGCTTGCACAAACACAAATAGTACGTTCGCATCTAATGGGCTTTAAATCTTCAATTATTTTATTGAAAAACAAAAATTAAAAAAACCAACATGATTAAAATATATATATATATATATAATATAGATCCTCTTATTTCAAAAATAAAAATCCACCTTCAAAGCGTTTAACTTATTAGTATGTGAAAGACATTTCATTTTTGAATTAAAATTTTCCCAGATCAAATTGAATGATCAAAAAATCATTATTTTAGCATTGTATATGTTAAATAAAATAATACGAACTAGATCGTTATAGCAAAAATAATAATTACTATTTGCTTTTTTCCACACATCAGAGCATCAGATAACTTGAAAATTTAAATATGACTCAAAGAGATGTTCTATAGTTATAATTAATTGTAACATCGGCATGCTTTTAATATACTACAGAACATCAAATAAAAACCACACGAATTGATGCGTTTAAAAAGTAATGCATCCAAATTTTTACAAATGCAACGATACGCCATAGCGTGATCTAACCTACTGGATTTAATTGAAGGGAGTGTCTGCTTTAAAATGTGCTCTTTAAAAACTGTCTCCAAGTTATCAGAGTCAGGACGTGCATTCCCGTGAATCTCTTTTTTAAACACTATAGCACGGTGGAATTGAACATTCTATAGAACGCTATTATATTTTGCGTTAAACTTGGGAAGTCTGCCACCGAAACATTTTTATTAATTCAGCACGCCTTAGGGAGTGATTGTTATCCATATCATAAGTTCTTCGATGACACAAATCGTTCAAGGAAGGCCGAGAGGAGGTCGCCGATGAACCCCGCAGTGGACGTCCATCAACCTTCAGAATAGATGAAAATATGACGCGTGGGTCTGATGAGAAGGCCTTCCAGGTCTGGCAACACCGCCTCCAGAAGCTATTTTGAAGATTTTTGACTAATTGAACAAATGTGTTCAATACATGATTTTTTATAAATTTGAACGCATTGCTATATTTGAAATGCTTAAAATTTGTATTGTTCTCTGTTATCTGTTATTTGACTTTGTATTTTAATAATTTTTATTTTATTTGAGTCAAATGTATAATCATTAGGGGAAATTATTGGTGTATGTAAATGTTAAACTGTCGCATTATTATTTGAAGCATACGAACACTTTTAAGCATTTTAAAATAATTTATTTTAAGCACATAATAGTCATATTTCATATAAATAGTTTTCACTGTATAACCAGCGTATAATGATCGCAGTATAATACATTGTTATTATGGCGAGCAATATTATTGCTTTCAAATTTATAATAATGATATTTACAATAATAATGCGTTATTATATGTGCCAACCGTGCGCGATCAAATTATATACCACATCTCCGAACCATTTTTTTCGGGCCGACATTAAAAACTATTACGAATAGAACAATAGTAGGTTGAATAGTGAACAGAGCCATCTCACTGTGAGTAGACTCCCCACTAATAATTGCCCGAAAATTTACGGTACATTTATTTTACAAGTGTTTTTTGGGCATAATTATTTATTACTTGTTCAATTGAGCAAATCATTATGTTTAAGCGGCAATTTGTCGTTTTTTCTTCAATAAATAAATAATTTGACGAGTATTGATTTATGAACCAAAATTAGCGTAATATTCAATGAGTGTTTGTTTATATAATTCACGTCGTCCATACGATAAAGATCGTGTTTTCTCCACTCTTCGCTCGTAATTGCCACTGAGATATGTTCCGAACACGCTTTTCTTCCTCTATTTGATTATTCAAAATACCGACATTACAAGTGATTAGTGCTAAGTGTGTGGATATCATACAAAACACTCCGGTCGCCTCTGTTCTAAACGTATGGAAATTGACTCATTCTGCCCATCAAGATACTATAATGCCCAGATAAAGAAAGCTCCCGCTTCGTTCTTGTTTTTTTTTTATTTCGCCTATAGTAAATACCGTGCGAATAAATTCTCGCTCGTCATATCGGGTAATTAATAAGTGTTGGTCGGCGCATATGAATTACGGATTTCATCGAGAATATTAAGAGTAATTTCGAATTGTTACAGCAAATTAAGTTTGAAAACAGATTAAAGAAACCGGTCCGGGTGTTGAGAGGCAATGACGGTCATGTGCTGTTAAATATTGGCCGAGGATAGACAAATTGAGCAGAATCCTTCGTATTGAAACAAACGAATCAGTGTTGGTGTGGTAACCCAATCCACACAATATTAAATCTTGGTTCAGCTCAATGAGCTTAAATGTAAACCTCATATAAAGAGCGCTGGACACATATTTATTGGACTGGACAGTCCAATTCTACCTAAAGTATCTACCCTTATTATTTCAAATTTGGACACGATATCGTCTCGGATGTAAATGCGATCACAATTTTATGACTATTTTTAAATCATAAAAATGGAAATAAATTAATGCCAATTTTACAATACATACAAAGTAGCTCCAAAGATTGATGATTTAAAGGCTATAAATTTTAAACATATGGATGTTGCACAGCCATTGTAGTTATTTTTATGTCAGTTTTATTATAATATAATGATATAAGGTTTTCTTTTACGTTTGCGCTTACAAAGCTTCACTCGAGATCTCAAGATAAACATAATTTTTGCTTTTTGTGGGATTTTTCAATCTTAAGTTTAATCTTATTAAAATATAATTATGTTTCATAAATTCTAACTAGAATATTTTGCAAAGATCAAGGACGTATTAGGGATAAGATAACCAACTTTTTCTGAGACAATTCAGATACATATTGACTAAAAACTGATATTAGATTAAAAAAAAATAAAAAAAAATAAAAATATATATATATATGCATTTGCAATAAGAATCTGATAAGATTTGTTTAGTTTCTACATTTTATTACTAAAAAATACCTACATTTTGAATTCTATAACTACATTCCATTTTCATTGTTGTAAAAATCAATCAAGAATGAATATTAGAACATCTTACAATAAGTAATCATGATTTTAAAATAGAATTTTATTATCATTTTTAGTTCTATTAAAGGATTACATAAGTTGCAAAACGTAAAAAAAGCATATTTTATGTATTATTTTTTTTAACATTATAAAAGAAATATTTTATTTAATATTAAAAGCATATGAAATAGCATAAATTAAGCAATACTTTATAAAATTATCATTTAAAAATTTTGCAAATTCAGCCGTTTAATCATGGTTTTTAGATACCTCTAAAAAAATATCCTCGCGCTGAACAAGATAACTCATGATAGCTTTATATTACATCAAAAATCTATATATTGTTCGTCAGTAGGTGAATACAGCTCGCGATTGAATGACGAATTCGAAAAAATATATGAAATTTGAATTTTTGGCACAGTTGTATACAAAAAAGTACGATTTTGGGTAAAATCCACAACATGTTTTGCATTGTAAAATAAGTTGTGATTAAAGAAAATTTTAAAAAACCTTCGTTCAGTCACTTGTAAATCCTGAATAAAAGAAGTATGCAAAATTTCAATATGATTGGCGCATTCATTTCTTAAGAAATTGTGTGTTTGTTGTGTTATTTTGTGATTTTTTGATTTTTTTGAATTTAGAAAGTCCAACTTTTTAAAGATTTGAGATGATTTTTCAACTTTTTATTATTGCTATTGTTATCGTTTTATATCCAAACTTGATGCTTGACTTTAATGAATGATTTTGATATAAAGTTCTTGTTGAAAATAATAATAAGTTCGTAGTGGAGTATCATTCCTGTTCAGTCCACATTAACCTTTTGAGTACATCGCACCACTTATTGGCAAAGAGGAAATACATATTAAAGCCAATCAGGGACTATTAAAGGACTCGCTCTCTGCTCTATGACAGAGCACTTCGAATAAATAAAAACTGTGCATGCAGCATCCTTGCGCCTCGATAAAAAGACGCGCAGACCTCTACAAGGTGACAACTACGCCGCCGAAAATCCTTCGGCGACCTCCTGTGACCTCGGCCATTTTTTTTCATTTTCATAAAAAACCAATACGACAAAAGGATCTTCTCAGAGGCACAGAGTGGCTCCACAATGGGTTACTAATCCGCGAGCGACGAGTGGAGCGAGAGTACTCCACAAGTCTGCTCCATGCATTGAGTTCCCCGTAAAGTGGTTTAAGTGGATCCACTCAATCTAGGCTCATTCTAAACACAATGGTTACACTTGCGTGTAGAAGAATTAAAATTGGACAAAATACGGACCGATGTCATACAAATTAAATTACAAACAAATATACGAAGAGGAAGAATGGCCCGAAAGCGGGAACGCTGGGGAACGCACTAGATCAATTTTAGCCCCAACACTCGATACGAAATACTGCACATATCTCCTGGACGATCTGCCCAATTGAATGGAAGACGGCGACTCAATTGCTGCCATACGTATAAATAGAACTTTTATAACAATGAAGGTATGAAATCGTGGTAAATTTTCGGCCGTCGTCACTTTATGACCGCACACGACGATACGTCACAAGAGATCAGATGTCGATGAGATTGTGTGTTTTAGCGTTTAAAATTCATCTCTGCAATTCTATTCAAATGTTCTACTCTTTCAAATGTAAGTAGGAAAACGAGTCACCATAGTAATTTGTATGAATCATGTGACAGAGTCCTTGAAGATTTATATCGTGACAGATGGCTAAGAGCTTAACATGTGCAGGGTGTCTCATTGTCGGGACCGCAAATGTTGCCAAATATCTTCGCAAATGATCATAATATATATATTTGATTGGGACATCGATTCATTGAGTATATTCTGATGAAGAAACACTAAATTTTAATAATTTGTAGTTCGAATAAATGCATTTCATCGAAAGTTTATATGATTTTTAAGTCCCACCACAGGAGTGATATAAGAATTATGTCATCCTGTACTTCTGATAGAGACAAAATGTGCAAAAATTTGCATTTATTTGACTGTATTTGGGAAGTACATGGCGTAACATCTTCAATTTTTAAAATATCTTACTTACACTGTCTCTTGTCTAAGTCACAGTATTGAATCTCTCATGCAAACACGCTCAGTAAGAGCACCAGCCAATCTTTGGACAAATTCTCTACGTTTTAATGGTTTTTGCCGTTGTCTTGCCATAATAAACACATAAATTGCACACGAATTGACCCTACACAGGTTAAGAATGTTATAAGACATACATTGGGTTGATCGTGTCAATAGCACCTTTGTTATTATTTTTTAATTGGAGTTAATATCTCGCTGATCTTGAGCAGCCCCTTTTCCCAAATTCGGTCCAATTTTCACATGTAATAACAAAATAATAGTCTTAAAAGCTAATATTTTGCAGAAAATCTTAAATCTATTGATATGCACATGCAGTTAATACGCGTGGATCATTAATTTGCTTATTAAGAAAGACTAAATGAGCAGGGCGGATCGGGGAAGGTTCTAAAACATGCATAGATGTCGAATGCGTTTCAAGTCTGTAGTCTGTGAATCTAATGATTAGTGATCTAGGATTAATATGTCATTGGGGATTTAATTGAGATCTTATGTTATGAAATAATGAAGAATAAACTGAAGATGAAGATGTTAGAGCCGACACACTTAAAATATTCAGTATATATGCAATAAATTTTCAACAAAAACAACAAATAGTTTTTGTTGGCTGTAAAAAAGTATAACTGGGTATCATACAAACGTAAGATCTAGCTTGATTGGGTCTTTGAGTGATGCCATGGTATTCCGCGAGGGTTAAGGTCAAGAAATGAGGTCGTCGCGGACCGTCGGTTGATCATCTCTGCCGTCAACCCATTAAGGTCTCGATTGCGAAACGTATGAATGCGGTAAGAAACAATAGAGAGATGGAGAGTCAGATAGCGCATGGCAATCTTTGTGAACTTACTAGGCTGACCTGCGACCATGCACCCCACATTGTTTACCATAAACACCGCAAATCACGTTAAGACACAAGCCCGTCCAATATGGGCGCCCGTGTGTGCATCCGCACACAAAAAGAGCTCCAGTGTGTAATTTTCACCAAATTACGTTCTTTCTGTAAATGCGTCCCGACACGATTTCGTGACGAGGATGATCAGCAAATTGGGTGTCAAAATTTTGGATGCGTCGTCACGATGCGTTTATCTCACGGCGCTGATGCAAGATCATTCCGGAGAACGGCAGATTAAATACGGTAGCTTACCACGACTTCGGAGTGAAAATATTGTGATTGAAGAAGAACAAAATATTTGCAAGATCATGGGTGAAATTCCGCCCCGTGAACTTCATCAGATCAAAGGAAATCTTTGAAGATGCATGATTCTTATTCCTGAGGATCGTGACCCCCTTAAGACTCCATCACGTTTCTTGGACGGATCTTCTATAGACCAACGAAATTCTTAATTCTCTTGGGTGATAATGTTGTTTATACAGTCTCCCAAAGTATATTTGGTTTACATTCTAGATATAACAAGAACGAGGAAGTTTTTGACCAGATTGGCGTTAATTATTGACGGGCGCACTTGAAAACAATTTCATTTCACTTATATTTTTGTGCAAAAATGACAGTTATTAATGAAAGGCAAAAATTGTGAAAAACGACAGTGATTATATGCTGATATATAAACGTCGAATTGGAAGAATTATCCATCACTATTTAAATTTAGAAACAACACATAAAATATAAAGAAAAATTTAAATTACTTTGAAAGTTGGGTCCTCGAACTGCAAATCTTCTTGACATCTGGCAAAATATTGGAAATTTGAATTCTTAATATCAGACGTGGCATTGAGCCTATTCCTGGACTTGGGCTTCATTGAAGTATAATGAAAAAAATCCTGCTTCACATAAATATGTAGTAGTAAACGAAGGTAAAACAATGATAGCTGGTTTTGACAAACTGGGTTACTCCAGTTTGTAAACCTATTTTATTATTAATAGGGTTGTCCCATAAGTGTCTGTCCAACTGTTCGAGAAATAGCAAGTTAGAAATTCTACGAACATCCGTCCATAATCATCTGACAAAATTAGGCTATATCAATCGTTCAGATGTGTGGCTTCCTCATGAATTGACTGACTCAAATAAACTTCAGCGTTTTTCAACATGCGATCTTCTTCTCCAACGACATAATGGCCAACCTTTTTTGAAGAGACTTGTCACTAAAGATGAAAGTTGGATACTCTATGAAAATATCCAACGTAAACGGTCTCGGACCAAGGGTATAGAAGCTTTAACTGTAGCTAAACCTGGCCTACACCCAAAAAAAGTTTTGCTATGCATTTGGTGGGACTGGAAGGGGGTAGTTTATTATGAGCTACTTCAGCGAGGTGAAACGATCAATTCAACAAAATATTGTTTCCGACTAGACAATCTAAAGGATGCAATTGCCAGAAAACAGCCAGAATTAGCGAACAGACTGGGATGTTAATATGCTGAAAACTTAAAACGTATTTTAAAGCCACTTTTTGATCAGATTTGTCAACAGTAATTATCAGCATGGCCAAACAGCATGGCAAGTTCAATATTTGTCGATAAATAACAATTGGTCGTTGCTTCAATCGGGATCTATATTATTTAATCGGGAATATTATTAAATTATCCTCTATAATATATACACTTCCGTGTAAATCATTCCAGGTTTTTTATGGAACGCCTATTAACATTTAGCGGAACACCAATGTTTCATCAAAAATAGTTTGGGAAATCCTAGTCTATATAATTCACAGCAAAGCGACGTCTCATTGGCGTCCACAATTATCTATTGTGATTCGTCTACGAATGCATTTTCCGAAAGAAGCATCGTAATAAAGATGTTGCCTGGACAAAAAACGACAGGACTATATGACATGTCTGCATATAAATTTCGTTTCCATACCGGTCGAAATCGATAAGATTGGAATTTGGAGTTTTTAACGAGCCACGAGACGTGCCTCAAAATCAAATGAGCTCGAGAGTGATCTTCGTTTACGAAATATGAATACGGAATATTGAGATCCGCAGAATACGTTTGCAGCTGGACCATTGGTTACTTAATCATCTCGCGGAGTAACGTGTCCATGTTCAAGACTATTTCAACACCAGTGAACCTGTTGCTGAAGTAAAAATTCTTCACTTGGGGACAAAACACTGCTGCCAACATTACGACACGATATCTACAGCATGCTCGCAAAGAAATGTACACTTCCTAAGGAATATGTATAGCATTAAAATCTTACATCAATTTATTCTGATCCACTGAGAATCTTGCATCTTTGAAGAGCAAGCCTAAAAACACATTAAATCACACTAATATCAACTTGATTAACTATCAATATGAACAATATCATAACAATTTCCAATATTATTGTAACATCGACCATGTTTATAATATAATTTAAACTGTAAGTCATTATATTGCAAATTTAATTGACAAAAATATTTTTTTTAATGATTTTAAGGTACTTTCAATAATTCAACCCTTTGCGGTAGACTAATATATATGAACTTCCATGCTTGAATTATACAGGATGTGACAAAAAACTTCCGTATTTGAAACCCTTCTCGGGATAAATGTCAATTTATGGCGGGCATTTCAAATAAGGAAGCTTCCCTGCCGCATCTTGTATAAATCGATCATCTCCTTGTAATTCAAGCCGATAATATTAATAATTGTGATGATAATAGCTAAATTCAATATGTCTCGATGCAAAAATATGTCATTATTTATTGCAAACACTGTGTAGCTATAATGAGTTTGTTTTTTGCAGATCAGCGGCGCGAGTGAGCGTCGGCCTGTCGGGAGTTCCCTGTACGTCGCCGGGAATGCGAAGAATCTCGTCTCCGAAACGTCGCTCACTTTGTGTCGCCATTGTCGACATTCACTCGTGCGTGTATGCGTGCGAGTTCCAGTATGAGTTTCAGGTCATGTGTGCAGGAAGATAGGAAATATTCCATCGATAGTGGAAGAAAAACTCACACGAACCATCCGAAACGGAAATCTTGTGCGACTTCGAAAAATCATTTTGATCGCCAAAATGCATATTTATTGATTAATATAATTTTTATATGTTAGTGAATAGCCTTAAGTATTATATTAAAATTTGTAATTATATTAAATAAATATACATATCCGCAAAATTAATTTATTTATCTATGTACGCCGTATAAGATGAGCAATCAAATTTCCTTTGAAAATCTATTTTTTAGATGGATTTTATTAAATATTATATTTTTTTCATCAAATCAAATGTATATTTAAAAATTTAAGATACTTGAAGGATAGTTTGGTTTAGGGTTATTTGCGTATAAAAATATCATAAGTTCGGCAGTTCGCGTTTCATTCGAAATTCCGTTACGTCCGTAAGCTTCCGGATCAATTATCCCTGGAGGACTCTCTTCCCTTTCGCACCTAAAACTATTTATCGCGTATGAAAAATATTTTCTGGAATGGACCAACAGTCGAATGAAATACGATAGTGTGGTATTAAATCACAAAGCAGTTTTTCGGGGAAGTGTGCCGCGGAACGTGCCGGAAATCACCGTAATTATGGTGTTTTATAGCCATATAACTGTAATTATTTCTGCTTTGGATAATCGGCCTGGGGAGGGTGAATTTTTATATAAAGCCATATAAACATCAGAGAATCATCCACGATCAAATATAATATTTAACTCGAAATAAAATCAAATAAACACATCCAAAACGGACGAAAATCTGAAAACGAAAAAGGGGCTGTTTTGTGTGTCTATGTATATAATAAATGTTTGATAACTCGATCTTTATTGCTCTAATTGTTTTTTGGTAATCTGGATGAAAATCTCGCCAAAAAAATAGTTTCCGACGCAAAAACGGGATGAAACCACATGGCACATGAAACATCTGACTCTTTAGAGCAGTTGTAAAAAATACGCACGCAAAAATGCAAATGAAACAATGCATAAGAGTAATATAATACACTAGGTATTCACAGATGTTCCTTTTGCTCGGGACCCAATAATGCGTTTCGTTGTTGTGTTACTTGAACAGCAATAGGGAGCAAAGAAAAGGGGTACGCCCACTTTCCCTTTATTTTGTAAAAATATCAGGAGTGCTAAAAGCATACCTGGATTGGATAATATAAAAAAAATCCAAATATAATCGCTAGAGACTAGAAAATAAGCATTCATCCATACGAGATGCATCGGATCGAATACTAATCCGAATCCATCTTGACTATCAAACCATTGATAACAATGCATTTTGATCAAATATCAATTTATTAGATGGATTATATGCCGAAACATAAAATTTTAATTCGCTAATACAAGCAATGTGATTCAAAGCAGAATAATATACAGCCATCAGTGTATAATATTTACAAGTGAAATCTTTTCAAATGATATAAGCCATTTTATTTTAGCATAAAGTATAACAACTTCAATACGCGTTTACATTATTATTGCACCTTTATAAATTACATTTGGATCAGTTTTTTTTCGTTAAATATCCGTATTTGAACAAAATGTTTGCGAATCGTATCATTAATTATTTCAATGATACTGCATTTTGAATTGTAATATTTGCAATATGAAATTCGATCGGTAAGCATAAAAAATTGATTCATTTCTATGAAAGTATCGCCCGTTTCTATTCGTAATGTGCTGAAAATTGAGATCCTAAAATAATCAAAAAGTGGAAGATTTGATGAACAAGTCGAAGTGATTATGGCTTGTGCATGATTATTAACGAAAATCATTAATGATTCAAAGCAGCGAATGATCATATTGAGTGGAACTACTCAGATCGTGATTTAAATTGGAAAATTCGTCTACGTTCTTAGTTCAGATCGTTATTCTTACTTGATGTTTTTCGACAACTTTTCTGTTTTCAAACTTTTATTGGTCTTTTTTGAATCCATTATGATTTTTCAATGCCATTTATATCGTATATTTTTATTGTTTTACTCAAAAAACAAGAATTATACATGAATAGCTTTCGATTATATAACATTAATAATAGTATTTTTATAGCTTTTGTTGTGATATTCGATTGCATGTATGTTTTGAGAATGAAGCTGGTATAGGGGAGACTTTGGAATCGTATGATGATTTAAATTCATCTGTTGGATCTGGTGTTTCGTCGAGTTTTTACTGCTTTGAATAAATTTGGCGCCAGTTCAGCACCCCTGCCCGGGGGCCGCGTTTGCGCCTTTATCTTTGTGAAACCTTAAGAATGAATACAAATATTTTTTCCATATTGTTAACGATCGAAACGAATGTTTTTACGGCCATTGTAAAGCGGGGGAGTGGCTGGATATGTCCGGTTTATTTTTTAGCGTCATACAAACGACAGCCGGTAGTTGTGGAATGACGATCGGCTCGAAATGCGGAGGTCGTGTGTTCGATTCCGAGTGTTTTATATTTTATTGAACGACCGAACTTTTTTCGAGTTCCGTTACGACTACACGACGAAAACATCCTCGAGAGACGAGTCCTGCGAGGAACGGACAAGGAGTTAATGTGGTGTAATTTATTTTTATTGCGCCTCTTAAGGAGCTACAATGTATCGACTGTTTGTATTGACACCTTTTTCGTTATTATCGATCCTTAGAACTATTTATGCAACGGGGAAAATCATCGTTATCATCATCTGAGTGAATGCTATAAAATATCTCTTTAAGAGAGTGATGTTTGTCCTCTCTATCTTGATCCATTGGATGTTACGCCATTTGTGTAACGGAGTTTTTCAACATAATTTATGAAATAAATACCTTTCTATCTGCATGAAAATGAACCAGATCCTTTAATACTTGCAAATCATCAATGGACATTAATAATCATTTCTTGCCATGTTGAATTTCATCATCAGTGAGCTCCTAATATGTCCATCACTTTATTCACCGAAATCAATTTCAGAAATGGATCCGCAACATAATTACAGTAAAAGTGAAACGATTGCTCACAAAAAAGGTTGAATGTCACTGGTTGTATATAGAAATATCTCTTCACGCCCGTTTTTCCAGTTTTTTCATTTATCGATTTCGCTCCTCGAATCTTCGGCGAGTTACGCCTGTGTTTCATAAACGATTCACACGGCATCCTCAGACCTATAAAGATCCATCATTTCGTCATGCGGGACGAAAAAAGTGGAAATTCGCTCTTTGCATCGGCAATAAATATCGCATTTTGGTCGGAATTGAAATATTACGACAGTCGTTGACAAACGAGATGCATGCTGAAAAAATGGCATACCCGAATGGCCATATGATATCACTGTGAAAATATGGTATTGACAGGTCGGACTGGTGATCCTTCCAACAATGGCTTATGATCCGCGGACCTTTCCTGCTCTTTTCATGCCCGCCGCGCTGCACAATGGCGGCCGCCGGTACACAACAGAGGCCGAAACAAACGGATGTAGCGACAGTTGTGGCAGAGATTTCCCACAAATTTCAACTATTCTGCAATAATAAAACATAATTTAATACATCTAAGAGATCATCGAATCCAAATTCAGAAATTTACGAACAAAATTTTTGTCGAAAAAAATTGAAATTCTAAACAAAAAACTTTTGCATTCCATCTGTTTTTATTAAATACACAAGATAAAAATATTTACAAAACATTCAATACTTAAAACATGCAATTTTTTAAATAAATCAGACTATTTTTTATAATCCATACATGAAATATTACCCAAAATTATCAAAATCTGCTTATTTAACAAGTTTAAAGGAAAGTATTGTATACTAATGTCAGTCTTATGTATTTTTTATCACACTGTGTTTTATGAGAGCACTATGAATTTATGCGGACCATTAGTTAAGCATCACGACGCTTCGGATGAATCAATCAAAGTTCTGAGAATTAATTCGTTTTGATCAACCATTTCGCACCGATGGATTCTCAGAAGGCACACAATAAATTTCTAATCCCTATCCGGAAATTTCAAACGAAGCTCATCCGAGTATCGAACGCGATCTTCCTGGACGCGTCTAAGCCTTCCGGGAATGGATCGATGGCGCAATTGCAATCGTTTACAAAATCCACAAGTGAATGTGGGACGCAGTTCAGAGGTAGTTAAGCTTTTTATCGAGCCGGGTCGTTTTGCTTCTCGATCGACCTATCGTGCAAAAAACGACTGATTTACGACGCCTTTAAAGGGTTGCATGCCAAGGTGAGATGAAGATTTATCGCTCCACTTTGCTTGACACAAGGAAAGTTGTCGAGCGTTACGTAAAGCAGTTAACGCTATGAAAGGATTTATCGAATCGAGCATTTATAGCTGCTAGAAATTCTTCCTCCTTCGCGGGCAAAAACAATATTCGCGATGGCCCCACAAAATTGGAGCCACTGGTCATGGGGACATCCTTCAAGTCTCAATAGCTATTTACCGTTCAATATTTTATTTCACCTTTTTGAGCAGCCACAATGGACCCATGAGTGCGTCCCATCAACAAAGGGCACAAACAGGGATTTGGGGATAATCCCATATTTCACGCGTGGACTGAACCCATTTGCCAGTGTAAACATAGCGACCGAGGATAGTGGCTTCTTCTATTCATGCGAGGGTATATTTTCGGGGAGAAAAAATCTTTGACCAAATATTGCAACAAAAAGATATGAAGGCTCAATACAAAAAAATATATATATAAAATTGAAAGTATGATTTAGTTGTGCATTTTTTGACATAAATTTGATTTTGAGTTAAGCTTTCAACATTCAATCTTTTGTCTTTAACTTAAGAGACCTTTCTTTTAAGTTTTAAGCTCAATTTTGATGAAAGTTTTAAACAGTGAGTGCTTATGCTCTTTGAATTTACTGTTGTTTACCTAAATTAATTGATTGATGACTTGATATGTATCATATAAAAGAGTAAATTCGACAATGTTATTTAGGGGGCGCGTATTTTGAGACCTTATATATAAGATCAGTTTATAACTGAATACAGACGCTGATGTACGTAGTGGTAACAATTCACAGATGCCAATATTAATTCTAGAAATTTAAATCGGGCAATAGATGATTAAGGGATGAAACGAGAACGGGAAAACTTTCGAATTTTGATAACGATGCACTAAAATTCCCATGCATTTAAGCCGCAATTTTTTTACAAAAGAGGGATCGAAAGGCTTCCAAAACGAAGGGACACTTTATAATATTGTATTTACAGGTATTATATGAAATACGCGAATACTTTTCGATACGCCTAATATTAATGTGGCATACTTATTATAAATGACGAAAAAAAAGTATTTAGTACTACAAAGGTGGGCTGAAAACTAATGCACACATGCTTGTAGACCGCGAACGAAATGACTTTCAGAAGTGAGCCATGTGGTATGTGGAAGTAACATTCTCTCTCAATTTTAAATTTTAGATCTTTGAGTTCGTCTGGATGAAAACTGGTTTATTTCAGAAGCGGATGAATGGAGACGTGTTCTAATGCTATGTCAAAACGAGTTAAAAATCGTGCTGTTATTGAATTTTTGACTGCTGAAAAAGTGACTCCGACTGTTGATCGATGTCTATTGTAAATCGATGAGTAATAAAATTTCGTGGTTATGAGCCTGGAAAAGCCAAAATTGGTGATGAAGCAAAATTAACACGCAGCAGATTTCCGATCATTACCAAAGACGATAAACATCGCAAACTTATGGACGATTTGATTCAAAATTACCGGCGAATCACTCAAAAGCGAATCGCAAACCCTATTAGAATAATCAAGGAACGTTTCGGCTTCATTATTGAACAATTGGTATTGGCCACGATGGATACTACGCCACACACATCGTGCGCAATTGGAGAGACTCCGCGAAACCTAAAGTTTGAACCGATTCCACACCCTCCTTATTCCTTACGATTTTTATTGTTTTCCTCTATTCAGTTAATCATTAGACTTAGGACGATGTGGTGAAGGTAGCTGTCAAATCCTGGATTCGAGAAGTCAGAAGAATTTTTCAATGACAGATTGGAAAAAAAAGTTACTCGTTGAGATAAATATGTTAGTCTTAACAGTAACCATATTGAAAAATAAATATACGATTTTAAAACTAATGAATTGTACTTAAATATACTTTTTATCCGATCTTGCTATTTGTTTTGTTCGCTCTCTACAAGCATGTGTGCATTAGTTTTCAGCCTATCCTCGTAATAAAAACATTTAAAATATTCAGAAATTAATCAATTGAAACTTAACCTAAAACTGCAAAAACTGAAAGAAAACTGTAACTGTAACTTATGATTTAAGTTAGGATATGATATATAACATAACTGAGATGCGATGATCAACCTGTTCAACTTAAATGGTCTTCCTAGTGGTTATATTCACCGAATCGATTGATGTTCGTCTTCGGTAGCAGTCCAAGAACTAGCCCATAATGCTTATACGATGCGATTTCGATCACATTTTAAGAAGCACTGGATAGCTTCGGCTTAGACGACGTCCGATCTTAACGAGGACCTCAGCTGTCAGGAGCTGGCGACAGGAGAAAGTCGAGCGAATCATATCGAACCGAGACACATCTCAGGCATACTCAGGTCTGATGTAGCGGGCCGCATTCCGAATGCGGCCCGCTACACACGCGGTGTACACCCTTTCAATTATTTCGCATGGCGGCCTCTTTGATGCGATTCCTTGGCGAGTACAGTAGCCAGAAAAAAATCCCATGGAGAATTGCTCTCGGAAGAATCTTTAGTATTTAAATGCTACCGAGAAAATACAATCATTGATGACATTTCTGACTGAGAACAAGCAGTACACTTTACATACGTGGCCACATATGCAATCATTTGCGCATGCGCAGACCGTTCCTCCGCATGCGCAGAGCTGCGTGTGGTCATCCGGCGTATTCTGGAACAATTTGTTCTTGTTCCAGTGATTCATATCAAAGTCATAGGGCAATCTTTGATGCGAGGAAATTGCCCGACGTATTGATTTACGAGGTCAACAATTTGCTGCTGCAGATTAATGCGCTTCGCAATCATATTCTGCATAAGTCTGGGATATTTTTGTATCAGGAGCTTCAATTTTAATTCATTCCCCAGAATTCAACCCGTAATCGGTGCTTCTCTGACGGCAAAATATTTATTATTATCAGCGAGAATGAAGATTCACGTTAAGATAATTCTTCTTTCGGGTTATAATGTAGCCGGACGAATTGATGGGGAGGGGGTGACAGGCGTCGGACAGAAAGACTCTCTTCCCTAGATAAATCTTTATTCAACATGAGCGATCTGGCTGTAGGAAGGACGTCTTCCCGCAGCCAAGGCTAACCGACAACGGTGCACGGGCAAGAAGCGATTGGTCGATATTGCAGGGGCAATGTCCCCGCAGTGTTAAGAAGATGGCGCTGTTAAAATAACACATTGCGCTTAAAGAGAGACGGAAGATGTCGCTGTTAATCTGACGAATTAAATCTGCTCAAATTACCAGCGCCATTGCATGGGGAAAATAGTTCGTTAATATGTTTAATTTGTGATAAAACGAATGAAAAATTGGTTTCTACAAAAGATAAAAATAGTATTTAATCGAAGTGTAAAGCTATCGATCATTTAAAGCAGCGAGTCATCATGGGAATGCATGAACCTGCTCGGGTTGCAATTTGAAACACAATTAAATGTCACTTCTGTTTTATATTTTTGAATATATTTGTCATATTTAGCCAATATGCTAAATGGTAAAGACGCTTTAATTATGAAATAATATGTATATAATTTCCGATATTAAAGATCTATATTGCATCTTTTATATACACTGTGTATACAGGGCGCAGCAGGGAAACTTCCTCATTTGAAATGCACGCCCGGAAGCAACAGTTATTCTAATAAGGATGAAATGGAGCTCAATCGAAAGAGTAGGTTCTAATATTTTTTGTCGTGAAGATTTAGTAACGATCACGAGTGGATGCGTTCCCCCACCAGGGGAACGCATCCACGTTTCAGGGTGCATGTTTCAAATAGGGTAGTTTCCCTGCCGCATCTTGTATTTGGCTTGCCAGATAAATTTCAGTCCAAAATTTGTATTAAATGGCGATTGTTAATATTTTAGGATGAAGGTGGGTTTATTGAATGTCATTATTATACACAGGGATGAAATAATAAAATAAAATATTCTCGTAAAACTCCATTTTATTTCACATGAAATATTTTGAAAATTAACAGTTTCAAAATTGTAAAATTAATCAATAACTCTAAATTTTTTTACGTCTATGAAATTATACAATCATATATTCAAACGTATTTAATACCCATATACTATATCAATACATATATAACCTTTATACAATTAGCTATACAAAAAATTTACATAAATTTGCACATGTATATAGAAGATATAATATATGAGCGCGTATACCCAATCGACGGGTATGCGCGTCCACATATAATCAATATTTCGAAATTCGCATACAGATTTATCGAAAAAAATAATTCAAATCCTCAATAAATGGCATCGAACTAATGTTAAAAAACAGGCATCGTTTCGACACAGTGTTTAGTATCAATTAAAAAAATATAATCATATTTATAGGAATCACGTATACGTACATTGGGATATCAAAGTCTTCAAATGTATCAAAATCTTCGCATCGAATCTCGAAATATTTCTAAAATAAGATACCCTGAGGCTCATGTACTGGAAATTATACATTTATGCATGTACATACACACATACGCACAAATCAAAATTCATATAAAATTCATCATTAGTAAAACAACTTCAATCTCTCCTAAGCTTAAATTTACAAATTTGCACTTTTTCGTTTAGTTAATATTGTTTTAATAATAGTAGTTATTATTTTTTGAAAATATTTCTTAATTTTTTAATTTAATTCACGGTAAGTCTTTTTAATATTTTCTTCTATGCGGGGGGGTGAAACAACCCTTTGATAATATAATACATTATATCACTATCGTCGTCTATCACTATACAAAAAAAGTTTTCTTAGTATTTTATCATAGGTTACACAGCCGGCCACACCCTGTGAAATAAAAAAAATCATAGTTATACGTTCGAAATTTTAATATGCGGATAAATAGAGGCCAAAGAAATATTGTTACCCTTACGTTAAAAGTCCCGCGGGTCCAGGATCAGCAGGTTGATACCAGGAATACTGAGGGACGTATCCTGGATGATGAGCAGGTTGCGGTGGTCCGAGAGGAGCTCCCAACGGCGCTCCAGATCCCGGTTTCATATCCCACGCTCCCGCCGCACCTCCCTATATATACAAACGCAAAATTAATGCAAAATCAAAAAGTCATTGTTTCGATCCTACTGGTGGGTAAGACAAAATACAATGCGGGCATCGAAAGACAGAATAATTTTATTATAAGATATTTCAAAAAAAGGAACTAACCAGAAAAGGCGGATAGGAGTGATTGAAGGACCCACCAGTAGTCTTGAAAAATAAACAAAATGCATCGTCGTTAAAAAATAGCCAAACAGAAAAGAAGATTTTCATCTCGATTCGAGACGATGTCAAAGTGGAAGATCAATCGATTTCTTCAGATGGATACCTTAACATCCCATGGCACAGGCGGAGGACCTTTGACGTCCCAGGGCGCCGGGGGGCTCAATCCTGGAGACAATTCACTAACGGGCGTTGATGAGGGAGTGGGCGAATGTCCGCCGGGACCTGATGCTCCTAAACCGGCTCCGCTTCCACCGCCGCCTAAATAGTGATTCGGCGAATGTTGAGAGCCACTACTGCTACCACCGCCGCCTGAAAATCGATTTATAAATTAGACCACAATCCATTAAATACGGCATCAAAATACTATCTGATCAATACATACCGTGCATTATGTGGTTATTCGTCGGTGAACCGGCGGGACCTCCTAAGCCAGGCGGATGATGAGGTCCAGGACCAGCGCCTCCGGGTCCACCTTGAGCAGCCTTCATCATCTTTTTGTATTTACTCCGCCTATTCTGGAACCATATTTTGACCTGGGGAGGACAAATAAATAAATTTATAGCAAACGTCAGACAATTGCCCTAATAGAATTGTCTCTCGACAACAAATTATGCGGAACGCGAGGAATTCCGTTAATTCGCTTTGGCAACAGCATGCAGGCTAAGGGGCATTTAATTGAATTAATTAAAATGAATTTATCACGAGATATCGACCCTGACCGATTTCCAAAACAATTCCCACAACTGTATCTAAAACCATATTTTTCAAACATCGGTAATATTCGTGGGGTGATTCGTAACGACGTCACATTTAGGACGTAAAAATGGAGAAGTTTACAAAGGTAAAACCTCGCAGGGGTGCGGTTGACCCCGACTTGGACTTTCTTTGTTTAACCCCGATAAAAAATTGGGATCGAACAATGGGGTACATGTGTTTCGGCGGCCCCGGGAGGGTGCATACGAAATTATTATCGGAACGAAATTTCGTTATGTTTTTGACGTTGTAGCGATATGACGTTTTAACCCTTGGATGACACGATACAATACGCGTTTGTACCGACGAAAAAAAATCTCAATGAACGCAATAACAATGATCGAATCAATTGAATGAAATGGATAGTTGCGGTTTTCAGTACAATAAATATTATGACAAATAGATGATGACCATAATAATATTCAGCTGTCATAAAATATACATTCGAATCAAAATTATTTGTATTTTGACATATCAGAATTTTTATCCCATTAAAATAACATTTTCGGTTACATCTGTCAGACGAAGTGTTGTAAATTTCACTCAGATATGCCTTATATTTGACTAGCAAACTTCAATCAGCTAATATTCGCAAGCTCAGATATAATATTTTCGAATTTGTAATTGATCTGGAAGCACATAATACGATCAAAAACTAAAAACAACCTCTAGTTCGAAACCGATCAAGCGGAATCATTCAGAACATTGTCTTCTTGGATAAAAAAACATTCACAATCTATGATTTTACATTAAAAATAAGCAATCGTATTTGAATGAATGGAAATTTCACTATGATTTGTAACAGTTAGTGATTATAAAAAAGCAAGGACCTACAAAAGTTGATAATTAGCCTTTGATGATCGTTTTTTGTTCGTGTTTTTTAAAATAAGAATACAAATTAATGGCACAAATGTGATTTTTCTCGACAATATCATTTAAAATGCTTATTTTCATATCTGTTTGAATTGCGAAATTCAATTTAGTATTTATACCGTGCTATGCATATAATATGCCATTTATTTGTTGGTCAATTGAGGGTTGATTTTAAACAGGGGTGACCGATAACCAATTATGCGTATGCCACGCGAGTCTGGTAATTTTCAAATCGCGAATAAAAATGATTGCGATGAGCATGCCCAATTTACATTTTACAAAAATGAGCAATATGATACGAAAAAATTAATCGTTTGCATAATCCACTTAAGTTGTCCAAACACACTCGGGTTAGAAGTTCACTGATGTGAGCTTATTATGGCAGATGAACGAAATTGATACAATTAAACGGAGAAATCGTTGGGAAGGGTTGTATTATATTGGTAATTGAGGGATCTTAATATTTAATAATGCGTACAATTTTGATTTTTTTGGAATAAAATTGATACGTATGCGCACATCCTTTTTATTTTGGCAGTGGGCGTAAATTCTGGGAATAATTCAGATTCAACATCGCCTAATTAGATCGAAGCTCATATATAATCTACTGAGGGTCACGCAGGGGTTCGATACGTATCCCTCCGATTCCCGGGCTAATTTTCCTAAAAAGAGGGTGAACAGGACACCCAAGACCGAACACAAACAATAGATACACAAAAGACAGACTAATTGGCTTTGGATTACAAAATCCTATGCTACGCAGTGAAATTCGATCGCTTATGATAAGAAGGTGTTTCTCTAGAAACTTTGGTATACATTCACAATATAGGCGAACGAAATGTACTCTTACATACAAACGCGTCCGAGAATATATACATTTGTTTTTACACTACATTTGCGCATTGAGAGCGGAGCCTTCAAAGCATTCCGAAGACCGAGAAAAACGGCCGGTGGTATTTCTTTGAAATAGTCACTCGAAGCAGGGTTTGCAGTCTTATGAAAGGAACTACCGAGTACGTCATAAAATTACGATGATAATGTCCTTAATTTACTCGGTTCGATGCGAATTCGCGCCTTCTACGCGTACTTTTATGCAATGTGTCGAGGCAGGTGTCGGCGGTGAAGACCCTTTTTTTTTCAATTTCTTGCACTGAACACGTAAAAAATGATCATGAACATTTATAGTCTGTCATTATTCGCACCCTAAAAATTTATGCACTATAAAACTTGTTATTTAAACACAATAAACGCCTCCGATGAATGCATCGATGGATGCGTACAGAATCGCGATAAGGGACGCAGTACAGGTTCGAATTAAAGAAGGACGTTATGCAAAGCGACGTTAACTGGACATTTCGCTATACGTTATATTTACAAAGCGGATTCAAATAAACTATCAATTAAATAGATAGAAAACGCGGAATTAATTATATAGTTGCGCTACTCACCGCTAGATGCTCCCATTTAATTATGCCGCGTAATTATCAACATTATAACACATGTTCTTGTTATGATTTAAATCTAATTTTATTTTATGTTATTTTGCATAAATCCATGCAAAATTATAAATAAAAAATATAATATTAATAAAAGTAAATAATCGATAAAAATAAAAATAATTTCAATCTAATTACGTATATTAATATATCAATGAGATCAAACCATATAATATAAATTTGAGTAAAGTGATAACAGTTCACAGATACCAATATTGATAACAGAAATTTAAATAAGACTATGGAAGCTTAAGGGATGAACCGAGAACGGAAAGACCTTCGACTTTGATAATGATGCATTAAAATTCCTAATCGAGTCAAATCCACAGCAAATAATCGAGAATCTATTGCAAAGACTGAGATTCCCATGGACCACTATGCAAACATATTTAAAATTAATAGGATGGGTATTATGGAACAGGATGGGTACCGCATGCCTTCACCAAACACAATAAAAATTAACGACGAAACACTTTATTGTTTTTGTTATGCCTTCTTGATAAGACAACAAATACATAGTCCCTTTTGCAATAGAATTGTAGCTAGTAAAAAAACGATTATTTGATGCATATAGTGGGAAATGCGGGGAATAATTCAGCATGAATTAATGAAACTGGAAGAAGCAATAACTGCAGAAGTTTACTGTCAATAATTAGAAGATTTGAATCAAAAATTAAAAGAGAAACGTCCGTATTTATTCAATAGAAAGCAGACGATACTGCTTCGTGGATAAAATACGGGAATTAAATTGGGAAGTGTTACAGCATCCTTCTTATTCACTGCACCTCGCTCCAATGGATTTCCAACTGTTCAGGTCCTTGAAGCACAGTTTAAGAGAAGAACTATTCAAATATGCAGCTGAAGTAAAAATGTATTTAAAATCGTATTTTGCTTCAAAGCCAGATCAAAGTCGGACAAAGGGCATCGATGAGAAGATGTGTTGAATAAGATAGGGAATAATTCCCCGAATATTTTTGTCTCCCTCTAATATAATCAACATTTTTTAAGATCCGTCTTAAAATACATACTGGGGGGAGGTTCTTTTATAAATAAAAAATCCAATTACGTACAAATTTCCTCGACAAACTGCCAATATTAAAAGATCGATCAGATATCCTCCAAGGTCGATTCGTAAAACTATTCAATTGACAACAGTTTAAACTACACCTATTATTCAAATCGCGATACTTCAAAGACTTTTGAAAGCATTCAATTCATTCCGTCGAAGCACCAAACCTTGATCGCGCCGAAAAGTTACGGCTTTGATCGTTCAACCGCGAACGGCATTTATTGTTCGTTTGAATAATGATAGCTCGGCGTATAAATTTGCCTATTTTAACGTCGATGCGTCGTAAACAGAGACGCATTTTGAAAAAGTCACGTGTGATATTTAAAAGCGCGTTTTCGATGATTAAGTCTCGACTTCCTGCTAAAACCGGAGCTGGACGTTATCTGATGGCTGAGTAAACTTATTTGCGACGAGGCTATCTAAATCAACAGTTGTTGCAAATGTGGTTCTTACAAGATGTACCCCCTGAAACTGGTCGTCATGCCACTTATCATCGGAGAGGAGTTTCTCCATTCATCGTTTAACGCTAGAAAATATATGGACCGCAAATCGACTTAATTTTGCTTATGTTCATCGAAATTGTTATAATCAATAGCTTGTGTTAAAAATTTATAAATATATATCCGAACGATTTTTTAAAGATCTATACAAAGCTTAGATAATATGAAAACATAATTTTAATTATAAGAACAGTGGGCTTGATTAAGATAAAATTTAATAGAAAAAAAAATGATTTTCTTCATCGAAAGACGCCGACAAAGTCTTGTACATCAATTACGTTGTTTTTACTGTCACGCATACTTCGTTGATTCTCAATTAAACCAATCGGTTAACACAACATAAATATCACTTGATCAAAGACCCTTTTTATGAAAAAATCTTCTTATCGTATAAATATGAATTTATGTATGAAAATATATGCCTTTTTAAAATGGTTTTGAATGAAAATTCTGCCAATAAATTGATTTTAAATTAAATTCTGGCTTGCATTAAGAAGATCCATCATTTGTCGTCAGGTTGAACTAGAAAATGATCATTTTTTTATCGATCGAGGCTTAAAAACTCAAAATTCGATATTGAAATCCTCGATGAACCACCATAAAATCATGTGAATATTGAAAATATATCGATTTAAATGATAAGAATAATTACTCACAATGATTTATATCCATGCCGTTATTTATCAAATGCCAAATGACAATGACAATTAGACATAAGGCGGTAAAAACAGTATCTATCTCAAAATGAATGCCTAAAAAGCTCAAATATTAAGTGGGATATATATTAATATATGCCAAATAAATACGCCAAGGCAAAATTTAATAACATGTTACACAATGTCGCAACGAAATAACTTAATTAACCCATTTAATGCCGGAATAACCGAAAAAAATTGTACCTAGACGAAGAAATGCCGAGCCAATTTGACGTAATTTGATAAGACTCGAGAAAAAAATTAATTACAAATAAAGTAAGAAAGATATTCACGAAATTCAAAAAGGATCGTATTGCGAAATAATGGGATCATAAATTAATACCACTTGTATTTCAATGTTTGTTGAAAATCATACAAATAATATTAATTGAAAATCCTTCGTAAATGTCGTAAATGAATGTCAAATCGATGTATTATTTGATCTTTTTAAGATCTATTAAACATACCTCTTGCGATAGCATTTAGATTTCGATTCACTGTCGCAATTGTGTATTTATTCCTTCTAAATATACTGATTCCAACGACGATATATCGCTGTTTTTCTTCGTTTAGGAAGCGTTTGAAATTAAAATAGATAAATTTAATTTTATTTATGAAATTGGCTTTTAAACGAGTTTATGATAGTCAGAAGGTGTTGATGGTCATGTCGCACCCAAAAATATTTAACAGACGATTTAGTCAGATTCGATCAAGATAAGGAATCGCCCCTCCAGGGGGCGTTCAAAGGTAATCGTCTGTTCTTTGCCGGACACAGATGACCGATAAAGGGACATTATAAAAGTCGAGATTTATGTCTTGAATGCGACAAGCATGGGAGTGCTCGTCAAGAACATGAAAGATTCACGTGTCGCATCCGGTTAGTTTCCATTTTCTCTCAAGGTATTGTCGCACGTTCCGCATGGAGTAATACACTAAGGACTGCTGCGCTCACTAAACAACCCATCGCTGCTGTCCACGGCTTCCAACACTGAGGTTCGTGAGACCGACGATGTTCAGGCTTCCTCAAAATTAGAAGACTGTCGAGGTTCGTTCGACTAGATCGAAGACCCCCTCATCGCATCCTGTGGCCATAAACGAAGGTCAGATTATGAATCGAAGGTTAAAAATTCCAGCGCAATAAATAATGATTGCCCAAATTAATCCGGTTCGGGATATAAAGGATATAATGATTCCCACTCAATCGACTGAGTCTACATCTTCGTGATGTTTCGGAGGCTCGAGCCCCGGAAAAGTTTGACATCCAGTGTCTCTCCTATTACTATATTATATAATGATACTAAAAAAATAGACATAATATGGAAGTAAAGGAAAACAACATATAATTACATCGGTCACAGTTGGATGGGAAAGAGGAGTACGGATGACAAAACATTACATACACATCACAAAAAGCACACATACGCGTGTGAGCACGCCATATCCCGTTTTCACAAGGTAAGCACGATCACCGACCATAAAAGCTTCGGATGACAAATCGATCCTTGGATCTTCCTCGTGGAGCCCATCCAAAGACCAAACCATCAATCGCAATCACACTGTAAAATCGGATCGAAAATCTACTCAAACGAATTTCACCGAATTATCCCAAGCAAATTTAAATGATAAAAATTCATACTTGAGTTGGCGAAATCGTCCATATGCTGCGAATGCACTTTTCGATTCATCGCTGTGAAATACGGTAATTTTCAAATGATTATAACGCGTTCAAGGATTCCCACGAGCTCTATGAAATTCTTATTGGTTTTTGCACGCCTACGCCGCCGAAAGATGTTTAAGTGAAAATCTCGGTTATTATGCTTGTTTAGAGCCTTAAGATTTATTGCATTCTGTCTATTTGGAAAATATCAAAATTTAGTCGAATCGAATTCATGATGTGATGATGCATCAACGTCTTCCTTATGGCGTTTCGATTCGACCAACAAAAACACAATAAGCAAGCATTTCATGAAATCTTATTCGTCATACTGATTTCGATCCGGTATACATATTAGTCTTAAAGATCATTTTCAATACATAAATCATGCGTCATACTAAGTGTTACTAGTTTAAAACGTGATTGGCTGGCAATCAATGATATGATTATCATTTTCAATCATTAGAAACAGGGAGTGACTATGAAAAAGCGAGGATACACTCAGATCACGAAATCTGTTAAATCTTATACATTATTAAAATCGATATTAAATTATGAAAACGTATATATTGTACATTGTCATTCAATAGGAACGCTTGAAATTTGTTAGGTTATAGTGGCTATATTGTTAAAGCAACCTGTCAAATTTATTATGAATTGTTCAATAGTATATGGCAAATTATTGTGAAAAGCTATAACATTGAATTATAAAAGCTATAATCAGTCCTACATTCGAGAAACGTTCCGCAAAAAATATCATATTTTTAGATGAATGGATGTGTGAACAAGCAAATTTATCAGATTCGGGATGATACCAATCTATACGAGATATGTCAGCATCAAATGCATCCCAAGAAAATTAATATTTGGTGCGGATTTGGTTTGGCGAAATTATCGGTCCGTATGTCTTCCAAAACGCTATAACCGTCAATTGCAAGCGCTACAGATCGATGATAAGAAACTTCTTGTGGCTTAAATTGGATGATGTGGATACCGACTACATGTGGTTCTAACAAGACTGCGCTACGTGCCACACAGCGCACGCCACGATATATATTCTGCACTAGCGATTTGAGGTCTGGTAACGTGAACTGATCATCGATATCATGCGATTTAACGCCTTTAGACTTCTTCCTTTGGGGTTGTTGATCTATGCGAATAAATCGCAAGCAATTGATGCTCTCAAAGTCAACAAGATGAACGCCATCCAGGAAATTCAGCCAGATTTATGCGACAATATATTTGTATTAATGCAAAAACATAATTTAATCGAAAATAATTTATTTCCATTGATGCTATTTTTTTAATGATCATGCATCAGAATAATCATAAACTAGTGTATGACTAGTTTATATGGTTAATGATGTAGAAAATTTATTACGCACGCACGCATTAGTGCGTATTTTAATGCATTAATTGCCCATGGCGAATATGATTGTACTCTCTACAAAGCTCACAATCAATGCTTCCAACATTCATCGATTAACCGAAGAATGAGAGATTTCGGGATACGTTTCGTTTTCGTCGACAGCGCTAAATATGAGACAATCGATCGGCTGCATCGACCAAGAACCGCAATGCAATTAATAGAAACTGCAAACGCACATGGCAAAAAATGCGATCTGCAATATCAGCAATTCCAGCGATTGCGATCAACGAGTCACTGCAATCTTTCATCTTCACCACATCGGTTGAAAACTGGTCGTAACAGTTAATCTGCGATATTCAAATAAGATCTACCTGTTATACAGGTTGATTCAGCGCGATACAAATAGATCAAAACACTTCCTTTCAATCCGATCTGCACATTTTTATGGCACAATTATGACGCACGCATTTGCGGAATCGCTCCAAGATCATTTTTAAGGGATCTTTCCATGAAATTTAACGCCGAAATGTCAAACAAAGGCATTCAATCGCTCAAATATTCCAAATTAATTTATCATCCATTGAATTCGCCATTCAAAAGCAATGGGAATACAAAAACGTCCGGAAGGATCGCGCAAAGATAAGGATCAAATTTTTCGCAAGGCGTTCACCCTTCCTTGAAAACGGAAGCTACGAACAATGACGACGCGGTAGCATAGTGCTTCATATGAGACATTTGCCATATGATAACTATAAAAATGCTGAACATAAAAGAATATCTTACTTTTCAATTCTATGGAATGGGAAGAAGAAACGTTTTCAATGTCTTTAAAAAACTGTTCATCAAATTTACGCAGTTCAATACTTAAATTTCAAGCAAAATCAATGTTATTAAATATATGCCAGTTTAAAATCTGAAGTAGCATTGCATATAGTGATAATAAGACGATTCCAAGTAGTGGACTATTAAATTATCTGCTTCCGGATTTGATCTAGCAAGACCTTAACGTTGGTGACGAAGCATATTGTCGGATTGCTCTTAATTCGTATGAATAAGTGTTAACTTTTTTTTTTAAATACGACATAACTTCTTTAATTTGAAGAATCAAAAGCCGAGACGATGCATTTAATCGGATTGGATCACCAATCAGTGTTTGATTCGCAACAATAATCGTCCTATTTAGAGATCAACATGCTTCTGTAATCTTATTTGTTGTGTTGTTGAAGAGACTTTGTTTAAAATATGAGCATATTTTAGTTCATTCAATATACATATAGACATATTTACGCGATTATTAAATACATCGCGTAAAATAAACAATAAGATTGTAGAAATTTCATGATAAAAAGTGATATTGACGGACTTAATCACAAATATTGAAAAGTTATTGTGACATTTTAAAAGATGCAAGCATTGGTACATGATCTTAAATTAGGTCAATTTAACACATATAAGACGATCATTATCTAAATTCATGTGCTACTGTCGATTATTTTACGTATTGCCTAAAAAATCTAGTTTTTAGGGCAAAAATGTATAATCTGAACGGAAAAAACATGCAGATGAATGATCAATGCTATCATTTTTGTATGCTCTGCTTTTGTACACATATTGTTGTTAATAATAATAGGCGTACCGGATGAAAATTTCGTTTTTTGATAAATGAATCACGTTTTTGCATCCTATTTCAAATAGATTTGCGTTGGATAAGCGACATTTTAAAAAATGAATGTTATTCGAATTTATGAGTAAAAATAAATTGTGACATTTACAAGGACAAACTGACTATTTGGCAATATCAAAGATGGTTTTAAACAATTTCGAAGTGGAAATTTTGACTTAAAAAATGAGCCTCAAAGTTAAAGGGTGGTGAATGTGAACAATGATGGGATATTCATAGAAGTTGAAATAAATCCGACCATATACAAATAGGGTATATGGGAGAGCAAATCTGTACGATAGTGTAGTTCGAATGTGTTAAGAATTAATTAAACTACATGAAAATTCGATAAGTTTTCGACATCTTGTAGTAGGGGTTGAAAATTGAGCTATGTATTCGAATAAAGGGAACGCCAAAACCGCTTAGTACTTAAAAGGGTCACTTTGGTTGTATGGTGGTATTGTAAAGGAATTATTATGAAGTTGATTCCATCTGATTACCATTTATTAAGATCAACACAACACTTTTTCGTCTAAAATCAAAGATTTGTGTGCAAATGCCATATTAAAATTGCTAGAAAGATGGAAGAAACTTGAAGCTATCGATGGAGATTTGTATATTTAACGAAACTTTCGTCCGGTACCCCTAGTATTATGTTGTTATTTGCGTGTATTATGATTGTTTTCGATTTAAAAGTTGATACCTGTCGTATTTTATCGTGTCAGAACAATGTCCATTCGATAAGTTGTCGGGTATAATTTCAAAATGAGGTCCATTCAAAGTTTCCACCTTCTTCTTTAAATCCAGATCTACCATTGCCGTTAATACCAGTTATGAATGATGACTCAATGTCATTCACTCGGTAGCGTTGATAACGTTTAATGATACAGTAAAGTTACAAAAGCAATTAAGTCCGTAGCAAACTACGGAATTATGCAAATAGCTCGATTTACAAAGGACACACCGATCCGGTTGTTGAAAACACACTTTTTCAAAGAAAATCGCTACGGAACGGAAACCTTCGGTTGTGTGTCGGCTAGCTGCGGATGACGAGTTATCCGAGGATTTGCACGCAATTTGTCATAATTACGAAAGACAACATTCCGCGACCGGACCCGAAACAGCCACAGTCGAAGTGGTAGTAGATAAAAGCGCATTTCGAGCCGAAAAAGTGCACGGATCCGTGAGTCTGTCCGTCTGTCCGTCACGGCCGAAAAGCCACGTGAATGATTGTATGAAACGTTTGGCGGAATGATGGGAGAATAGAAAAAAAAATATAGTACCGTGACCGACGGAGCGTGCCGTCATTTGTTTCAAGTGTAGGCATGAGTGAGGTGAGCTTACCTTCTAGAGTGGATGTTAGGAACTACCCAAAAGTCCCTCGAACAATAATCCTGCCACATTAATATTTCAAGCCAAATTAAGACCAAATTTGCCATGCGAGATCGCCGCTGAAAATCGAGAGTCAATGATTTTTTGTTGACTTTATTGATCCATCATTAATTGAGCAAAATCGATCAATTTCCGATAACTGCAATAATAAAATAGATCCCATACGACGAGAGCGCTCTCCGAGTAAAAAACCCAAGTGGTCTTCAATCCCATGCAATATAATTTATTGCCATCTTGCATTAATGACTCGCAGCGCAGATTTATTGCGTCATTAAAATCACAAAAGTGAAACTAAGACCTAGGAAAAAATAGTCCCGATCTGTCGGGAGCGCCGGAGAGATCCGTCGAAAAAATATTAAATCTTGGCTTACTTTTAAGTCGCCGTATTCTCCTCAATTGATCCGAACAATACAAATGTACAGAAGAACCGACAAATGAGCGTTTTGTCAGACACACTGTTCCCTTCCTCATGGGAACACCATTGTATTCCGGTGGACACTGGCCCAACGGTCAACAAAGGATGAAACCAATCACAAAACAATAACCATAAATGCTTTGTTTTTTATGAAACGACATTACGTATTAGCGCTGTGGTGGAGTGATTGAAGGCGCCTGCTGTCGGACGAGCGCCACAAGTTCGAATTCGCATGATTTAAGAAATAAGCATGAGCAGAAATAATGTATGATTCAAACAATCAAAAAAACAAACGTATTCAATTAACCCTCTTAATGCCGGACGCTGATATAACATCGTTATCAACTTATGCACAAAGTGCCAACGCTGATATATGAAGAACTCTATCTTGAAATAACTTCATTAACGTTATTTGAATAATTAATTTAATACACAATTGCGATAGTGAGCCGAAATCCATACTAACTACACGGATTACTTGTTTTGTTGTAGGTAAAGCTTCATTGAGTTATCAATCAGTCCTGTCAAATAATTCAATTTTCATTTAATTCTTTATACCAAAATATCACTCAATAAGTTTGTAGGATATTATGATTCGAAGTCTAAATACTTTCGCAAGAAGTGTGTAATATCGTCTTGATTAGTATCGTCGAATAAATAGGAAATAAAGTGCAACATAAAAAGGTTAAAAAGCAATAAATCCAACTGATTCGATGATACTTTGGCATTTGGCAAAATAAAGTCGCAATTTGATATTCAAAAAATAAACAATAATTGGTTCCAATCCATTCCATTCTGTTCTATAATCATTCTCCATCTCTCCGGAAGCCTCATAATGCTTTTTTGCCAACATAATAATCTTAGGGGCAATGTCCGGAGAGTATGGAAGATGAGGTAAAACATCCCAATCAAACGATAATAAATTATTTCTGATGAGCAAAGACACATGAGGCCTGGCGTTACCGTGATGAAAAACAACGTCTCATCTGATCGCTAATTCTGGCCATTTTCTGGCAATTGTATCCTTTAGATTGTCTAGTTGGAAACAATATTTTGTTGAATAGATCGTTTCACCTTGCTAAAGTAGCTCATAATAAACTCCCCCCTTCCAGTCCCACCAAATGCATAGCAAAACTTTTTTTGGACGTAGTCCAGGTTTAGCTACAGTTAAAGCTTCTGTACCCTTGGTCCGAGACCGTTTACGTTGGATATTCTCATAGAGTATCCAATTTTCATCTCCAGTGACAAGTCTCTGCAAAAAAGGTTGGCTATTATGTCATTGGAGAAGAAGATCGCATGTTGAAATACGCTGAAGTTTATTTGAGTCAGTCAGTTCATGAGGAAGCCACACATCTGAACGATTGATGTAGCCCAATTTTGTCAACTTGTTACCTATTTCGCGAACAGTATATCTTATTTTTAAGCCTTATCAAACTACTTTTTTTAGGGGAATAATTTTTCATGTTGTGGTTTCTCATTTGTCTTACATGTGTAGTTATAATAGGATTATTTGCATACTTTTAGATAGGAATCATTTTAGAAAACGATAGTTACGAATTCAGTCACTCATAAACGTCCATGCATCACCAAAACCATCAATGATTCTATTGCTACCAACATTTTGTGGTACGTTGAAAATGTTTCCACAATTTGGATTTGAACCTTTATGATAAAAGTCCAGGATCCAAGCCATTATGCTAATACACGGTCTATTTTTAAGCTACGTACATTTACGTTGTAAACGAATAGCAATTGATTTTTAATGTTGAACCCAGTCTCGATGTTTTTCAATCGCCCTTTGCATACAAACCTTGACAATATCCAAGTCAAAATCTAGCAACATCATCTTAATGATGTGTTTACGTCCTCTACGTTGCTTTGACGTCATCAGGGTTTCCATGCAATCAATCAACATCCAGTGCTCGATTCGGTTTTTCTTTTTTTGAACAATCATTCAAACAATAAATTATCGAATGCTTAAAACTACATTAATAAATAGTACGATGGCATTATACAATTTGAGCAATGAGAACAGGTTGTATCCCCGATACGTTAACAGGTTATTTTCGCTACGAGCGGTGCAGGTTATAAAAATCATAAACAGCCATAAAACAATATAACTATGATATGGGGAAAAAATAATTTTATTGCGTTTTTTATCACGCCAAAAGCCCATAACGACGATACTAACTATTTTTACGTCCGCAGAAATAATTTCGGATGCTCATCGGGTTGATATCAAATGGCAATCGGGTGTCCCCATGCAGATTTTTTGATTCGATTTGAAACGGGTTTTTGCGCCACGGCAGTAGAATAGAAACCGTCTAAAAAATAAATTTTTAAGTCTCATTGCAGCACTGCAAAAATTGCAAGAGCATATTTACGCATTCCCAAGCCACCGGTGCTAATTACAACATACCCCCCGGTATAATTAGACGAACATTCGTATGAATTTCTCTGCTTTGTTTCAAATAAATTGTTCCGAATCAAAAAATGCCGCGTTTTTTCGTACCGGGCCGTCTGTCCGGATCGTGTTTTTTTTATTGCGCTAATAAAAACATAATAATTTTATAGGCCTATATAGTTTTTATGTGCTTGTATATAGAGCCGCCACCATGTAAATCCAGTTTTGTTAGGAAAGTAATGAGAATAAATCGCCGTACTAATCTGGGTTTGTTCCAGTAACCGTACGTGGACGTACTGCTCTTCGGTATATTACAACATCCAGAGAAAATCAACATTTGCCACATCACAAATATAGTGATTTTGAGCGATATTTATCCCATTTAAATATGAAATTTCATCTATCAGTGACGATTAAAAATTATATCCAACTGTCAAACCTTTGAGTAACAGCACTGACGTCCATCAATAATTTGGTACAACAAGTGACTAAGAAAAGATTAAGATCTGTTCAGATCATAATTAAAATCGCATTAATCACCAATAATCATTATTTATTTGTGTTTTTAGACTATGATAAGAAATATAATCAAAAGATGCACTTTGTGCATCATATTGTTCGGGAAAAATAACGGTTTTTCCGGTTTTCGGTTTAATTTCGATTCTAAACCTAGGATAATACCAAATTTATGCACAATTTTATATCAACAGAATGGACAGTAAAAATCAAGCTTTGATGAGATGTTTAAATTTTATCGCTTCGGAATATTTGCTAAGCCCTCAATTTTAAAATATCATGGCAAATGAACGTCGTTTCAATTAGCGTCGTATTTTCCGAGAACGCGATCCGCGCAATATGCGAAGCATTGCAGAATTTATTATACTAATCTTAAGAATTCGCCATGACCGTATCATCAACTCGCACGGCATAAGAATGATGATATGACTCTGATAATTTGTGTTTTTTTTTTATTTCAATCCATTGTGCAATTCTCATATATTCATCAGATGTCGAGGTTCACTTTTACATTTAAAATTTAAGCTTAAAATTGATTATAAATGGCATATTTAATTTAAATTAATATAGGGTTGGTTTTAATATTTTTGTGTGGACTTTTAGGATAAGGCTTTGATGGATGCTGTTGTGGAAAATGTCAAAATATTTAGACGAAATGGGTTCGAACGACGCTAATTACCTATGACTAATCTCTTCCTAATTTACATGGCCCGTTCAGATAAACGCGCGATGGCCATTGAATTTGGGGAAGCGGCCTTTGTATCGAACCGGTGACCTCAAACGAACAAAAAATGATGTTAAAATCAGATGCTGCGGCCGAGGCATCAGATGTGGAGCATCTTTATTCCTTTATATTCGTCCTGCATACTTGAGAGTGGGTAGATGAACGTAAAAGAAACGTTAATGAGGAACTTCCTCCTAAGCGCGTCCGCCATGAGTTGCTTCATGCTGAGGTCACATGGCATGGTCAAGCATGTATTGTACACATGTTACATGTACAGGAACAAGTCGATCGGTAGCTCAGTGGGTTGGAGCACTCGAGCGTGCATCGGAAGGTCACCGGTTTAATACCGACGATTTAATGCAATTTTATCACTGATGCAACTCCAGCTTGGGAATGATTAATTGCTTCCGAATACAATGGCTCTTTGATAATCCGTGAACTCCTCGAACAATGCCTACGAGGCGAACGGCGACTCCCGAAAGATGCTACGAAGAGCCAGCCAAAAATGTAAATAAACATTGGGTTCCTGAAATAATTCAGGAGCACGATGACCATGCTTCGACTCTTAAAAGCAGTTTTGCGAGCGTGCGTACGGGGCTCGTGAGATGCATTTGATACGTCGAAGGATAACGCTGTTAACCCATATCATCATCGTCCTTAATGTTCAGGCATTTGAATCAATATTTGATCAATGCATGTTAGCAAATTCTATATAAGGATAATAAACAATAAACTTTATCAGAGATTAAGAACAAATCAACATGCTAATAAATGCAATATACTGGGAATAACGAGAAATCATCATCATAAATGATGATAAAACGACCGAAATTGACAGCATTATCAAAATAGATATTAATAAAAGCGCTTAAAAAAGCATCTGTCCTTCCTTTCGTTAAATCTGAATGAATTTTCCGAATAAAACACAACGAAACAGGCGAAATTTACATTTGGCCAGACCAAGTGTTACCCATTTAAAGCGTCATATCATTACCAATATTTGATATGTTGAAATCGCCCAACTGGGAATAAAACCGACCCATTCTCGAATTTACAAGCGTAAATGCATATTTTATCCCCTAAAATAAAGTTACCCATACACCCTACCGAGATGATCGATGATGAATCAATCGCTGGATGAGCGTTTAAAATTGGTCAAGCCGAGTGTTCATGATCTGAGTACATCTTTGCCTTTTTCATAGCCACTCGCTGCTCCAAATTATTGATGAACTACATTAGAATATTATTGTTTTATTAATTGATTGCTAGATCTTTTCATCAAATAGAAGATTTAGGCGAATCCTGTTTGCATGTATTTTAGTACTATATTTTACTATTTCTTCCTTTTTTTTGATGTTATATTGCAATTATTGTATTTTTTTGCTAGTAGAATAGCATATATTGAATTGGCGTTGATATCTAGTGACTCTTAATCTTTTGGATCATAATTTTGTATCGAAATATAAACCGATTCGGATGAATTATCGACGTAGGAATGAAGCAAATGCAATAAGCCGGTAACAATAACCTAGATAGGGACGAGTTGCGGGTCATCCATCAGCGGATGACGCAAGCAGGCAGGGCTACTATAATGCTTGCAGAAGACGCATTAGGAGTGATGATGAACAAAAACTCAAGATTTCCAATCTTGCTCCGATCCGCATGACTCCGACTCGGCACGTAGTATCCTTGACCGAGTAGCCACCGGCAATCTCTAGCAATCTGCATTTTCATAACCACTCCGAGTTGCGCAACCCAACAGGAAAAGTACCATCTAAGTCGTAAAACTGCACTCAATTACGCACCGGCTCGATCGGATGTGAAGACATTTTTTGCCATTTTCGGACACCATTTCGATACTTGCGCGAAGTGTTAGAATTTCATGAATGTCAATCGATCAATCCATTCAGGGGACTTGTTATAAACTATATTTTTATGAGAAGACTCCATCTTGCAATTTTTAAAGCGTAAGACATGGAATAATGATAAATCTGCATGCCGACCGTACACCATTGTCTCAAATCTTCATGTTTATTCAAATTCTTTTAAATCTCCGAGCCGACGCTCGTTGCTTGCTTCGATTGTCCGAGATTCACACGTCAACTGAACAAGGTCAGATTTAAGATTTCAGTCTTGTTCATAGCTCAATGCATGCGATATGGTTGCATAAATTGATATCCATCATGCTAAAACTGTTGACTTTGACCGCTTGTAAAAATCTCAAAAGCTCCTCGGATGCGTCCAAAGGCAGCGGATTTATGGCAGTTTTTTGCATCATAAAAAATATGTTAAATAATAAATTAAAATACGTTTGTAGAGTGTGTGCAAAGCGGGGGTTCGGGGAGGTCAAGCGAATAAATAATTAGCATTTGCGTCAAACGTTCGTCCGCCCGTTCGGCATTCAGTACAAACACTCATCAATGTCGATGGACATAAATAACGAAAGCGATGCGGGTGTTTCATTCTATTTATTTATTTTTTTATCGAAAGCTGCGTAACGTGCGTATTTATACGTGCATTTTTTATTGCCCCCGAAGCAGCTACGTAGGTACAATAAAATATGTTGAAAGCAATCGAATGTGCACGGCCCATGAAAAAACGCCCGGCGTTTCCTGAACCGAACAAAACCGGGAACAAAAAGATGCATTTTTTTCGTTTATAAATTATGTGGAATTTTTATTACTTATCCATTTTATGGACATGCACCGCCACACACCCTGGGGAATCCCTTCCGCATGTTCTCGGATGACCGAAGTACCCTCATGCGGCCTCCCAAAAATATCCGATCCAGATCATCCATGGACATTCTCATCCCATAGTGTGTATAGAGTATTAATGTTGTTTTAAATACCCTTGAAGTATACATGGCAATTAAGATGCAACGAGGATTTATGCTAGACCCTTTGAGCATTCCGAATATGTAAACACTTTTAACGCGAGGGAGACTTGATACATTACCAGAGTCAATTTATATCACACACCATTGATTTTTATTGAATGCTAAAGATTTAGCCTTTGTGAGTGTCATTGATACAAATATTTTAAAATCAGGGAGTACATAGGATCCACCCTTACAGAAAAGAATTTATCGAACAACGAAATAACCTCCAGTTTAGAGTAATTAACGGTTTAAGGGATGAAACATGTATCATGGCCATTCACGATGTTTCGAGAGGTTCAAACAACTTTTTTAAAAAAATATGAACATCTTCGAGATCAAACATCAGGCACCGAAGCCATGAGGTCCAATCGGAAGGTCGTGGACATGTCAGCGATGGACAGGAAATATAATAACACATAGAGATAAAGCTAAAATGTTAGCTAAAATATTAATGTGTTTGTATAATATATAATAAAATAGGCACGCACACACATACACACACACAGTAGAAGTGGCTTGACGCATGCGCGTGCTGTCTATGATGTATGGACCATACGTGGACACCTACAAACGTTTCTCCTTCTCTTTGCGATCGACTGCCGTTTGGAGTTTCATATTTTGTGACGTTCAAACCAATTTATCCCCGCTTATGTACAAGTTCTTGGAAAGTGTCAACCGAACAACAACAAAGCGGCGTCTATTTAAGTGATCAATCGATTCATTCGATAGCTTATCGAATCACCCTCGAGCGGTATGTGAATATCAAGCGCTCAATGATCTACTTTCAAAGACCAAAGTACGTCGACTAGCCCACGCGACATCCAGTTTGCTTTCGTGCATTAATCAAAAGATCATGGATTAAATAGGTCCATATAAATAAATATTAGCCAGACATTTCAAATGTGAATCTGAAACGCAAGACGTGAGAATCGGAACACATCTCGATTTCGTCTTGCAAAATTAATGAGTATTTGTCATGTTAACGGGGAAGTCCGGTACTTTCTTCGTGAAGCAAAGCAGCTGCGTGATTGGGCAGTGGCAGATTGCAATTTTTTTTTTTTTGGAGTCGTTAACTGAAGGTGCTACTTAAGCTGTAATCTAAATCCATGATGAGAATCTTCAAACTGACGTTTGATAACAGTAATGAGATTGCATACTCGGCGGAGTTTGATCCGACTATTGGAGATGTGTGCAACAGTACAGATCCGGATGATGATAACTTCATCGATCGAAAGAGTCTTTGTTGATTTTTTTTTTAAAGAAATCAATTGAATCAAGGTGTAAAGTGCCATTTTATTCAGCAAAGCAATGTTTCTTCGGATGGAATACGCATTTTAAAGATCACAATGAATCATCTCAACACGAATCGTAATCAAGTTCATGCCTTTTGTTACATCCATCATGTTTAAAGTGCTTCTCTTTTACGATCTCTCACTTCGTTTTGGGTACCTTATTATTACTGTTTCCGGTGAGCAGACGCTCAGTTTATGAATTTATATACGCATAGGGTTCCAAAAATGATTTCCTCTATTTGAACTCGTCTTAAATGCTAATTGTTTGGGACTTACATTCGCGTAAATGGCAATCGTTTAAAATTTTCAAGGAAAATGTGATATTTTTATTGAATAACTGCCAAATGCAATAACGACGATCAAATGGGCAATTGTTGTATAGAATGTTTTTGATGGGATTGAAATGTGTTTGTAAATAATATTTTTATTTGGAATTGAATAGAAGAGCTATCTAAATATACATAATATGTGTATGGGCTGACAAAGACCATAAAAACAAAATAATGGGTATGTTCTATAAATTATAAACACATTATTTCTGTTGGAAGCCATTGTAGCATGACACTCGTCAAGGGAGCGTGAACAACTTTTTGTCAACAAAACGCCACTAAAACATCACTTGAATTCATATCAACCGAATTGTTTTATAACAAATTCAATTTGTTTATAAATTATTTCGAACAAAAAAAAAAGATCACCATCGCGGATCATTTTTGCACGATCACGTCCCTCTGCCGAAATATTCATTTTTCTATCGCGACAATTTTGTTTATTCGCTCACCACAATGTTGTTAATTTTTTGTCGATACGTTTTGCATTTGAAAAAATACGATAAATGCGTAAATATTACATCTGAAATCATTCCCACTCACTGATTATGTCCGGATTCTTCGACAACCATGAATCATTCTTACCTGCGAACAACAAAAAAGAACATGAATTAATACAAAATATCAAATGATAAAAAACGCACACAAGATTGTACAATATGGCCCGAAAAAATCGCGGCAGATGTCTATGAATTTTTTACTCCATCTTGGGTCGCATATGGCGCGGGTAACGGTCTACCGCTCTAAACAAATACGTGCAAAACTCTCATTGCGAAATATAATAAAGATATTTATATTTTTTTCCCACTGAAAGAGTTAGATACTTCCGCCCGTTATACTGAGAGAATAAATAAAAATTCCGGTTCGAATCCCAGTTTCTTATTTCACTGCGGAATTTCGGGTTCCTTGCGCGGAGCGTTCGTTTTTTATTTGCCTTTGTGTGTCGGCCCAATGGCGTAGAATCGTTCGATTTCTCATTATAGATTATTTTTAATGCCCGTCAATTATCGTCATAATTAATTTGGACTTTACAAACAAACACTGGATGCTAAAAAAGTCGTATTATTCGCGTTTTTTGTGGCAAAAATCGCCAAACAAAAAACCCGATGTGCATTACTGTGGTCCATTGCGAAACACTTTGAACGATCTTGCACTATTTGTACGATCTTCAATCCGATATTTTAATTGAACAAAGCCATAATTGATTAAAATTTTGGAAGATCTCGATCTATTGCAATTATAAAATGGATCGTGAAATCTTAGATTATATTTGTATTCCAATAATTTGGATATATCAATAAGATTTGATGAAGATATTTAGTGATATAAATCGTGCATTAAAGGTTTATTCTGAATCAGGACTTTGAACTGTTATTTTTTAAATTTCGGTTTTCGTTCCGCAGAAAATAACGGTTTTAGCGGATTTCGGTTCAGTTCCGAACGATACATTTTAGATTTTTTTTAAAATGATTTTATTTGTATTAAAAGCTTATTTTTAAACTTCCACGTCTACGTAGGGGTTATGAATTTGCGATTTATTTTTATTAGCAAATATCTATAATTTATTAAACGAAACGTTATTGACTTATTTTATATTGGCAGGAAGTTTCGGAGTCTCAGATCGTAGTAAACAATACTAAGAAACAAATTGAAATGTTTTCGTTCTGGCAAAAATAACGCTTTTATCGGTTCAATTCAGTTCTGATCTGCCCTGATATATACATATGCCATAAAATGTAAAGACACGCAGCCCTGATAATCAAGATGAAATCCCAGATTTCTGCGACTTTTCATACATAAATTTGGTTAAGATCAATATGAGAATTTATCATATCATCGCGATGCTCTTCTACAATAGATAAACAGGAATGAATCCATTATGATCAATACAAAATGTGTTTGAAATTCCATTTGCAACCCGAGCAATTAATACACAATTAGACATCCATAGGTCAAATCTGGCGTAATCCCATTTTTAAAATCGCAGCTACAAAGTACGATGCTGGTGATTGACTATGAAAACAAGTGTTAATCACACAAGAATGCCATGTTTTATGGACAGATTCAAGGTTGAAGGTGTTGTGTTGTATAGGTAATCGTCCTTAAGCTTTGATTAAGTGGTCGATGTGTCGACTCGGAGCATCATTATCGGTTATGTTAATCTCGGATTGATTGAACGGTCTATTGCAGTTCAATAAAATAGGACAGACAGAACCACCAACCATAAGGACTATCGAATCGCATCAATTCCGATGCGGGAGTCAAAAGTCATCCATCCGATAATGGATTCATTCATATATCACGAGACTAAATGCACGTGTTTCGCGATTGATATTTTTATATTAACAATACGTTTTTTCTCTGTGATCAATAGAATTTGCTATATATGGTTTTACGTATAGTTTATCCTGCAAAAAAGCAGGGCCTTTTCCACAAAAATAAGTATTCTCGGACTCATCAATAATTCACGGCGCGGACGCCCGTGCAAGTTACTTTTTTAGGGGCGTGCGTGACGGGGCGGGCCAATGTTTTGTGGAATATTGAAAAAGAAGAAATGTACATACAAAAAAGAACTTTCTCATGAGGTTCACGCAAGATGGATTTTTTCCAGGCTACCCACCCACATTTCTTGCTGAATGGTCGGTTCCACCTCCACATTTGTAGATTACGAAAAAGGCGCTTAACGGCGCGGATTTGCAGCATTAAATAAGAGCACCTTGAATGCATAATTTGCTTTCGACTACGTGCGGCCAAATTGTTCGCATTTAATTTTGATTCATTGCTCGGCGGCTAAACGATGGAACCATCGCTCGGAGAGTGCATTTCGAAAGAACGCCACGGCGAGCGAAATTGATTGCACTTCTGAAGAAAGTCATATTTCAAGCGGTAAGTAGAAGTCAGCTGGCCGAGACTCATCAGCGAAGATCCTCTCAAACTGGACGCGCCTCCAATCTTAAGAAACATGGCACATTTATCCAGGAACGTCCGTCAAATCGCTTGAATGATCATTTTTTGTGGAAGGCTGGCGGAATTCAATAGACGCCCATGATCAGGCGATAGCACCGTTGGGCCATCGATGTTATACGACGTTCTTCGAAAGCAATAAGCCATTTGAAAACACGCGAAAACACGTGAAAACATCGCATGTAGCCGGGTGCATTTCACGCATGGAGGCGTATGACACTGAAACGTTTCTGTTGGTGTTCTGCTAGAGTGCGCTGCCGGCAGAATTCACTTGAGAAGATGCAATCGCCACGAAATCGCTATTACAATCGCGGTGCAAGCGCAAGAATCAGGGTCGACAGCGATGCCATGCGAAAATTGAATGGCTACTATCGTTTTTATTTCGAAAAAAAGTCACATCACAATCGATATTTTAACATGAAAGGAGCTGCGTTTGGCGACATTTAGAATTTAGCATTGAACTGGCGCGCGCCGAAGACAAAATAGAGTGTCACTCTGCACTCATTAGAGATGGACCAATTTATTTTTCAGCTTTATATTGCCACAATACTTATGAATATTTTTCAACAACAAAATAAAATGATTCAAGAAAAATAAATACAGGGCGAATCAAAATGTTAAACTTTTTTTTATTAACGCGTAAAATTGATAAATATCGATTTTATGCCTAGAATTCATTAATATTAAAGTTATAAGATCGTAAATCGTAGATTATAGGGTTGCAATGGCTCAGTATCTCATAATAATGTTATGCTTCTGTTGAAATTATCTTGTTCTTATACATCTCACGTCTTCTACGAGCATCTCAATCTACTTCAATACGTCTCCGTCCGCTTATTAAATGTCCTTCGAATCGCTCGTTTGATTGCATGTTGATCTCTGAAACGATGTCAATGACGAATACTTCGACCGGCCAAATCCATACAGGGACGTAATATGATCTAAATTGACTCCCCTTTGACGCTTTTGAACCCCGACCCAAATTTTTGGAAAAAAGACCGACTGCGAATTTGGCGCACCGACGTTCCGATGCGAAATCGCTGGAATGATTTTCGTTCGCCCGAGTGAATAATTTAGAGAATGTCTGAATGCGGCCCTTTCGAATTTATATATTATACACCATCGGTTGACAACCTTAGCACAAATGCATAAAATTCAAAGAAGCACACGCACACACGATCACACGTACGCTCGAACAATTGCATAAAAAATCATGGGAATGCATGTTATGTATGCACGTAACAGCCTCATAGAACAATGGCTAAAAGTAATGATATATATTAATGACGAATGATGGTCTCGAGATGTATCAAAATCGACGATGATGCATATCTGCGATCGTCGATAATGCCCTTTGATACGTGTCCGGATTGATAATTATGACCTGCCGGTTATCTTTCGGATAAATATAACAATGCCCAAGATCGACTCCTCCATTTGTCAACAGCCCGATGGAAAAATGCGTTCCTATCAATAATAATTGAGGACAAATCGCTCCTCCACAGTCGACGCGACTACTCCGATAATTGCAACGAAAGAGTGATGATACGCATCAAAATCTTGTCGCGTATCTGACCGGAATGTTTTTGCAATGAATCAAATAAATTTAATTAAGAATCGCATAATTAAAAGATGGAGATTTTTAGCATTGAAAATCTCGTTTGCTGAAGGATCGGCAGCAGGACGTGGCGGTGTAAAAACATTAAATGAGCACATCCTACGCTGCAGCTTTTGATTTAATGTACATACGCTTAAAAAATAGTAACTCATGCTCAACAACTTGGTTCGACTTTCTACATTTGTATGAAAGGATGGCTTGAGCATATGCTCAGGGTTTACCAGATCATGTGTTAACAACATTTTATTGTGGCTGTTTATAATACAGCAGACCCGCGGTAATCCAACAAGCATTTTGCAAGGGAGTGTCGGATTGTTTAATTTGTCGGACTATAGAATACTGCCCCCGACCCCTTGTATTCCGGAATTTTTGGGAAAGTAGTACTTGTAATCCGTAAAATTATGAGATAAACACAATGACCATAGCAGTTGTAGTTGTAATGTACTTGTTGTATTGGGATGTCGGACTATAGGCGGCGTCGGATTATCGCAGGTGTACTGTAGTATTATAAAATCTTAAAGTGCAAAATTATATATAGAAATAGATGTAAATGTGACTTAAAAGAGTAAGCAAAACAGAGGACTGTGCTCTCAAATGATGATATTCAGCGAATGGTCATAAGACAGCATAAGACTTGCTCAGGTCATGTTGCACTCCGTCTGTGTTTTAAGTTGATTTAGTCTAATAGACTTTGTATTTATAAGCATGCGATATTTTTATGGATGCTGATTTTTTATAAATAACTATAAAACATGAATACAATTTGAGCAATTGTCAAAAGGTAGGAAGCAAATTGGTATCTGAAATAAATGCCAAAGACATCATTAAATGGTCGAAAACCCCAAAATGGACAGATACTGCAGTGCGATATGTCGACCGTAAAATTTCTCGCGAATTTGTTCGATGAAACATAAGGGCTGTCACATGAGGGCGCCTCATATAAAAAGGGTTCAATCTATCAGCTAATGGGTTTAATTGCCTTTAGTCAAATCTGATGGTTCAAGTCAACCGATATATGCTAATTTATATGCATCGAGCATTAAAATTGCTTTCCAAAAAAACATCCTAGGAATCCTGAAAGCGCCATTTCTCGGAACGACTATTTACACGTCGCCAAAATGACGTAATTGGCATTAATTTAATTAAATTTAATTACTCGTGCGATCCGCAAATGCGGGAGTCGAGCCCATAAATAGCGTGCATGAAGGCTTTCGTTCTTCCACAGACCCTTCATCGACTTCGTTCTTGTACCGCGGAAAAACTCAAATTCTCTCCGTATCGATTTTAAAATATTTATATAGGAATTGATGAGCGTTAAGGAAGCATTGTCAAGCTTATCTGCAGAGGTCAGGGCAATTTATCGAGAGCATTGTTTATGTGACCTCAAATATCGATTTGTAAAAATGCATTGTTGACAGTGCGAATGCGATAATTTTTATTTATCATATGTATGCTAATGGGTCCAACTTGCAATAAATATAACAGCGTCTGTTAAATATAATCGGTTTATAAATTTAAAAGTGGATCTAAGTACGATTGTTATTGATTTAAGTATGTTGTTTACCGTTAATTTGATATTGTAATGGTGAATTAATGACATTTGAATGCCTCTTTTTAGAGTAAACTCCAATGACAAACGTGCTTTAACCATAGCAATTTTCCCATGCATGTGCATCGACGTATGTACTCGTATGCATGAATAAAATTATGGTCTACATCAATATAACTGTAAAGATTAAAACAATTTTCTGAATATCCTCAATGAAATTACGTCGGTTGAGCAAAAACTGACTTGGAACCGGTTTGCTTCAGGGCTTCCGATGCCCACGGAACGGATATTCAAATTTTAAAAATCAATTCAACGTATTATATGTTCGCTCGGAATTAAATTTGTACGGCGTGCGATCTAAATTGCAAATGCTATCAATGAAGATTTAATCGAAATCGACGGCGAGCGATGTTAATCACATTGAAAAATTGTGGACAGCCCTGATTTGATGCATAGAAAACACCTGCACGTTGCAGTTTTTTGCATTCACCGTGAACTCCCCGCAACTCAAAACATCGATAATTCGAAATTAATTTAATTTCTCATTGAATAATCCGTATTTTATGAGAACGAGTCTCGATTCCAATTTACTCAAGGCGATGTCGCTTGCTTCCTTCGAGAGCGACATTAATTATTGAATGCGGTTTCAAAACTGTGTTTCGCAACGTAAAGCGCCTCAATTGACGACCAATAAAAATACCACAAAAAATCTCATACCTCCCCCCTCAGATTTGAATAAAAATCTGTGTCAAATTTCATCAATGTCGAGCAAAAATAAAGATTAGATCGCCATAGATGTCAACGATTTGTTAATGGACAGGTCCTAAATCCATGCGAATTGTTCGAGTTGTTTCGCATTCAATCGAGGACGCCTAGGTCAAATTATTTCCACTAGACGATAAGGTGAAATAAAGTTCATTACTTTTTTAACCTGTTTCATTTTACACGAAAAAATGACATTTTACATGAAGCCCACGATGTAATTTATTACGTCTGACATGTTACCTCACCGACTCGCTGTAAGCATATAAAGTCAAAGGACTGCTTCGGTATGCTCGCCGTATTATTTTAATGAATCTTAATTAATAAGCAGCGCAGAAGAACTATATTCATGTTCAATATCACATAATTATAGATGTAAAATGGCGCTGAGACTGACCATAGTTAAGCGTTTTTTGTTGGTAGGTTCTTGACGCGAGAACTGTGTCAATAAATGAATCATATCAGGCTGAAAGAGTAGACTGCAGGACAAAGACCTCACCAACTGACTTCCATTCATCTATATCTCGAATTAATCTCATCCATTGTGCTACAGGCATTTTTCTGATATCATTCCATGAGGGCATTCGTTCATCTTTTATGCATTGGTCTTATACCACTTGATCAATCCACTGACATATCAATCATTGATTATTTAAAAAAACATCTTAAGATGCCATAACCGTTGTCGGATGCAAGACTTTTCTAGGAGAATCCCAAAAATGTCTAGATTTTCATTCTTATTTGTCTTAACATTCATGACTATATTAATTGCTGTTTCATATTTATAAATCAGCGTAAATCTGAATTGAAAATCATGTATCAACAATAGCAAAACCCACCAATCAATCACTTTTTATCGAATATCTTTATATAAAGCTCAATAAGTAAATATAAATCCTAAGCGACCCTATTACAGAATGCGGCATGGAAACTACCTTATTTGTTTCGAAATAATTGTCGCTTCAGGGCGTGTATTTCAAATAAGGGAATTTCTAGGGAGTGAATAGGACAAATTTTAAAGCATCCCTGATAGAATGCGCATGTGATGCTCTATGAAAGCATGGATAAATGTGTGAGAAACTTGTAAATACAAATCATGGAAGCGTCGAAACATAATTGAATATGCATATGGAGATACATCAATGAGTGATTTAATTGCTTTGATAATGATTGCGCATTTTAAATTTTGATTGATGAAGTTATAATTGCGCTCATATCGGATATATCATTGCGCAAACGAGATCAAGATCAACAGGATGAGCTTCGTGACAATAGACATAATAATCCTTCACACTTCCACTCATATTTGTCCACTGAGTGCTAATTTCCCACTATGATATTTTATCACCATAAACATTATCTGCATACGAGCTTGGTGTTTTTGTTGATGTACAGCTTATTGCTTGATTGAATTCAAAGACTGCGATGCAATGTAATCAACGATAGTCGGTTTTAACAGTTTAAATAAATACACGTCTTCCAGACCAAGCTTATATAGCTAATCTAAGCAAGACCCAAGTGTTTGATTGGGGTAAGATTGCTTATCATACGACGAAGAAAACCGAATCCTTAATCTGCATGACAATGCGCCGCTGCATACAGTGATAAACTCACCAATTATACTGGAAAACTCTTGAACACTCTCATTATAGATCATCTCATACCAGACTTGCCCCCATGTGAATACCATGTTTGGTCTATTGAAAGAGGTATTCGAAGGGCAACAATTTCAAGGAATCGCTGCGGTTGAACAATACGTGCGCAACTGATTTTTAAATACATTTATACAGCGAAATTCCGGCTTATATTTGAATCGCCTTCGTTTATAGTAGTTGCCAAGCCGCTGATATAAGTTATAAAAAATATTTTGGTCGAATTCAAACACATTTGCCCTAAATTTCGAACACCACAAATGTTTTTACCATTCAATACTTGAAAATTAAATTTTATCCCAAACAATACAAGATTTTCAAGGATTAAAACAAGGAATTTATGTATTTATACGTGATTAATATGAAAGTAGATCCATTATTTGGATCAGCGAGTGGCTATGAAAAAGCGAATACATGCTCAAAAATGTATTAAATCCACTTGTATATACCCACAATGTATTAAATATAAGATTGGAATACGATGAATTTGATGCAAATACGGGCGTGATGATAGCTTATTTGAAGTGGAGTATCTTTTTCAATTGCGTTAATCAATCGTCAATGTCTCAAGGGGGAGGTTCCGATAAAGACGGGATCTGCAATACCGATATTCAATGAGAGCGACATACTCGATCGGTCGAGTATTAAACGAGTGCGAGCGAGACAAGCATATCCGTTCTCATTACCTACTATAATAAGTTCCCAAACTGTCCTTCGTTAATTGCAATTAAATAATAAATTAATTTTAATGGAAAAAAAAACATTTTCAATGATGAGTTTCAGATTTTATTCATTTTTAAATCCATAATAATTGTTAATTTATTTAAAAAACTGTGTTTTTTTCAATGAAAACTATTACTACAGACTGTCTAAAAAAAACATTTTTTTATTTGGAATTTACTTAATTTTGAAAAATATTAAGTTTTGGTCATACATCATAGATTGAGAAATTATCGACGAGATACAGTAAGAGCGCGCGAAAGACAGGGACGCCGATTTATCGAGAGACAAGTGCCAGAAAAGGAAAACGCTATACAATGAAGTTTCAAGGTAAACAACATTTACTAGCTATCGCAACAAACAACAGTATTTGTTTATTATTTATTTATTATTATTTTTTTCATCGTTATTATAACGTATCTTTCTGCAATTTAATATATGGGTCACAAGCCGGAGCATGATGTCGGCCGAGTACGTTTCATCTGTCTCTACGACAACGCACGGCGCATGGAATATCAGGCAAAATTTCGCAAATTCAATCGATTACAGAATCTTCTATTAATTAGGCTCATCGATGGATGGATGGACGGATGGACTTGCATAACAATTGTCAATCTGCGAGACATGCGCGTTTAATTAATGTTTCATAAACGTTTTTTAATGCGGCATGGCGTGTAATGGTCGAGCGTAAAAAAATCATAATTTATACAAAAAGTTAATCAAAACACTGGTACACGTCGAGTTTGAGTTGCGAGCGTGCAGAAGAAGAGCAAAAAATGAATATAACTGGATCCCTACATTGAATCGCAAGTTATAAGAGATAATCCCGATCGAACACTACTGTTGTGGTTAACCACTCGATTTACATGCCGAATAAATATTTGACTTGATAGCATGAACAAATCTAATAATATGTTCATTCATCGGCATCTATTTTAAGCACCCTAATACCGGACAGCGATAAATCGTCGTTGTCAATACGTGCGAAAAGTGTCAACATCGATATATCGTCGCGTACGTCATGCGGTCCACAACGAATATTTTTGCGACGGTGATGAGCAGCATATGAGATGTTACATAAACACCGGTCAAGATTAAAGAAATAAAATTCAGGGCGATAAGGATTATGCTTGTGTCTAATAGGACACGTTTGAGCACAGGGGGACTGTTCGTAAAATGCTGAGACATTCATTAGTTCCTTTTTTAAATTTTATAAACATATTTCGATAAAATAAGCAGATCTAATTAATAACCGTGTAATATTATTATTTTAATTACCTCAATCTAAGCCAACTATGTATATCGCTTTGGTGACACACCAGGGAATTGTTTTTCAGCATCATAAAAACTTTTTTTTTTCAGCACAAAAAAAGCCCACCTTAAGCTTGTTTTTTATTTTTGCCCATGTTAGCTTTTGAGTTTGAGCCCTCTGACTTTAAAAAAATATTACTCAATTTAAATCAAGAATGAAGCCGCTTAAGCTACAATATCGTACGGCATACGTTTAATGAGAGCGATGCAAACTTCATATGGCCGTTATTCAAATATTAGTATCATCGAGCTCGCTATGAAACGTAAACAACATGAGTCATGCTCCTTGTCCAATTTACTAATCGATATTCTATCATCGACATGATGATGATGTCAATAAAATGTGTCAAGCGCAGAAAATGGCATAAGTTTTAGAGACATTGTCATGATGATTATAAAAAAATGTTTGAGATTTAAATAAGATAAAAATTAAATAAATTAAGCGATCGAATATATTGAGAAGCAACGATCTACATTTATAGGGTTGCCAAATAAAAAAAATATAAAAATGATATTATGTCTATTAAGATTGGACGACAGTATTTATTAAATTTGCATAATGAATAATTAAGTGCATGCCAAAATAATGTGATTTATCGATTGTGCAAATTCTTATGAAAACCACGACTTTGCAATGCGATAAATATAAAGATTAAGAATATATACATTTATACATATAATTTTTTTATACAGAGGCCTCAAAGAGGCACGTTCTGAAGTTCACATGAATTTGTCGCGGTATTTCAAGCGCTTCTTCTGGTATTCGCTACTCGTTTTCAGCGCACTCTTTGAGCTTCGCCGACCTATTTCTCTACCTCTTCAGAGCAATGCTTCATGAAATAATTTATTTTTTCTCGGAGAGTTCAATTATTTTTCGTCTTCGACGAGAAGAGAGTCGCTCTTCGGCGAACAAACCGGAGGCACGCGCCGTAGCGGGTCCATCATATGCAGATTTTTTTCATGCAACCGGTTAATAGTCTTTTACTTTTGGATCGCGAAATAATAACAGTAATTAAAATGAAGTATTTATCTCAAAATAGTATGATCGCCGGCACTAAATCACGATCCGTCATAGATAAACAGATCGCACATCGTGGCGCTGTCTTGTTCAACCGATCGATACATCAGAATCGGCGAACTGAAATGGATTTCGCGAATTAAAATGGATTTATAAAATGATTTTAGAGATTTTCGAATTTGCATACAAAAATACATCGACTGTAGCAAACGCCATATCCTGCATAAGAATCAACAATTCGCAATCTTAAATCAATTAATGCTATGATATTTTCTGCATATGTATGATCCAATGGAAGATAATCCTTTTTCATTGCCATATATTTATTATCTACTTATGGGCATAAATCATATAATATGGCATTGAAAAGGTTAACAAATACACTTTCTTTTTTCGAATGATCTCTTTGAAGCATTAACATGCATCGCCGTTCCTCCATTGTCATGGCCGACCTAATATTTTTAATAAGCCCATCAATATAAGAGACGTGTCAAACATTTTGCTCTTAACGACCACAATCGTGCTGATCTCAAAAAAGCGCAGAATCGATATACTCAACATAAAATTAATTAATTAAGGCACATATGTATTCGAACACATGTTCGAGCGCAGAGCTAAGAATGGCCGCGATAAAAATGTATACAAGCCAGGAGCTAAAACAAATAGAGCAGTGTTTCTCGATCTGTAGGTCGCGACCCCCAAAGGTCAATGCGTGATGATAAACAGGTCACTGATGATTTAACACACAGAACTCTCGATACAAACAATGGCTCGATTATCTTCCTATTCTCTCATTTGATTATCGTGTGCAATTACTAGACATAATTGATTTCGCAATCGCGATTTTTAACAGATAAACAAAAATACCGTTTCGGTCTCGTTTTTATATTTACATTTAATAACGTGGCATTTTGCGTGTATCTGAATCATAATATTTAGACTGCCGTCGCCAAACAAAGACTGATACGAGCGAAACTCGTGGTAGATAATTTTATCTTGAATTCTATTCTGGATGGGTCATCGCTAAATTTGGCTATAAATATGCTTGATCTGTTGATAAAACACGATGCAAATATTCAAATCGTCAATAATGATACGAAATGCATCAGAATTTCTTCTTTTGAAGGCCATTTCTAGTTGTCTTAGCAATATTAACGAAGCAATAGAAGAAAAGTCGATCTCAATCGATTGAGTTTACAATGCAATTTTGCACGGTAAGGATCTATCATTGAAATGATCGATAATGGAGATTTTGGTTAATAAATCCATACAAAAAACGGACAGGTTGTTATAAACCGCAAGGTTTTGATTCATAGTCAACATTGCCAAAATTTCTTAGAAGAAACAAATTTTGATCAAAACTCCTGATTATTGTAATTTTGGTTATTCCAAAGAATCTAAAAATGTCTTCACAATGCTAGTAGATCTTGTCATAACCACTTTATTTTCAAATAAATTCATCAAATGTCATCAGGGCTGCCCATTGAATGATCATTGCTACGTAACCGAACATATTTTGGGATGTATTGGTCAGAATGCCTTGTAAAAAAACTGTTTCTACACGTCTTTAAAAATGTGATTTTACTGATCGTTTCTATTGTAAATTTTAACCCAATATGATTAAATTACGAATTCGATCGCTAAATAACAGGATCTTTCTTTCGCAGAAGCATATTTTTCTCTCAGCATTCAGCAAATATAATAGTGAAAGTTTCAATTGATTTGAATATTGCCTTGTAGATATTGTTTTGCAATACATTTGGGATATTTACATACAAGTAGACCATCTCTTATATTAATCAAATACAGCAGACTTGGGTAATCCGGCTCCGATCTAATCCGATAGTCCGGCATCCCAATACAAGTATAGTACATATGTACGGTAAAGGTTCGTCAATGTAAAAAATGCAAAAGTGTAATTCTAGACAGTCTAAATCGCAATTAGTCGTTTTATAAGTTGACAAGTGAGTACGGCGTAGAATGGTCCACAATTTAGAATGCAAAAAAGAACCGCGAGAACATTCAAAAGGTCGTCTCCACTATTAATTGTGGGCCAGACAAGAGGCAAACTTTCAAGAAAGTTAAACATCCAGAGGTAGAAGAAGCTTTGTATATGTGGTTTCTTCAAAAGCAAAGTTATTTTACAAGGAAATAACAGACAAGAAGACTTTGTAGCTAGCAAGGGATAGGGATAGGATCAGAAATACTCTGATATCCTAAGTCTGAAAAAAATCAGGCGACTGTTATAATCATACAAAGATGCCGATAACCGCCACATGAAAAAGGCTTTCCCTGTGAAGTCTCAGCTTATTGACTTTGTAATACCTTTGTACGCGAGATCTACGACTTCTTGAACGCCATCGCTCGATGAATTTTCAAGGATCTATCGAGGAACGAGTGAGATATTTGCGATTGTCGCAAATCCTGTCTTCTAGTAGATCACATTTTTTTGCGATTTTTTAACGAGAAATTTATACGTCAAGTTTCAGATTCACTGCCGCAGTGACCGGATTAAAAAAGTGGTTCAGCAGCAAAGGCGGTGTAGTGCAGAGTGGCAGGACAATGGTTCTCGACCGAAAGGCATTTTATTGAGACATCCTTGTGAAGGGAGCCGCTCTACTGCGAAACAGTTGCTCCTGCTCTGAGTTATGCGTGTGAAATGTGCATATATTTTTATTTTCCTTTCTTTTTTTGCATGACCCTAACCGACAAGGCCGCTATCGGTCAGTAACACACAAATCATTAAAACGGCAACAACACGCGTCCAACAGCCCAATTTTATCAACGAATCATCATATCGAACCTCGTCTCGCAAAAGGTTTTCATTCACTTGTTGCAGATCAAAATTTATATCATTCTATCATCGATAATAGAAATCAGTCGAGAAAAACGTATTTTTATAGCGTACAATAGAAAGTATCATCGACATCCGTTGCTCGTATTTAAACCACATTTACGTCAAACATTTCATACTAAATTTATATTTAATTCAATTCACGTACAACGTATTAAACAGCAGCCTGTATATGGATTTAAAATTTGATTGTTAAACAGGAGAGCGAACAAAATTATGTGGTTTACCGTCGTTTTAAAAAATCTCCATCGGCAGTGTATGCATGCAATATATATGTTATGCCCTGTGCTAATTTTTTGAACTGACTAATTGAGACTAATGAATTAATGCTAGTTGAATAAAAAAATGACAATCTCATCACATCGGTCATACTTTTTTGCAATTCGTATGTGCATAAAAAGATATTAACTGGAAACGCTTCGGCAACTTTCTTGAATAATATCAAACACCGCACACGTCAAATACTACTACAACATCATATGCGCCCATCAAAATAATTGATAAAATGCTACATGAATTATTCATCCAAATTTGATTTAACATGTTCTTTCGGAATGTGTGAATGACCATTAGTTTTGAGCAGTGAATTACTATAAAAAGCAAGGATGTGTTATGTCACTAATCTTCAAAAATTCAACACTTTGATCAAAGTTTAAATGGGCATCCAAATACAACGCTTAGATGTCAATACTACACAATATTTACATCTAACATATTTTCAAATGACATAAGCTATTTTGTTTTAGTAAAAAGTAGTATAATTTTAACCATGGATAGATATATTACAATAACGCGTTTATATTATTATTGATCAACGAACGAATGATCCATTGTTTTCAAGCAAAATTTTCTTTAGCAAAGTTCATTTCACAATGGATGGATTTATCAATAGGCAAATTTGTTATATTTGGGATGATGAAAATCCTCGTGATATTCAGGAAAGTATATATTTTGGGCAATTGGAATAATTGAGCCAAATTTGACACAAATGCTGTTAATGTGAATTCAAAGCGATACCAATCAATTTAACAATAAGTAACTTTTTATGACCATAATTGAATGATATTGATGTCTAATGTCTATTTCAAGCAAGAAAAGAAGATCCTATAGATATTTATTGCAAATAATTATAAAAAATGAATGTTAAATGGTGTCGAACCATCAAAGTGCGTTTACAAAGTTTATACATATTCTTCTTTGAACTTAAAAAAATATGGCTTTTTCCAAAGTACAGATGCACTTTATTCTGGAAAAACCACTCACGAAAGTTACTTTCATTATCATTATAAATCGGTTCTGATTGCACTCATTGCCGAATGAATCGTGCTTTCAACGCAATTATCATTTTTAGCCATCTCCATCCAGCATTTGGCAAAAGTTTTAATAGCGATTCGATCGCTATTTCGAAAAATGACCATAGAACATTTCGTGAGAAACAATGCGCTCCAAAAACACACAAAAATACGAGCGTCCGCGAAAAATCAGAAATTCGATCGACCATTAGGCATTTGAAATGAACTATTAAATTTTATTTAATTTAGTGAGGGGGGGTTCGAAAGCAAAAAAAAAGCACGAACCGAATAAAAATCGCTCGCAACAGGTGTATACATAAGTAGGGTAGTGCACCGTTCTTGATTTGTGGCGCTATAATTGAAAAACGAAAATAAAGTTGAGCTGTAACAGTAATGGGAATGGAGAACGATCGACTGTAGTTTTATTGTGTTGATCTGCGACTGTGTGCGTAACGTGTGTTGTCAGGGTTGTCAAATCGATCGAAACATACGGAAATGGCGCGAATTCAAATCTGATTTGTCTGTTCATCGAAAACATTTGATATATCTTTCGAAGCTGTTTTCTAATGCAGTTTTTAAATGCTTGGAAGACTCAATGAGCGTTATTTATTCTTGGATGGGTTTGAAAATTATTTTTTTATTTTGATGGCAGTCGATGCTTTTTAGGGTAGTTTTGCATTTTTGTTGAAGATTCGTATGCAGTATTGGTCCAGAATCTCACAGACGTCATCTGGCAGCCCTGATACGTACACATCCATGTGTTTGCGAGTCTGTACATGCGATTGTAAACTAGTTTCCATGATAACTTCATTTCTTATAGTGGAGCCGGTTACCTTGGTACGGGTAAAACATAGCACGAACGTGCTAGCGTGATGCGTACAAGTAAAATACGGTGTGGACACGCTACTGCGATGCGTACACGACAAGTGCACAATGAAAAGTGTGGTAGAAGAGCACGCTAAGATGCGACGTGCAACAATGCTGGATGTGCTTAATTTCGGTCTTCCGGGTCTTCTTCCGCTGCTGGATGAACGCCAGGATCCCAATCCACGCGATCGTTGGAAGAAATCGTGGGTTTTTTCCCAAAAAAAGTAAAGTTTCCTTATCGAGATCAACGCTTCCTGCGTCGCATGTGTTTAAATTCATATCAATTTAATGTCCTTTCTACTTATTGTCAATAACTGCAAGACATCGAAATTGTTGGCGTTTTATGTTGTGTAATATATAATAAAATAGATTAGTTACTGGTCCATTGATATCTTTATGCCACATTAAGATTACTTTAGAGATCAATTACTGGTTGGATTTACACTTCGCGTTACGTTCGATACAATTTTTCTAACCGCGCCTATAAAAAATTCACTTCAAAAACTAAGATCATATCAATATAGATCATCACGTTGGAGTCAAATAGAAGAAGAACTCATTCCAGCGATACAAAATTATCGGCAGATCAACATTATGCAATTGAACTAATAACTTGGGGACCTAAACATGATGTCAAAATCTCATCTACTTTATTGTTCCAAGATGAAAATAGTCGTCTATTGATCGATAACTATGAAACACAAGATTGGCTGCTAAATATTAGAATCAAATCGGAGAGGAAAACATCAAGCGATCGTTTAAAAAGAGATCTTTAGACGTGAACAATCATCATCAAACAATATCAGGTTTAATGTTCCAAATAAAGCATGATGTTGTACCAGCCGTGAACATCAGATCACTTTAAATTCTTAATAAATCAGCCTTTGGCGTGTATAAATTGGACGATAAATATCGAAATCAAGGATATCCGATATCACAACACCAATAATGCTGGAGCAATCACTTGAAAAATAATAATGAGAAACTTCCAATTATATTATCGATGCGATATCTAACTTAGAGAACATTTTCATAGATCATTTTTCAAATATCGAAGTATATTTGCAGTAAAAGAACATTATTTTCGATAAAAAGCAACATCATTCACACAATAACTTATCAATAGTCTCGAGTCCATGATTTAGTATCATATCATGATTTATATTTTTTAAAAAAATGATACATAACACAAATAATGCTTAAGATGTATACCCTTTATGCATTTTTTAAGCATAGTGTGTCCTAGTTTCCTGAATGATTTATCGTATGGTTTTGTATTTAATTAATAATTTTTGGACCAATCTTAAAGTTCTAATACTTTTGACATAAAATTATGATACAATTATAGAATCATTTCATAGCTAGAAAAAGTTCTTCTGAAGCATACGTTTTAAATAAATACGTGGATGGCTTTAAGTTGTCTTGAGCGACTTTCAATTTGATCGCTGGCAAAAAATGAAAACGTGTCACGCAATATTTGAGTTTCGGAAACGGCCAAAGGCAATAAAATGTGCAATCTGATTGAAATCTTACAACTTTTGCATATTTGTTTTTTTTTCGATTATGCTATTAGCGAAACTCGTTTGTATGCAATGCAATGGTATGGACGCGGTAAAAAGCAACGAGCAACATAATTAGTTAATAATTTAAATTAAAGAACTCCACACTCGAGCGGTTGCATAAATCCATCAACGCGCAAAGATAAAATTGTTGTCCCATAAAAACCATCAACGGCGATCGTTCCCATCAATTCCGAAGCCTCGATTCTATCGTTTCGCATTATCGAATGTAAATACTGTATAATTAAAATCGTATTTATCGAACCGTTAATATTTGATTCCGGTTAAGGGTTACGATGTGCGTGGGTGTCTCCTTGTCCTAATCGATCGTACCATCTTAGAGGCTTTGTTCATTACTCATCCATTCTTCCTGGTCCTTGTCGTGGCCACTTTCGACACTTTGAATTCTGCACGGTATCGCACGCCTTCATCGTTTACATCGTATCCCTTGCGGTCGCATTTTGCAACATCGGGCACGCGTTCCATATTTTATTGCCAACGATAAATACACTCCTACATATTTGATCGTGCCGTTCGAGATGGATTTAAAGCTAAATTAGCCACAAAGCCGAGTAAATAAAACCGCACAATCATGCATCAAACGATAATTTTTTGCAGTAAAATCGCATTTTCCAGGAAAGAAAATTTTCTAATATATATATATAGATATGTTATTGCCTAGCATATATAATCTACTGTTATGCAGTAACACGGGATAGGCGTGGTTTTTGAGTGAAGCCCCGTTATCTGTCGATACAAGCTGGTTCACTATCGCCCCGTTTATGAATACTACTCATTAAGGCAGTTTTTTGTTTTACGGTTTAGCCGATAGCCGGTTCATGATAGACAGGACATGTTTTTTTTCATTTCTTTCTGTAGATTTTGCAAGGCTACTGCCGATACTATCAATTATCGCCAGCGCTCAACTAACGGCGTCGATCGTCCAAAATATTCCAATAACGTATAGCGAAAATATTATTTTACACCTGTGTCATATAAGTGTTTTGCAATATTCATTTTAAACGTTGATGTGTTATTGGATATTAATATTAATTAAAACGATTTAATTAATATTGATTTTTATACTTAAGTCGTTCATCAATTCATCGATATTGTGCACGCCTGAATTCATCAGATGGTCAATATTTTATTGTCAAATTACGTTCATGCATTTGATTAACACGATATTCCTTTAATTCGGATTTGCTATAACACGATTTTATAATAATTCCCAATATAATATTATATTATTAAAAATATATTTGGACGAAAAAATAATATATGAGACTGTCAATAAAGATTGCTAAAATTGTGTATTCAAACGAAACAATCATTATTTTAACAATTTGAATATATCATCATTCGAAGGGAGATAATTAATTATTGATCTTTAAATTTCAAGTTTGCTGCGAATATCAAGAAAATCATTGATAAAGATTTAAATTTGATCAGTGTACTAAATGCAAATGTTAATTTAGTGGGATAGATTCCAAAAATGTATTATAAAGGTTCAAGTCCAAATCCATATTGTAGAAATAGTTCCACACCTACCAACGTCGATTTATCCTAAACAAATAATTAAAGCATGTGGAAGGTAATTGGAAACCACCACATAAAAATGTACCATTTATAAAGAAGCCTCCTATTCAGAGATCGTTTGCATCCGATAAAATATCAATTTTTAGATGAAAAACACATTAGAAGATCAAGTCTAAAAAACGTAAGAGAATATCAAAACGTTTACCCCCCTATCAAAATAAATTGTGTTATATCATTTTATAGGATATTTCCTAAGTGGACAATTTGCACAAAATTTCAGTTTGAGGGGTGGAAAACATTAAAATATAGGTGAAGAAGTAGTGGAAGGCAATCTCAGATCATCCTTGAGCAATGGACCTCAAAATAAGACGCTTTATAGCGTTGTACTTTTTATAAACGATCATTTTTATACGGAAGTTTTTTTGGCGTGCATTGATAAGGAATAAAAAATGACTCCTCTTTATCGTTTAAATTAAATATTCCGCACAATAAATACCTCATCAGCTCAAACGAAAATAGTAAAATTTAAAAACACATGTGAAATGATAGTGAGCCGACATAATGGCTTGTAAAGTAACGATAACGCAAAACCGGTTTTTGGCACGAAAAATTAATACCATTAAACGAACGCGTGAATACGTAAACATATCAAAATGTGTTCGCTCGTTACGGGAAATTGTTTCTGGTGTTATAAAATAGGAGTTTATAAAAGGATCAATGTGATCGATGGACAGAGTTCGATATGGACAAACTCCAATACCGCTAGAGATTTTTTAATTCCATATAAGATTTTCATTTATGCAAGATTTTCAAAAGAAAAAGGTTACATCAATCTCATCTAATTCATACATTCTGCTCATATTGAAGACAATAGAGGGCGAAAAGGGCTTTTTGGAGTACACGGAGTCCAATCCTTTCTTTCTTTGCAAGAGCTATGGTGAAGACATACTTAACGCGTATGAAATGCATCTTGGAATTGTTATTATGCTAACAGCGGTGCATCCCCATCCTCATGCAATAAACCCCTGCGAATTCGAGACTGGATTGGCTTTCTTTTTCATCTATTCTGCCTGTTCTTTTGGGTCAGAACTAAAGGAGTATTTTATACTACATATATAATAATGGTTGCATATAGTAAAAAACGATCAATTAATAATATGATGTAATTTTATTTGCAGAAGTTGAACGACAATATTTAGGTAAAATGCATAAAAAAAACACATCGCTCAATAAGTTCGTAGGAAGGTTTTGGTCTTCATATATTGGGATGTGCAGGGTATTTTATTCATCGATTACATTGAGAAAGAAATAACCACCAACAGTGAATAGTATATGGCGCTATTGGTGCGTTTGACGGAAGAAATTGCGATTAAATGACCCCAAACGAAGAAGAAAATAGTGCTCTTTCACCAAGATATTGCATCGCAACAATAGCAAAATTCGACAAATTGCACTTTGAATTGTTTCCCCATTCATCGCATTCTCTGGATCCGACTCCCATCTACTACTACATGTTTACAAATCTAAAAAGAGTGCAATAGGGAATGAGATATGGCTCCAATGAAGAAATGTTTGCTGAAGACTATTTTGAGACCAAAGATAAATCACTCTTGAAGGACTACGTTGATGAATAAAGTCATCCTGCGAACTTATTGAGTAATGTGTTTTAAAATAGGGATAACCGCATTCGGAAAACGCTTTATATTTAAAAGTATTTCATTTACATTGTCGCCTAAGAAAGTTTTTCTAACAACCCCCGTATGATGATTCGAAGGGTGGTTTGTACGCAGTCATCGAGCGCCTTAAATATGGAATATTGGTGAAATCACAATAGACGGTTTCCGTTGCCCATAAACAGATGGCGGTAGCGTGAGCGGGTTGAACCGTCGCGAAACCTTTGTTGAATATTTGATCGGTCCGAGTTATATTGCAGTTCAGCCACGTAAAGCTATTATTAAGTGGCCCTTTGTTTGGTGAATAAAAGGGAGTAATTATTATTATTTCGTGGCTTATTATTGTTTCATTTAAATACGCTACAAGCCAGTGAAACGTGTCAGAAATCGATACCCACCGAGGGGTAGGTACGCCCGAAAGGAAAACCGAACGCGCGTTCTTGCGTAAGACCGATAATTTATCGGCACCAGAATAAAAGCGAAATTGCTATTTTCTATGGAATTTTTATCTAATTATGCGCCGAATTGCAGCTGTTAATTTTGCCGTAACTACGCGTGAATGATTGGCATTTAATTCGCGAAATGAAATTCAATTTTACAATAAATAATTGTTGCATGCGAAAGTATTTTCTTCTTTTTAGGGCGTCTCTAAGTTATTGCGATTTAAGTACATGAGACTTCAATAAATGCCTATAAAACCACATCTTAGATGCGTCCTATCTTCATAATTCAGTACTCGCTTATGATTAGATAAAGAACTTTGTAAAGGACAATCTGCTTTGACGATGTTATTTGTCGAATTTGTATGAAGTGTATTTTAATATTGAACCTGATATCAATACACTGCACTTGAAGTTCTTCTTAATCTTTCAATTGCCAGCGAATTTAGAGTTATTAGAAATCTGATCAATACATCCCAAAATAGAAGCAGTAACAAAGATCATTCAAAATCCTTGATGATCTCAGTTCATTTTATTAAGTGCTTAAAATGTATTATTGACATGATATTTGATTGCCTTTTTAGTGTTTATTTTATTGAAAATATCCCTCTATATTTTAAGAGTATATTATAAAATTAAACGTCAAAGTCTATAGTCATTTAAAATTGTATCATTAATTTAGATAAATTTTCCTACTCAAATCATTGTTATTTTCTTACTTGAAACAGTTTTATCCTTTATTTTCATGCATTCACAATGATGATTAAATTCGCTCATGTGTCTCTTAATATTTATACATTTTATAGCCATTAATTGCATTTTCAAATTAATAACAAAAATATTAACTTTAGAAGTCATAACTTGATGTATAGATAATCAATATTTCGAATGTATGTAAAAAAATATTTTATTTTTATAGAGCGTTGACATAAATCAAATTCAATCCAATCACATTTTAAATTAATTAAAACAAAATTGTGATAGATTTAAAGAATTCCTATTGGTTAGGATTATTAAGTTAAAACCGATTGCATTTGTTTTGAAGAATTTTAAGCGGTTTATTATATATGCATCTAATAAAAATTATTATTATTATTTATAATCTCGCCGATCGTCGTGACGCCATTGGCTTATCGAGGGAGTAAGCGTCCCTGTCAAATTCGTAGACGACCAATCGGAACCTTTGATTCGTCACGGTAATATTTATTCTCTTGTCACCCGATAAGGCTTCTCACTGGTCCGATATCCGATATAAAGCGTGGGCTGTCGAATAACAAAAAAAAAACAAAATGGATTCTAGATGACTGGTCACTTTTTTCCCCCGAGATCTTTTTTGTCAACGGCCAACTCGTTCGACGCGTTCAAATCGCTATCGGATGAAAACTTTGAGATGCGCTGGAATGTTTATTATACGGAAAACCGATTATTACGTGATAAAAAATTACTATGTAGAAATAATCGGAGGCCCGAATCTATTTTTTCGTCTAGTGCCCCGGGTGTCGAAAAAATATTTATTGGGGTTCATCACTTCTGTTTGTCTACTGATTGTTGTCTTTTTCGCGCAAAACTTGCTAGGGTATAATTATGACTATTTCTTCCGTCAATCGTCAGTCGATCTGACACTTTTATTTATGCATTCATATACTCCGAGATGAATTACGAACATATCCCCTGTGAAATTATAACAAGTCGTAACTCATAGTTGATTTTATTAATATAACCAATAAATTTGCTTGGAATGTATCAACATTACCAGCAGAAACATCTTCAATAATTAATAGCAGGAAAAAAATCAGCATTATCAATAATATTTTGCTTTAAATAATTAGCGAAAATATGATACAACTGATAATATTAGTATTTAAAATTTTCAAGCTTTGGATGTCAATCTTTTACAAAGGATTACAAATATGTTTTTTTTTCATATGTTCATCGATTCTCAATTCGTTTTACGCACCTCATCATCTTTCGTGCGTATGAATTTCATCATCCAAATACATCTAAAATTCGGAATACAACGATTTGCTTTACATATAATATATATATATATTGTCGTAACGAGCAACAACTTATATATTATCTCAATCTATAGCCATACATCAATGCGCGAATAAAACGGAACGCCTTGAAGACGTACGCTGTTATTACGGCGTAACGCACCGCTCCGTAGTGCGGTGGGCGGAGGCCTAACAATAAATTCTACACTTATTTATTATGCGGCCCATTGTGTACATATATTTGTGGAATTATTCCACATTTCAAACACTTCTCCCAGACCCCTTCCCCCGTATTACTCCCCAAAGCCCTGAAAGAACGATCAACGTTCCCGGAACGAGGGTTTGATACCCCTTGGCAAAATGAACGCTTGACGCAGCAAATACGTATTAGATGAATTTGTTTATAAAAATATTATCAATAATAGTTTTCGTATCATTTTATAACTTTAAACTAGTAGTGTATGTATTCAATAATGCATACTACATTTTGTATTAAAAAATTGATTAAACATTAAATGCATTTAATTGGATTTGATTTAATGTAAAAGTAGATATAGTAGAACTTTTAACGTCGTGAAAAATATTTATCGAGGTTTATGAATATGATAAATGTCGAATGATTGCATAGCGATTCTACGTGTATGCAGATAGCCAAGGGCTGAAATCGTATTGTTAATATTGATGAGCGATTTGTTGGGACCAAATTTAGGTTGGATGTAAATTTGGATATCTTCGTTTCTATTATTGGATTGCTCCTTTATTGCAGCTTAATTTGGCTCCATAAAAATGGAAGAAGCATGGCGAATCTCGCCATCGGCATCCGAATTTTTGCTTCCACAACTTCACTCGGATCGTTCATTATTGGCTCCACAGGTGGTTAGTCCGAGACAAATCCCCGAGAAAACATTGTCTCGGACAATCTAAAGTTTTCAGACGCCATTTTTCGGTATAGGTGGCCAGTTTGATCCCGCTATTTGGCCGGGGGCTCGAAACGCCGGGCACGAAGCGGCCTCCTTCAGTATTCCGGGCGGAGATAACGTAATAAAATATATTTTACCTCGGACGAATATACAAAATGTGGTCAACCATTGTGTGTGTTTCATCGGCATTTGAATATTCACAAGTTATAAAAAATATTTACAAATTCACCCCAAGGCGTAACACGGTTTGGACGGCTGCGAGTGAGACGGAATACTCAAACTTTGGAGCTTGGACAACGTAAATACATCTATGTGCACACATTTTTTTTTAAATAAATTTATACAAATCTCTTTATAAATCTATTGATGATGATATCAACGAATTATGCTTTGAGATATATGAATAATTCTCGTCGAGTTCGTTGCCTTTTCAAAAATCGCCAAATCACAATAATCAAATTAAATATACGTACAGCCGATGACAGCATATAATCGAGATGATTGAACACGGTCATTAATAACAGTTCGAAAATGTTGTAATGTCACTATGATATTTCCGAAAATCTCATTAATGTGAATAATTTGTTTTTGTATTATTGCTCTTTGGCGATCGTGACAAATCGCAGACGAATGATGATGAAATATGCGATTTTTTCCATTTTTAAAAATATTTCGCATATAGCGTGTTTCCGAAATATTTCACTATAAAATTAAATTTAATCAAATCAAACTCGATTAAACAAACATCCCTAGCTTGTATACAAATATATTTGTATAGATATCCGGGATTATAGGCAGGATTTGTTCAGTTTATGATTTTAATATGAAAAATATAGATCGACTGGATTCTGAAAATTCATCAAACAGCATTGAGATCTATTTGAGGGACCTTCAAAGTGATTTTGATGATTTAATAGGTCTTATGGCATATTTTCATAATATTGAGCGAAGGTCTAAAAATTGCGAAATAATTGACAAATCATTTCCTCAATAATAATTCAAACGCGCACACAGATTAAGATTTTGAAGGAAATTGCTAAACAATTTGATTCACATAAGACCAATATATATGATATGAAATACGGTTTAATAAATATGCTTTAGAGTTTTGCTAATTTTTGACATATGGGGGGACCCGAAAGTATTCGAAAATTTAATCTAAAAAATTCAATGATTTTTTTAATATATATATAACTCCAGATCATGGATTGACTCGATTAGGTATTTTAATGCGTCAAAATTCGAATTTTATATCTTATATTGATCGATTTAAATTTCGATACATATGGAGTATTGCCATTTCAGCATAAAGATGTTTCCATAAATTAATCTGGACACAAACTGAGCTCAATCAGACTCAAAATTTTCGATTACTTTTGGGTCCCCCTAATCAATCTATGATAGTTGTAAAATATCACAACCCTTACCGTTGATTATTAACTTTAAGAAATGTCTCTGAGCATTGATCAAATTCATATTCGCTTAAATGTATGAATCAAATGAGTCAAAATCGTTAGATTGAATCAAAACATGGAGTCTCTTGAAATAATGAGCTTTTCCGTCGTGCATTTTTTCGAGTCTTCGTCGTAATACCCACGCATAAACGATTCGATACGCCCCATTTTACGTCGTTTTTGTATGGGGATTTATATTTTTGATATTAATTGAAAATTTTCAATATTTATGTGAAGGCGAAGATCCGGCGCAGAGCGGATGGAGGCCTCCTGGCTGCAGCAGTACCAACGTAAGCATTTCGGTAGCTCTCCCAGGCCACTTATTAATTCACTACGGTCTATAATTTATACAGCAGGTACTGCCAACTGAGAGATGTGTGCGATTCGACACGGCTACCAACACAATCGCCAAACTATAAATGTTTTATCGTCGACGTTGCGAGAACGACCGTTGTAATTTTACGTCTCGGTACAATACCATTCTTTAACTTGTCCAATTTTCAAAGATGCAATAAGCGCCCAAAATCACTAGCTATGAAAGCAAATCGGCTATACTTTCGACGTGAATAACAATCAATTTGATTTTGAAACGCCCTATAAAAGTCATAAGATCTACGTATTAATATCCGATTAATTAAAACCTAAGAGATATGATTACGTTGAAAATTTGATCGACAAGCGCATGAATAACTCAATTAACGAAATGAATTTATTTATAACGATTCAATTATTGATTATCGGTGCTACAAGACGGTAGATTCGTTTTAATTAAGACCGATTGTCAAAAAGCAACACTTGCCAAATCAAGACATGCAATAAACACACTATGGTTCGGTGTCGCATCTTGCTTATTTTCTCGTCGATATATGCAATAATCGCAACTGTACTATAATAATTCGTTAAGTCTAAATTATTCAAATCGTAGAAATTTTACAAATCGAAATTCATGGAAAAATTTAATCATTCAAATTGGAATTCATGCAGCTTAATTCCCGATCCCGTCGAGTGTTCAATATTGGACTTCATTACGATAATCTCTTATTCGAATCTCACACAATGCCGATCATTTGCGTTCCATTGTCGAATTTTTAATTAAATATGATAAATTCCTTTTGGCATGCTTTCTACATATTTTGGAGCGAAACCCGACAAAAATGAAGCAATAGAAATCCGTTGATTTTGAATAATAACACACTCGTTCGACCGTCCGGCTATGTATACTATTATTGTGATAAATATATATCAAATCAAATTTACAAAAGGTGAGTAGAACTAATCTGTAATGTCGGTACTCTTTGTAGAACAGGTGTTAAATATAAAAGACACACAAAAGTCTCCCGCGGCGGGATTCGAATCTGGGGTCTAACGGTATTGTAAGCCAATAACTGACTACCGGGCATAATAGCAGAGCGCAAAAGTTCTACGATAATATTTTAATTTATTATTAAAATGAACGGGTTAATCGAAAATGCGCTTTTTGCCGATCCTTTTTTTATTTCACGCAAAAAATGCGGTATACCGATGATTTTCTACGGGCTTTGTTGTGAGAAAATTCATTAATAAGTTGGATTCTTTCATCGTTTTTTGTTGCACGTCCATCAAAAGAATCATATGGATCTTATAACGAATTAATCTGCAAGTCTTGATTTATTTGAAAATCGCCTGAATGCGTCGAATCAAATTTCAACTGTATTCCTCTGCACAGTATTTAGATCACCAATCAATCTGTTGATTTATTTGGGATAAAATCCATTTTTATGCGTTATTATGTATTTAATATAGATATAAAAGTATATTTCATTCAAATAAATCATAAATTTAAGCGTCTTTTGGATGTAAAGCATTTATAATGGCATCGCTCGAATAAATGATTTCAAGCTTTTCGCATTTTATAAAGTTTTTATAGCAAAGTTTGCTATCATCATCAAATTCTTCGATATAATTTTGAACTTTCGTTCCTGCTCTACCGTCCATGTGATTCAGAAGCACACTGCGCTTTGAAACAGAAGGAAAAAAATGATGCTCTGACAGGCGAGTCCAATCGGTGGATATGTCTTAGAGGTAATTGCATGGAGAGAGATCGCATTGACTTAGGAAAATGATTAATGATCCGCGGATCATTCGGGGAGCTAATAAAAAAATACATTAATAGATCCGAGACGGTGAATGCCAGTCGAGAGAGGATTGAAAAACCGGATATATACATGAGAAACCGAGCCGACGACGACGACATCGACGACGGTACACCCCCACAAGTAATTACATAATTTAAGTACACACGTGTAAACGGAATCAAATCGATTCCGTTTAGTTTGTCATCAAATCACGCGATTTAGAATGAACGATCCTGACGTTAACGATGAACGATTAGATCGATCGTTGAGACTCACCTGAGTTTGAGTAAGTCCTAAACTCGCCGCTAATTCTGCTCTCTCGGGTAACGCCAGGTATTGAGTTCTTTGGAAACGTCTATTTAGTTGTTGGAGTTGGAGCGAGCTGTATATCGTCCTGGGTTTTCGCATTTTTTTCCCTTTGCCATTAACCCTTAACGAACTCTCTTCGCCGAGACTGCATTTTTCTGTAAAAAATCATAAAAATATTTAATAAAATCTATTATTGAAAGCATGCGATTCTTATAACATGAATTTATTCTGTTATTGCACTTTAGTCTTGAGGATAAATCAAATCAAATCAATTGTAAAGCCGGAAATCTTTCGATGCCATAAGAAAAAATGAGGATATTTCAAATCACATTTTGGTAACCATTGTAAGTAAGCTCAGTCCAATGAAATATGCTTTAAGATTAATTATCCTATGAACGTGGGAAAAAATAGGCTCATCTTTAGTTAAGTCTCAACTATGACCCTTAAACAATAAAATGTTATGATCCTATGATGTATATCGATTATGGTCGTAAATGGATTGCATAGATCGCGCGTACCAACATACGATTAGCTTCCACTGAAAGATGCCATTGTTCTAATTATCAAGGTCAAAACGAAGGTGATCCCAGATAAATTCATTCATAGCGCAAAATCGCTAATGCAAAATGTTCAACACACTAATGCATGCTTCTCTTCGAAGTGATTCATCGCTTCCACGTAGAGCGGACTGTTAAAACTCGACCGAAAAAAATCGAAGATCTTCCCGCAGATATCGTCAGCGTTTTGGTACGTTCTAACCGAATTTCAACAAAAAGACCCAACAGTAGAGGCTCTTAAATCTTAGAAGTCGAAAGCTGATCGGCGACTATCATCATCGTCATCGACACCGACCGGTCGAACTCTTCGACACCGGCGGGGAAGATTTTTCTTCAGAAGGACGAACGAGTCGCCCCGGGCCGAAGATTCTATCTTCGAAATTAAACTCGAATATGCAGCTAATAAAATTGAGATAAAAACTTCATTGTAATAAAAATCAAATTTTTAGTTTCTCTATGCTTCTTTTTTGTTGCTTTTGCCCCGTCCGCTATTGTGTTTAGGGCGGAGTCGCTTTAACGTTACAAGGGCCGAAGCGATGCGTACATATTTAATATTAATATATATATATAGAAATACATTATAGGAACTTTCAGAGGATGCGATGATATGGTTGCGAGGACGTACATACAAATCCACGAAGAAAATCATAACTAAAAGATCATTTAATTTAAATTTATTTACTTCGACATTGAAACATTGCAAGATTCGGCCGTTATACAGGATCTTTCATTCTTTAAAACATTTGTCAAATTTATTGTATATTATTTAATAGTACATTGCAAATTATTATAGAAAGTTGAATAACGTATCCAAGTTATTAAATTTTATTTTTAAAATCAGTATTCCTTTCGCCAAAAAAACTATATTTAGCGATGAAGCCTATTTTTAGATGAATGGATGTGTAAAGAAGCAAAATCATCAGATTTGGGATAATATTAATCCAGATAAGATGTACCAATATCCTGAGAAAGTTATTGTTTGGTGCTAAGATGATATGGATACCGACGACTTGTGGTTTCAATAGAACGGCGCTACGTGCCATACAGTCCATGCGGCGATGGACATTCTGCACAATCGATTTGAAGACATTGTTATCTTGCACGGAGGTGATATGAACTGGCTATCTTTGGGGCTATCTTAAATCGTAGGACTATGCGTATAAACCGCAAATAATTGATGTCCTCAAAATCAACATAACGAATGTCATCCAACAAATTCAGGCAGATTTATGCGACAAAGTTAACAAAAGTTTGAGCTCCCGAATGCGTGCTATTTCATGTTGACATTTCATACTTAACGCCATAAAATATTATTTTGAATTTAGAAAAAATGGGTGGATATCTTACACACAACTTGCTTTATTTGCATTTAAAAATTGAGCGTCCGTATTGAAAGATCCTACACGTTTAAAATACGCCAATATTTCGAATTTACGGACGGATACGATTTTCATTTTCTGACATTAAAACGCGCATATATTAATCGCACATTAAAATTTATTCGCATATTAATCGTTCTTAACATTTCTCCGTAGGCGCCGCATTTATCGACGCGTCTAGAACGTTGCTAATTGACCCCAAATAAAATCCGACAAGCAATTAAACGCTCCATAGACTTATTTATGTGTGCCTTTAACATTTCGAGCACTCGCTCAATAATATATAATAAAAGTCTCGGTACATATTTGGGTAACGTCTATCACTACCGGGCGCATGTGGACTCGTATGGACTCATTATGCATAATCGTATCGCCTATTGAGACGACCGACTGCTCACCGGTAAATAAATACTTTCCTCCAACGAAATAATGTGGGATGATGATTTACGTAAAAAAAATAATATATGCTGAAATCGAACTCACAGTATTCAATAAAAAGCCAAATTATATTTCATTGGACCACTTACGGTGCGTCCCACAAGACAATATGGTTGAAAAGATTCTTAACTTAATAAACAGGTTAACCACACGTTATAGGAGTCTTCCTTTGATGGGTCCATTTAATTTATTATTAATTAAATTGTAATTTTCCTCAACATTAAGACGTACTTTTGCAGTAAAAATATCTTTAAAATATTAATTATGAATTGGTGTATTATAAATACATAAATCAATAGTCATCCATATATGCATGCAAAAATTATAAATTTCACAAGCTCACTCTGTGGATAATTATAATGCAACATAATTATTATAAAAACTGCTGTATAAGACAGCTCTCATTGAAAAAAAAGTATTATTATAGGAAAAAAATCGTTTCATTCCATGATGTGAATAAATTCTATTTGTTTTATTTTGCTTGAATTTCATTCGAATTGTGAATAACGACAAATGGTTCTCAAATATATGCATAAGTCTTCATATTCAATTCATAAATTTAAATATGCAATTAATTATATTTGGCAATAATTAGCTGATAATTCCTTGAACGCAGTGTTGAAGAAGCTATTGCTGGAGGTATTCAAGGGTTCCCAAAAAAAACCTGTGTTGGCCAAATTATCAACCTAATCGAAGTAGTTTTACTAAGAAATACAGATTAGAATGATATTGAAGAGCTACTGCTGGTTTCTAATAAGTTTTACCAGTGGTTCTAGAAATGAAAACACCAAAGAATTTGCTACAGATTGTCTTAATAAAAGTTTGGTAACAATAACCAAAAATAGGTAACTTTATCATCTAAAATTTCAGGAAAATCATGATCTTCATCACAAAGATGATGGCTGTTTTTGTGTAAGAATATATTTTTGGTTTATGTAATATTCCCTTAAAAATAGATACAAATCTCCTTTCTATAGATACTTGTTTAACGCTGTTTCATTTGGCGCTTTGTGGTCTAGAAACGCATCCAAGTTAATAATCATCTCTACATTTCTAACAATCAATAGCTGTGCATGTCATTGGACGATTGTGTGTATACAAAGTACATGCCGCATTAATTTAAATTAGGTCTGATGATGACATTGGTTTTAAAATATCAAATCGCGACGAAAATGTTATTTTTAGTATGTAAATGCTACCCTATTCTGTATCAAATTTCGATTATTTCAACGTTCCAACGAAAGCATAAACAATAGACATCCAAAGACGACGGACTATCATTTGGATTTAATATGCCCTGCCCACTTTTATTAATCGTCACAGTATTTACTTTTTTGCTTTAACAGAAGCATGAAATGTTTCGGTTTTTCCTGCGGTCCAAATATTGGACTAAAAGGTATTCTGATTTTCTCGGAAATTAGCAGATGGAATTCTGGAAATTCGAATATTTCGTTGGATTTCTTAGAACCAAAGTTCTAAATGTATAAAAAATAAGTAAAGTGGAAAATTTGGTATTAAAAAATTGTCATTAAATATTAACGTAATTTAACCAAAACTATATCAACATAGTAAGTTAACAAACTGTATTTGCAAGTTTTTGATCTAAAATTTTATGGCTGTAAAGATGATTAAATTATTCTTTCTGATGTTAAAAATAATTATTATTTTGTAGTGAGCATCTTTTCTGTCGACACTATCTCGACTCTTTACATCAAGTTTACATTGGCGATGTTAAGTATGCCTTCTTTAAAATTGTAGGAACCAAAGAGCCGTAGGGTGGGACGGGAGGTCCGCCCACCGCTCGACCCGAGAGACCCAAAATAAACCCGAAAGGCTCAAGAAGACCCACCCAGAAATATTATTGTCTACACATCTCTGATACTAAGTCAAAAAACACGAGAACAAAATATACAGCCTCCGCAAAGCCGTGATGCCTCTCAGTGCCCGGAGATGTGACACGCGAAACAACATTTAATATGAACGAATAAACATTTTGGCGACACTGATTTGAAGTTATGGTTGCGTAAATGCTTTAAAAAAATCGCCATTAGTCCGATACAAAGTTCATATCGTATTAGATGAATAAACGACCGATTTTTTTTCTAATATAACAATTACAGTGATAGATAATGACTATAATCGCCATTGTTACTTTTGTTATTGTCATTATCAGTCATTAATCACTGCTTCGTAAAATTTCTACATAAAAAAAAGCCTTGGGATAAGATCCGAACGAAAGTGGCACCTGACTTGGAAAATCGTATTAACCCCGAAACTTTGACGTGCTTCACATATGGACTTAATTCACAGACTCGTTCCATACGAAAGAAGTCCAAATGTGATTGAGATTTTAAAATTTAATTCCATCGATCAGCAATTGAGGAGCGTTGATATGATCACTTTTTGCATGTGCTCGATCAATATTAAACTTGAAACTACTATTATATATATCCAAACGAACGAAAGCCGAGTCATTTGTTACATATCGTAGCAAAAATATATAATACATCTGATTACCAATCCCTGATCTTTTAACTTACATCAGAACATTGATCAGCAATGATCCAAAATTTATTCTAAAATACATTTTCGTTCGATTTTTATAAGAATACTTTAATGAGGAAAAAAATCATGATTAATCAATTGACGATAAACATTTTCCCAATTAAAATTTGAAGATTTCATATCCAAATGTATCAATTGGGAAGCAGAAAATCGATTCACTGACGTTTTGATAAATAATCTTTGTGTGGCTTGATCTGATGACTATCTTCTATTGTGATCCTTGGTCTATTATTTTTGCATGCACGATCTGTGGCTTGTTGTTTGACTTCTTTTTACGGTTCATTAATGTTGCCCGATGTATCCTCAATATCAGACATCTTTCAAAATCAGCACTCCACAGATAGACAGCATTGATCCATTAACAAATTTTTTATTCGTTTGCGCTTCTAACAATCCTTGGAAATTTTAGTGCTTATCTATGAACTATTTTCATGATTAATATCATTTATGTAACATAAGTAATTTCAAAATGAGTTATAATGACAATCAAAGTATTTATGTACCGTAAATTATTGATCCTTGAAGGCAATGAGATCATTTTTATGCGACATCTTAATAAGATCGACAATAATATACATGTATATTTTTTAATAAAGAGACGAATTCTTGTTGTAAAACATCTTGTGTTATAATTATTGAACCAATATATTTTGATTTAATGCAAAAAATGTTTCAATGCAATAGTTTGATGGCCATATATTCAGCATTCGCTAATATACAATTCGGAACATCGAATGGTCATTATGAGTTTATGAAGTTGTTCAGATCATGATTTGTCAATTAGTCGATCCAATAATGATCTTCTTCGTGTTCATCAGATCTGAACCTTATGGACTTTTCCATATGAAATATTTTCGATACAAAGATTTCTATTAAAAAATAGCAGATTGTTGGAATTTTAAGGGTGATTCTTTAGCGACAATTGAAGCAAATTCCAAAAATTAAGATAGGATAAAATCAGCTATAATAATAACTATGTAAATAAGTTTTAATGTCATCTCAATATGTAACATTGACATATTAGAAATGGATTGAAAGAGATTTTTATTTTGTTTTCTACAAATTGCAAGGAGGCTTTGGGGTAAAAAAGATTGAGTAATGCTGATCTACATCAACAAGTCTTTTATTGTGGCAAAAATCCGTTAGACGAGAGACTTTTCCTTCTGAAAAGTTTTCATGCTTCGAGTATTAAGTGAGATCAGCTTCATTTTTTGAATCTCTCCTCGCTGAAAAACGCAAGCGACGTGCGAAGAAAGATTTCGCTACACGTCCGATGGTTATTATTACGGTGAAAACTTCAAAGGTAGAATAAGAAATCGGTATGTTATGTTAAGTTCGGTGAACATAAATCAATGCGATACAGTGTTGGTAGTGTAATTAGGGGGTCTCCATCTTGAGACAACATAAAAAAGAGCGTAACAGGATGTGCACGGCGTGTATAATGTGTAATTGATGTACAAATAATACCAAAGGCTACTGTATGTTGCGAGCCCCATTCACTACATCTATAAATTTGTATTATATGTACAGTTAGGTCGTAATCAATACTATGTATCGGTCGTGGAAATTCATTTCGGGGCCCGAAAACTTAATATGCGGTCTGCGAATCGAATCCGACACCGGCCATCCCAAATTACTGCCGAGGAATTATTTAATGGCCCCAATCAAGTGGATCTAATCTGATTTCTCTGAAATATATCAATTTGTTATCTCCTATGTGAAGGAGAACTATTACATGAAGAAAAAACCGTGCCATTCTGTACTTTGAGTCGAGTGCGGATGTGATGAGAAACGTTGTAAATGATCACACGTTGAGGTAGACTAAGATAAACTCTTCTATTTAATGACAAACTGTTAAATATGTATGCCTAGATTTTATAAATTTTAGAATCGTTATATATACATTTATACAAACGATCCGAAAAAAACTTATTACAATGCAAACATATGCAAAAAATGAGCCACCCTTTGCCATGATGATTAAATCAATCATTTATAAAATGAGACATTAAATGCCAAAACGATTGATTCTGAACTGCAATGAAATCGATTTTTAATAAGGATATATCATCATTAATCTCTTTAAATGGCATAAAATCAATTGACATATAATAAATCGATTAAAATCGCATTACAACAGGGCAAATGCACGCCATCAATTAAAATGATCCCAAGAACATACAACCCTGTTAGTCAACAAACATTCACTATATGATATATCCATTTAAAAAAGTGGATATCCCACGATTTATGACGCGGATCAAACGACCATGTTGCGGCCTCCCCGTATATGTATTTATGGGAAGACGAGCAGGAATCTTAAATAATTACCTAATCGCTTGATCCTGTTACACTCGACACGTGTCAAGAATTACTATCCTCTGTGAAAGAACACTCGATACACGTGGAGTCCAATACGGTCGGATAACAGCTTTGTATGGAATCGGTAAACATTTAACGAGGGGGTGATTGGCACGTGTAGTGCACACCCTTATCGCAGTAGGGCGACTCTTCAAATACCCCCTGCAATGAATACTTATTGAATTGTTAACGTAATTTGTGACGATTGTTGGACAAATAGACGAGTTTAAGTTTGATTAATGCGCATTTAAAATGCACTCGAAGGCCGCAGCTTGGAACCCTTCCGCGTTGAACCTCTGCATTTATTCTAATTGCACAAAGCAATCGACGATTGTGCCATATTCAAAGATTTCACAAGTTACAGGGTGTTTTGCGATAGAAGCTTTCGGATTATTATATTTCAAGAATTTAAACTACCCAAATAGGGTGGCGAAAAAACTATTCTCGTCTATAATAGTGTAGTTCCACACTCTAATAATATTTTTTTATAATGTTTCCTCGAGTTGTGTGACATGTAGCGCTGTCTTACTGGAAAAAAAATTAAGAAAACATTCAATTCTGGATATAAAAAGGCACTCAACATTGATTGATATCGGTCAGTATTCACAGAACATCTTCGAAATGTCTCAAATCTTAGAAATGTGGCTCCAATTATTTCATTTGTCCAAAACGCACAACAAACAGTCCCATTAATTTGGATATAGACATCTTTCCTGAATACAAAAATTTTGCTTATTGTCGAATCCATCCATTATGAAATGAGCTTCATCGCAAAGCAAAATTTTGCTTGAAAACAATGGATCTCTTGTTCGTTTTGTTCAATAATAATGCAAAAACATTGTTGCAGTGTATACCTGTCCATAATTAAAATTGCACTAGCTTCTATTAAAACAAAATGGCTTATATCATTTGAAAAAAAGTCATGTGCAAACATTATACAGTGTTGATTTCTAAGCGTTGCCCTTTAATATTAAAGAATTCCATTTTTATTTGTTTCTCTTTCTTCCAAGCCCTTGCCAATTGTAGACTTGTTAATATCTTTTCAACCCCAAAACACAATATTTTAAATGGCACCGCTTGTGTGCTATTGTTCTGTTTATCTTTATTTTCTTTAGTGCTTATTTTTAGTCGAAAATTTCACATAAATACACAAAATTTTCATCTGTCCAATCACTTTTATTAGAGTGTTGCTGTTTATTTCAGGGCTCCATTATTGACGTTTCACAATGCAACCAGTGCCATTAAAATGATGAATATACACAAATATTTCAGATGCTTATGCAAAATACAAATAGCTTAAAAATGCGTTTAATTTAGATCTATTTCCATTATGTATGAGTCAATGTGATTAGTTAGGATGATCCAAACTCTCCGATTACTGCGTGATTTATGCTAATAATACGTCAAAACTTTTGAATTGACCTTATATGCCCTGGCTGTATATAATAAGGTTTGTACGGAGTTTTTTTTTTTATTTGGAATTGTTCCATTTTTCATTGCTAGCGCGTGTATTCATCACATGTCATCCGAGTATCTCACCGATGAACGCCTTTTCTTAGCCACATCCCAATTTCCTCCCATGTCGAATTCCATTCCCATAACTCTGGACTAATGGACTAGATCGCAAGTGGGTGTATGTGTATGTGTGTGTCTGTAATTTAGTATCTAAATCTACTTCCCGATTTGTACTTCCCAGCGGGAAGCCAATTCAAAACGCCATGCGCGTGCTTCTGATTATTTCAGTTGGGCGGTTTACTTCAACAGCGCCCCACTGCTTCTGATTGGTTAATTTCGTACCAGGTTATAGAGGAGTGATGATAGCCCTGTGTATTTGGACAATGTGCTTCTGATTACGCCAAGAAAAGGGAATGCATTTTTTCCTCTTTCTATAACCCACCACCGACGGATGTGCCTCGGGACAGGAGGGTCATTAAATTTGGAATTTCGTCACACATTTTTTATATCATTTTTTGTAATAATAAATAATTAAATATTGTATCATTTTATTACGCGAATATCAACAGATATTCGAATTATTATTAAAATGTGTTAATTATCAATTTAACGCAATAAAGTCCGAGGTAAACTCGAATAATATCGAATTAGATTTGACAATATTTTGGTGGAACCGAGGGAGTGAATCGTTGCAACTCCCGTCAACCCTCCCGAGAGGAGGCAAATGATTGCCAAAAGGGGGTTAGCTCTGACAATAATGGCCTCTAATTTGTGTAACGAGGAAACACCCCCAAAGGGCAACAAATAAAGGTAGGCAGACGCCTAGAAAAATTAGAACCAGTAAATTCATCCTTATAAACACAGCCCGTGACGTCACATTGAATGCAGATCAAAGGCCGACTATATTTACATGCGATCGAAACGCTAAATCCACCTGATTCATAAGCACACGCTTTAAATCATAGTTGTGCCAAAAAATATTTTACAAAATGCAAGTCATACGGAATAGTCGATCTCGAGTGTCCGTTTTGCGGGGCGCCCACGCCAAAGTGTCTTTACTTGCGACGGCTTCCCGACACGACTTCGTTAATTGAGAGCCACTATAATTATTCTGATGCAACTCAATTGGGTGCAAACAAACGATGTTAATCATATTAATTAAGTGCTTTACAATTAGTCGTTAAAAAGCCACCGACTCTGGGAATCGATCTCTGAACCTGTGACTTTTGAGTGTACCGCTTCGCCAGCTCGACCGTGTAATTAATCAATAAAAATTAATTAAGTTCTCTAAATTTCTCGTCTTTCGTGAAAATAAGGCGAGGCGAAAATGAGCGAATATTGAGAAGATGTCATTCATCCGGGCATCCTTAAAAGGCCGCGGACCTCCGCGTGTCGCGTGGGCCGGTCGCGGTCCCAACAATGCACCTGATTCATCGCAATAATTCATTCATCTCGATGGCGAAAATTTCGAAATAAATTCTTCGATTCCTCGAAAACGACAATAACATGAAATTTATTTAAAAATACATTTTTGCACGCCAGGCCCGACCGGCACGCCATTTTTCGTATCGACACTTTTGTCCGATCACGCGATTTTAATATACATATTACGATTGAAACGGCGAAATTCGCTATTGAAACGAGAATTTGAAAATGGCTTATCGAAACTGACATTGCTCGCTTGCAATTCATTAGTTCGCGGCGTGTCAACAGATGGCGCTAGTGGTTAATGGCCACATGCGACTTTAATAGAATTCTCGTTAATTTGCATCAGGTAATGAAATATCCCATTAACACAGGAAGGATATAAAAATGAATATATTATCATATTTATAAGTTGACATTTTGTCAACTGCATCGAATATTATAGAATGTCAGGCGGACTGCATTGCTTTGAAATGCTTAAGTAAAATTGATTGCAACTCAAAGTGTAAATTCAATTTACAGATATATTGAATCGTCAATTTACTTCATTAGAGTGCATGGGATATACTATTTTGATCGATCTTTAATGCATCGCGCAGTCATTTAGACTGATTGATGATATCCGCACAGAGAAAGCATTGGCAAAAAGAGCATTCAAGTCCGAAATCCGTATGATTTTTGATATATTTTAGTTATGGTCTAGAATGATATTAGGTTCGGCGGAAAAATATGAGTCAAATCGAATTAAGGCCAAACACAAACAGCAAGTCGAGTGTAGGTGTAGCGCCCATATATGAATCAGGCGCTGGGGTACAAAAAGCAAGTTGCGGCTAACTTTGTCGGGCAGATAACAAAGGCGACAGCAAACGTCGTGCTTTTTGTCGAATTTGTGAAGGGCGACGACTTGTCTTTGCTGAATTGCTCTATCCACGGACCTGTGTGCGTTTGTGGTCGTAAAGGGCTCCGTCGTTCTGACATACCGTTGCTAAGTAGAATTGATGTAGATCGACGAATTAGGAAACACGCATTGTTTATGGTGCTGTATTTGAATGACTTACATACTTGTTTTACATGTATTCGACTAAAAACTGCATATTAATACATAAAATAAATGCACAAAATATATTTACCATCTTTCGGTGGGCTCGGACAGTGCGGTGCATACGATCCTAAGTGATAACTGGGGTAGTTCTGATGCACTGGAGGGAAAGCGTAACCTAACGCCCCCCTGGGGCTAGGAAACCCACCGCCGTCTGGCTGACTGGGAGGGAATTGGTGAGGATGTTGGTATCCACTCTTGAAGGGCGCATATCCGGCGGCGGCCGCGGCTGCGTGATGCTGCAGCTCCACGAAAGCCGACTTGGCAATCGGCAAGCCCGGCGAGTCGTGCTGCTGCTGCTGATGATGCTGATGGTGATGATCCATCGGAGGGTCCGGCTGCGGGGTGCCGGGCGGGCCCCCGTCCGACGGGGGCCCGAACGGGTCCGCGAAGTTCAACGTGGCCTGGCCGTGGTTTGCCACCGTAGTAACCCCCTATCGCCACTCGGCACAACTTTCGGGCCCGACGAGGAACCCTCGAACGCTCAGTTCGATTTAATCCTCGAACTACTACTGACTTCCACCATAGATCCACTTTCCGACTGGTCGACGATCGAAAGACTGTTACGCTTCAAATGGACATTTCAGGATCGAATTATTTAAAAAAAGAGTTTTCTATAATATATCTATCACAGAGCAAAAATCTGTATTTACCGAAAAGTTTATGTTAACGACAATACTATTTTCCTAATGAGACTCGTTACGTTAACGTGTTAAATTCGAATAAATTAAATATCACAATTTTTAATAGTAACACAAAGAAGTCTTCTTCGATGAACACCTGAAATGAAATAAATAAAAATCATTATTAATATTGCATTAATCTAATCATAAACATAATGATTCATGATCATTTTAGAATTGTCTAAAATTAGAACATTTTGTATAAATCCCCGATTTTAAGACTTTAGCATAAAATATACATATCAAACTAATCAATTTTTTAAATCGCAAATATTCTTATCATGCTAAAAACTTATTATTCTACGTTATAATTTCACTAAAAACAGCAATTGATCGCCATATTTGGCTCATGAGCTACTATTTAATTTTGTGTATTATATCCCTCAGGTTGTATTTCCGTGAGAATGCTCATAAATAACGTAAAATCTGTCTGATTTAATCGCTGAATCATAACAGATTGTATATTGCAAATTTATTATGTAAATGTCACAGATTTGAAGGACAACTTTTTCTTAATTTCGACTAATGTATGTATTAAAACAGGTAACCCATTGGCGGTGAGTACGGGTTCGTTAGAGTATGAAATTTTTTAAAGTCATGCTTTTTTCTTTCGGTTTTATTTTTGAATTTTTGTTGCGTTTGTGTACAGATCATCAGCAATTAAACATATGTTGCCATGCGGGCTTAGTGGAAACAATTTAATATCATGAAAGCTATCAGAATCATCCACGAAACATGGAATGAAGTCATCCAGTCGTGAATGAAGGATGTTTGGATGAAATGGTTGACGATCGCATCAAATATGAAAATTATATTCAAGATATCAATGAAGTTTTTGCTTATAAAGACATAGATAATCCTTAAGCAGGAATTGAATCATAGAAGTCGGTCCTGTACGATAGTTATTGGTCAAAATCATAAATCTTTTTTATTCCAATCAATGAATAGATGGACAGGCTTAACAAGGAACACAAGATCATTTTTAAAGTGATTAATTAATACTCCCTTATTAATCGCGATACACAGCTAATTGCGATTTTATTCTAAACGTATGCTTACAGGGGATACATTTTAAATTTAAAAAATATATATCTAATATTGATGACATTATATTTTTATCCTGGATCAATCTATGATGATGATGACGATAGAATGCAAAATATCCACAGTTATATGTTCCACATTTCGCAACGTTATCATATAAATTTTAGCATATAGGTCAATAAATTAGATAAAAATGATAATAAAAAATAGAATGTCCATAGCCGAGTATAAACACTTAGCATTGATTTATTCGATTTTTAATTAAACATTCATCAGCCGTCATAAAAAAATTCATTGCGGAATGTGAACGTTACATTGCGAAAAAAGCATTGAATGGATGAAGCCGATTTGCCGATATGGATTCTGCGAACATGTCGAAATTCGTTGGCAAATGACGAATTGCAAGGAACGCCCAATATCGCCTTCGTATTTAAGACGTTTGAAGCTGGATTTCTTCGTAGACGAGAAGGAAATCGTCCCGATGAATGAAATTCCGGCTAGATTTTGATTCGTTAATATCACATAGCCGTATTCCGTACGTTCGGCGAAGGTTGTGTGAACCTTGCGGGTACTCCATGGACGTTCTTCAGTACCACACCTCCGCGTTCGTTATTAATGCGTGGCGCCTTTGCGTGGAATCGTTTAGGACCAATTTCAGTATAACACACCCATTCTATCGGTCAGGGGTATGTGACCCTGATGCAATTTTTTTAAGTTCATAGCAATCAAATAGCATCATCTGGGACGCCGAAAGCACACTTCTCGGTGCAATTGTTTAAAATGTTTGCTTTAGGGTCAGGCGAATTGAGCGCGCCTGACCTTTGGTCTTGTATTCGCGGCGCGATTCGTATAGAAATTAATCTCGAATCACACACGAATGGGAAGGTCAAATATTCGTAATCAATTAAAATGGGCAATAAAATAAAAAGTACCGCTTTTTAAAACTCGTTTTCGTCTCCTGTGATAAAAACGCCGTACGATACTGTGCGTCCGAGGAGCGTTTTCGAAAAGCACGAAATTCATTTGAACGTTTCATTTTTTGTCTCTGGCCCCTCCCCTGGAGCCGCCGAAAGATCGTGAGGGTCAGTTTTTTTCATATTCATTTGAAAAATTGTTTCTTTTTTTATTATTTCACAAAAGTTAAATTAACCTTTTGTCGGGAGGCGGCAAGCCGCAGAACATAACGTTTGGGGTTCGTCGAAAAGTTTCGATATGGTTCAATATTTTTCGAACGACGATTTCACAATCGAGCATGCAAATGCATGCTATTAAATAGAGACAAATAGAGCCAATAATTGATTCAGATATATGATATTAAATATCACAAAAAACTAGTTCTATTATCGATTTCGATCTACGTTGCGTTCAATGCAAAAAAGTATGTGAATCAATATTAACATACATTTAAAAGCAATATGTATTGAATTCCATTCAATTTTTTTTTAAAAATAAGAACCATCGAAATAAAATTTATTGCATAAAATTTAAGATTTGCATGATTTAAATCAACTACTAACCCATTGTGATCCATTAGAATGCTGCAGAATATATCCTTATTAAATTTCAAATCATATTTTTGGCAAAACTATTTTTATACTGCCATATTAATTATAAGACGTTGATAATCAGCGTAAATTATTTTTATCAACAAGCACTCAAAGCAAATCTGGATAAATATGATCTAAATATTAAGACTTCTGAATACCTTTATTGCACTACCATCACATTAAAATTAGTAGCGATGCTGCATATGGGCACAACTGTCAAACACAACGCCACTGGAACTGTGAAATGCACAGTTCCATACCAAAAAAAGTGTATATTTTTTCATAAAGTGCGGTAATCCGATAAACGTTTTGCAAAGCAGCTACAAAGTCTTCTTTTTTGTTATATGATTGTAAAACAACGTTACTTTCATAGTTAATATGGACCCAGAAATAAGTGTACGTCTGTTTCTTTTTCCTAAAAAAGTCACATATTAATATATTGGAATGTCGGATTACAGGGGGTGCCGGATTACCGCGGGTCTGTTGTATATATTGTAATCATATAAGGAAAAAATAACACATTATATTAAATGTTTTCGATCATATCAATTGGAAATAGAGGGTGCTGTAGTTCCATAGTGCCTATACGCAAGTCGCTATTGAATCGAGCCTATATAATAAAGGTTCAGGATCACTGATTCAAATAACAATACATAGCCAAAATCACATAAATATAAATTAGTATATTTTAATCAATATTATTAGATAATCAGCTAATTGCAAACATAACCATTTGAAAGAAATATGAAGTTAATTTTATTGGATTTATATTAAACAGGATTTTAAATATTATTATAATTAGCACCAAAGTTGTTCAGTCTTTTCTAAGAATAAGATATTTTTGCTCTAAAGAATATCAGAGAGTTAGCTCGGCGTACTTCCGAAGCGACCCTCCCGGCAATATTTAAACTGAATTAGTCGAAACCGTTTTTTTCATTCGGTGTGTTTTATTAATATTAATGATTTATTTGGAGTGAAATATAAATTTGGTACAATCCCAGTTATTATCCATGTTAAATCCAATAATCACCTTGTTAAATCCGTTATTAATCACTTACGCTCCATAACTTAATTTAGGGTATTTTGTCTTCATTGATATCAATTAGGCTTATTTATTGTTTTAATCATATCGATTACGCTGGAGAGGGAGAAAAAACCACTAGCACATCGTCATTCGCAGAATCCAATTTTAATCAATCACTCTTCGATGTCTCATTACAAGCATAACGATGTTGTTATCGCCGGCAAAAAATTATCTCCATGAATAAATTTGCTCGGTGTGCAAACAGATCTAACAATGATCGAGTTTGCCAATTTGTAGGATCTTCAAATGCCACCGTCCATTTTTTCAACATACGTCTAATTATTCAGCGGTAATTTTTACGACAGCAAAAAAACGCATTTCAATATAAACAAATCGACATTGAGAGAGCCGCTTGATAAATGATAATGGTTTTCAAAAAAATATATTGATATTTTGAGCGCTAATGACGTGGGCCATAATGAGTTAATATTCGATACAATGCAAAGCATCGATCCTTAATCATATATTGATACGATGGATAGTGTCGTTTTTTTTTTTCGCAAAAAGCATATACGTAGGCCGTTGAAGATCGAATATAAAACACATTAAGATTCATACAATAAAATAAAAACAGAAAAAATACATTACCAAATAATTCTGCTTGGCAAATTTATTGTATTTATGTATCTGTGGATTTATTGTTAAAATCATGTAAATACTAATGATTGTTTGTAGCTCGTTGTAATTTATGAGTCTCGATCATAAAAAGCTTGCGCACAACTGGCAAAAATGATAAATATGTTGATGGTGATTTTTTCACAAAATCTTAATTTGTTATCACACTATTGACAACCATAAATATGGGCACTAAAACATAATCTGGGTATTAAGAACATGGAATGGTTTATTTAAACGCTGAATATAGTTTTATTGGCTGACCATTAAAATGTTAATTGTTCGACTCGTAATTTATAATGGGCAATATAACATATAGCTTCATTTGAATTTTACTACTTTTGTGCGTTCAGCATTGAGATCACTGTGAAATAATCATTGTGTAAGCTCTCAAATGGCGAAATTTATTGGGTATGTCAGATCAAGTGTTATTAAATTCAATCCATTTTGACTGTAAACGCATCGATATGATATTTGACAACTTATTTAGAAATCGGCATCGTTTGAATCCCTACAATATCAAAAAATTGCCGGATGTTTTTAACAAGTAGATGAAAGCAGGATTGATCATAAATTTGCATAGATTGGATGTTTGATTTGAAGAGCAATAAATGCAAATTATGCAATTGGCCCCTAACAAATAATTCAATAAGTTCGTAGGATTTTTTCACTTTACACTGTTTTCTTCTTCATTTGGATCATTTTTTCGCAATTTCCTCCATCAAACCGGCATCTTCCGATTTCAACCGGTTCATTTGATCTTTAAGAAGTCATCTACATCAAGCAACTTCAATTTATGATCGATCAAAACTATTTTGTGAACTATTTTGCCATCCTACGAACTTATTGAGTGATTGAAAAAAATAGCATGAAGTGCACAATCTGAAACTTCAACGCAATTAAATTAATTAATGAAAATATGAATTGAAATGTTGCATGTTGACAAAGCTACAGCGGCTTATATAAATAACACTTAGTCTGGCGGATCCTGTTGATCTGTGTCACATATGTGATTATGATTCATAAGATGGAAAATAAATAAACTTTTTTTTGGTCACCATAAAAATGTTACCGGTGAAAGTTTCGGTCATACTTCCGGCTGCGATATCATTGCCATAAAATTATGATTATATACGAAAAGCGAATCGAATTTGTCCACGGACAATTCATATCGCATTACGACATCGGATCGTAAAATGAAAATTGATAATGAACGATCTCGTATGCATGTTTCATTGGGGTTGAAATTTGCAATTCTAAATATGTCTTAATTCGGTACCGATGGCTACCATTATCGACAGACTTCCGAAGAGAATAGCATCCATCCAACGCCATAGAAAGTCTGTTAAGTGTGCGAATAAAATTGGCTCGTGTATGATTACCGTCTCGTATTTTGAGACACCTCGACGTACGACATCTAATTGCCGTAGATATGTTAAATGCCGCTAATTATTATGCAGAGTACGGTGTTTGATTTCAAAAGTGTCATTATTAATAGGTCGTATCGCAGATCTCGAGACCTCACAGAGGCTAAACAGACAAGGAGCACTCTTAACACCGAGACCGCCACGCAATCCTCACCCGGCAACACGTTAGATTTAATGCACGTAGTCAAGATAAAGAGTAGATTTATTCATTTTTTTCATGTTATTTTTTATGTGCGTGCATAGAATCTGCATAGTGAAACATAAAATTAACACACGCAATATCTTCATTTGCGTGAACTCGCACCGGCCCGGCTTTTATGATGTGAAGAAATGCATTTCTGACCATATTTAAATTCATGAGATGGACTCGGGAATAAGTAAGCTAATAACGCCCTTTGTCCTCGCCAGATACGGATCGAATTCCACGAAAACAGGAAATTTGGAGTAAAAATGGGCGCCGCGAACGCGAAGCGATTTCCTTTGTGAGCCAGTACGAAAATATCGTGCGAAACCGTAAACGAACACGAACTAATCCGATGGATGAAACGCATCGCTTGTATGAAAATATCATGTATATTGACGAAATAATCCTATTAATAACGAATCAATTCCTTAAGCATCTTTTAATTTCATCTTTAAATTGTTTAAAACATGATCTATTCGTTAAACAATATAAACTCTCAAAGCAAAAAAGCAACCTTTTGAATGCATTTGAGAAGCTTTTTACAGATTTACATCATGCAAATTCTATAACAAAAATAATTCCATCAACAGAATGTAATTTATATAAATACAAAAGAGAATATAGGGCATTTCAACAAGAACGCTCAAAATTTGTTATGTTATAACGACCATATTGTTAAAGTAAAATCTACCAAATTTATTGTGAATTATTTAATATTATATGGCAAATCTTCATGGAAGATTATATATACAATGTGTACAAATTATCAAATTCTATTTTAAAAATCAGTGCTCCTTTCGAGAAACATTTCGCCAAAAAAATCATCTTCAAGGATAAGGCCCATTTATGGATGATTTCAAATTATCAGATTTGGGACGACATAAATCTACACGTGTTACAGTACCAAATGCATCCCGAAAAAAATACAATTTGGTGCGGATTTTGATCCGTACTTCTTCCTAAATGAAACTGGCATTGCCATAATCGTTAACGGCGAGTGCTACACAAATCGATGATAAGCAATTTATTGTGGCCTAAACTGGATGTTAAAGATACCGACGACATACCACGATGGACATTCAACACGAGTAATTTGATAGCATGATTAATCTCTCAAATCATTTAAAAAATGAGTCGATAACTCACACACAACTTGTTTTATTTACGTTTAAGAAATTAGCGCCCCTATTTAAATACCCTATATTAAGTCCAGAAAATCGGGCTTAATTTGGATCGAGTCGATCGATCTGAAATTTAAAGCTATGATGATTTTGTTCTCATAATCATGATTTAAATCACTATACTAATGCTTAAGCAATGCATTCAGAATAAATTAATTGAAATATTTATGTCGATCAATTATTTTCCTATTAAGATAAATCTTGTTGAGCTTCCTACAACTGATGTTTTTGTACGTGTAAGATCATCTATTATTCTTTAAATTATTCAATGATCACATTTTTTCCTACAAATGCAACAATTTATCAATCAATCTTGAAATATAGTATCATTCTATGTGCTTTGGTTGACTGAATAATGGTCAAATTGATCATTTTAATAAGAAAGCCACGAAATATTTCTATAAATTTATTGATTCAATTTTGTTTAATGATCTATAATAATAGTCTTGGGGTGGAAAAATTTAATTTTATCATCTCTAGTCCTGGATCCACTTATCGCATTATTTTTTAATTCGTTAATCTATCAGCTAATCCCAATATAAGGATCACACGGTGATAAATAGATTAATATGAATTGGCTTATCACTAAAAGAGTATAAATCAAGTAATCATCTTATGTTTCAATGATGACCAATACAATAGATATTAACTAAAACAGTTGTTAAATTAATTATAACTGGAGTTAAATGATTTTCTTATGTTCAGTTATAGTCTGCATCAAGATCTATGCTAATCTATTATGATAAAAATCAAATGTGTATAGGTTTTCCAATACCTTATTGCAATATTCAGGATTGTATTAAATTGATAATTAGGTTTTATGTTGGAGAAAATTATACAAGACTATTAAAGTTAGGGGTAGATTTAAAAACTGAAGGATATCTATCTGATGGTGGATGCTGTATTTATTTTTTCGGTCATAAAGTGAGCATAATTGCGCTTATAATACAAATGTATATCGTACGTCGTTTAAATATGTTATAAATTGATTTTAAAAATGTCAATGGTCATCGATGCCAATTTCAATAGTCATAATATGAATTAATGCAATGTCACTTAAACATTCCCAATCAATTAATATTCAAAACCTAATCCGTAATTATCTGGTTTTCCCACGTTCTTAATGGGCGAACTGGTTGCCTCTATGCATGTTTGCATATCCTTACAGAGTATCTTCACTCCTGTTTACATTCTCACACATAAAATTCATAGCAAATGGCCAGATAATGAGATTCTTGACTTGTAAGAAACTATTTTTTTCCATCCGACAATATCAACCGTATTCGCTGGAGGCACGTAATGTGATCGCTATCACCCGATCATAATTTGAATCAATTTATAGAAAAGCATCTAATTGATGCTGCATCGTGCACCGGCCGTGACGCAGGACACGCATTTTTACAAGAACCGATTTGTATTATGTGTCAACTAATTAATACGTTTGATTTGATTAATTGTCAACGCGACAGAGGGTGACTCTGATAATTCGCATAATCGCTAATAAATTGCGCCTCTCTGCAATACTCAAGCGAATCTCAGCGAGTCCCGACACTTTGTTGGCACACGCGAACAGGAGTACTCCTCCGCCGATCGCATTGCAAGACTTAACAATATAAAAAAACGTGTTATGCTAATAAATCCATACGAATAAATTATCCATTTGCTATGTAATATCTAGCGTAAATCTCGATTTGCATAGGACTCGAACTTCATATCGGAGCACAAATATGCATGCGATTAACCTGTCTGCAAAATATTTAAAATCTCTAATATTACACAGGCATCAACAATATCATCTTTTGAAGATTTAGATTTGATCGTCTGAAAGTATGATGTGATCTTATGCAGTTTTTTAAAAATGCGAAATATGAATCGCTTAATTCGTATTGGATGCCAACCTGCACGTCGATTAAATCCAATTAAATGCAAATAATTCCGAATATAATGTCTTTTTGCTTATTTATTACGAAAAAAGTATTTGCGATTCCCATATATTAGAAAATCATTAACATAATCATATTAAATATATATTTTTTGCTTCTAAATCGACTCTCATTTTAATGCAATAAATATCGATTATATTATAAAAATATTTGCTAAGCTGTCGATTCTATTTTTGCATGATAAATACGAACATCCATTAATTAAAATCAGCTCAAATTTTCGATTACTATTTTATTTTGTGCGATTCGAATGCGATGCAATAAATGTGGATCATTTGTAAAGTAAAACGATTAAAAATGTAAAGATTTGGCAATCAAATTATTCCAAAAATACAATAAAACACTGTATATTTCGCATGATACTATTGAATATATATTTTCGTCTATGAATAGGCAATTATATAAATACATAATAAAGTGCATCATTAGGGTTTATTCTATTTTTATTGCTCATCGTAGACAATAAATTAGCTGCCGAAGGAAGTCGGCCGATTGAGAAATAACTATAAACATGCGAATTCTTTAAATATTTAGATGAAATACATTTTAATTTATAATGCCCGACGAGCATTGCATTTAATTCAGGTCGTAAATCGAGTCTGCGTATATGCATGTAAAAATTGCATAGTTTTACATACATATTGCATTTAATATGTTCAACAGTAAAAACTATTAATCGCCTTGTAAATCAAAACTGGAATCGAGCAGAGATTCTCAATGCGCCGTCTCGATCGAATGGATTATATTTTTAATAACGCAAAAAGGATCTAGTTGGCGTCATTGCATGAAATTGTTATTAAATTGTACATCCGTCATTGCGATAAGGATTTTTATTCGCGTTGATACGGCGCCTGGGGAGTCATCCTTCTAAGGCCGCTCCTAGCTTGGAATTCTTCCATCCGACGCTTCTAAACATGTGTTATCTCGCATGATATCAATGAAATTATTATTTTCGTATTTGTGCGAGTCGTTTGGATGTGTGCGAGCCTGTATCTAAAAAAATATCGGTCATTTCCCGTGTCAACATATTTCACATGTGCTCGAGCACAATCAAAACGTCATTAATGTTTAATGACATTTTTTGTTATTACATACTATTGTATGTGAAAAACCGTGTGAAATACACTATACAGAAAATCGTATAATTTTTTTATTCGTGGACATCACAGTCCATCGGTTTGCGTGACATCTTTTCTTAATGGGACTTACGAAACTTCTTCGATATCCTTCGATGTGGACACATAACAAGCACGTAATGTGCGAAACACTTAACGTACATAATAATATCGTTTATAATACATTAAAAAAAGTTTGAATATCACTGAAAAAATGGATACCGCGCCTGTATTGTGTTGAATGCATCATACACACGCCAATATGAATTAATCGAATATCGTCGGAAAACAGTAGCATTTTATAGTTTTAATCCATTTTCAACCCTTGTGTGTTTATCGTATATTAATCATTTGGGTGATTTTATAATATTATAGTATTATAATCGATTTGATACGAAGACAACCCTTGCATTTAGCAACGGCGTGCTTATAATCTATCCCGCAAATTATTGCTGTTATTACCATATATTTTTAAAGTAGTAATAATTTAGCTATGAGTATTGCTAAATCTAAAAATATATTTATAAAAAATACAGTCAGTAGAAGAGTGCACGTACCTAATAACGACGGAATGTATTCCGTGCCGAAGAGTCGTTCTTTTAATATGAACCGAATCAGCCATTTTGTAATACATTTCGAAAAGCATTTCACTAGCGATAAACAGCTAGCAGCAACACGTATAATTGATATAATTAATTTTATTTTAACAAGAAGTGTTTAGTGGTAATTGAATAATTATAAATATTAGCGAATCAAGTGAATTTGTTTATCGGCTTATTTTTCGCATGTCGATCCCATATAATGACATTTTGTGGATGTACGATCATTCTAATCTTTTAATGTTTAATACATATGTCTATTTCTCGTATAAATACCATAAAAATGAGTGATTAAACAACGTTATTTCGTACAACCTTCTGGGCCCGGTGACAAAACACATTGCTTAAATTACCGCCTCGGAATGGTTTCGTACACAAAAAGCAGAATATACTCATGTCTATTATAGAAATATTTTTTCATATATATTATAACCCAACCTGTGTAACGTTTGTGCGAAGGATGTAATTATGTCCGAGGTTACAATGGAAAAAAAATGTCATCAAAGTTGCACAATCATTTTTGTCAAAAACGTTGCCCATTGTCAGAGCAGTGGGAATATTTCATTTTTCGTTTGTAAAATCTAAGTCATTATTGTATTGGCACAGAGTACACACACAAAACGTACATAAATATATATGGGATTTTTCCGAAAGTCGAGCCAATTGTCTTTTTTTACGCTCGCTATTATTCCCATTTTGTCAACAGGATAGACGAGCGATTTGACGCCGAAATTGCATGCGGCCATTTGTTCGGAGACGCTTCGGATAATATTGACCTTAGCACTATTTCATCGCATGTATTAATATCGGACGGTGCATACCCAAAATTGAATACATAAAAAGGCGCCATAGATCGCAAAACCAATTTTGCATCGACCGCATAATGCGAAGTGCTCACAAAACCGAAGCAAATTCACAAACGTACATTTTTTACGCTTGCAAAAAATTCATATTAATACATTTAGAACACTTATTCTGATTCGATACAACCACAAAATCCTGTCTGTTATTCCATGTTATACGTTCAAAGGATTTTTTTGCAATTCAATCACACAACCCATTGTTTTGCACATTATATATTAGATCCAGGCTTATAAAAATATCAAATTTTGCATATTTAAACAACATTATTTATGACTGTTAACCACTAAATTTGTATATATTAATTATTGTTAAGTAGAGAATGCATAAATACGTCTCTACATTTGCAAAATAAACATCCCTTTTATCATTTTTACTACTTTAATTTATTATTAGATTAAAATGTATGTAAATATGTAAAAAATTCTACCAAGTACAATGGCATTATGAGTAAAATCATGATTTAATAGTTAATATAATAAACAAATTTAGAGATAATAGCGCTTTAAAATAACTATAAAACTAGGCAATTATTTAAGCAAAACCTATCTCTGCCTGGATAATTGAGTTGCAACTTTAGAGATAAAATAAACACCAAAATAATTTCAGGGTATTCTAAATCAAACATACATAAATGTATATTATATTATATAAATAGGGTAAAAATGTATATTAACTCTTAGCGAACGACCTAGTTTTTCTATACTATCTTCAGCAGATCGACGGTATTTTATCTTATATAATATAGATCGATTTTATTTGATCAAAATTTTAAAATTGCAATTTTTAAGCAGGCTACTTTAGTCTGTCGCCTAGGAAAGACATATGTTGATATTTTTTATAAATAGTATACTATTCGAAGATTGCTTGGAGTTAAAAAATATCCCTTTTCACAGGTCTAGCGATAATGGGAGAGGTGTGTCCGTCAGGACAACATTTGCGGAATTGCATGCCGATGCAGTTCCGTATGGAAAAAAAACTCAAACGAAGCCACGAGAAATATGTTTGCTATTTATGATGACATATTGGATGTCAGGAAATGTCATTGTTAGTGGAAAAATAATAAATTTAGAAACATCGACTTGGAAGGCGAATTCAGATGTTATAGTCAATGGATGGATGAAGTTCCTATAAATTCGAATTGAAGAAAATCCAACAATAACTATCGAAAAATTACTTTAAAAGACCACGGCATCCTGATTCAGCAGTCAAAGACGCCTAAAAAAATAGATATAGTCCACAGACACGTTCTGTTCAACCGCAACAAAACGGAAAATTTCAACATATACAAATCATTGCAAGAAAATGAGTGTTAATAACTGGAGATGAAAAATGGGTGGTTAAATCCTGGATACCCCGAAAAAAATTAAATCATCGAACGGGATAGAATCAACTCATTTCAAGTTTTACCGAAAGTTTCATTGATGAAATCCAACATTAACATTGGATTTATCTAATATATTGATCTGATATAAAATGTTCCGGAGCTGTGGAAACTGAATTCCAAAATTATAATGCATCTGAATAAAATGGAATTCTAATATTTTCACTGTCGCAAATATAGAACGAGCTTCGATCTTTAATATAGCATTGAAGCTGATATATTAATAGGTATACGAACTTAAATTGATATCCAATTTATATTGCGAATGATACGAACGAATGAACTTTATATAGACAAAAAATGCTATATTTTATGCAAATTTAAGTATTCGTAAGTATATTAAGTATTTAAATTTAAATTTTAAATTATGTTTATATCCCATAGAATTATCATTGTGATAGCGCTAAAAAATATCGTACATGATCACTTTATTATTTTTTTCGCTTACAAATTTGATAATTTTATTAGTTTTGCATTGATGGCCTTTGAGTCCCGATAAAGATCTCGTTTCTTTTAGCTCGAATCTTTTTTTAATGGAAGCAAAGAGGGGCACTTTCAAATGCAAACAAAATGGTGGATTTTAGTACGCTTTATTAGAACAATCGACGCTAATTGAATCACACGGATGAAAGCGACGTATTTGTTTATAAATTGGATTAATTTATACCGACATCAAAGTGGATGTTAACGAGTCAAAGTTATCATAATCGGATCGACTGGAAGTGCGTCAAAGTGTTTAAGTACTAATTAATACATGTGAATAAAATATTGCTCAATTTGCTTCGGAATTAATTCAACGAATTCAAGCCATCGGACATTTTCATGAATATATGCGCTTTTGTATCAAAATTAACGCGTTACTTTAGCGAGTAGCTTATCTATATATTGATTATTAATATATCGATTTTAAGCCCTTGAATTTATAAAGTCGTGAAAGAATGCACCCATCCTTTTTTTCTGTTCACATCATAAATGATAATGAAATCAATTATTTAATTAATGCTAATACCGAAGGGTGATCAATGATCCTTGACAGACCCTCGAAGCATATGTCGATCGTTAAATGCTCATGCATGATAATATGTATTGTGAAAGCTTCAATTTAATACATAATAAATCCAAATGATTTTGAATTTAAAAAATACGATCAATCTTGACGCTGTATTGAGATCGATTATCGCACACAAATGCGAAAAACATACATATTTTTCATCATAAACTAAGTTTGTTTAACTAATGCACGTTATTATTTTAATACAATACTAATGACGTTATGGCGTTCCATAAATGCACATATTTACAATACACTAGGATGTAAATCGTACAATGTTGCTAATAAAATATGTAAATAAAAATGAATTATCTCAATCGTTCTAAACGGCGATTCAGAGCAAATTTCTAGTTTATTGACTATTTTATGCACTTCCACGCGATATATTTGCGTCGTTCACTGGCGCTTTATCGTTTTTGATAAGAAAATAGCAAACTTTTAGTATTAACGAATCGCCGGCGATGGTTTATAAAAGCCGACGTTTCGTTGAACGAAATCAAATCTTATAAATAAAACATGGGGGCAATTTTCCGCACAGTTTAAGCATGATGGCGAGATAATCGACAATTATTAAAGTCCAATTAATTGTATTATTGTTTTTATCGATCGCACAAATGAACATTGCGATCCCGAATCCGATTGAATCGGCGTTGAATTTTACGATGAGCGTCTTAGGATCTCAATCGATACGAATTCAATCACAATCGGGAAAGAAATTGCATTAAACGCACTCGACTACATTGATTCAACCCTAAGCTTTAATGTTTTATTTTAAACTATTATTCAATCTAATGTATGGGTTTTTTAACATTTCACCATGGGTTTCCAACAAGAATATTGCGTACACGTATTACGATTTACGCTATCAAAAAATCACATTTTTATAAATCAATAATTAATTTGCACAGTTTAATGATGTAATTTTATAATAACGTTTTGCACAATAAAAAAATATTGATTGACTTTTATCATTAACATAATTATTTATCAATATGATGCGATGTATATGTTATATTTTGCACGTTAAAAGGGCATCTTTGATATGGATTTTGCAATAAAATCAACGACACATATTGGAATAATGAAAAAATCTATCCTGATTTCAAATATATTTAATTAACAGTGCCAATTTTTAAATGTATTTTTTTTGTCAAACTGATTTGAAATAAACTGAATAATTTTCACTAAAATACGCACAATTTGATTTAAATATTGTTAAAATGAGATTTCTTCCATACAAACATTTTTTTTGCACATGTTCAATCATTTGTAAAAAGTTATTATTCTGTGTTTTTGGATCGAATATACTACCTTCTTGTATTGTATATTTTTTTGGGGTTTAAATTTGATAGGTTTATCTCTATATTATCGAAATTTCGAGGTTAAACGCATCTAGACTGTGCTAAAATCGTTCTCTGTCAATATACGATTATGAATGTCGTTATAAATATTGAATAAAATAGAAGCGTCACCTGTTAGTGTCGATACCGGGATGTGTATTGTTTGTTATTCGTATATACGTGTATGTTTTTATCATTTAGCACACATAAACACAATCACTTTCGGCACTTTTTTAAGTTGCTAGTTTGTTCTCTCGTTTTGAAATCACTCGTCGGGTTATTTAGCACGTTTGTGTAGTCACTGTGAGTTTTAAGAGCGCGTAAGAGATGGCGAGGAGGCCGCTGCGTCGCGATGTCGATATCGGTATCGTCGTCGGTGCATCGCCGTTACGGCGCAGAGCGAACGCAAACGCAACGCAGCGCAGCGCAGACCGACACGACCTGCCCGCCGACCACTTAACCACTTAATGATCGGGTTGCGCGGCCACACCGCCGCGCACAAATGACGCCATTCCGCTCCCGAGCCGATTGGCTCCCGCCGGCGCGGACGCGCCTTCCTTCCCTCCGATTGGTCGCTCGCTCTCCATTCTTTTTTGCCATTTTCCGAGCGACGCGTCATCATTGGCGGGGTCGTTCACGTCGCGCGCCGAACTCCGCCCTCGTTCACCCCTCGTATGCGACGACGGTTTCGACTGCCACTGTGTGTCGCGGCGGCCGCAACAAGACCGACTTCGACATCACCCTGCAAACCTATTGTGAACATTCAAGTGACATTTATATGACAACAACAACAACACACAACAGTGCCAACAAATAATAAACAATCTAATCCTATCTATAAATAATCACAAAAACGCTAATAATTTAACTCTAATAATAACCTCCAATCGATTGACGCATCATTAATTCAACCATATAAAACTGTACTGCGACAAAAAAACGTGTCTAAGCAATAAAAAAACATGCAAAAATATACTCATAGCCTAAAGCAAAAAATAAGTTATATCTACCCCAAAAAAAAACGACTTCATTGAATTTCTATCAATCGTGCTAAAATTATTTTATTAATATTCAATCCCTTTAAACAATAAAAGTGCTTTGATTAATATCAATCATTTATTGCAGTGATTATACATCCCTCTGTTTGAAATAATTTTATTCATAACCAAATTCCCCAAACTACTCCTCAAAATAAATCAAAATATCAAAATCAATTAACATATATTTTGTGTTGTTTAAATAACTGATTGCATCTATAAGACTTATACGCAATATGGCTAATATAATCAAAAAATTTAAAAAATCGCGACATTTCTATCCGCCGGCATCCTATGATATTTGTGTGGCAATATTACACATCAATCTAATTTTAAACCCTTCATTTAATTAATTCATTATGCAATATTGCATAGTATAGCATCGCTGTATATTCAATAAATAAATCCTTATTATTTGCGTATTATATATGAATATAGCAATAGGTAATCCCGCGATTGAGCGATCAAATTGATAATTTTGGGTTAAAATCTATAATACAAGGGTTGTGGCTGGTGATCACATTTTTTTAAAAATACATACATACACTATGAAAAATCATGTCAAACCAAAAAATACACGCGCATTTCAGTGAGGCGCCCAATATATTAAATCTTCACAAAATGCGCACCATAAATATTACATCTACGGAATACTACAAGCGGATATTTTTTATCAGAATTTAACCCCCTTAAAATATACGAGTTTAATGTTACTTTTTTCAGTGAATTTCGACCAATTTCCATGTCTAATTCTAGCATCCACCTTAAAAGGGTGTGCACCTGGCGTTCCCTTTGAACAGCGCGATTCTTGCGTCGATTAAACGAACAAAAATCCGAGGGACATTCAAAGCGACGATCAAATAATATACATTTGGATGGAGACACGATTTGAGACATCGAGTGGGTAAAATATGAATTGCGTGAAATGTGATTGTGCAAAATTATTTATCAGCATCATAAATATAGCATTATTACATCCATTGGTGTTTTATTTAAAACCGACACAATACAAATGCATTTTGATAAATCAACAACTTAATATAAATATATTTTATTCATTATATGCCAATAATTATGTTCTTTACATATCATGCATATATTTTAATGCATAATGTAAATCGGCAAAAAGATCTATTGTAGCTTTGAATTTTGATGCAATTGACCATGTCACATATTTTGCACAGCGTATTGGAATGCACATTATAAAGAAACATGCGTAAAAGGATGAACGATCCGAGATTGGAAGATCCTTCGTTTTGAAATATTATTTTTATTTTTCAATCAAGGCGTTATATAATTATAAGCCTCCTGCTGTGTGCGCTGTTATGTACCTTTTTCAGTAGCGCTATAAAAGAGTGAATGTATTCGCTTGTCCTTTTTTTAATAATGCACATTCACAAAAATCCACGGGGTTTCTAAGGGCCAAATTGCTATGCATTTTAGATACAGATCAATTGAAGTCTGCATCATTTATATAAAAATGACTTTATTGCACCCAATTATCGTGTTACGTTGTTCTCAGATTCAAACTGTATCAATTCTACACGATATCTCGCTTGAGCATCGCGGAAATATATTTCTGTACTCGGCGGCACCTCGGAAGGGTTATTTAATGATGGCGTCAACGTAATTAGTTCCCAAAAATGCGATATGAATTCGATAAAGACGTCGGTTGCCACTGCGTAATTACGCACAATAATAATATAATATTGAAACAATGCCACCTTTAATTCGACGCATTTTATTAATGCCAATGTTTGTTAAACTAATGGTCGGATGACCCTTTTTCATAGCAAACATCTCAATTGAGCATAATTAGATGAAATTAAGCGCCGAATACACACGACTTGTACGCGTTAATTGGTCACAGTTAGTCAACAGGTGAATATCATTGTTAATTGAACAGGTGAACTAATATGAAATGAGATGATTTTATAGCACTTTTGATGATGGAATTGATTACCGAATTTTTACGAAATCTCTCCAAGCTTAGAAAAACTTATTTTTAGCCTATTGCTTAATTTTATATTGCTTTGGTTCAATGAGTTAAACGATTTTTTAAATAACATCCATTCAATATATTCTAAAATAAACACACAATGTTTACAAATTATTTCACAATTCACAATTTGCAAGATTCATTGATATTTTGATTGATATCAAATATTTTAAAGATATTTTTCAGTTGTCGTTAAATCCCTTTCATCGATATTATGATGCAGTTTTCTTAAGTATTTATAATTGCTTATGCAGATGTGATTCTCGAGTAATATGGTTTGAGTTTTGAATAACGTATATGAAGAGTGTTTTAAGCAATAAAAATGTTTGTATGTCAAGGAGTGATAATACCTAAATCTCACACATCGAAAGATATAATTATTCGAAAGGATTTATTAAGAAAAATATGAACACAAATTAAAGATGTACTATATTTTGAAGAAAATCAATACTGTAAAAAGTTGATTACAAATTAATATTTTTTTTTTGAAAAGATTTTCTTAGAATCCAGATATTGAGATCTCTTCATAAAAATCAGATCACATTTTCAAAAAAATCTTATTACATGCTATGTTGATAATTGTCATAGACATTAGATCTTCAACAAGTAACCGTCAGTCAATAGATGGAGGGTTATTTTTTTAACCCCTCCTTAAATACAATTGAACAATACATACACACACCCTTATTCGTTTAAAGTGGATATCTTGTAATTGAAACCAAAATTAATTCATTTCGCCGAAGCACAACCGCGCATTGCTTCAATGCAAAATCTCCCATCCTCTTCGGCTGACATTTAAATCGCATCTTCAAGAACCGCCAGAGATATCGAAGGCCGATTATGAACGCCATTTAAAGTCACCGATAGGTGTCGGGAAAAAAATAAATACATGCAGCATTGTTCGCGTAAAAAATCGGACATCGAACATACGAATGAAAAGCTGCCGCATCAAACCCCCGTCCAAGAGAGGTTTCCGCTACGTACGTACCTGCGCTCTTCGGACTTCAAGAGTTAAAAAAAGACACGTACAAAATGCTAGGTGTAAAAATATCAAATGAAAAAATCGTTCGAAAATCGCAAGTCACGCATTTTGATAATTAAATTCAATTTATGAATGAATCGACAGAATTCGAGCCTCCTCCTCAGAACAGTAGCCACGTTTTATTAGTGAAGAATAGCGCTTCTAGATCCACACACATAAGTACACTCTATTATGCGCTCGTGTATTATAAATATGTTCCATGGCAACATCATCCACGGATCAAAAGATTCTTTTTTTACGACATTTTAAAGCCACATTGTGCAAGGAAATATGCGTCATCTATGGAGAGTTCTAATTATGAAACATTCGCCATATTGACAACCAAGCCATTACAATCAGATAGATCTAATATTTCGCATTAAATAGAAGACAATCCCATCCTGAACTAATTTATAAACTTTGGATTATACAGCAATCGTTTAAAATTGGGCGTTTTTGCAAGAGATGCTTGATTAATACAAACATATCATTGTTTTATTGAATGCTTTCCAATTCATAAGATATTAATTATATCGCATACATATCCTTTTTATTGCATTTTTAAATGAAAAAATACAAAACGCAACAATGTCATTTGGTTTCCTCGTTTTCTTGATTTAATATGTAATACAAATATTAAAGAATATTACTATTGATTGAGTGATAAACAGTTTATTTTCTTGCTTATAGTAATTACCACTACCGTATTATGTTTCATTAGTTCAAGCCTGCAGGGAAACTATGTCCCAAATCTAAGATCATGAACAGGTAAATTAATCATCAGATTTATTAAATTTCGTTAGTAATTTGTGATTAGGATCGATCGAAATCGAATATCCGATATTAGAATATATTTGCCCTTTTATTCATTGGTATTAAATTAAAGTAAATATAACTTATTTGAAATCTTGGATGCATTTCTATTTCTCAAACTAGTCGTGGGAGAAATTGTTGTCAATTTCTTCTAATCATTTTTAGTGTCAATTACCACTATTGTTATATATTTGAATTTATCAATGACGAAAACATTACCAAGCACCTCAATTTTAGCCTTTTGGCAGTTCGTGGGACACCCCTTGGTGCAACATTTTTTAACTTTCCATTTTCGACATTATTTTTTCCTTTTTCGAATTATTCGTTCACAAATCGATCCTTCGTCGAGTGCTTAGTTAATATTTTCACCTACTTTCGCTGCATTGTGCCCGCGCGTAGACTTTTCCTTTACAAGAAAATCGATTTTTATCATTCTAAGAATTCCAAACGACTCATTCGAAATATCAGACAGAGGTAAAATTGTATCGGAAACCCGTTTCTAACGTCTTAACGTTATTAAAAAACATATCAAATATCGAATTGATTTTGTGAATATTTGGAACTCTTATTTGTGATCCTATTTCATGACAGTAATTTTTTTTTCGTTCCTTCAATTTCTTGGTTGATTAAGGTCAGATCCACACTATGGTGCCAGTAACGGTTCGATCTCGCTCCGGTCTCGGTCGAACCGTTACTGGCACCATAGTGTGGATCGGGCCTAAATCATACAGTTCAAGTTGTATCTTTATTTTATGATTTCTATTTAGATTGACAATGGTTGCCAACCATCCTAGAATGGCCAAGATTGTCCCGAAATTGAAGTTATTGTCTAAGATCCCGGTTTAAAATCAAATTGTCCTGGATTTTCAGAGAAAGTTATCGGTCAATATCACATACACTCCAAAATAGTTCTTTCTATTGCACATGACTTTGTGCTCAATCCGTTGAACGACCGTCAAACGTCCGTTGATCTACTACTGTCAGTCTGTTCATTTTGTAACTATATTTCTTTGTGCACTCATGGGAAAACTATGTATGCTTATTATAAGTGGTCTCTCAGTGGAAAATATTATGATAGCTCAGCTCTGATCAGCTTTGGGCAATATATCCTGGAATTATCCCCGAAAAATTGGCAATGCATTTGACATATATTTCAGAATTTCATGGCATTTTTTTGATGACAATATATTGAACTTGTAACCGTTTGGGCGCACACGTCTGGAATAACTGATTTTCGCAAATTATGAACGTAACATTGGAGTTAAACCATCACTAAAACACATAATTATTATGTTTTTGAATCAATGATATTGATTGTTGACAGTAGCGTTATCTGCCTCATTTCAATTCTCAGAGAAGATTGAGAGTTTTTGATCTGCTTAAGTTTGTTTTCGTTTTGATGATTTTCGTCGATGTGAGATAATATTTGAAGTGTCCACAAATACGGTGGGCATAGACTTACCTGGTGCAAAATGCAAGTATTGTCTGCTGACGCATGACGGGATTTGACGGCTGTATACGTCAAAGTGCTAACAAAACCAAATCAATTGCTAAAAATAACGAATGCGTTACTATATTATTAGCAAGAGGTATTTAAAATGGATTAAAATATTTGAAATATGAAAGATATTTTTATTCTCTTTTATAATATAATAAATGGTACAGCTTTTGGGATAAAATAGTTTCTAAATTTAATTTTTGCAATGTTAAGAAATAGGCTTTAAATAATAAGTCATTGTCATATGAATTATAAATACATTTGATCCTGCTTAGATGTCTTTGATTTTGGGAAGCTTCTTATAATCGATAACATTTTACAGGATTATTTATCCTATATGTTGACAATCAAAAACCTACCAAATATAGTTTCTAGTACGATAAAGATGCAAGAACATCAAAAATCGCACAATTCATGTTATTTACTTGCGAAAAAACAGCAGACGCAACACTGGAGAATTATTATAAAAAATGCTGCATCTTTAATGCTCCCAATATCATAGATGATATTTTATGGGAAAATATAAGCATACACGGCTTAATGATAAAGAAATAATAGTTTAAACATCTATAAAAAATCGCAAATATCATAAACCCTTCACCGATGGAGATTGAGAAGCTTAAATACGTATTTGGAGTTTAAAATTTAAATGGATGCACATAATGCCAATTTTATGTCAGTTCAATCAATTGAATTTTCATGGAGTCATCATATTTTTGTGACTTGTTAATTGTAACATGAATAAAGATGAAAATATGTTCAAAGTAAAAAGAGTATCGTCATCGATTGAACCAATTAAATTTCATCATAATCGATTATGGCATGGGATAATCTTTTTCTAAAAAAATTTTTTGGATTTTTTAAAATAATAAATCCATACTAAATCCTTTCACACAATCATTGCATCAAATTCTCCCTCTCTGAAGTACTATTTCCTAAGAGCGCCGGAATTTTGGCAAGATTCGTATCTCTGCAAGTCTTACTCAGACTCCAGACTAATCTGAACGGACTCACAGGTGAATCTGGAGCAGTGCCCTTACCTGAAGACTTAGACGGTGATGTTGAGCGTGTGCCGACAAACGAGCTGTCGGCCTTTGCAAAAAAAATATGTAGGGGCGGTGTTACTAATGGGGACCTCCGCGTCTAAACTCGTAATGGTATTTTGTGCAATATATTTGCTTAACAGCCTTTTGGTGATCTGTTTTCGTCTTCAGAAAAAAGTTAATTAGCTCTCGAGCCGTGGAATTATGTGAGAACACATAGCCCAATGGACAGGTAGATAAAAAATATCGGCCCTTTGGAGATCGACCCAAGGAAACGGAAATACTCGTAAAAGAGCATAATCGCCGTCTAATTCAATTTCGGAATAGACGATGTGTAAATTGAGTCAGTCCTTTGTCTACCTGTTAAATTAGACCTATATAAATAGCGCCTTTAAGTGAAATTGATGATCCTGTGATCGAATTGGGCGCACGTGGACTCAATGAGCAATCCTTAGCATATTTAAAGCCTGCAAAAAATCGCAGAAAATCATTTCATTTTAGAAGCTCATGATCGTAATTAAGCATCGGATGCACGCACGCATAAAAGAGCACGAATCAAAAATCTCAATGGTAATCTAATGTATTTCGTATTTGCAGATTGAAATTTGGGTAATTCTGAGGGTTTTTTTAAAAGTATTTTTGTATGTGTTTGAGTATAATAAACCTTCTCAACATATTTATTAACAACAAAATACGTAATACAAATAAATTGGAACACAAAGGACGTGAGTAAACGTTTGTCCTTTAGATGTTCCGTGACTAATTTTTAGACATAAAAAGGAACACCGCTACTCCAAATATAGTCGGTTCAATTGAAGATGCAATATCGCTTTAAAATATATGCATGCAATATTTTTATTTAATTTGCAATACTTTTATCATAGCAAATTAATCAATAATTTATTCCAATATAAGTTTGTAAGTCATTTCAGCTATTGAATGGCTATTTAACAATTTTTTTTAGCAATGAGAATACATCCATATTTTTTAAAGGCTTTAATTTAATCTAAGCACTGATTAAAATTGCAATGATGCTCAAAATTGTTCGAACTGCATTAAAATATTTCTTAAATTGATATATTAAAAATATCACTTTTTTGCAAGAAATGTTATTTCATCGCGAGTTTCATATCCTTTTACTTTGTTTTTTTGCAATCAATTGATTTGGGAAAACCTATAGCTATAATGAGCCACAAAGAAGGAACATAATTGATTGTAATGATCGATAAGTCGTTTAAAATGATTTGTACGATTGAAATTTATGTCCTTAATCTTGGACATGTTCTATATTTATTTGGAAAAATATCGATTTAAAATATCCAAAAAGCGTTATCGCCATACAATCAAGATCTTAACACTTTGTATGCGGTCATGCATTAAACGCAACAATATCAAAATCATACAACGCGAATTATTTGGGCAATCGCATGCAACTATTTTTTTTAAATATCTGCGCTAAAAATGATACATATTTGATTAAAAAAATATATTTCAACACTGCATCATGTGACTCAAATGCAAATGCAGCAAATGTGACTCTTGGAAGCTTTTTTTGTACTATTTTCTCGAATTATGTGACATTTAGCACTGTCTTGATAGAAATAGACATCAGAAACATCAATATGATTTAATCGTGCTCATAAAAAGTCACTCAACATTCAGTGTTACTGTACATTTTCAGCACCATCTTCAGAGAAATGTGGTCCAGTGATTCCATTTGCCCAAAATGCACACCAAACCGTAACATTTTTAATGATTGACATCTTTAATGAATGCAACAATTTTGCTTGTTGACGAATCGATTCATCGTTAAATGAGCTTCATTGCTAAATAAAAATTCGCTTGAAAAAAATTCACCCCTCGTTCATTGTGCAATAATAATGGAAACACGTTATTATAGTTAAAATTGCACTATCTTCTACTAAATTAAAACGTCTTTTGTCATTTGAAAAGACGTTACATGTAGACAATATATAGTGCTGACATCTAAGCGTTGCATTTGGATGACTTTTAATTATATAATCCTTAACACTTTCATAAATTTGTTAAAGAGGGATATTCAAGTCTAGAGGCACAAGTTTTAGACTTTTTTCTAGTTCGATTAAAAAAAACCAAAAACAATTTTACAATACATTTTTTTTACCAGATATTTTCAGAATTTATCATTTTTTCGCTCAAAAAAATATTGAGTTTTTCAAAGTTCTAGACCAGAATAATATTTGCAGATAATTTTCAATATGTACTCTGCTCCTGCAATTAATGTGTTAATAAAAGGACATGATTTTGTCGAATTTGTTGAATTAAGGTTATATTATATCCGAAAAATCGATATTTTCAAATCGGTTCAGTCCCGGTTTCCGTTTCGACAAAAATAACGGTTCTACGGGTTTTCGGTTCATTCTCAGTCTGAAGTCCTGCTAAATAAATTCAAAATATATTATTACATATCCAAACGATATTGACGAGCGAAATGCGTTGCCCATTTGAACGGACCATACAAGGAATCTACCTGTTCTAAGACGATACACTTATGGGAGAATGGTCCTGAAAAAGTAAGAAAAAAAGCAAACAATTAACCTAACGTGCACAAGAACGATAGAAAGTAGGAAAAAAAGTGGGTTTTAAATTCTTATGACATTTCCAACACCGTGAATCATCTGAAGTGGGTACGCTCCGAAGACAAAGAGCGAACCAACAAACAACGCCAAAGTCTTTTCAATGCTACGGCTTCGACTAAAAAAAGAAAAAGTTCAATTCGCTCACGGCTACCGCAATCTCAGAAGATCAATAGTGAATGTATTTGAAGCTTAATTAATCGACCATAAGTGACCTTGGAGCCTGAAAGAAGTCCGAGCCTCTCGGATGCGTTTGTCGAATTTTTACAACTCTTTTGTCAGTGATATACATCGAGGAGTGTGAAAATATCTAATTAGTAGGGAACATCTCATAAACGTACAATAATGGCTCATTGTAAAACAAAAAGATCAATCCCACACAAAGGGTCTATTCTTCTAGGACCGAACCATAAAAAAATATTGATCCCAATAAAAATCAATCCTAAATATAAATACGTACAATTCAAATATGATGGTTAATATGTTTATGATATTATTCGCAGAACAACCTTAAAAGCCCTAACATCTCAGCATTGACCGGGATGGTTCTTAATTTTTAAATCCAATACGGTAGGGGATACGTGAATAATATATAAAATACATTTATATATAATATTACTATGATTGGCTCCGGCTTTTAAAGAACTAATAGATGATGTTTTAATAGAATCCGGCTACCGTATGAAAGGTACTGGAGTCGATTTTTAAATGTTTTTTTTTGTCGAAGGACCCGAGAAGACTTGGTCCGAATGAGACGGAGCTCGAATCGAAACGGTCGAAATATTAAATGTTTGAACGATTTCGTCCGACGACTTTCGGACAATGTTGACGAACGTCGAACAATGAAAGCACGTGGGACACACGTGCCACTTTCGAAAATTACCATTGGTTTATGATGTGACATTAACACAATTGAATTTTTTGTTTTGAACAACAGTAAAAAATTCCTACCGATTTATTTTTAGCTAGGTTTTTGTATTGTTCGAGTCAAAAAAATTAGTATTGCAAATTTTATTTTTTGTATAAACACGCAAACATAAACAATGAATGGGCTTCAATTATTTTAATTTCAATGAAATACATTGATAAGCTTAAATTATTCAATCAAAATATATCATATTAATAAAGCATTTAAAATAATATGCAAGAACATTGGCCGTCCATGCAAATAATCAAAACTAAGTATAATTGATTTTTTATGCTATAATATAAAATAATATGTTTTGATATTTTTAAACCTTTTTTCTTCTTTATTTGAAATCGTTTTTTGCAATTTTCGCAAATGTAGATAGTTTTATCCCGGGATTAGTAAACGTAAAACCGAAAAAATCGGAATCTAAAAGAAATCGTACATCCCATCAGCACGATAAAAGCTACTAAATCGAGACATTCCCGCCCAAAATTGGAAGTTTGGAAACAGTGGCGTAACTACTAATTAGCGAGCTTAGACGACGCCTAGGGACAGTAACTGTCTAATCTATGTATACATATACAGAGTATATATATGTTTTTAAAATTGTTATATTAATCTTTCCCTACCGGTGATGTATTTACTACACCTCGACTCTAATAATGGGAATATCGATATGAAATAAAAAATATACGGGGTTTAGAATTTTTTTATTCTTCCGTATAATAATTACGAATCACATCAAAGTATTATAGTGTATAAGTATTTATCTGCAGCGACGGAAATAAATAATTTGTCGGGAAATCGGGAATTTTTCGAGGTTTATTCCGTGTCTCAGCAGATAGGAAGTTAGCAAGTTGCCTGGCTTCCAAAATCAGATCCAGGCTAAATGACGAAACACTCTTTAATGTTACTTCGGCCATATTTTCAAAATAATAATCGAAATTGATAATATTAAATACATTCCACCTGAATTTATAATTCTTTAGAAAGGCACGTGCATTTATATTCATATAGAATCGGGAATGACAGCGTTTCTAACTCAAACAGATCAATCAGGAATGTTCAAATTCCCCAAATATACGGATATTGTGTTTCATTTTTAATAGTCTGGGTTTGATATAAGAGTCGACGGATTTCTCCACTATGTCAGAATGATAGCTTGATATTCGGCTAGGAAGGCGCTCACCATAGGATAGATCACGACTTGGTCTCGTCGAGATAAGATTCCCCGTGGCCAGGTGAGATTGACTCCTGTTCGACCGTTACAAATGGCGTCATCGTAATTAATGAGGTGCAGCATGACGAGCATTGTCGGCAGGGCGCCGGCGCGACCAGCTCTTCGCCATGTGCACCCATCAGCAGCCTCGAGAGTAAAGCACCGACAAACCGTGAGAAATCAATCGCCAATCGTCTCGGCGAATTCTGGTGCTTCTGTGTTTTGATCGAATCGACAGCCTCCGCTCAACACAAAAAATGCCTTTCAATAGCCTTCCTACGAACAGTGGCAAAATTGCCGATCAAACACCATACGAGAAATTCCGATCCGACGACCCATCAAGCACCTATAGAGTGATCCGAAAATTACACTGTCGCAATCGAATGAGGCAATGCTACTTCTTCGTCGAAAAGTAAAAGATCTTCTTATTGGGATGCTAAACAGTGAGCGAGAAATCATAGATGAGTAGCAACATATGATCAAGGCGTAACACGTCACTCAATAAGTTCATAGGATGATATATAGTTGACGCCAATATTGACAAATTCATATGATTTTTAAGTAGTACCAACCTTCAAATAATGCATCTCAAAATTTCATAACAATCTAGCGTTGAGTTCACAATTTACAGGGTTATTTGGACATGAAGAAAAATTCAAGTTGCGTGAGATAGTTGACACCTTAAAGATACTAGAAGGCAGTGAAGATAGATCAAAAACAACGCGTCGACAATTCAGAGCCCTATTTAAAGCTGTTTCGAGAATTTTTCATACGTTCACCAATGGATGAAACATGGATCCATCAATACAATCCAGTCAAATCAGCAGTCAACCGAGTGGATAGCAATCGGAGGAAGCTTTCTAAAGTGAGCTAAACGCAAATCTTAATAGGTAAGGTTTTGGCCTCTGTATTTTGGTATATTCATTGACTACCTTGCGACAAAAAGAACCAATGCCATGTCACAAGTCAATCTCAACAATGGCAAAATTGCACGAATTCCACTTTGAATTGCTTCCCCATCACCGTATTCCCCAAATCAGACTCCCAGCGATTAACTAGGTTTGCAAACCTAAAATTAATGTTCCAGGGTAAGAGATTTGGCTCCAAAGAAGTGATCGCCGAAACTGAATGAAGCCTATTTTGAGCCAAAGATAAATCGTTCTATAAAAAGGGCATCGAAATGTTAGAAAAGCTTTAGAATGAAAGTATCATTGATGAAAGAGACTATGTTGATGAAATATGTACATTTGAAATTTGCTTAAATGTTGTTGTTTCATTAGTCATCCTACGAACTTATTGATTCATGTGTTATCTAAACTGCATTACAACAAATCTGATTTAGAGAATCAGTCAATACGTTCGAATCAAATGATTTACAATTTTAAAAATAAGATGATTTATCACGTAATTTATAATAAAAAAAACGATTATATCGATCATCTTACACTCAAGAAAATCTTCATGAAATCATGAATAATTTTTCAAACAATTTCATCATTGTATTTAACGTATCTCAGATATTTTTTCATCGTCATACACTAATCAATCAAGTAATATTCCACCACAGTCATAAAAATATCAGTTAATATTACTATGAAAATGTTTTATCTTATGATATGGCGCTTATAATTTGCACACAATCGGATAAATTAATAGTAAAGACGAAATATACAGATCATTCTGGATTAGTATTCCATTATTATAGGATCGTTAATCATCTTGATATTTTTTTAATGGTCAAAAATTACGTACATTTACGAAAGTACACGTTTATGGTGGTATGTTAAGCGCAAGATTGATTCAATTTGTATAAATGATTAATTGAAATTAACGATCGAAAGCTCGCCAATTATATCAGTGATTGGGAACCATCTGAATGGGACAGCCTCGAATTATTATAAGCATTCAATTCGGCCAATGAGCGTCCTTGCCTTATCCGTTTTTAGTAAGTATGACATAGTTTTTGATTAGGAAATAATACAAAGGTTCTTTTTTGATATTTGTTCGTTTTTAGTGCACGAAGATCTATAATGTATCATTAAGGAAACCTGATCAAAGACTCCGTGCGATGTAAAACCAGTGTTTAAAAGAATGACATCAAACGAAGTAACGACCGACGTAACCGGTGCCAATGATTCAAAGACGACAAACACGTTTTGTCTGCCGAATTTTTAAACGATGTTTTCAATAGTCATTTATGACACGATTCAGCGTCGACAAAGACAGCATTGTTCTTAAGTCGAGACGAGAGCTTCTTGAAGTACAAGAAGAAACGTTGAAGAGGGTGAAGAGGCTCTCATCGAGCGTCGCCTTCAGTAGCTCGATCGAAAGAGCAATCGGAAAGCGAGGGTGAGGTCTTCGGCGGTCTCTTTGCCACCGCATTTTAACGACCTCCACAAACGAAGAGATTAAGATCTCATTAAATATTATGACAGATCAATAGGTCGACGACAGGGCCCCACAGTCGATTTTTATCCGAGATCCGACCGATTGGGAATCTGCGATCGAATTTCGCGAATTTCGTCCGCATTTAACAAGGACGTCTACGAACCGACAATGACAAGACGGCTAGCATTAATTATTAGAATTAATAAATCCGAATATCGTCTAGTTGGGGGAGTCGAAGTCGGTCCCTTCGGCTACGTCGGCCCTGCACAAGTCGCCCATAAAATTTGAAAGAGCAAGCGGCCAAAAAAATAACAATAATATTCAGGAACGGAACACGCCTTGGCGCCAACTCGAAATAAAGGTGTAACAGACCGCTCTTAGACCAACTCGCTACAAAAAAAATCAAGTAAAGAAGTTGTAAAAAAATATCTTTGTCTACTTGACCGATGAAGACCATACACTTTACGTATTTCGACATCATTGCACAAATAATATTGTAAAGGAACGAATACGATTCACATCAATATCACATGCATTGAAATTTCCCAATACAAATACATAAAATGTTCGGATTTTAATTCAGATCGCCAAACAATGTTTGCCCTGAATTCCTGGAGCTGAAAAAGGCGATTTGTAAAGTCATGCTGGAACGCCTGTGAGTGATTGGACATGCAATAATAATTAAAATATCATTTAAAAACTGATGCTTAATTTGCGCAAACCTCGAAACCACCCCCCGCCTCGGGGCTTGTGCTTCTAATTAACGGCCTCCCCGAGTCCATTCACTATCGGTTTGTAAGAATAGCAGGAGACAGGAACGAAGAAAATACAACTGTTGCCTTCAGGTCCTTGCTATTTCTCCACGGTTACGATATCAGAGACCCAGAAAGATCAGGCCTTCGGCCGTGACGACCGCTCAAGACTGAAGACTTGACCATCTCTAACTTGTGATAAACACATAAACATTCTCATACAAAAAACGGGATTGGAATGATCCGATAGTGTGAATACTCTGATTGTTTCTTGTGTAAGAATATTTGATCGGACCGAGACCGGAGCGGGATCGAACCGTCAACGGCACCATAGATTGGATCGGGCCTTATGCTTTCATAAAGTCTTATTGTTTAAGTTGTTTTGAGAGCAGGCATTTGTTTTGGTAATTAAGATATGAGCATCACGCTTATCGCTATGAAAAATCGCTATGAAAGACAGTTACAAATATAAATGATTACCCAGCGGGCCATTTGGGTAAGTGTATCGAAGAGTATCAACTCCATAAGATGTACGGATAGTTTTTTTAACCCCTACGGGAGTACTATCGGAGGTCCTCCGTAACCCCCTCCACTATTCAGAAAGAACACTCTTGCACTCGGAGCTTGAAGCTCGGAGACATACAGAGACAGAGAAAACTTAAAGATCGTTAAGCCCAAATTTATCGACTTATAATGATTTCGATTTCAAGTGTGTTATTTGTTTACGCAAATAAATTACCGAATATTGTGTGCTATCGACAGTGTCTATTTATTTAATTGCTTGCTGTTCATCGCTGCTTGTTGAATGAGTCGTTCAATTATCATTTCCTTCTAAAGCAGGAGCAAATGAATCGATTTTGTTGTATATTGTTTATATAAAAAAAGACGTGGTCTTGTATGCTATCAACAGTGTTTATTTACAATTGAGTCTGCCTCGAATTGAAGATTGTCTTACGCCGATAGGAGCTGACAGAAAGCAATCGGTATAAAGCGATTATGACATCAACGACTTCATCGATTTTAAATTTGCCCACTAACGAAAAGATTAAAGACTGGGCAAATTTTCGCGAAATGTAACAAAGTAGTTTCTCAAAAGTAGTAACACTTGATCGGACGCATTTTAAAAACATCCAATTTGAAATTGAATACATGAATATTAATTAAAAAATCCATTTGGTTAAATAATGTAAAGATTGCGTTTCAATATGATATGCTTATGGTGTATGGTTCGCTTTGCATATATCCATCTCTTTCACAATGATACGCATTTAGTATAATTTATCCCATTCGCACTCGCTAATGCATAAGTGCCACAAACACTCATTCTAATTTATTTAAAACATTGACCATTTCATAAAAAAATATGTTCAAATAAATTGTGGCATTGGTTATGTTGAGTTAATATTAGTTTTATTTAAGTTAAGGCAATCTATGGTGAAACTTTTGAAGTTGAAATTATTTCTTCGTGGTTCAGATTTGAGCTTTTATGAGAAGAGTATCATTTTAATACATTCGGAAGGGTTCATAAAATATATTTATATTGTGGAATTTGGACAAAAATATAGTATTTTTATGAGGTGTGCTTAAATTTTGCAAAGGTAGCGGTAATATATTCAGTTTGGGTTTTTTATGAGTTGGCGGCTCGGCCGCAAAGACGAGGTGTCTTGTCGTATTACACATGTCGGATGCGTCGGAATCGTAGGATTGACCATTGTTACCTGTCTAAATGGTTATGGCCGACCTATCAGAGATTCTCAAATAGCACCATAAAACATTGAAGGCACCTAGGCGCTAACTGCATAGCTTTTTTTATAAACCCATATGTAGTTCTGTATTTCTGTCGAAATTATCTTAAAATCGCTGGTTCGACTACCGTTTAATGATTCGCCATACACCGTCTGCATAAAGCAGCTCGTGATAGTCGACAATTAATCTCACGATAATTGGCTGTCACAAGATTAGTCGAGTTGTCGCGAGATTGTTGGAATATAATTGTTATATCTATTAAATAAATAATGTAAACGATAAGTTTAATGTTATCAGTCTGTAGGAAATAAGGCTTGCGTGCGGTCTCGTAGAGCGCGACTCGATGAACGCGGGTTGTGCGTGCATCCAGTGCCGTTTCGCCGCATCCATTCATTAGTGGTTTTGAGAGACAAAAGTCGAATTTTTGTGCCGGCCCCATTTTTTGGAGCATAAAAAAGTCGGCGCCCCATTGGGCGTTAACCCTGTCCGACGTAGAGACAATTGTGAATATAAAAAAATACCGACAGAGGGATTCGAACCGGACGCCTCGGGTGCAAAGGATAGCCGAATCCTTGTCAATCAATTCTGAATAAAAGTAAGTTGTGCGTATGTGGAGAGGGTCGACATATAGGTTAGGCCTTATTGCAATTTCCACTAATGAGAAATTGAGATTTCTTTGAATGCGTGCAACTTACATGGAACAAATCCAATCGACAAATTTCAAATGTATGGAAACAATTGCTAAAATTGAGATGTAAATTTACACAATATAAGAGGATAGCTCCAGAAATATTCGACCTAACAAATAAAATATTACTCAACATAGTCTCGTTTCAGCTCGATACACTTGTTCCAGCGATGTTCAATAGCTTCAATGCCCTGTTTATAGTGAGAACCATCAAGCTCCTCAAAATAGCCATCAACCGCCGACTCCACCTCTTCACTGTTGATAAATATTTTACCACCGAAGCATATTTTCAAGTTTGGAAAAAGAAAATCAGCCAAATCAGGTTGATGAGAAAGCAATCGAACTTAAACTCATTCATTTTTAAAGTAATTAGAAAGTTTATTCGTAATAAATCCCAAGTAAATATAACTTATTTCATATCTTGGATGCATTTTTATTTTCAAACTAGTCATCAGAGACTCGGGGAGAAACTGTCGTATCGATTTCTTACAATATTTTAGTGTCAATAACTACTATTGTTATGTGTTTGAATTTATCAACAAAGAAAACACTTCCAAGAGGCTCAATTTTAGCCTTCTAACAGCCCAATCACGGTTGATCTTTGACTAATTGGAAAACGCGGTCCGCTTATTTCCGAGAAAACCAGGGAAATGATTTAACTCTCAGAATTTCTTCCAAATGGCTAATTTCCGAGGAAAGTACTAATTACTAGAATTCCTTCTAAATTGACTTTACGAATATTTAGACCCCTAGTTATGAATCGATGCAAAAACTCGGTTTTATTGCTGTGAAACATCGCCAAACACTAGATTGAAACATTAGCATCAGCAAACGCGGCGCACATCTTGCGTATAGCTTTTTCATGTCCAAATTTTCAGTCAATATGCAATTTACAGCATTTTTGAAATGCCTATCATGTCTGCCAATCTATATGTCTATTATCCAATATCATTTTCTGGAGTTTCTTCATCATTTCTTACCTCATTTCAGTTACCTCATTTGGTCGACCATTGCGATATTCATCTTGGCAGCTCGAACGATCTCGTTTAAACTTTACCACCCAATATTTTACTATTGTAAACAAAGAAGCAGACTTCTCCAGAGTAGAATATAGCTAAGCTTTGACATTGGTTGGACCGTTCAATCAAAAATATTGTATGACATAACGATTACGAGTTTTTTCTTTGCAAGGGTTCTTCTGGGATTACCTTTGCATTTATTTGAATTATAAATGTATTTATTTCTACCGTTTCTTCTGCATTTTCATAGCGCGTATTTCAAGGGACACAAATGTTCTAAAAACAAAAGTCCTAGAACTGTTTTTAATACCTCTTTTATGGTTCTGGCTTTTAAAATCCTCTTTTTATCCAATACATTGGAGTTGTCCCTCCGTTTGAAAAACCTCGACGAGAACGAACACATACATTTTAATATATCTTCGGTTCAATGAAAAAATACAGCGAATCCAACGTCTAAAAGCCGACAAACTTCAAATGGATAAGACAGTATTATTAAGAATAGTCAAAATAGCTTCATATCTGACATGAATCTGACTATTGATGAGCAACTATTTCCTATTAAAATGAGTTGATATCAGGCTTTAATTAGCGTCGAATTTTAGTAAAATAATAGCAAAAAAGTTGCGTATTATAAATAAACCTAATTCAGTGTCGATGTCATCGATCAAATCGATAAGAAAATACAGCATCAATTCCAAATCCTGTGGATATGCAGGATTTTTTCAACATCCTCGATTTAGCCAGTATCAATGCATGGATCTTTTATAGAGAAATAAACAGCCAAAACATATCAGGATACCATTTTCTACAATAATTAGAAGAAGAACTCATCCACCCCGGAAAAATGTCATAGTTATCCAAATTCAAACATGTATGAAAACTGAAACTACTTTTAGACACATGATTAAATTCGATTTTTGCCAAACCAAGTGTTAATAATCCGAAAGAAGTTTATGATATTCAGGTCTGGTAAATTTGATGCAATTGCTACACCGATCAGTTTTTTTTTGCATAATTTACATGAATTCCATAATCTTTTTTTTTCATATAAGATTATCATCTGGAAATATGGTTTGGATATGGATAAAAATTCGTAGGATTTTTTTTTGAAGGAATTGCGAAAAAACAAAGTTTAAGAAATCTTTGATGTATGTATCAGTTATAATTTTAAATCATTCAAATGTATCCTTAATCGATTCAATTAATCATTAAAATCTTCGTTTTGCCTAGAACAGAAATTGGGATGAATTTGATTAAAAACGATAAGCATAATATGATAAGGATTAATGTTTAAGTAATATTCTTTTATGTCATTAATTATTTTTACGTGTTTATTGAAATGATCCTCTTAAAATATTCGGATGCTTCATTAGCGTTTTGGAAGAAGTTTGCATCACATGATTGTGCAATTAATATGGAATAATATTCGATTTGTTCAGGATTATTTTTTCCATATTTTTTTACAGATTCTCTGGAGATTTTATCGATATTAATTGCATTTGTGGACGAGAATCGATTTTTTTAAAAATAATATTAAGCATACTATTGAAAGAATCGGCTGATACGTATCATCCCCTGCTCCACCCCATTATCTTTTTCCTAACAAAAGGCAAATATTCAGGTTGGTGTTGTTTGGGAGACACGCAATATTGCGTTTCGGGCGCAAACGCATCCGCTGTCAGGACGAAACCCTCACCACGACCGGTCGCAGGGTGGGCTTCAAAGCCCTCACCAGCACGACACGACCCATTTTTACATGCGACATTACAACGGCCTTGTACCATATATATCTATTGCACATTACGTTTGAGTCGACTGAATCATCAAGAGGAATCCTTGAAAAACTTATACTCGAACTGCATATCCAGGAATAAATCGTAATCAGATACTTGATAATCATCAAACGTGTGCTTAAATTTGAAATTTTCTTTTTGTAAATATGTCTTTTTATGACATTACGAAATCTAGCACCGTCCTGTTGAAATCACAAATTGTCGGTATCCATATCATTCAGTTTAGGCTGCAAGAAGTTCATCCAAAAATGGGTTTCGTCGCTAAAGATGATTTTTTTGGCGAAACGTCACTACACATTCATATTTTCTTTCATATTAAAAGTTTAAAATATGTGTACATCCTAATTCCTATGGATATAATAATTTGCTATTTAGATTAACAAATGCTTCTTAGATATCTAATTAAAATACCAACATCATTTCAAGTGTTGAAAGTTAATGCTCTTAATGTCATCAATAAGCTATTTTAATTTAATGTATTTATTAGAAAGGTGGATGAAACCCCTTTCGAACACAATCAGACTTGATGATTCAATCAATTGACATTTAAAACTATGGACGTTACTTAATAAAATTATAAATTTACAATTTCAAAGCTAAAGGTGCTTGATAAGCATCAAAGATGACCTGCGTGCAGCATTTCCGATTGCTTCACATTGCCGTCGCCCTAATTAATAATTAATTATTTTTGATAATCGTCGATATACATTATAACATTACATCCACACGTGTAGAAATGTATCCACGTCCGTCAAGAAACCGCAGAAGATCTTTTTGTCGGATCTCGAACGTGGCGCCCCGGGCGCATTGGCTTCTCCTTTTTTGGGTCGCCGCCTTACGAGATCTGCCACATTTTACCCCGAAAACGAAGAGGATGGCTCACCACGCGATACCGAAGGATTCCCGGTTTGTATCCCTTGCGGCCAAAAGCCCAAAATTCGAGGAAACCAATAAAAAACGCGGCCACAAAGCTAATGCACTACAATTTTTTTCAGTGGTAATTGTAACGAGTATGCTATAATTAAAGATGAAAATGTGGATGTGATTCGGTAACCGATACTGCATTGCTGTCTTATGAGCGCATTTAATGATGTCCAACGTTTTGCGACTCTGATTAACCACTTTCACGCCGAATGGCGGGAAAAAATGGATTCAAACTTTGAACGGCCGATTGCATTCAAATGGGTGCTATAAAAATCTATTTGAATCACCATTCTCAAATATAAATATTTAAAATACATCCAATTGAAATTTGAATTCGATGACTAAATACTTGAATACTGATAAGTATTTATAACGGTGACCGAATTAAAGAATAAACCTCAAAGTATTAAGATACTATTTTGATAGATAAAATCATTTAAGATTTGTAGACGATCTCAAGTAAATAGGAATATATTACGAATATTAATTGATTAACTCATTCCGGTCCACGTAATTAAAAACGCGTGCGCGATGCTTTTTTCACGTAAAAACGCATGTTTTTCTTGTTTCGTCAAAATATTGTATTGTAAAATTCAATTATTCCAACAGGAGTGTCCCAAATGACGTGTGTAAATATCAAATTCATCCCGATTATATTATATTTTGTAATTCATACAACTATTAAGTGAGGATATCAACGTTCATATGAATTCTGTTTAGTGAGTTTATCGCATTATATTCAATAAGCCCTGCGAAAAACTCTCGCAGTTTCCGGGCTTGGAATGTGTTAATTTTTATTTGATTTATAAGCTTGTGTATATGATATGAATGCTTAAAAAATATTTGGCTTAGATTATAGATCATATTTATGAACCCAACAATAATTTATGAACATGAAAAGTAACAATTAAAAATGAAAGAAAATATATTTGAAGCACTGTTTTTCCCTATAGATCAGCAATTCTTAAACTTATGTAGTCCGTGGACCCCCTCTTGAACAAACTTTTTTTTGGTGGACCCCATCCTAACCCTTGTGACTTAATTTTTTAAACAAACAAACATTTCTTAGTCAAATATTGGTATTTTGACCAATATTTGACTAACTATTTGATCTTATAATGTTTTCGCGGAAAAAAATATTTTTTATTAATATTAACATACTATAGAATTTCTTAAGTAATACAACATATATATGCATCAATCGTTTATATTGCAATAAATCTCAAAATATTAATGAAATTGCAATATGAATAATTTTCTTAAATAAGAGCGGATTTATAGTATTATATAAACCTTTTAGTAAACAAATATCGCCATATTCGCAACAAGGAAAGCCATTCAAAGCAAAATCAATAAGTTTCATTTTAATCGGATACATTTACAAGGGATTGTTTTAATTTAAATATTCTGGATGTTGCATTTAAAAGGAATCCCATCCAGGTATCTATCCTTGAAAACTCAAATTCAAATAGCTAGTAATTTTATAAAATTCACAGCTTCCAAATTTTCACAAGATTTTATACTGGATCAAAATACTTGTATATACCGGCAAATTTATAAATAAATGTAGAGTCTTTCAATAAAGACGCTTGAAATTTATTAGGTTATAAGCGAGCATATTGTTAAAGCAATGCCTATCAAATTTATTGTGAATTGTTCAGTAGTGTATAGCAAATTGAGCTTATGAAATACACTAGCATCAAATTGATTTTGGTCTAATCATCAACGGCGAGCGCTACAGATTGATGATAATCCACGTCTTGTAGCTTTAACTGGATGATATGGATATTGACGATATGTGATTCCGATAGGACGACGTTATGTGCCACACAGCGCATGCCACGATGGACATTATGCTCGAACAATTTGAGGGCACTTAGACTTCTTCCTTGGGGTTTATCTTAAAGCGCACGCTTATGCGTATAAAATGCAAACAATTAATACCCTCAAAGTCAACATAACGAACGCCATTCAGTAAATTTAGGCAGATTGAAGGAACAGATTCGTCGAAAGTGGGACTTTGAAAAGACTTTGTCGAGGAGGAAGTTGATACGATCATGATGAATACATCGCTGAAAATTTACAAAGACTCTTGTGCTAGAAACAGATCTTGTGACGCTTGAGGTATTGCATGATTTTTTAAATTTGTCTAGCTCCAAATCGAAACACCCTATACATCGCATGTTCCATTTTAGAGTACAATTCACTCGCGTTGTATTATTATTTATTTGCTCCACATTTTTTACTACAAAATGTCCCGAGGCAGTGGTCAATCATCGGTCACGATACGAGTCGAAGGAGAGCGATCCCTCAACCTAACCTAAGCTCCGCGGGCGAATCGTCCCGAAAAACCGACCAGACTTTTTTCTGTCCTTTTATTATTATGTACGCGTGTTCAGGCCATAGAATATTATCCGTAAATGACGCACGTTGATATGAAATAATTTCTACGTATTGTCCTTTTTTTTTGACTCTGAAACAATTCATTTAGCGTCGAATTAAAATACAATACGTCGGAGTGACGCACTATTTGACAATAGTGATGTGGCGCACCTCTCTTCAAAAAAGTCCTCTATAATTCACCAAGCATTGAGTTGTTTTATAATTAGCAAGCGACAAAAAGTACACGTGTTTGTTTTTATTTTAAAGTAGAAGACAATTTGAATCTTCTCAATTTTTTGCACAAAAACGAAAGATACAATCATCCATTAAACTTTCATTATCAAATATCAATCAAATATGAATTCATATTAAAATTGATTGTATCTAAGCGAAAAACATGATTTAAATTAAAAACACAGCCAACCTTCTTATAGCGTCCACTTCATTTGCGCTTGATTTTTATAGCATGGTCCCTATTTCGACGTTATAGAAGGGTTGATCGTATTCGAAATTAAATTCGACTAAACTTGGAGCCATCATTATTGAGATGACCTCACATAAGACTGCTTATATTTGAATTTATGACACACCATGCATATTTCCATATCTCAGATGAAGTCTGTCGAGATCATCTTCGTCGAATGTAAATTGTTAATATCCTCCAGAAGAGTCGTCAGATACACGCATATCATTATGTCCCGTATCCTGGATCCGCAATGCATGATTAGCGGATATAGATGTCCCTGCATGTAATATAGATGAACCATTATTATCTCGGTGTAATTAATATTATGATGTTTGCATTTTCCACTTGGCAAAACCAGTTTCAACACATCCGGCTGAGTGGCAACCCGTAAGATATTTCAATTCATCGATACTGTAATTGCGGAGTTATTCTTTTTAAATAAATCATAGCGAGGGAGCAATTAAAAATGCTATTGAGAACGCAACGCGTCCTTGTAATCATTGTATTTTTAATGCAAAATAATAGCTGTACTTTAAATAAATAATTAGCAACAAAGAAAATAAATTTGACGCCGGGAATTGAATAAAGTGCAAGAAATTTGTATCAATTTGTATCAAAATTGTATCAATTTTATAGAGACATCTATGATTGAATAGCAAAATTTCAATTATTTTATTTTAATTGTATAAATAAATATTCATATTTATAAGAAATATTAAATCGAAAGCTTTTAATATTTTATAATAATATGTTTAATTAAATTCGATTTTTTAAAAATAATTTTAAGAGATTAAATTATGTCAGAAAAAATTATTATACGGCGATAATCCAATAAAATTTTTGCAAGGCGATGTCGGATTATCGAATTTGTCGGACTATAGAGTACTGCCCCCGACCCCTTGTAGTCCGGATTTTTATGAAAATGGTAAGATATACATAAAGAATACAAGGTTTCATATTATATAATTAATGTCATAAACACAATGGCCACAGCAGTTGCAAAAATTAAAAACCTGTTACTGTTATCAAACGTATTCCATGACGATGCTTACTCACTTGCCAACTTACAGAATTTTGCATTTTTACATTGACGAAGCTTTACCATACATAGGTTATATACTTGTATTGGGATGTCGGACTGTAGGGGGCGCCGGATTAGACCAGGTTTGGATTACCGTAGTTTTAAAGGATCAATAATCATCAACTGTATTAATGATCCATTATCAAAGATGTTCAACTCTGAATACAGCTTTTTTTAAATATTCGCCCGTAAAAATACAATATATATTTTAAGACATTTCTTAAGCACTTCATGGCTTTTGGCCAATTTTTTATGACCATGAGTTGATCGATGATCTTTTCTACACAACATCAAGGCGTAATCTGTGAGCACGCCACAGAGACAAAGACGCAAATTACATAACTCAAAAGAGCTGCAGTACAAATTACCAGTAATTGGTCTAATTGACAAGTTCTCTGTTAAAAGTACGAAGTGCATCTTATTATTTTAATTACCGCGCTTAATTTCAAGCATTCAAATGAGCGACCTGTTATTTTAATGAAGTGCTAACGACATCTTAATAGAGAAGGAGGCCTAAACGCGTCGAAAAGATGTTTTCGTCAACACAAATCCAGCACCAAATTGGTCCATTAGATTCGTCCGACTGGAATCGAGTCGAAATGAACCGGTGGATTTTCCAATTATGACAATTTGCCCATGTGGAGCAAGACATGTTACGTGCGACTTGCTCCACATTTGAATATGAAATTAAATGACTTCCAAATGAACATGGAAAAACATATTCCTGCTAAGAGATTACTTACGTTTTTAATCATGCTGATGGTGACATGAAATATAATATCTTAATTGACCGCCGGCTAAATAAATAGTATTGTGCAATTACTTAACGAAAGTCCAATTTACAAATTGACTAATGATGTATGTATGATACTTATGAATTGCTTCACAAATACATCTATTTAGATTTATCATTTAAAGAGTAATCCAAATTTGATGCCTAGATGTAACGTTTTCTCGAGTTTTGTTACATGTAGCACCGTTTTGTTGGAAGTAGACATCAGCATATGATTCAATTGTGGCCATAAAAAGTCACTCAATATTGATTGCTATCGTTCAGCATTCACAGTAGCAGCATTTCCAGCATCATCTTCATAAAAATGTGGCCTAATGATTCCATTTTGGGTGTAGACATCTTTCCTGAATGCAGTGCTGAAGTCTGGATGTTGTATTTAGACTACTCTTTACTTTATCAAATCAATACATTTGAATGATTATGACCTATAAAATATGCAAATTGTTCTTATTAAATTACATTTGAACCTATCAATGCTCATATTTACTTAGCATTTGATCCAATTTCATAAGATGAAATCGCGTTTTCAACACCAAAAAATTTATTTTAGTGCCTTCTGTCTACTATAGTTCAGTTATATCATAGATTGTTTTATTTGATGATGTATTTTATCAAATTATGATTTTTTTTTAATACAAAAAGCGCTTATCAATTGCTAAAATTTAGATTTTTCCCCGCACGCTGAAACTTTTATCCATGAAAAATTTGCCCACTACGCCAAGTCCATTAGAGATAATGGCGATCCTTGTAGATCATCCGCCGTAATGATTGTATCGTAAATATAATAATTTCGTTGTAACAGGCCGTATTATCATGTTGTAATGGGAAACTGGATAACCGAATATTACTTTCAATTATGTCGTTCTATTTTTTATAGACGGTAGACATGTCATCGAAATTACGGTGCCATTAGTCGAGACACACCCGAATGATTATTTATCTACTACGATTTTGTGTATTATTTCGTCTATAATTAAAAACCATTATATCCTTGTTAGTTTGGGGGGGCATAAACGACAATTAGGCGTATAAATCCCGGATAATATTAAAAATCGACATGACAGAGAATCGATCCCCATTTGAATACAATCTATTAACAAAATTTCATCCATGATATTTGCAGAATATAATAATGATGAATCGATTGATTTTTTTATGGATCAATGGCGCAAAATACTGTGTTTGAATTTATGCGGATGTAAAAAATTGGGGTCAATTTTTTCGTCCCGTTTTTTCGAAAATAAAACTTATAAATAGTGCATATTCTTTAGCCATGAGACCGTATGCAAATTCGCTAATCGTTACTCTTACGTATTGAATGCGACACAAACATACAATTTATGGCAAATACGCAAACGTCCAGGGATATAATTATTTGTTCGTATCGAGCATGGCGTCCACCAATGTAGAATGTTGCTTACGAAATTACAGTAGAACAAGAATTTAGAACGGTTTTTATTGGTCGAAAGAGGAACGGTTTCGCCCATTTGTTACAACTAAATTACATGGTGTAAGGTATGTGATGATTTATCGTCGTGGATGGAAGCCGAATGTACGGAGGTCCGGGGGACGTTCTTACCACCGATTAAATTCGACGAAGGGGTACGTGTGCATGTAACGTGAATGGGTGCTTGCCAGATTTTTTAACCCTCGGAATACATTTTTTGTTGTTGTTAAAAATAGAGCTTACATCGTCGGGTAAATCTTTTAAATTGAATCTCATTAAGCATAAATAAAACATCATTGACAATTTTTTTTGGGAGGCTAGGAGCTTTTGCTACGTGTGATAAGGACATAGGTCCTAAGTATCAGGATTTTCGAAATAGATTTTTCACATAAAATGTGCAAACGAATGAGAAATCTCAACTTCTGAACTCTTTACACAAAAAACTAACAACTATTTTGAACTTAGTTTGATTTTAAAAAGTTTTCTTGAGTATTTAGAAGTTGACATACCTCATTCGTTTGCACATTTTATGTGACTTTGGAAGCTCTAAGTAATTTTGTATAAAATAAATATTTATTTAGATCAAAAATACATTGCAAAATACCAAAACATCTATGTCATGCTATTACAAATACAGATTAAAAAGTTATGACAATTTTAAGGCGAAATTTCGAATATTTTTTCAAAATGTTGGGGGAAAAAAATCTATTTCGACAACCCTGACACTTAGAACATAGAAATTATTTGTGAAATGTAGCAAAAATCCCCCTAACCATCAAAAAAAAATTGACGATCTATGTGCAAAACAATCTGTATAATGCAGATATGTTAATATTTATTTTTATGCCAATGCACGATAATTCTCTTAATAAGGTAAGGATTTGGTTTGGTACATTTTCATAAGGTAAAATGTATAATTATTATACCATTAAAGTAAACATACAGAATCTATAATGTTTGAAGATGAGATGGTGGAAAATAAAATCAACCATAAAATTCTATAAAACAATTATTAAGTGTTGGTATAGTGCAAACTTCTCGACTTTTATAATAAAGGTTCGAGTTCGAATCCTGGTTGAGATAAATAATCGTCAAACTGACAAATTTAAAAGATCAAAAGCGGACTTCAAACCAAAATTGAACCGATTCGAAAATTTCGGTTTTTACGTCTTACGCGAAAGATAATACCATTAGCATTATTCACATTAATAATACGAAAATTAAACAACATATTGTCTTAATTATGAACTAATTTCTGCTTTAGAAAGAGCAAATTTCAATGAAATTAATAATGCCAAATCTATTTAGGGGACCTTTCAATAGAAACGCTCGAATTTTGTTAATTAATAGCGGCCATGTTGTTAGAGTAACATTTATTAAAATTATGTAAATTATTGAATAGCGTATGGCAAATTATTATACAAAGTTATATTGTTGAAAAACATGTGCAAATTATCAAATTTTATTTTCAAAATCAGTGCTCCGTTTGAGAAACGTGTCGTCATAAAAATCGACTTCAGTGATCATTTTTTGATTCAAAATTATCAAATTTGGGAAAATATCAATCCACATGAGATACGTCAGCACCAAATGCATCCCGAGAAGGAACTGTTTGTTGCGGATTTTAAGCTGGCGGAATCATTGGTCTGTACTTGTTTTAAAACGAAACTAACATGATCATAATCGTTGACATCAAATGTTACAGATCGATGATAAGCAATTTCTTGTAGCCTAAATTAGATGATATGGATACCGACGACATGTATGTACATATACACAACGCATGCCATGATGCACATTCTGCATGAGCGATTTTAGAGTATGTTTATCTCGCACGGCGACGACGTGCACATTTAAAAATCAAGCGATCATATTAAAAGAAATACACTTTAAAGACTTTATCGAGAAGTATGTTGACATGATCAAAATAATTTCATCGTTGCAAATTCAAAAAGATTATTGGAGAAGAAACATTAAAATGATGATGCTGATGATGATTTCAATCTATGAAATTATAAATAAAAAGCGGCGCATAACTCAAATTAATATAGTACAAAGAGTCAAAATCACAGACGAAATTTGTCCAAACAATGTGATTGTATTTTTTAGGTATTGTTAGCATCATTTTATATCCATTTCATGCCTAAAATCACCACTGACAAATGATGAACAGGCGAAATCGCCGCGCTTTATGCGATCAATTAACCGGATCGAGCGAGGCATTTTCAAGCACCGTCATTTTTAACGGCACAATAATATTTTAAAAATATCAAGGAACAAAGTCATATCAGTCACATTTTGCACCATTAGCTGAACGGAATATGGGCGATATAAATGTATCGATACACAGTCGATGGAATGGCGCACAAGGTTGAATTCGTCATAAAAACACACAAAAATGCGGTCACTACGTTTTAATATCACATCTCGTATAATAAGCACTTTCAAAATGTGATAATGAACAACACAGCCATTTCGGAACGGATTTGTAGCGGAAAACGCACAAAGAAAATGTTTTCAAATAGACTGTCTCGCATTTTAAGGAAAAAATTCTTAGAAATTCATCGAAATATGCCCAGAATTCTGACTGCTCGTATCCGAGAAAATCAGAAAACTTTCTGTCTAAGATTTGGACCGTAAGAAAAGCCGGATAAACAAATCCATGAATTCCAAAACGCGGTAAATCCGCCACTGATACAGATAAAAATAACACATTTAACCTTTTGAGGAGTGAGCAAATTTAAAATCGATGAAATCATTGATGCCATAATCGCTTTACACCGAGTACACACTTTTTGTGGGCCACATGCGATCCACGAGTGTGACAGCCATGTTCTAAATTTCTACATCTTTTAAAATTGCAAACACGGTACGAAGATTTGCTTGCGTATTTCGTTCTTCCCTTGGTTCTCCAATTAGGGTATTGGATCCTTTTTCAAATCCACAAACGCAGATAAATTCATATATATTAAATGTTGAGCTATTCAGTTGAGCTATGAGGAGCTGAAATCAATGTTTGAACAAGGATTCCACGAATCCTGGTTATGAAAACAGATACCAATTTTATATCCAATATTTTGGGCCACTGTATAAAAGTTATCAATTGATTCCCCGTCTTCCTATTTAGTTTGGATTTAGTGTTGTTATGAGAAGTACGTTGGAAAAAAATATATGTTTTTGTATTTTAAAATAAAGGTTGTATTTTTTTTTTTGAAAGATAGTATATTTGATTGATCGTCTCGATCCAGGTTAAGCCTGATGTCTTGGATCTGAAAATATAAATAATGAGGCGATCAACATTTCGAATCATACCGATATGTCACTAAAAACCTAATCAAACGAAATATCAATGTATTAGAGTGTCCCATAAGTTTCTTTCGTTTGTATATTAAGAAAAAAATAAACAATAATTTGTATAACATCAAAATTTATTGAATAATATATGATCCATTCTATTCTATTACCTTTATCTATCTCTCCGGAAGTCTCTTAATGCCTTCTTGCCAAAATTTCCCAGGTTTGTTGGCAAAATATTGATGCAAGGTACATTTTTATATCATTTTTTGAATTGAAAATTTTACCACGTAAAGAATTTTTCAATGAAGGAAATAAATAATAATCTGAAGGAGCAATGTCCGGAGAGTATGAAGGATGAGCTAAAATATCCCAGTCAAATGATAATAATTTATTTCTGACGAGCAAAGACACATGAGGCCTGGCGTTATCGTGATGAAAAACAACGCATCGTTGTTCGCTAATTCTGACCGTTTTCTGGCAATTGCATCCTTTAGATTGTCTAGTTGGAAACAATATTTTGTTGAATTGATCGTTTCACCTTGCTGAAGTAGCTCATAATAAACTACCCCCTTCCAGTCCCGCCAAATGCATAGCAAAACTTTTTTTGGACGTAGGCCAGGTTTAGCTACAGTTAAAGCTTTTGTACCTTTGGTCAACGGTAACGGTCCAACTTTCAATTGAAAAACTAAATCTTGGGTCTAAAAACTAAGTGCATGGGGTCTCAAACTTATGTATAAAAACATACCTACATTTCTATGATAATTTGCATATTTTGCGGCCCACCTTAACTCAAGTTTTTCTTTTATTTTGGACGATGTTAGCTTTTGAGTTTGATCCCTCTGATGTAAGAAATGATTTCGACGTTTGAAGAATGACGATTTCAGCATTGAAGACAAACCTTGCTCAGAACGGCAAAAAAAATCGAAAACAAAGAATTTGAGGCATTACTCGATGAAAATCCGAGTTAAACGCAAGAAGAACTGACAGAATTATCAGGAGTGATCGATGAGCAGTTTCTATACGATTGAAATCCATGGAAATTATTCAAAAATAAGACAATTGTGTGCCTTATGAACTGAAACTGAGAGACGTTGAAAGACGATTTTTCCCTTGCGAGCAGCTGATTCAAAGGCAACAAAAAAAGGGTTTTTAACATCAGATTGCGACTGGGGATGAGCAGAGCCGTAACGAGAGAATGAAGTTAGTCAAGTAATGGCAAATATTTAAAATTAGAAACATGATATTTAAATGTAAAACGCGTTATATTTGTCGATCAAAACCAAGTATCATCTCCCAATTGTATTAGCCAGTGATAATTATGTAGCATCTAAATATTCAAGCTATGGCCATTTAGTTGTATACTGTATAGATGGCAGTTACTGTTTAAAAAAATACTATGATAGAAAGTATCTACCTTATAAAGCTTAAGTCAAGTAAGTAAGATAGATAAATATATAATTTTAATGGGTGGGGGTAAAGGCTACATTTATTCGCGACCTCATTTGGCGCGAGTCACCTATGTAAGTTAGCCTCTGAGGGAGCTATCGTAATCGTACAGATGATAGAAAATGCCCTAAAAAAGAACGGAGTAGCCACACGATCTGCGTGTCCAACCGGTCTGCTTTTCGGACCGTTGACATGACGAATGAGCCCCTCGCGATCGGACGCCATACCTGAACAAGGCTAATACGATTACGAACTCTCATTACAAAACGAAGTTGTCCGAAGAAGACTAATTGGATGGGTTGTTTAAATTTTACAATCGGTCGAAAATATTTTTATGACGAAGAAAAGAGTAGATTCATGACTAGTCTGTTCAATCATTCTGAAATAAATGCATTTTTGACCACAAACAAAACAGACCGAACTAATTTGCACTCTCAATATTTGGCAGAACATTCATTAATAATGATCGATAATCTAAATATCGTCTAGACAATTTTTGTGTCATATTGGCAATTGAAACGTCAGCCGATGGAAATTCGAAGAAACCCTTAAATGGGCGCAATCACGGCGCTTTCATTGACGCGGGTGCATTTTTTATGGTGTTATTATTTATTGTTTGACGGAAAAGAGGTGTACCACCCGGGAGGATTGCATGTTGTTCTAATAGCCTCGCTAAACAATGAATGGTCACTTAGTGGATAATGGTTAGCCATATATGTTTAACTAACAACGATTTCCGATGTAATTTCTTTGGCTCAATTTGCCGCCGGTTGGGGCAGGTCCGAAGAGGAGGAACAGCTTACCATTAACACTGCCACAACCAAAAAGCGTGAACATTCCTAACAATTAAAAATGTATCTGATTAAATCCGTGCGAAATTTATGAGCCGTGATCGGCATTAATGACAAAATAGGGAGCGCGAACGATACTTTCATTATTTTTTATTATAATTGAACATGTTAAAGCAACCATCAGATATATACATAAAGCATTTACATGTCAGCAACATGTATGTTAGGATTTATTATATTAGGGTGTATCACATGAACGTTCAGAATTCGTACGTGAGAATTAAAACGCTTCAATAGGCATAGGCTTCAATGGTCTTTTACCAATGAGAAAATAAATTACACACGTCCACACTTTTAGAACCAAACAATTTTTCAAACTTTTCGGAACAATTTATTCTTAAAAAGTATTCCAAATGACGAAATGTTGGAGAGAGATCGAGCGAATAAAGTGGATGCGGTAAAAGCGGAAAGACACAGAGTTGTGTCCGAACTCCAGTGATTCTTACGCGTTGAGTTCGGAGGCAGACAGAGACGGAGAGTGTCTTGCACGTTGAGTTTGGAGAGAATCAGAGACGGAGAGATAATCTTGCGTACACCGTACGATTGTATAGATCGTTAACCCAAATTTATCGAATTCGCGCGGCACTCACTTATCCAGCTTTTTAACCTTTCCCATTGAAATAAGATGACAATAAACAGACGCAACTTTAACACCTAATTGAATTAATGAAAACCGTAATCGAACCGATATAAATGTTAGGAACGTAACCGAAACCAAAATCGGCCAGGGCTGGGTTTGTACAGGTCGGGCGCCCATCGGCGACTGATTGTGCTTGAAATGCACCGGTATTTATATACTTTAATATTGCCTCTCCATTTCTCACTATATACAACAACAACATGGGGACCCTTCTCTATATATTGATCCCGCTATGTGGGAGCATGCCAGCCCGCTCGCAAAGTGCACAGCATGGTGCAAAACCGTGTTTTTAAAATTCCATGCTCGCGACCTAGTGGCCGCAAGGTTCCCGTGTCGATTCAGTCCGAATTTTGGACCGCTGACACATCGAAGGAACGCCTCGCGATCGAACGATATGTCTGGATCGAAATCATGGACTCTCTGGGGAAAAATTATAGGCTATCGGAGTAAGGGCTGACAAAATACATCATGGCTGAAGAACCTCCGACAGTGGGAGGCCTTAACATCGGATTATTGTTTTAAGTAGCAGTCGACAAAGTCAAGATAGGACTTCTAGTTGCCAACATTCTTAGAAGACATAGCACATAGAGAAGATGATGAGTGGGGCCGTAACAAAGGGGTGGCAAAGAAGGCGCCCGCCATGGGCGCAACTGGGCTTGGGGTGCCAAACTACTTTACATGAATCAATACTGATTGACTCTGTCCGTTTTTATAATATATACTAAGTTGTCTAATCCCTCTTTTCTTCGGTATCGCTTAAAGATAATAATATTTTAGACTGATTATAAATTATGAACAATACCACCCGATTAATCTTCTTCGGACAACTTCGTTTTGTAATGATGGTTGGTAATCGTATTAGACTTGTTCAGGTATGGCGTCCGATCGCGAGGCCCTCATTCGTCATGTCCGAAAAGCGGACCGGTTGGACACACAGACTTTGTGGCCACTCCGTCCTCTATTAGGGCTTTTTGCGGCATTTTCTATGATCTGTACGATCACGGAAGCTCCCTTAGAGGCTAACTTACATAGGTGACTCGTGCCAGAACCATCGCCAAACACTCGATTTAATGTAAGACATGTTAAAAAATAATTAAGCGTAAGTTCATACATTATTTGGAGCGGCGAGTGACCACGAAAAAGCAAGAATCTGCTCAGGTCATGAGTTAGGATCGCAACGGTCGGCAAAAATCGCTCTCCGCTTTTTCCAGTAAATCCTTTTAAAATTTTATTCCCATGTATTTTGCCTGGTCTATTTTTTTTGGCGCATGGTGTACATTAAGATAATTTCATATTGCTTCGTTGAAATTTATAATAAAATGATATCCTGCACTTATTGCACTTATGTATACACACACGTAATCGAGTAATGACAGCATGCGACAATCATTATAGCGGTGACATTTCAACACAATTCTATTATTTTTCTATACACAGCCAGACCGAAAATCAAGATCACATTTAAATGTTTTTTTTTTAAATTTAACAAATAACAAGCATTTATAACGGCAATAAAAATCATTGTCATAAAACAAATTCGCTTCAAAATATATGAAATTATCAACATTCAATGTAAGTATTTTTATAGGGAAAATAATAGAAAATAAAATCATTTTTCAAACCATCACATAACTTACTGGATGAAGAAGAGCCTTCGAGTTCGAGCCGAATGCAATTCGGTATCGACAATCATAAATTGTTTGCAACAAAAATGTCACAAGCAATTGTGTAGCATCCATTGTATTATAATTTGCGTTTCCAAAGCTATTCGTGCTCCCTGCGTCCAATAATTTACCTCATTATTACGACCCTCCTCTATATGTTCTGCAAACAATCCAATTATATCAAACAATTTTCCACAATCATACGGTAAATGCAGCGAATGGATAGACTGCTTCCAAAGGCGATATCCGTAGAATTCAGCTACCAGCCGTCTAGCCGACTATGCAAAAAGAAAATGGTTTTCAGACGGGAAGCATCTTCGTTAATATCTATTAAAAGCCATTGAATTCAACAATAGATTATCCATAAGCAACGGATAAATTAATATCATAATTATGTTAATAAACATTTCAAGCTTTCATCTGATTACGCATCGATATATCACAGATTCAATTTATAAATATTCGCCGCATTAAATATAATATTCTCATTGTAAATCATACTAAACAATAGACAATTAGAATAGTATTCATTATATATATAGTTATTAGCACTATTCATTTGACCTGAATATGATATTCTAGTGAGACTTAATTAACATAATTTAATAAATACTTTACAACATACAGAACTGATTTATAAATGCCTAAAAACTATCCAAATTATTAAAAATTTAATTGCATTTATGATTCTAAGTTTGTAATTTTTGGAATTTGCATCAATCATTCCTGTTATTTTATAAATAATATAAATAACAGTCGCTAGCAAATAAGGATTTACAATCCGTGATATTAAAAAGGATAAATAAGAAAAATACAACTTAGATTTAATAAAAAATCATTATTAGTTTAATAAATATATAATATTATAAAATAAGTTACATTAATGTATATCATTATATAATCATCAATTCATATTTTAATAAACATAATTATAAAATTTAGACAAATTTAATACATTAACGACTCGTGAATTGTATGACTTACGGAGAATTTTTCGCACATATAAGCTTACGGTGAGACGATTCCGCCCCTTTTGAAAGCATTGAAAATCACTTCACATTTGACAAGCATGACATGAACTCGCGCACTAGGATTGCGTCTAATTTAAGAACTGACCGATAAAATGCGACAATGAACGTTTCAGATTCACGAGATTCGCCCACTTCCATCTTGTATAAGATTTCGACATTAAAATTCGTATCCAAACCGCGTCCTTATATAAAAAATATGACGTAAAAAATGAAGTATTTATCAAAAATTTTCTATCTACACAACATAACACATTTAAACATGTCGGTTTTATACACTACACTGATTTTTTTTTTTTTTGTAACGTTATGTTAATATTTTACATAAGGAATGTATATAACAATATTGATGGATAACATCCTTATTAATTACGGACACATCTGATCCTAAAATGTAAACATTTGACATAGAAACAGAATGTTGATATTTTCAAAAGCTTTCAAAATACTAATAAGTCTCACGATAAAACAGTTCTCATTTTAAAAGACAATAATCTTGTATATAAAAATTATAACACTACACAATTTAAAAGAACTTAAAAATGGAATAGAATAAAAATGGATAATGGAGGGAAATTCTTTCTATTAACATATATTATAAACAATGTACAGAAATTTTCATGACGTCCGACTTGTGATAAATCAACGACATTACGATATATAATTTATCCGAAAGCATATAGCAATATCAGTTAAATGCAATATAATTAATATTAAAATGTTTATCATCATCAACAGATTATTTTAAATTCCGAAAAATTAACAAATAACAATGTTACTAACACAATGAGTATTATAAGGCTTTGATATATGTATATTATTGCACTAAATATTCAATTTGATGAATATCAATGCACAGTGGCTGTGTGTATTTTAGTCTTGCCAATTTTTCTTGGAAATTATTTGAAGCAATAAAAGGCACCTTTTTATGCAATTTAAATTTTACTACGATTAAAAATTATATTTCAGCAAAATATATTTCTCAATTACTCTAGTAAAAAATAGTATCAATTTTGTTTGGCGAAAATGCGCGAGGATTTTTAGTTGAGAAAATATAATAATCAGATTGTAAAACATGAATGGAGAAATAGCTACGAAAATTTACATACTTATGAAAACAATTTTGAACGAGAAAACATAAAATTTAAAAACCGTGCGGTAGGTCAAAAATAAAACTGATCAACTAGTTTCGGGCGCTTGGTCCAAAATCTGGGGCGGCGGTGAGTTGGCGAATATTTCCACAGAAGAATTTTGTTGCATCTTTGCAGCTCGGCGTTTTGCTTCGATGAGCGCCTTACGCTGCTCGTCTCTTTTTTTAGTAATTGCTGCAGACTTTGCAGTCGACGTTTCCGATTGTTTATTTTTTTTTGAAGTAGGTATTTGAGAGCGAGCTGATTTAGGAGCCTCAACTGGCCTCTTCGTAGTAGGTAACTGCAAACATAGAAATATATACATTTAAAAATGCACATAATTCAAAACAGGGTTTCGAACCGGAACGAAAACCGATAAAAGCGTTATTTTTGCTGAAACAAAACCAATTCGAAAATATCGCTTTCTGGATAGTTCAAGATGCATCTCTTCTCCCGTTACATAATACCTGTTAGGATTATGGTTTTCCTAATTTACAATAGTCACATTCCAATCTCCTTTGCGCTATTTCGAAAGCGAATGCAGATGGATAAAAAAAAGTCACCTTTTTTTTCTTCTTTGTACTATGAAAACAATATTAGTCCTCATCATATCTGACTATATTTAGATAGATGCATTTACAATAGATTAGTACGTATTCATTACATCAGGGGTTGCATCCAGAAACATCCACAAAAAGACCACACGCTTCCATTGGCATTGAAGAACTAACAGCGTTGTTGTTTTATAGGTATGTATAAACGCATTGCGTATTACGTTCGTTTCATGTTAAAGAGCGTATGTGATATGGGCTAGCGCTAAATAACAGCGCGCGTATTACGTCCATTCGAATAGGTAGGGCGGTTAAATTAGGTCTGCTCCGAATGTCCTAGAATTCATTGCATTTCGCCATACGCATGATTATTTAATGTTTATTATTTTATTTAAATAAAATTATAAAAATTGAGAGAACAAGAACTTCAAAAATTACCCTAAATTGCAAAACATTTTATGACCAGACTCACTCCTATCTGGAGGAACTGTGAAATCTCAAAAACTACTAAACTCCTCCTAGTCCAAACACACATATTATCCGTGTTTTTATACGGAGTGAAAACATGGACGCTGCGCAAAAAAGAAAGAGAAAAAATTGATGCATTCGAAATGTGGTGTTTGCGTCGCATGTTGAGGATTCTGTGGACTGCCAAAAGAACCAACCAATCCATCCTAACGGAACTAAAAATCAATAATTGGCTCTCATCCGTCTGCCTGGGGCGAATACTAAAGTTTTTCGGACACATTGCTCGCCGGGATGGGGAAAATTTAGAAAAACTTATGATGGTGGGCATTGTGTCAGGGAAGAGAGGAAGAGGACAGTCACCAAGTGAAGGAGGCAACCGACTCAACCCTCACTATAGCCCTGAGGACGGCGGAACATAGCGATGGCTGGAATGGCGTGGTTCAGAAACAGGCAAAGAAGAAAGAAGAATATTTCAATTACAGATAACCTCATCCCGGATAAGGTCGCAATCAACGAGGGATTGCGATCGCCGAGGGAATATTAATTAAGCACCTGGTTCTGCGTTGTATAAGAGAATCTAGTATCCCTTTTTTTTGGCATGTCTACGCTTTAAATTATCCGTCATTAGGTCACTTTTCTGTGCCTCAACTACAGTAGCATACCCTTCTAAATATTGCGCACAAATTTTTTGCAAGAGCTTTCAATGGACGATTATCTCCTATCGTGGAGGAATTTCTCGGGGAGTACCAATGCAGTTTCAGACCGAGCAGGTCCGCTGTGAATCAATTATTTAACGCTAAATTATTCTTGCAAAAAATGTGGGAATAGTGTCGATTTCCAGCACATATTTATAGATTTCTACAGGGTATGCGACAGCATCAACAGGGAAAAATTCAGAGGAGCATGTTGGAGATGGGAATATCCGTTCCGTTCCCACACCAGGGGTTATCACTCATCCGTTCGATGAGTGATAACCCCTGGCGTGGGGACGTCTGCGTCATATATGTAAAAAACGATTTCAAGGCTATTCAAAAATGATACCGACGAAAAATTAAGTCGATAGATCGTTCAGTTTAAATATATTTTATTGTGAAAAGATTTTCACTTAAAATAGCATTAAAAAATGTCTCTAGTCAAATAAAAAGGATTACAGTCTCCCACACTCAACGAGTGACGCGCCGAGGACTGTAATCTCCGTCTTCCGCATACAATGTGTTTTTTTTTCCTATGTGATCTAATTGTAACCAAGTTAGATCGGGGAATCCCTCGATCAATGCGCTATTGCGCTTCTATTACACTCGAGGCTGCTGACTATTGGCGCTTGTCTTTCGTAAACATAAGGTAAGAGTAAAATCTTAGCTAACCTTTGTTATGCTCAAGGATAATACTTTCATTCGAATATTTAGCAAAAATAATAACGAAAAATCACCTCTTTCCAATTAGATGCTTTCATTTCTTTAATTTGTTCGAAAAGAAGCTGTATGTCTTCTACTTGAAGATAAACCATATCCCAGAAACCTCGTAAATCCTGAATAGTAGTATGAAATTTGCTGTCTGGTTGACCGTTTATATTTTTAAAACATAGTCCTATAAAATACAAAGATTATTATTATTTTCTTGTAATACAAAAATATTAACGTTTTGACGGACACGTCTGCATTATGCATCACGTCTGCAACACGTTAATGTGATTTTTTTAATTATTCAACAAATCATTTTCGGTTGGTTTACCTTCAAACTGTTTCATTTTTTCTGAAGCCAATAATCGTGCTTTACCAGCTGCTACTCTCAAGAAACCTCTGACTTCTTCACTGACATCGGGAGAATTCTAAAATAAAATAAAAAATTGTGAATACATACGATTTAAAAATATATTTAAAATAGTGTCATATATACGACTCTTAACCCTTTGATTGGTGAGTTAATTTTGTTTTAACATGAAAAGATAATAAATTTTAATAATATTTTATTAGAAATACAAGCACGGCTTTGTAAAGGATTAAGATATGCTCAAATGAAAATCTTATTCCGTATTATGTAAATATACTTACTTGAACTTCTTCTAAATCTCTGTCAGCCGTTTTAGCCAGCTCTTCTAATTTTATCGTTTCAGCATGATGCAATTTTAAGAAAAAGTGACCATCTTCGATGACAGCTTGCGCTTCGTCCTTGACCGAACAACCCTCGCCGTTGCTTTCGGCGTTCTTCAAATTTATAGATTCTATATTCAATGCTTCTATTGCAGGCATTTCAACACACTTATCAGCAATTACGTTTGGATTTATCACAGGAATGTTTTCATAAGATTCTTCATCATTTTTATGTAAAACACCAGTCTTTGAAAGAAGATCCCCGTTGGAGGAAATATTATTGTTCGTACAAGATTCCGATCTTGTAATGGGTATAATTGTGACTACGGGGATTTTGTTTTCTTCTACAATTTGGTTAGATAACCTACAATCGGATCCGTTGACGTTTCCCCTATCCACGACGTCGCTACCGTCCAATCTTGAATCTTGTTTATTTACTTCTATATTAATATTATGACTGTTATCCGAAATCTTTGAAAGGGGACTTCGCTTGGGTGAGACCATTGGTAACTGCGCCCTGAATTCTGGCCTTAGATGGCGCAAGACAGGCAATACAGTCTCACTATTGTCTTGACCGTTGGAAACGCGTTCAGAATTGGAATACGTATTTTCAGCGGAGACTCCGTTTTGAGATTTATTTACAACCCCGTGTTCCATTCTAGTAGCGTCTCCGTTTGTTACATTTTTATCATTGTCTCTATTTAGCTGTTTCTTTTGATTGAAAAAGCCTTGTGCGAGTGCACCTGGTCCGTATAACCTTTCTACTCTCTGCTGAATGAAAGATTTGGAAGGGCTTTCATCAGCAGCACCGTTGGATATCACATGATAGCTTTTTGAAGTATGAGTTTCTGATGCTGCCGTCTGTCCATTTGATTTTAAGTATGTTAGCACGTTTTGTGAACTGATACTTGTTTCGGAAAAACTCGTTTTGAAAAATGACGCGTTTGTATTCGTATTTGTTGAATTCATATTGAGTCTTTGGGCCATGGCTTCATCAGGACAATTTCTAAGCATAACAAAGGATGATATATTTCCAAGTCTCGCCGGAGAGTGTTCCCTAGATTTATTTAATTTCTGCCTAAGAGTTGAATCATATGTTGTCAAGTTGGAATAACCATTAACAGAGCAGGCTAAATGCAAATAACTAGGTTTTCTCGGTTGACTATTATTTAAGGAATTATATTGATTGGACTGGCTAGTTTGGAGAAAATCTTCACTTGTGATGAAATTTTCTTCTTTGAGAGGAAGTCCCCGTAGATCTGGCCGTAATCCAGGAGTCGCTCTCTCATGGAATTTCGATGTGAAGTCCTTTAAATGGCTAGTAGTTGATGACGGTGTTAAAATATTTAAACTCCCAGATGTGGTATCTGAAACATTTATACAAATGTATGTTAATAAAATTATATTTAAATAAGCCTTTCATAGTATTTTATGTGTTTGAGTGTAATCATGTATTATTACAATTGCAACAGTGGCCAATATTTAAAGAAAATATGATATTACATGCGATTTTCAATTTTCTTAAAAGAATCATGATATAAAAATCATAAGGTATGGTGAATTTCTACATGAAAAAAAATAACATTCTCAAGTATAGCAAATATTTATTATCATCTAGTAAAATCATTGATCATTTCTTTGTGTATAAAAAACACAGTAGAAACCATAATGAGAAGTGATAAAAATATATTTGTATTATAAAGCAATTAAAAATAAATAATTGATGGATTTCCTTAAGTCATCAGTCCAAAAACTTAATTAGTTTTGCAATATGCAAAAAATGCAACATTTTTCTTTAGTAAGCTTAACAAACATAAAATTATAACAGAACTATAATCTATAGTTCATGAATTAAATAATTAATCAAATAGTTAATACTAAATACAAGAGTAACATAAAGATAAATTAAATAAGATAATTAAAGTAAATAATATTAAAATAATAATGTAATAGACAAACAACAAAGAAAAAACAGAAGTTTAGGTACGAGTAATACTTTAATGAATTAAATGAAAGATGATGAAAAGCACTAATTAAGCATAATGAAACTTGTACTTGTCAAAAGAGGTACAATTACAATTCCGCCTTAGCCGAGGACGTTTGCAATTATTAATACTGAAAGTCTACATTATTTCAAGAAACATAAATATGTTTCTACAATCTGTAAATCTGCTAAAAATACATAACTTTAAAACAACACGGAAAAATACGAGCAAATACTTTTCCATCGAAACATCAATACAAAACTCTCCATTCAAGGTAACCTTTCATGAAGTATTACGATTGATTTAACATCTACGCATACAATGTTAAATTCCGATAGATCATCAATAGCAGCTGCGCACGTTAGCAACGATCAAACACAAACATCGCACACAACGTGCGTTCGTGACATTTAAAGCGAATACAATGCTATTATTACACGCTTGCATTCTACGGAAAAATACATGTTCCGATAAAATTTCAAGTTTCAATGTGCTTCTAAATGAAATAAAAAAGAAGAGAAATAAACACAAAAATGCATCCAAAACGAAGATGTTGTGAACGAAGATGTAAAGCCGGACCACACTTGCTACTTCAAATATCACATCTTTAACTTTATACCTGAGAAATCTGTGTTTTCCGCGTCCACGTCCAAGGAACATGATCCTATGGAATCGACTGATTTATCCATAGCTTTAACAACCAAATTCTTAGTCTTCTCGTTATTCAATATATCATCTTCGGTGATGTGAATTTCATACGCCGACGAGGGAGTGCCTTCTTTGCAGCAGTTCCCCCTGGATTTTAGCAACGAATTGGAGCAATCTGTCGTGTTGCACGCATTTCTCAGCGCGTTAGAGCAGTCCGTAAAACCGTTGCAATACGGAACCGGTGATTGCGAGTTCTCGTGAGCTATATCCTGATCCTTTACGGGCTTTATGGGTATAAATCTCTCGGAATGCTTGTTATTATTACTCAAATCAGATCGTAAACATTCCGGGGAATTTCTGTTCGTAATGGGAGACGGAGTTTTACGACGATGTTTCAATTTCTCTTTCTTATTTGGTCTGGTCTGTATTTGAAAATCGCTACTATTACTCAGACCGGAGCTATCTCCTAGTCTCGTTTCACAATCAATGGATGATTGTAGATTGCTGTTATCAGTCTTCGATCCTATAACCAAGGTAGTTTGACTAGCAGTTAAGCTTTCATAAATAGGCTCAATATAAATTGCATCGTCTCTTAAACAGTTTTCTTTTTTATGAACCGACGGTTCAATTATGTTTTGACGCGAGTTTTTTAGCTTGTTGAGATGATTTTCCAATTTCTCCAGGCGCCTTTTAGATTGAGATTCTTCGGAGATATGAGGTTGGCCGTCGGTAATGGCCGGTACGTCCAACAGATCTGGAGTTGTCCGTCCTTTTAAAACGGGTGAGCATTCAGCGCTGCTGTCTAAATAGAATTTGCAGTATTTTGACGAAGAAAAATCGTCGACCGATGAAGCTTCAGATCTTCTGGAATCCAAAAATGTCTCGAGAGAGAAAAACGATTTGGGTCTAAAGCGTTTCTTTTTGGAGTTCTTATCCGGAGTTTTACTAGTATTTGGCAAATTATTTGAGCAATTATTTAATGTGAAATTTGGAGCGTTGACCATTGATTTTGGTCGGACATCTTGTTCGGGTGGATTACGTCCAGTTCTCGAGTCGAGACTGAGGGTTTTCCTAAAACGTTCATTGAGCTGTGAGAATAAATGTCTGTGATGCTCAGTACGTGGGGCTAAATCGTCATATTGTTTCGTGCAGGGTAATGTAAAACAATCGGGAGATCCTGGTTTATCTCGGTGTAGAGATGGTGAAGTCTTATGTACTGCAAGCAGCAAGACCGGAGACGGATTCTCTTCCCGGTCAGGCAAATCACTGCAGAAAAAATTAGAGATCATTATGCGGGAATGTTAAATAATGCCAAATATTCAAGGGTTTATATCTCATCTATTTTATAATGTCATTAATTAAAAATCTATATTGATACAATTGACATAATAAAATAAATCCTTTGATTACAAAATGAAACCAATATACATAAAATATATCATACAGACATGCATATTAAAATTTTAAATTACAATATACACATTGAAACCAGCAAGCATGGGGTAATAACAATAAAATTAAATCAAATGTTATGTTTCTAACACTGTAAACCACAATATCAATAGATGTGCATGAAGATTAATATATGATTATTTCGCTTAAAACTAAGTATTATTCTAAATTATATACAGTTATTATATAGATGCTTTTGCAGTGAAAATATACATTTAAAGCAAATCGTACAATTTTCAGAATACATCTCTCTCGTATTCCGAGATATTTATATAATTGTGATTGTACAAATGAAAATTAACGGCTCGATACACACACACACACCGTTAATTACACATCTGCAATATAATCACCAACGTGCTACTGTTAAAACATGTGATGCATTACATCATTGTCTACATGAAATAAATCACATTCGATAATTTTATACATCTTTACCTAGATTATTTGTTCTACAATTGCGTTTTCAAAAATGATGGTTTTCAAACAATCTGCGAGCTGAGAGAGCGATCTCTTGGCACCGTATTTAAAAAAGTTCAAAGGAACATACTTGTCTCATCACTCGTCTGGCTGACACAGTGTTTGAGCGTTTGAAGAGTAAATAGTACTTTTTTAAACGGGGAACAAATACACGAAATGTCACCGCGGTTGATTTAATTGCGGATCGACTGTGTTACTTTTGAGTCGACATTTCTTTTGATTGCACGTAAAAAATATAAACGTATAATTATAAAATAATATGGATATTTATAGCGGCATTTTCAATTGTCATCGAGTATATTTTGATTGACTGTGGAAATTATGTAATTTTAGCTTGACATAAAAAGGTTGTATGCATTTTGATATAGAGATTTATATCTAGGGATGCAAGTATAGAATACATACGTTCAAGAGCTTTGAACCGTTATTTTTTTCATTTCGGTTCCAAACATTTATATCGGTTCGATTACGGTTTTCGTTCCGGGAAAAATAACGGTTTATAATGCTGTCCTTTCAGTATGTCCACTTTTCAAACGGTGTTCAAATTTATTCATAAATTCAATATTGCGTGTTTTGACCTGATTTTAAAGCCCGGTTTAACCGTAAAAATGCGGTAAGTTGTAAGTTAAGCGAATAAATTCGATCAAATTAAATCCAATGGAAGATATTATACAATTCAGATTAGGAAATCCTTTCCCTACCGGTGATGTATTTACTACACCTCGACTCTAATAATGGGAATATCGATATGAAATATAATAGATACGGGGTTCAGAATTTTTGTATTCTTCCGTGATATAATTACGAATCACATCAAAGCATTATAGTATATAAGTATTCATCTGCAGCGACGGAAATAAATAATTTGTCGGGAAATCGGATATTTTGCGAGTTTTAGTCCGTGTCTCAGCAGAAAGGAATTTCATCAGTCACATTGATGGTGTTATACGAAAATGGGGGCTCACGCGGTCATCAATTCGAACTAGCATTTAAATATCTGATGACGATACCTCCAACGAGTGTGGAGGCTGAGCGTGCATTTTCAGCAGCAAGTTGCCTGGCTTCCAAAATCAGATCCAGACTAAATGATGAAACACTCAATGCTTTAATAATGCTTTTTTAGGTAATTTTTTATCAAATTTATCAATGTAATTTCTTAAACCATTGAAAATCCCGGCCCCGGGATCCCGGGATGGTTTATTGCAATCCAGAAATCCCGGGATCGCTGCATGTCATGCATCATGATGTATCACCGGCCACGAAAATGTTAATATGACGATTTTGTCCTTTGACAGGAAGTACCATACATAGCACGCACCATAATATGGGAGGACCCCCTATCGTTGGTATTTGTAGATTAATGGACCCAATGGAGCATAAAAGGAATGCACAACCGACTCGCTTGTAATTCTCAAACAATACAATCGTTTACAACAAAACGACATAAATAAGCCAATCAATCGATTGTGACAACGACGGAGGCGAATTTGTATCGTGTGTTCTAAAGATATTCATAGTTCAAGATGGATATTTTTATCGTCTGCACGGTGGAAGATCCAAGTGGGTGGTGCGAGAGTGTAAACATTATTGTGGTACTTTAACAGTCGATATTGAGCTGTCAATAAAACATAAGCTCGCGAAGCTGTGAAGAGATCGGAAACCACCTTTAACAAGCTGGCTTCCAGCCAAATTCTCTAAATTGATGAGTGCGAATATTTTTTGCTCTAAGATCTCATAGATGGGAATCGCGTCCGGTTCGTTGTGAGTTCTGCCAAAACCTTGGAGATGGACAGGTGGTCGTGGTGCATGAAGATCCATCCAAAATAGCGATAACACTCAACCGTAAAACCCATTGAGCGTAATGAAAATCCTATAAAAAACGCAACGAGATGAATTCTAATACTTACATAGGAACGCGATCGTAATTTCGAACTATAATAATTTTTTCAGCTAAATTAATTTAGATGCGGAGCGATTCGAAACCAATCGAAGAACAACGAATTGATGACAATAGAAAGGTAACCATGGAAAAAATACAACCATGGCGGTTGCAATAAAACAATATAATTTAATAAATCAATATATGTAACGGCGGAGCACACGAAAAGAGGGGGAAGAAAATTTTTAAAATGTAATTCTGGAAACATCTGCTGTCTGGATTCGATCATTTTCATAGCCAACTGCCGTTGTTTACTACCTACAAGTCGACTTGACCTGTAGGTAGTCCCCCGAACAAACGGTCGGACTAACTCAATTGTCATGGGTTCAAATATACAGGAGGTGTGGCTGCCAAACCGTGGAAAAACCATGTTAAAATGGCTGTCAATAAATCTTTATAAACGACTCGACGATAAACAACAATATGAAAATGCTATTTCAATGTTCGATTATTAAAATCAGAAAACGCAGACGACGATTCGCAAACATCTCCGAGATGCAATTTCAGTCGAGCAGCATCGAACCCACCCCACCCAAACACCCCCCAATGCAATTTATCGCTCTTCCGGGCGGTCGTATTAGATAAGAGTCCCGAGGAAATGATCAATACGGATTCCCGTACGTTCGTAGCGATTGAAAATTAGTCCCAATGCAATCACGAAAATAAATTCAAAAGATTTGCGCGCCTTGTTTTGTGCGATTTTCCGCAGAACCGCGCGAATCGAGGACAAAATGGCGAAACTCGAGTGCTGCTAATGCATTTCGACACAATCGGGTCTTAAAAATATTTTAAATTATTTTTCATTTGGGTTCCGAACATTTATATCGATTCGATTTTCGGTTCAGATCCGATTGATTGTATTGTCGAATCTAGTCTCTTCGTCCATTGATTAATGTCTTCCATTCGTCCACTTTCTCTCAAGATCGCGCAGCATGATTCAATCTTGTATATCGATACACGAACATTGTTGATGAGCACACGAGCTCAGTCTCGGTTACAGTTTCGGTTTTCGTTCCGACAAAAATAACGATTTTCAGTTCAATTCCGGTTCGAAGCCTCACCAAATAATGAAAAGAGGGTGAATAACGATTGTTTGGGTACTGAAAATGCGTGGAGCACAACGAGAATGATTATTTCAGGACGAAGAGATCGTTGTCCTATAAATGGACTTCGTCCACTTAATGATGATAGGCCGTTATTAATGCACACGATGCGCATTTTTAACTGAATTTGAGCAGATACTCGTACGAAAAAATAAATTTATGGTCTTGGTTAAAGCAAACGGTTTGTTTGTTTGCTGTTTTAATAGATTTTTTTTGGATGGTCGAATTTTGGCACGCGCAGTGGGAATTTATTTGGCATACAATGTGAAACGAAAAGTCTTGAAAATTGCACCATTCGACATTTCGCATTGCAGAAGAGTGTGATCAAAGCTGTAATAATTGTGCAACTTTGTGTTTGCGTTTTTTGTTAATATCATTCAGCACAACAACAAAACTGTTAGTCATTTTCAAAAAAGTGTGCGTTATATTATTAGTGGAAAAAAAACATCAATGCTTCTTTGGGTCGTTAGAGGTTCACATCAAATCAAACACACGCCGAAAGTTACCTTTTCATCCACCTGAAGAAAAAACCTCCTTTTCTCTTTCCGCCCATGTTTTCCAGTTAGGTCGGAAGTAGTGAGTGTTTTAAAATTATAAATCAAAGCTGACAACTGTGCGAAAATTAAAATTGTAATAACGTCGTCTCCAACAAATCATACTATACGCTGCAATATCAAACATAACTTAAAAAATTACAACAACAAAAAATGTACATATTATGCATATATTGCATGCAGAATGAGAATAAATTCAAAGCACGAACGAAAAGGGCCCGATAAAAAAAAATGATAAGACCGCACCCAGGCGTTTCGGCGTACTTCTGGATGACCTAGTTCATAAAAAAACGCAAATCCGGAATGCTACGAAGAAGTCGAGTCTTCTTTTTGTGGCAAGCGCGTGTCGGGATGCATCTCAGAGTGCGACCCTAAATTCGTCCGCATAAATAAATCGCAGCTAAGTTTTGGATCTTCGGACGAGAATAACGCCCCAGGAGAAAAAAGAAGATCGAGGAGGAACGAACGCAAACATGGGATCGTCCCGAAGGTATAATTAGAACGAAACACGCGCCACCCTACCGCCATGAGTTAAATAAATAAATAAATTAGAGTGGAGAAGCGTAGGAATGCGGCATCGCCTTCTTCTCGGGAGGCGATCACGAATTTGGACTTGACGGATAAAAGCGCGCGCATGATTCACGCGATCACGGATCATCGAAAAGACGGGGAGTGGCGACCGTTCGACGCATCATCGATCTGCCCTGCGACTGCCATCTGTCGGCGGCGAAATGTTACCTAGACGTCGTCTCCGAAATGCGCGGCGAGATGAACTGCGTCCGAAGAAATTACACTAGGTGATACGAATTAAAATGACCTCAGCACGTTGACGAAGCGGGATCGACGCCCTCCCGTTTAAAAAAATAGACAACTTTGTACAAATTCATAATTGAGACGAAACGACGCTGTGTAGAAACCGCGACACGCAATCGGCGCAGGAAACGGGCTGGAAAACCGTTCGTCCTTCGTCGATGACGACGATGCACATGCAGAATCGGCTGCATTTCCGGATCGGTGGCATCTAAGATCGCTTAAATTAAACGTGGGCAGTCGAGAGGTTAATGCCATTCTGCGGTAATTCAATTGAACAACGAAACGTCTGAGCGAAGAACACGAACGACGGCGAAGAGCGGGTTATCCGGGATGGATAAGCGTTACGTAAGGCGTCCCTCCTCCGCGACGATCGCACAAGTCGGGGAAGAACAAAGAGGAAGATCGGCAGGTCTTTTTCTGTCGAGGCGTGCGGAATTACCGAAGTCTCGGGCCGGGATCGCGATCGAACCCGGGACCGTCGGGTTACGGGTCGGAATGCGCCGACAGACTGCCGCTCGGCATCGGGAAAGACTCCACAAAAAACACACCGAATCCACGGATTCCCGATCTATTTGCGTACCGGGTATCCATGGAAACGACGGCGACTCTTCGGATGAGAGCACGAACAGGACGCGCCAATTTATCTCGAGAATCTTGCCCATCGACAGAACGAAAAAGACACTGGCCGACAGAAGGAAATTGCAACGATCGGATGCTGTTGACCATAAAAACGATTGCCGTGCAGTTGAAATTGTCATTAAGCGGAAACCAGGTCTCAGGTCTAATATCTAATAAAGAATTACTCAAGATTGCGTTCTATTTTAACCCATTTCTAGCCGCGATCCGTCTATAGCATCAACATGAGGGCAGGGCTAGCTTCCCCGAAACGACTATGTTGATTTACTGGAAAGACTTTTCGTACAATACAATGAATCATAAAACTCTTTGAGCACGTAAGATCGGAGGGAGAGTCAAAAATTTACATTTTTTGTTTTAGGATGGAAAGAGACCCCAGCTGCGAGACTCTGATGACGAGCCTTTTCCTAGAGTATGACTGAGGTCCTTTATAAGAACTACTTACTTCCAACTAGGTTCCTTTAAGACATTTTATCTAAGACGTTGATACACCAAAGACCATGATAATAACCATGATGACGACGTCTGACATAGACTCAGTATTTATATCCAAAGAAAAACATTGTGTTGAAAATTCACACAGCCAATTTAAAGCCAATACGATAAGATAACTACGTAAGATATATTTGACATGCCTAATCGGCGATAGTATGTGTCGATAAATCTGAAAAATTTCAGATATTTACTTGCGAAAATTTGAGCAATTGTATTCGCTCGCTCAATTAAACATACCTAAAAAGAATCAATGCAGTACATAAGACAAGGCAAAATCACCGTACTGTCGATGTCCAGGCATCCCGTAAGCGATATGGGAATGATGCCCGAAGAATTTATAAGCACGGTTATAGCGAGCAAGCATACGTAGAGTTATCTAAAAGAATTCTTTTTATTCATATCGGTTGTTACGAGCGAATTGCGTTTGCTAAAATTTGTTTGTTGAAAGAATTTTGAATAGATACATTGAAGTCAAAAGCGACAGAGATCTTCGGCAGCCCAAGATCTTCCGTTGGTCTGATTATCGTATCGACGGGCTAAGCAGAAGGTGTATGGAGTTAAATGTAATTGTAAATCTGTTCCGGTACTAAAATTCGATACAGCAGTCAAATCCTAAGTGCTCACATCTACAAATAATTTGAAAAAAACCTAAATTATAGATAATTTGGACTGTAAAGAGACTGAACTAACGCCAAAGCATTAATCACACGGTCCAAAAATTTAATGAACGGTACGCTTCCAAAGCACACATATAACGGTCTACATATCGCATTGTTGGAAACTCTCGTTTGTCCAGCTAAGGAGCCTACCATTATTCAAACTCTTGTCAATGACGAGCATCGCTGGAGAATGCATTCATTAACCGCAATCGATAGTTCCGAGCGAAAACAAAATACCGGTTCGAAAGTGGCTACATTCACAGACGAACAAGAAAAACAATGTTTTGAATGATTATCTCCGACACGCCATCGCCGGCAAACAGGAACACACACCATCGGACCCTTTTTTGGTCGGAATCAGCACACGTGGTTCCTGTGGCGTTCGACGCGGCGGAAGTAGACACGGTGTTGCATCAGGTACGACCTTGACATGATCGTCGAAATAGGAACGATGATGAATTTCAATTCGTAAACATTAAAAATAGCCCATATCGGAGAACGCGGAAGAACTTTTAATTAAGCGCGACGGTCCGAGAAGACAAATATTTTGGACGAAAAACGTCAACGATGACACATTCCTCTCGATTTATATACAATCTTGAAAGGACAACGGCTTCGGACAAGGACGACGCTGGAAAAGTGTACAATAAGAACAGAAGAAAGATAACAGTCACTGCTAATATACCATAAAATGGGAGTCTTACGGTGGATTTCTTTAAAATTCTGAAGAATTACTAGCAAAAACAGGTGGACTATGCAACAACACGCCTCCGTTAGGAATGTTGATAACGGTACCATTACATTGGAACTGTATAAGCGCCATGGATTAACCCTTTGCACTCGCAGTCATCCCAGAGGTTACCTGCTCAGCAACAGGAACGCGACATATTACATAGTGCATTTATATGAATTTGCACGTTTGTCGGTGTACGTTATCTGATTCCCGAAAATTACCCTTCATTTGATCTACAAGAAGTTTTACAAAAGTTTAATGAATCTTCAAGAATTTTCAACATTGTCGCACAAGATCTTCGCCATTCATATTTGTGGTATAATCTAGAATCATTTCATGTTTACTAAACTGGTGCAATATTTCCACCAAGTAATGTTCTTATAGTAGATTGCATTCCTGCATTATTATAACTGTTGAATTTTGTAACAGGTTTTTTTTCTACAGGCAACTGCTTTTCTTGCTAAAACATTGCCAATATAAATAAATTTGCGTTTTTTATTCCATGTTTTTTTTACACAATATATTAGGTTATCCCATAAGTTTCTTTCGCAAATGAACACAGATCTAATCATAGCCATGGTCGAAGAAAACCCGCGATATACTGTTCGCGAAATAGCTAACAGGTTAGAAATTCCACGAACATCCGTCCATAATCATCTGATAAAATTGGGCTACATCAATCGTTCAGATGTGTGGCTTCCTCATGAACTGACTGACTCAAATAAACTTCAGCGTATTTCAACATGCGATCTTCTTCTCCGACGACATAAAAGCCAACCCTTTTTGAAGAGACTTGTCACTGGAGATGAAAGTTGGATACCCTATGAGAATATCCAACGCAAACGGTCTTGAACTAAGGGTACAGAAGCTTTAACTGTAGCTAAACCTGGCCTACATCCAAAAAAAGTTATGCTATGCATTTGGTGGGACTGGAAGGGGGTAGTTTATTATGAGCTACTTCAGCAAAGTGAAACGATCTATTCAACAAAATATTGTTTCCCCATAATCCCACCATACACCCAAAAGGACCTTTTAGGCCGTTAGGTTCGGTGGTTTCCGCGCTATCATTTGGTTCGAATACATAACCCACTTTTTAATCCCGATTACAAGACGCTGAAGAAATTTTGAATGCAATTTTATTCACTCTTGACACATTCGAACCTGTGGATATTTGCTTTTATCCAGGGAGTGAGTTGGCTACCAGTGATGCACACTATAATTGAACTTGAACCTGAATACGCACATAAGAACACTTAAAATTTCGACTAAACCGAAGCAAACACTGATCGAACTTTGATAGTTTGATGCCTTATCGTCATTATCGTCGCATTTTATCAGACAATAGACCAATGTACTATTGCCATTATTACAGCTACCGAAAATTTACGCAATATCATATCGCATAATTTTGAAATTTTACTATCTACTTTATTGGTTCAACAATAATGCTTCGATAACTTCAACATTATTCCATGCGATGCACTTTGAGGGAAACATTTTGTACCCTGAATGCAAATATTAGATTAGAATAATAGAAGGAAACATAGACAGAAAAATAAAACCATTTGTGCAGTGTGCGTTAAATTGCAGACATCCTTTAAATGAGTCAAACTACAGTTTTCATTATAATTAATCGAATCAAAACCGACAGGAAAATAAAGGTCGATGTGGTCATAAATTATTTTTGGAATAAATTAATGAGGGAATTATTTTATAAATAACCCTGGAATAATCGTACCAAACATTGCTACAAACGCTGATCAATGCTGCAGAAATGCCAGATTTTTTTTTCGTAAATGAAAGAAATCAGAAGAAACAATCTGAATCCGCCAATATTTGGCAGTGAAAGTGTAACGTAATATAAGGAGTACCAATTAAGAACAGTACACGAGACGCCATATAGGCACCAGTCAAGGTTATAAATAAAATTCCTTAGAGCGATAAAAGTCATACTCGTGGTTAGGGTCCCAATCGAATATTCGAATATATTTGTCCTCACAAAAGAGCTTCAGTTTTTGCTTTCAAGTCTTGGGATCCGACCGAACGTCTTGGCCGCGGAAAGACTTGGATATCCACCGGGGTCTCCGATCTCGTAGCTGTGGTTTTTAGCTTGTAACCCCGGTTAACTTCTATGTGGACCTCTTCTACGAACCGATGGTGAACGAACCCAAGGAAGTCGTCAGTTTAAAAGTGTAAGCGCCGGGGCATAGGGGGATGCGTCCAGCAACTCTTCCTTCCACGTTACAAAAGCAAATTTTATATTGGAGTGGACCACAAATTAATTCAAATCAATGGCAAAAAGAAACAATTTTTTTAAAAATTTAGCTGTTTGCTGCAAAGCTGGTCTAATGTTCAGCAAGTTTATTTCATAAGATTTTGAATCAAAGCAGACCAAAAAACATTCGATCAACGCCCACTCTTGAACTGAACGAGTCTAGTTAAATGCACATGCATGCGCAAAGTGAAACTTCTTATCGTTCAATAACATTATGAGACAACATATTGACTCGATATAAATCACTATAAAACGGGTCGTTCAATTCATTATGAAGTGCATGAATGCTTCTTTTTATGGTAGTCCGAGTCGAGTACATTTCCTATGCGTTTTGCTTCGGTCACACCTGTCTGTCTGCTGTTTTTCTTATATTTTTTGAAAAAAGTTCTTCGGCGTGTGCTCGCCATTGAAATCGTCGATTTAGCATGGATACTCCAAAAATCCGATGCCGATGAACGGGCACACCAAATCTAACCGAAACGAATGCACGCCATAACGGAAGACGTTTATTACAGCCTCAGAGCAAAACGATAAACAATCACCACAATCTTTCCACATAAATATCGACATCGAGGCCGGAAAAGCAACGAGAGCAAAATGAACTCTTTCACGCTCGGCGAATCGCAGCAATCCCCATCCAAAGTTCAACACTTGGTTGGCGAAATTTCTCCAAAACGCGAAACAATCCCCAAACAAATGGCACAAATTGAAAACGAGCATCAATCATCGGGAATTGAGCATAGTTGGCAGGTGTCAACGCCGGGGCCCATTGCAGCGGTGCTGTCATTAAATAGCGGCGGACCGCTATGAGTAATGTGCTATTGACACATGCCGCAAACGATAAAGACATACTCACGCTGCAGAAATTATACTCATGATTAACAGTGACCATTTATAGATAAATCCATTCATGAATCCGGCCGTCGATGATTTCATTAAATTCGCGTCCAATGCAAACACATCTCAATGTACCGTAGAAGGCGCTGGGCAGATATCGACCGCAGCTTTTTATGCGAATCGCTTTTACAATGCGACACGATTTGCATAAACGACCCAATCCACATCGTATACGTAAATAGAATTATCGCAACTTGAATCCCTGACGATCCGGCGAAAATTCGCGATAATATAGTTATATCGGAAGAATTTAATGAAATATATTAGGCCCTCCCGAAAGAAATCCATTATTTTCGTACGCTCCCGTTTGAATTCAGCATGTATCTAGATATAATGAAGAAAACATCACATGACTAAATCAGGAAAATCCTCAAATTTTGATGAAGATATGCTGCGATCTTTAATTGGATCAGATTGAATAGCGTTCCTTCTTCCCGCAAACTATAACAGAAGACGCGAAATGAATCTTAAACGATACCAAATGCCTTTCTAAGAAAAGAAAAAAACCGTTTCAATACCCAAGCTCGAATTGACAATTCGGAATGGTATTTAATACGTTTGGTAGTAAATAACTGGAGTTATTTACAACGAACTTCTTAAACCGGGCGAAACTATAAATGTGGAATGTTATTATCGACAATTAGATACACTCTTTTTTCAATCAATCGAATGAGAGTGATATAAAAAATGGATTTCTTTCGGGATGACCTAATATATATAACCACCTCATATAAGCCGCATTGAAGAATATCAAATGATAAATGTGGGAGACAAAGCTGCAAAATAAAACAATGCAAGGCCAAATGGAAGACTTCGATACGCCACAACGAATTCAATAAATATATTATGCTCACATTGAGCGGTCGATTGTAGATAACGTCTCATGTATGCACACCCATGCACTATAAACTAAACATAGGTGAGATGTCAAACTCATCTTCCGCAATAGACGACGCAATGGATGATGACGACGGATGGAGCTGTCATCTGTATTTCCGCAGGAACGTTCAGAAAATTAAAAAAACTTGATGCGATACACAGCTCGATGAAAATGGACCAATTCGAAGATCGTAGATATCAAGATGTTCGGATAAAAATAATCGTAGCAAGCAATGAACTGAACTTGTTCATAAACCTTTTGAAATTTATTTAAAAATATATTCTTTATATCTGATCTGGCAAGCTTTGTTTCAACGTCAGTCGTGCAAAAAATTATCAGTTTTACAAACATGGCTAATAAGGAAAATGAGCAGACCCGCGGTAATCCGGCACCGGTCTAATCCGGCGTCCCCCGTAGTCCGACATTCCAATACAAGTATAGAACATACAGATGACAGACAACGTCTAAATGGATTGGGGGATCATTAATGTGCGATCTTATTTCCTGCGCTGCTGCGTGGTCTGTTGCGGGTTACCCCGGACCACTGATCTTTTGGTCCAGCTAGAAGCGCTATGCGCAGAGCGTTCAGGCGGCCTCCAGAGGAGACGAGGTTTCCGCAGGAAAGCCAGCTTCAGACTATCGCACCCGAGGGTGCGATGGAGAAGGAAGAACAGAGTTTTAAGCTAAATTCAAAAGAATATGATCATATGGTGTATATATATATATATATGATCATCATGGTACTCGTATCGGTTCGGTCATTTGTAGTTCATAGCCACGGAGACGAGTCGCCGTTCGAAGAGCCTAAAACCGTTCTCCCATGTATGCCTAGGCTGTCGAGGATAGTGGTGAGCCATTGTCACAGACTCCACCATCTACTGTAATCGGCTGTTCCACACACCCCTTTATGGGTGTGCACAGTACGGGCGACTTGCGTACCCAGCTCATGTTAGCTGGGCTACTTCCGCGTACCTTTACTCCACATCATTACTCATCTTCGTGGAGTCTAACATTCACCCAAACATATGTACAATAAATCTTAAAAGATAATATTCAAAATTTTGTGTCCACCATCGATTGTGGGTCAGGCAAGTGGCAAACTTTCAAGAAAGCTAAGCATATTGGAATTTCTCGGAGAAAAAAACATGCATACATCTATTTCTGGACCCATATTGGCCATGAAAGCAAAGTTGTTTTACAAGGAGATAACAAAAAAAGAAGACTTTGTAGCTAGAAAGGGATAATTAAAATGCTTCAACGGCGGTAACAGATTTTTAATTTTTAGAACTGCTATGACCATTGTGTTTATGGCGTTAATTATATAATATGAAACCTTGTATTATCCATTTATATCATTTTCATATTTATTCGGATTACAAGTACTCCTTTCCGAAAAGTTCCGGACTACAAGGGGTCGGGAGCAGTACTCTATAGTCCGACAAATTCGACAATCCAATACGTTTGTCGGATTACCGCAGGTCTTTTGTATCTGACAAATTTATCGGTCTGAATTTGAATCAGAGCCTTTACATTGCCAAGTCTGCAAACTTTTTAATAGCGAATATTAAATTTCGCACAGGTTCAAGTCATAATAAATTTATTACATACTGTACATAATTATTAAAGAATTTATTGTTTTCAAGTTTACGGCTCTTTTACAGGCATCGAGCTCGCGGATAAGAATAACCTATGCGTGTGCCGATACAGATTTATTTATTTCTCGGGAATTCGCGAATCACTCCATCAGGCTTCGAGGAAGATTTCAATGGCGTATTTCTGGAAGAATCGTAGAATTGATTCAATGAAGATTGAATAGCGCTGGTTGAGAGAAGTTCGAGGAACGTATATAAGTGCATTGACCACCTGCGACCAAGAAAAAGATATTTAGAAGTCAAGCGCGGCGAATCGGCGATCCCTAAAACGTCCAGAATAATAAATTACACCACATTCACCATAAAAATATTAAATTAAATATTATCAATTGACCTTCAAGCATATGGTGAAAACAACATTTCGCCTTGTATGCATTTTTAAATCACTTCCAAAAAAATATACATAAATCTGCATTATGGCAATATGGAAGACCCACGCCTAACTTCAAACATGCCATACTCAATTATTAAATTTCGAGCACAAGAACGGCAAAACGATCATTGACGAAAATTGAAAAAAAATATGGAACAACCGGTAATGCATAAATAATCGATGCGAGTCGTAATAATGACTGCGGACTTTCGTGTATTAAAATAAAAACATGCAAATTTCGTACGCCACTTACGGCATTCAAAGCTTCGAAAGTACGGTATATTTTTTCCGAAATACTATGCGCATTCAGAGAGCTGTTTTAATTAATGCGTGGATAAAATTTTAATTATTCAAAGTTTCTGGTAATTAAATGTGTTAAATTCTAGCGCGAAGAGATTATTAACGTTTTTGGAATCGGTTGAAAGTCGGTCAAGTCCAACAAGAAGATTTTTACTAATGAATTCAATCGAAGGAGTAAGACGAAAAAATGCGACATCACTTCTGCATCGACCCAGTCGACTAGAGCACCTGAAAAATCGGCGTCGTTATTTTAATCGGGGCCTTTGCGGCGCAAGATTAACGTCATCATCCGAAGGTTTAGCGAACACCTTGAACTGCTTTAATACAGAAACCTCACTGAAAATCGACGATGAAACATTGAACGCAAAAACACAACGACCTTCATAGCATATATAATTATTTAAAAGAATGAAAAGAAAGACTATGAAAGGATGATGGCCGCCGCTTTCATTCTCGATTGCTTTGCGTTAATTATTCGTCATAATCCAGCAATATCGTCGTCGTTATTTAGCTTACTGAATTGAACACTACTGTAACGTGAGGGTTAATAACACCCTTGTGGAAAACATGAGATTATCAGTGGGATTCTGCTCGTGTGCAAGCTTAAAATGTGAACGCACAGCGAAAAAGTTTCGGCCTTGATTGCGGGAAGACATTATCCCCGCCGGTTCACCTGTAGTCTCGCAGCTGCATAACGTTGTCTAATCTCACTTTTCTTCGTTATTATTTAAAAATCGGGCCGACCCAGCCGGCATAAGCCCGCAATTAAATAAAGACAACAATTTTTTCGACCGATTGTAAAATTCGGACAATTTCGTTTTGTAATGAGAGTTCGTAATCGTTCTGTAGAGATGTTTGGGTATGGCGTCCGATCACGAGGCGTTCATTCGTCATGTCAGCGGTTCGAAAAGCGGACCGGTTGGACACACACACCTTGTGGCCACCCCTATATACTATATAAAAACTTTATATTAATCAATCTTACTAATTTATGCTGCTATCTTAGCTAGTTTTTTAGTTTTAATTTAAAAAATCTAGCTAGTTTATCTGCCGTGTTCAGAGCGCAAGTCGCCACACGAAGTTGAGAATGAGCGTTGCGGACGTGGATATTAAATTCATGTTTTGCACCTTGCTGTGAACTTTTGTTGAGCGGATTGACGTAGAGTCTCCATGTTCCTTTGCCTCAGATGTGAAGTGATGGACCCATGTTTCATCCAGAATTGATGCAAGAACTCGACCTCTTATTGCTGTGAAACGTCGCCAAACGCTCAATTGAAACATCATCACGACGCTGTTTTTGTTGCATTGTGAGCAAACGCGGTACACATCATGCCCACAGCTTTCTCATGTACAAATTTTCAGTCAATGTTGACGCGCGGGTGTATTTTATTTAATTTTTTTTTTAAACCACAACCGTCATCTATACGTTAGGTCGAGTACTTTTGGGAGTATCTTCGTATATTATTTTAAAATATACATTATAATAATATTTAATATATGGGTGGGCACAATTTAGATACTTGCCATGGGTGCTTCATACAAAATAGTTAATATGAAATTGATGGTTCAGTGGATAATAATCCAAGAAGCTGTCTGATGATGAGCACAAATTCATTTCCCCCAATAGCAATATGATTCATAAAGAACTCTCAGGATGTATTTTTAGTCCGCATTAACAATAAGAGGCAATCCGAGCACACATTTGGAGAATCCTTGCGCGAGGACTACAAAATTGTACGTCTTCGATCATAAGAGGGGATTCGGAGCGAAAATAGACCTCAAGTGTCCGATGCCAAACTGGAGAATTGCATACGAAGTCTCATGCATATTCGCTCATTGTTTGCTCATTGAAAAAGTAGCTCCTTCTTGTCGTCTCCGTCCGACGTCCATTAGCGTCAAACGAGGCAATTCAATCATTCACCTCAACGACGGCCATAATTCAAACGAGAAAAAAGCACCTTGGATATTTGGCGTAGGTGAAATTTGCATACAGTTTAGATTTTCGGCGAGCAAACAATTACGTCCGGACTTCGAATCCTTGATCCAAATAACCGACAAGCGCAAGGCCGCCGTCGTTGCGGTCGTCTTCGTAAAACATATACGCATGGTATATTGATTTTGGCAGAGTGGATCGAACCTGACGACTCTGCGGCAACACTCGCAGCATCCCGATCTTGGAGAATCTTCTCGAAGTCGCGAATCTCCCACGAACTGCAGACCGGGATGACTCACCGTTTGATAAGCGCCAATAAGCCACAGCGACTTTCCCATAAATCTGCATGAATCAAACGTGGATGACTACGACGAATTCAAACCACAGAATTGCGAAAAAACGCCCGAAATATCGCCATGCATCAGCGTTCCCGCTACAAAAAAAACATAAACAATGACGTATGTATCAAATTCGAAATGGCACAACGTGGAATCTTCGTGTGATTACGCTGGAAGTGACCCTCGAGTGATTGATGGTGATCTTCAACAACCGCAGTCTACGACGCAGGGTAATACGACCATAGGTGAAGTAAATGTGGTTAACCGAACGCATTATGCACAGTTTATAGCCACAGACGTGCATAGGGATTCAACGATAATCAGAGATAAAATTACAAAAATAAATACATACGTCAAATCCGCAATAAGACCTTCTCCGATAATCTCGAGGTATTACGTGTTGTTTGTCTAGAAAGATAATCCTAAGCAGATGTCCAAATAAAATCAGAAAAAACGTTAATAACCTTCGGACGAGGAAACATGATGATTAAAAACGTTGCCAAATTCTGAATAAATTTAAATATCAATATTATCTCATAGAGACTCCCAAATTTACGTTGCATCTTGTAGATGTTCGAAATACCGTATTAACACATCACGTACGGGAAGCATATTTTTATGAATTACGCTGTCTTTGATCTAGCGTCGGCTAAAATCCGCAATGTTTTTTCACATTATTTAGCTAATGAAGTTTTATTGATTTTTTTGGATATTTAATTTTCGGAAATATTTTATTTTGCACGATTTAACACATTAGGACCGATCCCGCACCAGCGCAGAAAATTGCGCCAACATGTTGAGTTTAACCTTTCCTTTACTATGGTGTATTTACTACACATCGAGTCGATTCGTAGTAAATTTGTAATAATGGGTGTTTTTACAACGTTATTACATGGGCGAATATGTCGAAGAGTCTTAAAATTATAGTTTCAAAAGCATCCACAATTCAACAATTAAATTTTATATTTCCATATGTCGATCTGAATTGCTCAATATTCCAGAGCAATATGATAGACAAGAATGAATCAATCACAAGCATGTTATTAAATTAGAGCAAAAATCGAACTACACCTCCACAACCACAAAAGTACATATCCATAATCATCCAGATTTTATCAGAAAAATTCTATAATTTAGTCTTGCAATAGAATTGGTCTGTACCAATGCAATGTTTTAGAGAACTTTTCGATATGATCCAGCAATCCTTCACCATAACCCATTATACAATGCATTCCATCACCGTCTGCAATGATTACTTCCAAGAAATCTCTCATTCGATGCAAATCGCACAAAATGGAGAGCCGTATATGCGTTCGGATCCGATTGTGTTGTTGGACAATCGCAAACTTCCTATCTTCGCATAATTGCTGCAATTTCAGTGGATTATCCACGATCGTCCGCAATTTCATTGTTTATTATTGCGATTCCATTCCTAGACCTCTTCGCGAGAGAGCGCGAAAATCTCTCCCATTTTTGTCGTTAGCAATCTTCGGAAAAGATTAAAAATGTCCAACAAAGGAATGAATCATTCTGTTTCGAGGTCGGGATATGATCGCAGATTTCGTCAAGATACCGCTCCAAAACGAAAAAAGAGCATAGATCAAAGTGTTCAGGCTGATTTATAGACCGGTCTCCAAAAGGCAGACTGTCGTCGTTCAAATATAAATCAGCCGCTTACTATTTAACGCGTCGATTTCCACCCACTTAGATAAAAGTATAAACTGGTTTGACAAAAAACGTGGGAAGAGTGAAAGCTTGCATGTGTTAGTGTGTGCAAGAGGCATTCCCGCGTCCCACTTTCCTGAGGGCAATGGCGCACAAAGCGGCATTGTGCATTGCTAGCCCAAAAAAAAAAAGAAGCAACTTTCTTGCACACGAAGAGCAGAAGTGCAATAGTGGACGATCGCCGTTTCATTGATTCGCATCGATCGCATCACCGACCGAAAAAGTCGAGTCCTAGTCGAGTTGGCCGCGAAAAGAAAACGATCGCTTCTCGTGGATCTCACGAAAGAGATTTGGACCAGCGTTGTGCAGATTGAACACATCCGAGACGTCCGGATCGCCGTTTCTTTCCTGGCTGACATCCATCATTCGACGTCAAAACGGAACCAAATACGTGTGCCATGACACGAGGTGACGACATCTGTTTACCGAACAGCTGTTTGAGGTATGCAGGTTGAGAACCGGTTATTTTCCGGCTTGCCCTTACAAGGCCGGCAGTTCTGGCTGAAAAAAGACCGACAACCAAAGAAAATTCGCAAAATGCAATTGTAAATGATACGACAACCGATTCGACACGACCATTAAAAATCGACTGTTTTAGTTCCCCAACGTTGCCAAAAAAAAACTGCACAATCGATAAAGTTGCACCATCAGCACAAAAAGCTCCAGCGACCAAATCATATGAGGACGATCGTGCCAAACCACTAAACTCCATTGTGGGTGCTGCAAAATGATAGATCGTACAACTCGAGCAAAAAAAAAGAAGGTACCCTTGTTCCACCCACGATTGTGGGGCAACGTTTCGACATAAAACAAAAAGGCCGATCGGGCATGTCATCTAAACATGTCGCAAAAAATATAAAACCATTCACATTGTTTTAATTTGGGACATTACGTGTTTGAATGTTTGCACGAACTTTTGTGTACTGAAAAGGCGCAGCGAACACATCCTATGCGGGGACAGTTTAATCAAAGCCTGAGTACATTTGTATGGTAAAGCTTCGTCAATGTAAAAAATGCAAAAGTATGATTCTGAACCGCCGTAATTAATATTTTTGTACGACGTTTGACGATTCACAATTTATGATACAAAAAAGAATCGCGAGAACATTCAAAAGTTCTTCTCCAGCATTGATTGTGGGCCAGGCAAGAGGCAAACTTTCAAGAAAGCTCCACATCCAGAGATGGAGAAGCTTTCTATATGTGGTTTATTCTGGAAAGAAGCAGACCTATTTCTATCAGAGCCGTAACTAGGATATGAAGCGCCCGTGGCAAGTATCTAACTTAACGCCCCAAGGAAATCCAATTTATTTTTTAAAGTTAACTAATATGTATAGATGGCAGTTACTATTGTAAAAAAATACTATGATAGAAAGTGTCTAGACGCTACGTTGCTTCCGTGATCGTACAGATCATATAAAATGCCGCAAAACGTCCTAAAAGAGGACGCAGATGCCATAAGGTTCGTATGCTCAATCGGTCCGCTTTTCGGACCGCTGATATGACGAACAAGCGGCTCGCGATCGAATGCCATATTTAAACATAATGATAATGAAGAAAAGAGCGACTGGACAACTTAATATATATCATAAAAACGGACAGAGTCAATCAATGTTGGTTCATGTAAAGTAGAATGGTTGAGTAAAATAAAAACCATGCGCAACTCTCGACCGGGTCGGTATTTGTTTTGCGCCCGTGGCGGGTGCCTGCTTTGCCACGCCCTTGTTACGGCCCTGATTTCTATATTATCTCATAATTTTCATAACTTTTTAGATTACAAGTACTCTTTTCCAAAAAGTTCCGGACTACAAGGGGTCTGGGGCAGCACTCTATAATCCGACAAATTTGAGAATCCGACACTGCCTTGCAAAACGTTTATCGGATTACTGCGGGTCGAATATTTTTTTCAGTCCAGCCGATAAAACATCATAAGAATGCCTAATTAAAGCTGCAGAAATTGTTTATACAGGAATATATGAATTTCGATATCCATTTGCATAAGAGCTATTGATTTGACCGCCAATTTAAATGATCAAATCAAAGCAAAATAATCTATTTTTTTGAAGGATATTTATTTTGGTCCATATAAGCAAGGCATTCTCATCGTTATTTTTTCATTTCGGTTTTGGTTACGTTCGTAATATTTATTTCGTTCCGACAAAAATAGCAATTTTACCGGTAACCGGTTTCATTCCAGTTCGAAGTCCTGTTATATTTTTCATTTGGGTTACGTTCCAAACGTTTGTGTACGGTTACGGTTTTCGTTCCAGGAAAAATAACGGTTTTACAGGTTACATGTAAAAGTACCCAGAAAAACATCAAACTTATGAACGGTCGATACTTATTATTTACGATACCATTCCTCTTCGGAGTTTGAAAATCTTGCAAATTCTTCATGCATTCTGACTTTATTGCTTTGATATTATTCAGTCAATTTTCGATTATGCGAACCGAAACATTTTCGTTATTGACAGTCCACCCAATTAACTATTTCCTGCGGTATATATTTTATTTATCATGCATGATTGCATCGATCATTGAGTCAGCATCCCAAATATTTGTACTAGTGATTTTCCATTTTCAACAATTATTATTGATAATAACCGCGAATTCTTAATAACAAACTTTTAGTGTATTTATTACATCCATATTTTTGAACAATTCAATATTGCCTGTAAAGATAACTATGCCATCAACAAGCATGCCAGCCACATTTTTTATGGTTTATATTAGGATAAACTAATCTAAACATTTTACGTTGAAGTAAAACGAACAACGTTTACGATTCAAAGCGATTTTGTATGCTCGCTAAAATAAACTTTACGTTAGCCTCTTACACTACAATTTAAGCCTCGATGGCTGCGGTACAATCATAACGTCATTATTTACCTGATGCAGATATCAAAATGTGAATTGTGAATCATTTTATTTCAATCAACGCATCATGTGCGTGCATACTCTTTCTGTGCTCACTCAACATGTGAGTGCATACTCATCAAAGGATTAATGTTTAGCCTTTCCCTACCGGTGATGTATTTCGTACAATTTTATAACTTTACACAATTTTTATAAAATTAATATTGGTGTACCAAATACATATCATCGGGGGGGATTTTTAACGGAACGGTTAAAAAGGTTTTTTTATTCAAATTTTGTATTGAACACATATGCGAGGTGATGCACAATATTATTTACATGACTCATTGATGATTGCTAGATGAATAAGATATAAATGCACATCGCAAAGAATGCGCAAGCAAAATACTGAAAGTCCTCGAGGAAAGATCGTGAAGGTGGCGAATGCCATACGGAAATTCTGTATGATTTTTCGATACTTTTTGATTAATGCTGAAGGATACAATATAAACGTTTCGATTCAATGCACCAGATCACAGCTAATCCTCTCAGTATCTAAAATCAACCTTAAAACGGGAGGGAGTTCTTAAAATAGAAAACGAGACTCCAAGTGCCACTACTTCGTGAAAGAAGCATTCAAACAGACAAACATCACGTGATGCCCCTCTGATCTCTCGAAGGAAACCAATCCTCCGAGTCTGCAACCGACACCGGTCTTTTAGGCGTGGATTCCGGTTTGACAGTATTTATTTCTGTTTGCAAATCGGCCAGCTCGATCGTCGCAGAATGCCATGTTATTGTTGTGTTTTACAGCGGATGGCACCGTTGGGACTTGTCCGAATCCATCAGCTAATCGTGCAAGTCGAACGGCATTCTTCGAAACGTCTATTCAATTACGCATGCAAAGATCGCCTTTAAAAAGGTGACGAAGACGACAACTCCTGAATGCTAATCGCCGATTGAAGACGTACGAGAAAAAAACATCCGACGAACACAATCGATGTGCTTTCACGCCGTTCAGAACGCACGAAAAGCGTCGATTTCATTCGCATTAATGCGATTTAAAATAAATGCAAGCTTAATGGATCAGCTAATGGTTAAACAACAACCTTCAATATGTTGAATTCAATCAGCGAATTCTTAAAATCAAAAACGTTCAATCTAGACACTTTGACCAATTACGCCAATTTAACCATTGAACTCGATTGTCTTCACAGATGAGCCATAAGAGTTCATCAGTCCAAATTCATACTATTCAAAAATGTATCGTTCTGCGTAAATTGCATTGTATATTTCTTATAAGAAAATGTAGAACTGTTACAATGTTTAACATTTATAATATTAGGTCATCCCGAAAGAAATCCATTATTTTCGCACGCTCTCGTTGCAACACCATCGATGCAATTTATGTACCGGTCCTAACGATAAACAGATCTCAATTTTTGTTAGACGACTCTCAATTTTGATGAAGATATGCTGCCTTTTTTCCAGCAAATTATCACTGGATATGATAAATGGATCGTAAGCAATGATATAAAAAACACAATGACTTTCTAAGAAACAATCTCCCGTTGCATTGCCCAAGCCAGGATCGACACTTGGGGAGGTTATTTTATATGTTTGGTGAAAAATTACTGTAGTTATTTACTATGATCTTCTCAAACCGAGCGAAACGATAACTGTGGAAGCTAATTGTCGACAATTAGACACGCCAAAACAATAACTGCAAGAAAAACGAATGATAGTGATTTTACAGCATGATAATGCACGCTGCACGATGATTAAAAGACAAAAAAACGTAAAATTAAAAATGATTTGCATGCGTATTTTCAGTCATAAACGTCTAATTTCTATTTTTAAAAAAATGGATTTCTTTCGGGATGACCTAATAAAGGATCATCTAAATGTTGTTTCTGTAACATTTTCTTCGGACATGTGATATGTAGCGCCGTCTTGCTGGAAGTAGACATCAAACACATCAATAGAAAGCTCTACCACTCTATATATTCGCCAGATTTAACACCTTCTTCTTATTTCTTTACGTTTCCTCATGATAGGATTGTAACTATGACTATGTAGATTTTGTCTGTTTCCGAACCACGTTCTTCCAGCCATCCCTGTCTTCGGCCGTCTGTAGGGCTATAGTGAGGGTTGAGTCGGTTGTTTCCTTCACTTGGTCGCTCCATCTTCGTGGTGTCCATCTTCATGGTGACCGTCTTCTTCCTCTCTTCCCGGACACAATGCCCAACATCATTCGTTTTTCTAAATTTTCTCCAATCAATGTATACGAAAAACTTTAGTATTCGCCCCAAGCAGGTGGATGAATCTATCTTTGATTTTTAACTCCTCTAGGATGGACTGGTATCATCCGCGAATCTTAAGTTAGTAATTTTACACTGAAAATCTTTGAAAAGACAAAGTAAATTCTTCCAGAATGCTCAAATCGAAGCATCGCCAAAATGGCGTAACCGCTGCGCGTGAATTTTGGGATCGTTTTGCACATGAGAGTACTTCCTTGATCCTTACATTAGTATGACCGTACATGTACGGTTGTATTCAACTGAGCCTTTATTTTCAATGCAATGATTTTAATCGAATATATGAAAATGAATCTCTCTTTGTTCGTATGTAATGCGCTGTCATACCGTTCATCAGATTGCGATAAAACTTTTTCAACTTACTGTTTACACTTGCGGGAATAACATAGGCATAGTAAAAATATTGTATGGATGCACCATGTTGGCGCATATTGGTATGGTGAAATCTGCTAAAGAGACACCTTATTCGTCTTATATATACACACGCGACGCACTTATTCATCGATAACTGATACACCAAGTTGCTGGCCCCGAGTACAATGGGTCAAAAGCGAAGCAACAATATAACGAAAGTTAAGATAACACGATCGATAATCTTTTTAAGATCCGCCAAAGCGATAAAGCAGTACTGTTTAACTACGAAGATCGCGGCTCAAAAATGAAAGTCTCTTCTGAAAAATGGTTCGAGATACGTCCTCGTATCCAAATTACAAATGGTCAAACGACGAACAAAAGTAAGAGTGTTTTCTGTCGCACTCGAAAAGGACTCGAAGCCCACGTGTTTCGACACAATAATGAACAAATCGTGACGTTGATCAATCGACTGCTTTTATTGACAAAATGGCATCACTGGCGAAAATTAGCATCGCCGAGCTGCATCGTGCAGATTGGTTATCGTCGAGGCTATAAATACAATTGATTTATCGACAGCGACGTCATCAGCGGAGATCGATCTTTGGAGCAAATACATAAACGAAGGTATAGCGACGACCTTCAAGGTGAACGAAAAAAATGGACCAAGACCTCAGACAAACCAATCGAACGATGAAATTGTTTCACGCACTTGACCATTGAAAACCGCAACAATTCCCTGGTCAATGACATCAACAGGGCAGACCGTAGAGTGCTATCATTGTTGCATTGCATCTGGATACAGCGACTTTGCCATCACAGAAAAAGCACATCCGAAGGGTTGAATAGCAATTTCCAAGAGGTAGTGCAACGATTCAAAGCTAAAAATTATGCAGGATCGAAAAATGCTTGTATTTATTTGAAATTCATGGGATACTTTTTTAATTGTTAATTGATTAGGCCGCAAGTGTCCACTATATATGTATGCATTAATTTAGCGCCCTGGTCATAAAAATTGCAATAGGAATCAAATAGGCAATCAAAGCTATGATCCGAGCAGGTCCTCTGCTTTTTGATAGTCACTCGCTGTTCGAAATTATTGATGAACTTCTCAACATTCAGAATGCGCTTCAATATAGATTTTATTGCATTTCATCGGAATCCATCCATTCCGAGCTGCGAGCTGCGTCCATGGACGCAATGTTTTTCTTCTAGGGCTTTAAATTTGTCACCGGCAACATTTACGACGCCCCATCTTCGTGACTTTGATGTGTCCAAAACACGAAAGGCGCATTATTTCTATTTCCATCGGCTCGTTGGAGATCAAAGCGACTCGTCCGCTAATGAAAATACCAGGAAGTCGGGTTTTCATCGATCCGAGCGCCAAATCCACAGCGGAACCGTCGTCTCCACTAGACCATCTCAGACCGCTTTTGGTCCATCGAAATTTCTATTGTGCTACGGCAAATCAAATTACGGGCATCGTTACGCGACTTACGAACCGCGTTCAGCGGACTGAGACAATATGTAAAATGAAAATGCCGTACTATTGACCCAAGCCCGCGCACCGCGAGAACGAATAACTGTAAAAATATACTGTTGCGAAGACGATGCCTGCTGAAGCACCAGATCTGGAGGAATCTCTGCAATCCAGCAGTCTAATCGGGAATATGGAAGCATTCCAACGAGGCGCACAATCATCATATCGACGAGAGAACTGGTCGACAATGGAGAATTTCTTTAGTTACGAAACCGTGGGAGAAAAAAACAATTTTACAACATTACATAAATCGATATTGAATGGAGAAAAAAACAAACAATAATTTTAGCATGTTAGCATTCAGTTTTACTTTCGCAGAGACGTCTGCTGCGTTTCATTCACACGCTTTGTTTTGTTTGAACTTCGCAGGTTTTCAAAACGGGTTACATAAAAACGTGCGAGATGGAATCTCGCACTACGATTTAAACCTCGACGGTTGGGCCACATTCAACTGCATCGTCGGTGATGCGTCGAACGATTTACCTGATGCATGTAACAACACGTGAATCATAAGGAAGAACACGACTCGCGTTGTTATAATATACAGCAGACCCGCGGTGATCCGAACCCCAGTCTAATCCGGCGCCTCCTGTAATCCGACACAATTGTACCAATAGGCACGGTGAAGCTTCATCGATGTAAAAAATGCATAAGTTTACAAGTAAGTACGGCGTAGGACGATCCACAATTTATGATACAAAAAAGAACCGCGAAAACATTCAAAAGTTCGTCTCCACCATTGATTGTGGGCCAGGCACGAGGCAAACTTTCAAGAAAGCTGTTTATGACGTTAATTCTATAATATGAAACCTTGTATTATCCATGTATATCATTTTCATATTTATTCGGATTACAAGTACTCCTTTCCGAAAAAATCCGGACTACAAGGGGACAGAGTCAGCACTCTATAGTCCGACAAATTCGACAATCCGACTCTGTCTTGCAAAACGTTTGTCGGATTACCGCGAGTTTACTGCATATTACATATGCACATAGAAATACAGATTTATTTTTTGTGATAAAAGTCTTGACTCTTCTTCTACATTAGGTTGACAATTTTGTGCGGGCGGAATATAGTTCGGAATTTTAATATACCGAATGCCATATTACACACCGCTAATCATCGCAACTGATTTTCTATGAAATATTACGTTTACTGAGAATGCATTTTATTTAACCGCGGGCAACGTGTTCGCGGTATCTTCCGTGTAACGAATCCCACAGGAATTACCCACAGCCTGGAATCGCAATTGGAATTTCCACTAAATCACCAATCAACGGGAGCGTGCTGATTGCGAAGCGTTCTAGAAAACCCTGATCTCGATTTAGATAATTTTATTTATTTAATTGTATTACATGAATAGCAATCTGGAAATTGGTAGTCCATCATACAGGACCATCAATCACATTCATTGAACGCTCTCAGCTGCTAAGATCAGGCCATCAGATCATACCAATGTTCAAAGTAGTATTCGTCTTCGTAGAGAAAATGATTGTATATCCTCGACACAGCGAAGAAAAGGTTGTTTTAATGATCTCGATGGATCTGATTATAGTACAAAAGTAGAACCTGCCACGATGGAATTCCAGATCTATAATCATAAGATTAACAATACGAAACTCTACGAATATAAATCTTATAATTTGATTTCATATTTATTCATTGATATAAAAGCAAAATACTCAACACCCATTGGATATTTCGTATCGCAGCCTTGCATAATTTAAAAGCGGATTTTCTCTGCGATAAATCTGCCGTCGTCTTAGACATTTAACGAGCGTTTGGCAATGTGTAACATGCAGAGATGATCTTTGCTGAGCTCGTTTAGCGCTGGAACTGTATAAGGAATCGATGGTATGGTATTAGGTGTATCGATAAGTCTGCAACTGAAAATCATATTTCGACTCAAAACCAGAAGAATTTTTCAAAAAGAGGAATTGAAAAACTCGAAAACCTGTGGGAAAAAGTAGGTTTTTATTTTACTCAACTATTCTACTTTACATGAACCAACACTGGTTGACTCTGTCCGTTTTTATAATATATATACTAAGTTGTCTAATCCCTCTTTTCTTCGTTAACGTTATGTTCAGTTATGGCATCTGATCGTGAAGCGCTCATTCGTCATATCAGCGGTCCGAAAAGCGGACCAATTGAGCATACAAACCTAATGGCCACTCCGTCCTCTTTTAGGACCTTTTACGGTATTTTCTACGATCTGTACAATCACGAATTTCGCAGTTCTAGAACATTCGGAGCGGATCTAATTTAAGGACGCGGAGAAAGCGAAAATCCATCAACCCTTCGACGTTTTAACGTAGATCAATCCTGCAGATATACGGCACGATAGACGTATCTATCCCGTTTTATGTTATAGCGTTCTGCAATAATCATAGGAAGAAAATTAGAAGGGGATCTTAAATAAATAGGAAAATTTCGTACAGGTTTTCATATTTCGACATTCGTGGTCTTATGGAAAAGGTCACGGTTGTAAATCCGGCTGCGAAATACACACACGTCTAAAAACAGGTTTCCATTGAAAAATTCAAATTATTCCACAATTAACACGGAATTAATGGACTATAATTTAAAGCATGATCTAAAATGTAGCTATGTAAATAATATCACCTTCGTCCAAGCGTTTGCATAAATAAACTAATTGTAATTTGCGAAAAAGAAAAAATATTTTTAAAACTTTGCGGTCTTTAGCTCTTTATTAGAGTGCTAAGATACGATATATCGTTGATTGTAATTTCTGGACGTTAGGATATCTTCAGAATCTATCTGTGATTTGATGGTCCTATATGCTATTTTTTTGTTTATATCCGCTATTCAGCGCCTAGTTCATGCATACAATCACTCAAAATTCCGCCAAAAATGCGGCATGGCGATAAATAGACGTCAAACTATAGTCAAAAATTGTGTACTCTACGCGGTGGCATGATTTACACTGTGTCTGTTTATATTTTATATTGTTTGTGTAATAGTTTCATATACGATTAATCCTAAAACTATAAATAAAATCCGATTATGTCATTTTTTTTAAATTGTGCATGTTAGCAAATTTGCTTGTTATGGTCTGTCAGTCATTTGTGTCGCATTTTTGGTAAGAATTTGCGAAAATTTGGCGTAGCACTCAAACGGTTAAAATTTATGCCAAATATAAAAATACCAATTCACACTTCTTATTGGAACGTCAAAAAAAATCAATGTCTTAACATGTTCGACATAGGATCCATCGGAACAAAATCGACGTCTCAACAAGTGAGACATAGGACTGCAGAGCTAATGTCATTATTTCATGGTTGGTGACCGCGAAGGGTTGCATTGCGCCATGCGCTCATATCGAAATTGAATACCGTCATTTTATTGTTTTGGGCCAAAATCTCTCAGATGGTATTCTTTCAAAATGCGATACAAACAATAAACACATAAAATATTCAAATAAATGTCAATATATTTTACATTTGTCCGAAATCAAAATAAGTCACATCTTAACAGTTTCAAATACGACCATAGCGATGCATCGACCGACTTATGATAATTATGACATTTTTCAAAACTCAACTTAAATCTATACTTGTATAAAGACAATTTACAAATAATAACATTTCTCATATCGTTTGACACTTGAACGATTTCACCTTCATTCCTTTGCCAGCATACACGACGAGTCCGCATCGACGTGTTCTACGATACAAGCCGAAAGCCACCATAACCAAGGGTAAGGCGTTGCAATATATTTGTGTATTTACATGAAAACATTGCGAATATATTCGAGCGAAATGATAGTGTATTCTACACAATGGTGTATAAGATGCATGATACGTGTTATGGCAACGATAAATACGGACGTAACTCACCGAAATAAAGATTTTATGCCCTCGATTCAGTACGAGGAGAGACACGCCAGAAGCACACTCCTACCCTACTCACTCGACACTGACGCACAGCCGGCGGCCGCCATCTTCTATTGCAGTATTGCCATACTAAATAAAGCAAACTGAATCTCGACGTTAATATTTTTGACGAGAAAATAATTATAAATGCGTAAATATATAAACATTAACTTCTTTAAAAATAATATGCACTTTTTATGCATTAATACAGTAATTTGTGATACTGCGAAAATATATTTTTAATAAATATTTTTAAAGGGCACACATAAGCGTTCGAAATCTGTGGGTAAGAATTATAACGTCATAAAATTCACAAGACATAATTTATTCAATCAAAATAATCAACATATTTAATTTGAAAATAGTTGTACGTTGTCTTGGAGCAGTATGTGCACATGCTTATTTATTAAATTGGCTGTTTTTAGTTTCTGGTTGCATTTTTTCGATTTTACAACAATACGATTCAAGCGTAATCTTTCGGTTTTAAGATAAATTGTTCTTTCACAAATTGATCCTTCTCCGAAAGCTCTGTTGATATTTTTATTTGCTTTTGCTGCTTGTCTTAATTTTAAAAGAAATCTTTTGTTGACACCATCCTGTTGAAAGTCATAGAAAACAATATAATTAGCGACGATGACTCCATATTTAAAGTCAATTTTAAATGGTCAAACTTGTAAAAATTGCGCAGAATATTTCTCAATCACAATCGATCCTTGGTTATCTGAAATTCCGAATCTTCATGTGTAATTATGTAATATACCGTTACTATTTATGATGTCGATTTCTTTTTTACTTGAAATCCGTCTAAAGATGACACAGGATTATCATTAAATAAATTCAGAACTAGCCAACCCACTGCCTTGTTGAGGGGTGATAGTCTCAGTGTGCGATGCAACAGGTTCCCGTGTTTTCAGCATTTTTCTTATTGCTTCTTGTTGTAAAGCACAATGCAACTCCATAAGCTCACCAATATCATTGCCTCCATCTCCAGCGCCTTGATCTTGACCACTTCAAAGTCGCGTTCGTTTAAAAATATGGATTCCTTGGTGGCCTCTTTTTATGCCTATTGATCATCTTGAGGCCACGTAGTGAAAGTGATCTTTTTAAATCTCCGAGAGTGAGATTGGTCTATCCAATCAAACTCAATGTAGAGCTTCTTAAAGTTATAAATGAGCTGCTGGTTCATAGGCTAGATTAACGGACTGTAGTTGGAATCCAGAAACTGGATCTTGATAAATTTTAATTCTTCACGAAGGTCATGTTATATGACTTGGAGAATAGGCAGGAGCATTGTCCTTAACAAGTCAATCTTCTTGTTGGACTTCTGCATCACATTTAGCCTACTCTTCTGAACTGAACATATTTTAAAGGCTCGTGAACTAAATCGTTAACGAGCGACGGTTTTATTTTAAAATCTCTACTGGTATTGGCACAAAACAACGTGAGATTTTTAATTGACTTGTGACTAGGCTATTCCTTCTCCCCTGCTGTAATATAGATTTGTTTCAGCATCTTCTTCCAGAAGGAACTGGCTTGTTATGATTAAAAATCTGTTGCGATTCCCGACGTGAGATGCTCGTTAACGCTTTGACGGACACGTCTGCATTATGTGTCATTTTTGGTATGACGCGTTAAGCAAAGTTCTACTGTGTTATAAATTTAAAGAAAATAAACATATATATTCATCTAATTCTGGATATGTATTGATAAGAACATTAAATCTATTATAACTCACTCAGAAGTATTTAATTTTCTAGTTCGATTTTTTGTATGTGAAAACTGAATAAAAATAAAAACAACAATTACATTGTCAGCTGTTTTATTAAAATCCATATGAAATTTCAAAACACACCATCTCATTTAGAATGTTTAAACAATTACACTAAGAAAATTTTGTCATCTAAGTCCAATTGATTAGATTTTGGAAAAAGGTAAAGCAAGAAATTCCTATTCTTATGAATATTTTATATTGTAATTAATATGTACATTTATATCACAATGTCTGTAAACTTTTTCATGCAACTACTAATTATTCAACATAAAAAAGCAATTACAAATTTTTAAGCATTTTTAAATATATTGTACATACACTACACGTAGATTTTTCAAGAGAGGTTTATATAGTACGTTTTTCAACATTAAAATGATATTCGCATCATTTAATATAGAAAAAGTTGCTATGAAATATTCATTACATACTTTGTAAATTAATATTCAAGCGGAATTTACAAATAACAATAAAGATTGTTAATTTAAAATATTTAAAATACTGAGCGAGTGAATTAAGGCATACTGTATTATCGACAATCAAGACTGTTGACTTATTTTACAACAAAATTTGATACAGTGTAAAAACAGTATTCAGTATTGATGTGGAAGATTGAAAACGATCCGTCGCGTGAATTGATACCACTGGAGGATTGTCACGGTTGTTTTCTGGATGGCAATAGTCTAGGTGTATATATAGAAAAAGAAAGAAGTATTTACATGCATCCCTTGATCTACAGTATCATACAACATTTAGGAAGCACGGATGAAGTCCGTTATGTTTATCAGTATATAAATAATAAACAACTTCCAACTCACTCGGAACATTTAGTATCACTATCAAACAATTGAACTGGGATGGAAGTAAAATTCACATTAAGGCATGACCTATCATAAGACTTCATTATCTTTCATTAAAAAATAGGAATGCAGGTGAGAAAAATACAACACTTGGATTATTAAACATAGATGTGCGAAAAACAAATGGGTGACAACACAAAATTAAATCGGTGACTAGAGAATTACACGTATGGAAATCAAAAGCATGAATTTAACACAAAAAATAAACTGCAGGCACCCATTTACCAAATAAATACTTAACGTCTATTCAGAAGCTTTATGAATTTAACATATTGATGATCTTTGTATATATAGGGTGCGGCAGGGAAATTATTTGCTTGAATATTGTTCTTCAGTTGAGGCAGGGTCTTTGGATGGTCGGCATAAAGTAGCGATTTCAGATAGGCTCACAAAAATAATTAAACTGTTTGTGTTATTAATTTTTATAATAAGGTAGTTTCCCTGCCGCAACCTGTATATTACACTAATTTATAGTTTTAAAGATAATTTGTATATGCGTCCGATTTTAAAACGGATACTAAATACATGAAATAAAATTCATCAAATGCATCCACAGGCAGTATAATCAATGGTTTGCGAAATATCATCATTTTTAAAATTACAATTATAAATAAGATTATACGCATTCAAATCATGCTATTGTATTTTTAAATATTATATACAAAAACTAATAAAATTCACATGGTATTTTGGATATTTATATGTATAAAAAATGAAGTTAAATTCGTCGACATTATTAAATAGCTATTAGTATAACTACTTTATACAGCATATTGTGAGAGCAAATTGAGAATATTTTTAGTATTGCTTCCGTTTTTAAAAAGATTTTGAAAAATATATTTATATACATATAACTCTATTGTGTCCCGCATCGATTAGAGTGATATTAGGTAAAACTGTACATTGTCGCCACATTGTGAAAAGATTAATATCTACATGGAACTAATATTATAGATCATTGGTAAATATGTTCTACAACTAAAAAACATCCATAAAAAATCTGTCTCTTTCTATATTTATATTATAATAACATTTTGGAATATAAAAATTTAATTTATTGTACATAGTTGATGATAAATTATATCAGTCAGAATTAACCTATAAGCAACCCATTTCTCTAATAATACGTAGACTTGTTTCATTAGACCAACACACTGCGCCTTGAGAGCATACCAATGTCCACACGTAGGGAGTGAAAAATTCTTCAGGTTGTTCTTCTTCCACGTATCTGAATTTCAATTCGGGGAACTTCTATAAATAAAATAAAATTAACACAATGATTATCATAAATTCCAACAGTTTTTTTAAATGTTTTTCCATGAAATAAAATACACTGAGGGTAGTTCCAAAAGTACCTGACTTGACCTACCGTAGAAAGTACCTACTTTATATAGTTTAAATTACAAATTTGAAGATGCTACATTTTTTATCATTGGTTTTGCAGCCATCAATAGTGAACATTCTCAGAGAATTTGTTAACATAGAAAAATTGGTCGTCGTTATGTGAATAGAAGAAAATCCAAAATGTCGACTGAATGTGCGCAAGCTAGTAGACATGGTAGTCATTTCAAAAAGAGCTCTACATCGAATATTCACTGAAAATTTGGATATGAGAAAGCTATACACAAGATAGGGTGCCATGTTTGCTCGCAATGGAACAAAAACAGCACCACAAGGATGCTTTTATCAAGTGTTTGGCAATGTTTTACAGTAATAAAGCTGAGTTTTTATGTCGATTTATAACCCTGGATGAAACATGGGTCCATCATTTCACACCTGAGACAAAGGAACATTCAAAACAATGGAATAAAAGGCAAAGATAGTTCAATCTGCAGGTAGGAGCGGGATAATCAACTGAAAAAAGTTTTACTTTTAATATGCTACAATATCCATATTAATAGAACTTCCGTTACAAAAAATGCAGTGGTTATTGTTAAATAGAAAACTGCATGTAATAAATTACACAAATAAGAGATAACATTTCAATACTTACTTTTACAATCAGATTTTTTTTAATGATCAGTCAGGTGTACTTGTTCAAAGTTCATAATAATGGACTAAGTAGAAAATTATTGCTACAAACCATGAGTCACAGATAAAAAAATATTTAACCAGATAATACAAAAGAAGAAACAACAATTCCATGTGGGATTTCAAAATTACAAGCATATTTGTTTCTTTCAAAAAAACATGTTTTATTGCATGCATGAGATACTTTTAAACTGAAACCATCTTAATATACTAATATGCAAATATTTAAGATGGTTACGCATTAACGTTTGATGGAAATTAATTTTAAATCTAATATATAAAAAAATAATCTTTGTTCGTATTTAATGCGCTGCCATACAGTTCATCCGATTGCGAGAAAATTTTGTCAACTTATTGTTTATGCTTGTGGGAATAACATAGGCATAGTAAAAATATTGTTTATGTATGCAATTTGTTATGCGAGACGTTTAACGTATGCACTATGTTGGTGCATATTGGACTGGTGGTTGCTAAGGTAAATTAAGCATTACAAACATCGATTTTTCATGTGTTCGATCTTCGGTGGATTATACCGTGAGGCTGTAAATTTGAATTCTTAATATATCTCTCAAATAATTATTAAGTGCAATCGTATACCCATTTATTTAGGATAATTAAATATATATGAAAGCACTTCAGCTTGTGAGTAACTGATAATGATCATTTCACCATTTGCTACCCAAAAAATTCCATTAAAATAATAATATCCTAAATAAACATTAGAGTATTGTCAAAGTCTTTTGAAATCAGTGGAAAAAACCCACGTTTTTCTAATTTTAAATTCCATAAATGTAAATAAAGATAGCTTACTCTCAATCTGTCGGTAGACCAATGATCTGCAGCTCTAGTTACAACTGCCAAAACTTCTATGGCTCCAAGAGATCCTTTTTGCTCTTGAGCCCTTTGTAATCTTGCAGAAAAATATCCAATTACCTGAAGAAATATAGAAGTTTGAACATTTCATAGCTCAAGTTACATAATTATATGTTTTACTTGAAAAGACCCTCTAAAAATAAGATCAGCTTTTTGTCTCAAGTAACTAACCATTTCTATGTTTTGAATAAGATCTTGAAAAGCTGTATGAGTTCTGTACCGATGAAATAATGCTCGCTTATGCAACAGAGTATACACTAAGTGTACATTAGTACGTAATTGTGATGCCAAGCACGAATTGATAATTTCTAACACCATGCGCAAAACTTCTTCGACTACAGCCATATCTTGCAACTGGAGACAAATATATACATATTAATATATATAAAATATATTAATTTCATTTTTCTGTTGAATTGTATCAATATTACCAGTTCATCTCTCATTTGATCTGTAAGAACTTCTTCAGCTTGTTCAATTTCAACATGGAGCGACCCCGAGGAGTCTGTTGGCGGAGAAGACGGAACGGGTAAGTGTGCTCTGGCTTCTAATCTAGTGTGTTTTCTTGACAATGTCTCAAATAACGACACTAATCTCTGAGCTACATACGGATGTAGATTTCGAAACTCACCTGTTAATTTTTACAAACGATTTTCATTTTAATAATGATATAATATTGTATTTTGCAGTATTATTTTAAAATCAATTGTAAGTAATACTTACTGCTCATATTAGCTAATGCTGCCAAGCAGTTAGTATGCAAATACTTGTCTCGCATCTTTAGCATGTTGTATTGGATAGTTCGTATAATAACTAATATTAAAAGACCTCCTAATGAAATTTCCGCCATTGCCCGTTCAGTATACCATGATATATTCTTTAAAGTCTGAAAATATAGCATATCATATATATTAAAACTATTTATTGAAAAAATATGCTACGTTGAAAAAAAAATCAATTAAAACTCACTATTTCATGTATACTTCGGTTAAAATTATCATCTTCCGTTAAAATCAATAACACTATAAGTGACATGTATATATGATGGGAACTGCTGCTGGCTGCATCATATAAAGTTTTAGTAATTGGCACCACCTGTGTAATTTTAATAAAAATTAATATTTACTTTTGTTCACACATATTGCATTGATATTTAAAAAAAAAGCATATTTACCAATGTATGAAAGCCCGTATGAGCAAGGAGATGACTTCTGAAAGCAAGATTTTTATGAAGAAGTAAATAAAGCAGGAGAGTCACATGTTCGGCAGCAGCAGATTGTCCGAGGGCTGCATACAAAGATCCAAAATCAACTCCCAATGCTCCGGCTTGTTGAATATCTTAAATTTGTTTTATGAAGTAAATAATAACACTGTACATAGACGCATCACTGTAAAACTATATAATAACGCAAATACCTTGACAGTTGTAAAGGGCTTCCTTGTATAAATTTGCTGTCGGCGTTGGAGCACAGTGATTAGAAAGAGCAAGTGCTAACAAACATGCCTGACTAGCAGCAGGATGCGTGTATCTATGAGAAGTCCCTTCTCCTAATGAAGCCTTGGCAACTATAGTTGGATCGTTCGACCAACGAGTTCCCCACACCATAGACCAAATACTTGCTGTAACATTAACAAGAAATTAAAGCCTAGCAAACCTATTGTATAATTGTATAAAATGTAATTGCACTGCTATTTCTATTTTGAGAATATCACACAATAAATTTACCGACTGATAATAATAGGAACCTCCGCTTGCACTACCATTTTCACAGAACTCCGCCTAACGATTATCATTACATGCCACTGCCATCCTTGCTCCAACGAATAAATGGGTTGAGCCGACGTCCAATCTTTGCTTCCTCATCGCTTCCATCCACTATCATGATCGTTAGAACTAACCCCATCCATACAAATTCTTGACAATATCCATAGTTAACCGGCGCATTGGAGGGAGGAGGCCCAGGACAGACAGAAATGGGGATATGCACTGTTAGCTGGCTGGCTAGGCCCGGTAGCTGACTATAAATTTTTTCAGAGCTTGTAACAATTACTTGTGTAAATTATTTTACTGCAACACTGGACAACAGACTGCAGTGCAAGCTGCTGAGAAGCAGTTTGATTCATTTTTTATGAATATAACTAGCGTATACCCGGCATGCGTTGCAATGTCATAAGTCCTTAATAATTATTTGAAAAGAAACGCAGTACGTGGTTTATTGCTTCAGGTCATGTGTAGCGCGAGCCGAAGAGCTGGTATCCAAAAGCATATACACACTGCTCTTGTCTCGAAGACCGACTTAATCACTGTATTTCGTGCGTATCCTTTCTCTCCCCGTCCCAAACTTCATTTCACCAGACCAATATGCGCCAACATGGTGCATCCATACAAATATTTTTACTATGCCTATGCTATTCCCCCACATGTAAACAGTAAGTTGACAAAGCTTTATCACAATCGGGTGAGCTGTATGGAAACGCATTAAATACGGACAAACAAACATTGATTTTTATATATTAGACTATGCCTATGTTACTCGTGCAATCCTTAGCAATAAGCGGACAAAGCTTTATTGTGATCTGATTGTATGGTATAGCAACGCATTACATACGAACAAAAAAAAGCTATTTTTGTAGCCACAAACAGACCACTGCAGAACTATGGGCTTCTTCAATATCCATTCACAGGAAGGGGTTACATCCATCTTATCTGTATCATACACTCACCTCCTCATTTGCTGGATATTGAAGGTAGCATTACCTCAGAGTTTAATTTAGAATGCTCACCCAGCGGGTATTCTGAAATAACGTATTGACGGATGCTTTCGTAACCGTCTCGATAGCGTGGGAGGTTTGTAAAGACTGAGTAGTTTTTTTCAGGAGACAGTGGAAAACTACTCTTGACTAAATATAAACATTCCTAATTCACAAAAAGGGAAAGAATCGTTGAAAACAGGCATTAAAAATCACTTACTTGCTAAACCTAACACTATGCTACCACTGGGAGCTGGTGGAGGAGGTGGTCGAAGTGCAGCAACATCTCTTAAAAGGGCTCTTATTACAAGCCCAGCGTGCAGTGAATATCTTCCACCAAAAATTGTCCTTTTGTAAAAAAAAATTGAATTTAATTTTGTTTAACTATTAAACATTATGTAAATGTAACCAAAGAATGTGAAAATACTTGCTTGTAAATAAGAGAATTATCGTAATTTAATTCTTGAGTTGGTGTAAAAAGATGAACGGATAAAAGCACAAGAAGGGTATTAATTGCTTCTAGATGTAAATGGTAGGTATTGTCCCTAAATTTAAAAAAATGATTAATTTTGCATTGATTTCTTTTTGTAATACAATATAAAAATGTGAATACACTTACGTCACTGGAACATCAATTATTAATCCGAGTAAAGCATCTATGAGCATTTCTAAAAGTCCGTCCTGACAACTCAATGTAGATGTATTATCACATGCTTTTTCTTTCTGGGGTTCTACAGAATTAGATGCACTTACTAATTGATGGTTTTCTTGTGCATCACTTACTTCGATTAGAACTCCTTCTTTGGTAGTATTTGGTAAATCAGTTGCAGATTTATTGCCATTAATTTTATCCATCGATTGAGTTACCTAATAAAAATAAAATGTAAATACATTTTCATATTGTTAATACTTGAAATCTCTATAATATAGGCTGTTTTAATAAGGACGCTCGGTTTTCAAATTGGCATAAATCTGGCTGAATGCCGTTCATTATGTCAACTTTGAAGGTATCAATTGTTTGTGGTTTATATACATAGATCTGCGATTTAAGATATCCCTAAAGGAAGAAATCTAAAGGCGTAAAGTTGTATAATCTCAGTAGCCAGTTTATCTGGCGGTTATGTAGATTGTCCATCGTGTGACATGTAGCATTGTCCTGTCGGAACCACATGTCATTGGTATCCACATCATCCAGTTCAGGCCACAAGAAGTTGCTTATCATCGATCTTTGGCGCTCGCCATTGACAGTCAGTTACATTTTGGAAGAAATACGAACCAATGATACCACTAGACAAATATTCGCAACAAACGGCAACTTTCTCGGGATGCATTTGGTGCTGATGTATCTCATGTGGATTAGTCTTGTCCCAAATCCAACAATTTTGCTTATCCAAACATCCATTCATCAAAAAATGGGTCTCGTCACTAATGATCTTTAAAATAAAATTTGATGATTTGCATACATTGTTCAACACTATAACCTTCCATGGTGATTTTTCATACGCTACTGAACAATTCACAACAAATTTAACAAATGATGTTTTAACAACAAGGCCACTATAACCTAACAAATTTCGAGCGCCCTTATGAAAGACCCTATATATGATAACTTTATTTTGAAATAAATACATTATTTTGATCAGCTACAGATGGATTTGATGCAATCATTTCTGCATCCCAACAAGTATGAAAATGTTGTTGCAGAACTTGCTCATTAACATTTTCCACCAAATATTTTGCAATGCAGCGTACAACGAATAAGGCATTAAATGTCTGCCATGAGAGAATATCACTGAAACATAAAATTACAGAATTAATAAATATTAATTAACTCACGTATTGAATAAAATATAAATATTCAAATCTTACTTGTCTGCGTTGGGGGTAGACAATAAATCTGTAGCTCGAGTAATAAAAACTCGAATCAAGGAACCAATATTTCCGGAAGTCGGACTATTTGTTAGCAATTTTTGAAGTAAATTATCAGTAGCCGAATCAAAACTCATCTGTTCTTCACTACAAAATGAACAGTAAAATATTAAATGTTTAGTTTTTAATTAAAGATCATTCACATCTGTTGATATAGATTTGTATTAATAAATTGAATAAATAATTAATATGGTGTTTATTTACTTGGAAATAGGTGGCATCAAATGAAAAGCCAACAAACGTTGCCAATAAGGATCAGTAGGAGGAATATGTCCGGTATCTGCGAGTTGGGCTAGTAACTCATTATGTTCCAATTCATGATGTTTGCTCACGCCTGTGCCCATCCTACAAATAAAATTAAGAACAATTTTAAACTAGGATTTGAAATAAATATGTATCTAGTTTATTTTAAAATTTACATAGATCATGAAGATAAAATACAATATAAGTAAAATATTCTTCAAAATATATTTCAACGTGACACAATATGTGAAAGCAAAAATGTATCAATTAAATTATAAGCCAAAGGTTTAGCGGCAGTCATTAATGCTATATTTAGTAAAGTTCAAAGTTTAATGGATCAAATTTCAAATATATCTTATTACGGGCACCTACTTTGTGTTTTTTACTGGAAACGAATGCCGACGTACGCGAAAAAAGATAAGCGCAGACTTTAAATCGTCATCCACCGGGCCACGAATGCGGCAGAAACGCCGTCAACGCTGACAGCTACGCACAATAGAATGCTGCTTTATCGACCAAACACAACACCATCCGAAACAAATGTAATACCGTTCAACGACTAAAATATGATACGACTGTTCAATATTGAATATCATATTTTAAGATCACATTTTTTCAAACTTACTGTCTTTGTACAAAATATTAGAAGTATTAAATAATTTTTAAAAGCAAAATTTTTGATCGCTTTATTTGAATTTCTTAAAATATTATTTTTCTAGATAAAGAAGCATAAAATGTATATTTTAAATAGTTGGATGATTTATTTATTTTATTTGAACAAATAACTAATTTAAAAGCTTTTATATTCTTATAATTTCTCATTATTAATTAAACATTAATTTGTGCATAAAAATATAGTATAAATATTTCAGTGTTTAGTTTTCATTTTCATGTGATTTGTTGCATGATTTTGGATGTATCATAAAAATTCTTAGGCACATTCAAGATTTGAATAGGTCAATCGGCATATCAATGTGGCGCAAAATTGCCCTTTTTAAATGCAACATCTTTAGTACTCGATGTCTATTGAATACTTTTTACCGGTGACAACACATTTATAAACAAGAGAATTGAAGACGACAGGACGAACGTGCGCGCCTAAATCGATATCAACGCTTGTAATCCGAATCCAGTAAATACATTTAGTCTTAAACAGTAGGTCTTTTAAATCATTATCATAATATATGCGTATTGAGAGTATTACTATTGTTTTCTTGAAATAAATCAAATTAAATCATCATTTATTACAGCAGTTCGGTTTTCACCATTTTCAATAGGTTATTTTGCTTTTTTAAAGAACAGAATCTTCAGAATAATATTTTCGCCATTTATGAATGTAAAATTGGAGTTAATCCATCGCTAAAACACAATTATTATTGTTTTGAATCAATAACATTGATGGCTGGCAGTAGCGTTATCTGCCTCATTTCAATTCTCAGACAAGTTTGAGAGTTTTTGAGCCGCTTAAGTTTGTTTTCGTTTTGATGAGTTTTGTCGATGTGAGATAAGATTTGAAGTGTCCACGAAGACGGTATGCATAGACTTATCTGGCGCAAAAAGCAAGTATTATCTGCTGAAGCATGACGGGATTTGATGGCTGTGTACGGCAAAGTGTTAATGCAATATAGTGCATGATTGTATTATCATCAATTACATTGTCATAAATACATCAATCTGGGGAGGATATCTTCTCGGGCCAATGTATATCCATCGGTGGAACACAGTTTGAATAATTTTATATCATATGTATGCATTTTAGTTATTATGAACTGCCTAAATATTAGTTGTCCCCTCTGAGGAACCATTGTCTTGAGTGGCAGATTTAGTCCCCGGGTCTGTTCGGATTATTCGGCTTGGGACAAATTCTAATATTCAACACCCTTTTGATCCTAAATATATGTGGTTTCCATTACTCCTAATGCCTCTTAATGAACCAAACATATGGTAGTCACATGGGGCCAAATCTGGATTATAAGTTGGATGTTCCCAGTATATTTTTTAAGAGTTTATCACAATTCTTGTTGTCCTGCAGAAGATGGACCGTTTTTGAAGGACGGTATTTTGCTATGATCAGCAATCTTAATGTCATTTAGCAGTTGGCAGTAGTAGGCCACATTTACCATCTGGGATGATAATTGAACTAAATATTTTTTTGCCACGAGAATTAAATATATTATTTATTATTTTTTCAGAAATGGAGTCTCAAAAACCGATTGAGATATTAAAAATATTAAATCCCCACGTTATATGGGCAAGAAATATTAATTCCAACGAGGCTTATTTTCAAATAGAGCTATTAGACATAGTTCCACAATATCAATATTATACAGAAGAATTTCAACTGATAAATAGTACCTGTGATAAATGGTCTACGCAATGTATTAAAATATTAGAGATAATTTTAAATAGTGCGTCTAAAATATACTTTCTTCCGTGTTATAAAAGAGATAAAGGGTAAGTTATGATCACAATTATTATAAGCATGCATAAATAATAATAAAAACTATCGGATGTGTGAATAAGTTCTCGCCGTTTTTCATGTAAATAAATCCTTAATTTTAAAAAAGTATTATCCATCGCTAGCCACACTACTTTTGCTCATATTTTTGGTAATTTTGTAGCATGTGTCGATGACTTGCTGTTAGGGATTCTGAAGTCTCGACTTTTACAAGTCTCGAGACTCGAGACCTTAATTTTCTCTTCAATTATGTCCAGATTTTTTTAAAGTATGTATGTATGTGTTCGTTAAAAGAACCATCTTGTTCTATCTCTCTGAATTATCATTTTCGGAGTCACTTTCTTCAGTGTTTTGTTCATCTTCAATGGAATAATCTAAATCTTCTGTATCAATGTTTTCTTTTTCTGTTTGATAAGTTTTCTGGTACAATGTTTCAATGACAGCTAGATGTATAGCATGATTTATGCAAAGTTCATTGACGATGGGACTTTCATGTCCAAACTTTTTCATCACACTAGCACCATCAGTCATTGTTGCTACTATTTCACATTCAAAAACAATTCAAAATTCACTCAACCGACTTTCAACCATTTTACCAATTTCAAAAGAAACACATTTTCCCAAAATGTAAACAAGTCCTAGATTAAATAGATCATTTTCAGATTGTACTATAATATTAAAATATCTTCTATTTTTTATGCTCGTCCACTCATCCATTGTCAGGCTATAAAGTGAGCATTCACTTCTTTTAAGCCTTTTATATTGGGAGCGAATCCGAGACGCGCTTAAGCGTGACGTATGTCTTCACCCTACCCCAGCAATGCCCTAGCGAGGAAAGCGGGGGACTGGACTCTGCACTCCAGAAAGACCTTTCTAGTAGAGTCAAAAAGGTCGTCTAGAGTAGTTTTCCACCGTCTCCCTAAGAAAACTACTCAGTCTTTACAAACCTCCCACACTTCCTATTGAGACAGTCGCGAAAGCGTTCGTCAATACATTCATTCAGGATACCCGTTGGGTGAGCGTTCAAAATAAAACTCGGTAGTAATGTTACCTTAAATATCGAGCGAATGAGGAGGTGAATATATGACACAGACGAGATGGATGTAACTCCTTCCTATAAATGGATATTGATCAGGCCCATAGTTCTGCATTGGACTGTTTGTGTCTGCACAATGATGATGATGATACTGGAAATGACTTTACTTATTTTTTATTTGTAAAATTTTGAGATCAATCTCATTATGTCGGATAGATTTTTTGGTAATGAAAACCCTTTTAGTGTATTTTAAATCCCTATTCCCTACTGCTTGACTAGGCTTAACCCATGATTTTTTATGCTTGGGATTATCGTAGAATATCCACTTTTCATTACCAGTCATGAGACAAAGTAAAAAACATTTTCTTTTTTGCTGTTGTAGCAAAAGTTCACATGTGAAAAGATGCCTTTCCACATCTCTTGGCTTCAAATCGTAAGACATCCAAGATCCTTCATTTTGGATCATTACCAATGCTGTCAGGTGTTTCGAAAATGTTGTTTGATCAACTCCTAATGATTTTGCAGGGTCAGATTGTGTTTGACATGGATCTTCATCAAGCAATGTTTCTAATTCTTCGTCATCAAACATTTTTGTTGCTCCACTGCCTATCATTAAAATCATTATTTTTGAAGCATTTAAACCAATCTCTGCACATTCTTTCCACCAGAGCATTATTAACCTTTTCGTTAGTGAGCAAATTTAAAATCGATGAAGTCGTTGTCATAATCGCTTTACACCGATTACTTTCTGTCAGCTCCTAATCAGCGTAAGACAATCTTCAATTCGAGGCAGAGTCAATTGTAAATGAACACTTGATAGTGAATACAAGACCACGTCATTTCTTTAAATAAACAATGCACAAAAAATCGATTAATTTACTCCTCCTTTAGAAGGAAATGATAATTGAACAAAGACTCATTCAACACGCAGTGAAGAACGGCGAGCAGTTAAATAAACAAACACTCTCGATAACACACAATATTCGGTCATTTCTTTGCGTAAACAAATAACACACTTGAAATCGAAATCATTATAAGTCGATAAATTTGGGCTTAACGATCTATACAATCATGCGATGCATATGAAGAAGCTCTCTGTCTCAGTCTCCCGAACTGCGCTAAGTTCTCTCTGTCTCTGTCCACCTCGGAGCTTCAATGCACAAGAGTGCTCTTTCTGAATAGTGAAGGTCAAAACGGATATTTCCGATAGTACTCCCATACAGGTTAACATATGTCTTCACGGGGATTCTATGTGCTTCAGTTGCAAATTTCTTTTGAATAAAGTAGTGCAGTAAAATTCCTCACAAATACGGTTTACTCGACACAAAATTTCGACATGTACCACCTTCTGATGATGAAACGGCAAGAACTTATTCACACACCCAATAATTAAATACATTAGCCTAACTTGTTTTAATTTTATCAATGCAGATATTCAATGATTGATGGGACTGATACTTTTTGTGGCAAAATATTCGTTCGGAATTCAAAAAATGAAGAAAAAGATCTAGTGGAATTGCTATGCGGAACTGGATTGGCTAAAATTTGTACGACCACATTCGATAAAAATGTTAAAGATGAAACTTTCAAATCAAAATCTGATAAGGAATCTTTGGAAGAAATTAAATTATATTTAAAGTGTAAAATGGATGAAGCATCAGGTTCATTTTCTGAAAACAAAATGCATATAAACGACACAAATGCTCAATGTCGAAAAGAATCCAATTGTACACAGTTATCAACCAAATATTTAAATGAAGAGAGTTCACCTAAAGTACAATTTCCTAATGACAAAAATAATCATACACGACTGAATCGATTATTGAAACTATCTAAACTCTCAAGCGATTCATCCAAAACACCTATGCCAAAAGGGAAATGTATAAATCATCCACCTAAAGTACAGGATTGTAGTTTAGAAGAAAAATCGAATTCCCTTTCGCCTACAAAATGTGACAATAATCTATTAATGCTTCCGGCTGGATATCCTGCAAATCATTTTTATACAACTCAAGGACCAAAAACAAACAAAGACAAGCATTTCAAAAAATCTAATTTTAGGAAATCACCAAAAACAAATTATCATAAAGGAAATTCAACTAAAAATCATACCGAAGACAGCAGCAAAACAGTATTACCAAATCAAAAATTACTAACACAAGTTGAAAAAGAACACAATGTTAATACATTATTGGGTTTGAGGAAAACCTTTACATCATCGAAAGAATATACAAATAATCAAGTAGAAAAGACTATCGAGTCTGATGTAAATGCAAACGTTGAAAAGTCTAGCAAGGAAAGCCAACGAAAGATGAACATTTTACCCTTTACGAATTCACCTGAAGGGCCAATACTCAAACGGGAAGATGTTAAAATTGATCTCCCTAACAATGAACGTGCAATCAAAAAAAGTGTAGTAAAGCGAAAACCAATAAGTGTGTCAGAATACAACGCTAGTCAAAATTATCCATCGAGAAACAGTCCAGAAAAGAGAAAACCAATAAGTGTGTCGGAATATAACACTAGTCAAAATGATCCGTCAGGAAACAGCCCAGAAGAGAGAAAACCAATAAGTGTGTCAGAATACAACGCTAGTCAAAATTATCCATCGAGAAACAGTCCAGAAAAGAGAAAACCAATAAGTGTGTCGGAATATAACACTAGTCAAAATGATCCGTCGGGAAACAGCCCAGAAGAGAGAAAACCAATAAGTGTTTCAGAATTTAACACAAGTCAAAATGATCCGTCAGCAAACAGTTCAGATGATCCAGATTTATCAAATTCTGATAGCGAACGAGAAAATTGTACTGAATTCAATTTGCATAAACCCGTATTCGCGGGAGTTAATTCGTCTCCCGGTGGCGGTGTATTTTCTAATTATTTAACAAAGACCATCACTAAGAAAAACCGTTCTTTAGATTTTAATGATCTCGCAGAAATCAATGAACAAATTTATCACGAGGACATAAGTAATAATAACGATTCTGATATTATTTCTTCAAATTTGCCAAAATCTTCACTCGGTAAACCTTTAATACATTTGGATAATTTTATTGAAAATATTGCTGTTCCAAGAATATTGGTTCAAACAAAGGACGGGCATTTTTCTGATCGTTTTTTCAAATTGAATGATGCGCAGTTTTCGACAGCTATATTTGACAATCTGAAGAAGACATTTCAAAAACCAACCAGTTTACAGACTGCCGTTTGGCCCGTAGCCATGAAGCGTCGTAGCGTTTTTATTGTAGGATCAAAAGGAAGTGGAAAAACATACGGGATTTTAGCGCCTCTTTGTAATTTTTTATCCGATTTAAAATCATCTGAAAATCGGCCTAAAAGTAACGGTCCATTAGCATTAATATTATGTGCCAACAGTCAAAAAGTGAAACAAACTGAAACATATTGTAATCATTTATTAAATAACGCTAGGAGCGCAGACGGAATGCCTGTACGAATATTAATGATAAATAACACAGATTCTGATCATGTGATTTCATCCAAGTTATCAGACGGATGCGAAATTTTAATAGCGATGCCGCATATTTTAAAGCTCGCCTTGAATCTATCGAGATTGTCGTATGTCGTATTTGACGATGCGGAAGAACTCGAGGATGATTTCAGCTGTGGAATTGATACGGTGTGCAACGCGTCATTGAAAATATTCGACGATACGGAAAATAAGGGAATACAGATATTCGCAGCGTCGAAAATATGGTGCGAGTCTTATCGAAAGCTGGCCGCGAATGTTGAAAATTCAGTATTGTGTGTCTCCGCTTTAGAAGAGTCTATAGTATTTTCAAATATAAAGATCGCGGCATACGTCCAATCCAACAATCAAAAGATCGATCGTCTGATGACAATATTGGAAGAATCGAATTCAAAACATCGAATTGTCGTGGTTTGCTATTGTGACGAGGAGATTAATGCTATCAGCGCGAGGATAAATGACAGCCGCTATGAAATATTGTCGATAACGAGTAAAATGGATCTTGGAAAGAACTTCGAGATAAAAAATAAATGGAAAACGTTTTCCAATTGGACGAGGAAGCTGATTTTGGTTTGCTCTGATGCTAATTTATCATATCTTGACATAACGGAAGCGGAACAACTTATACATTATTCTCTTCCGCGTGTATCTTTTACGACTTTTTACAAAAGGTTTTCGACTATCATCGATTCGATTCCAAATATATGGCACAAATGTGATTCTACTGAAGCAAATGAAAAATGCATAGTTCAAATATTAATGGATGAAACGAACACAAGTTCAGTTTCCTAGATTAACGGATTATATTGAGAGATGTGGAGTCGTTGTTCCTGATTATTGGAAGGCGGATAAAAATAATATATTGGAAATGAAAGAACAGACTAATGTCCATTTGTGTGAAAAATTGATGAGCTTCGGACATTGTCCAAATAAAGCGAATTGTAATAGTAGACACTATGTTTCAGAATATGACTCTGAATTAGATTGGATACCTAAATCGGGTGTTATAACATTTAAAGTTTTGAGTATTCATAGCCCATCTCATTTTTCAGCTAGATTAATAGAACACAAAGCATTAGATGGAACTGTTAGTAATATGAATCAACATAATACAATATTGAATTTATCTCTAGAAATGCTTTTGTATTATTTAAATAACGACAACAAAAAAGTATTAAATCTTAATAAACATATTAATTATCACAAAGATGTATTTGTTGTGGAGATGAAACAGAATGTATTTTATAGATGTCAAATTATATCTGTGGAAAAGCAACTGGTATGGGTCCACTTGATAGACAAAGAGGAAAACGTGAAAGCGATGGCGAACAAAATTTATCTGATGCCAAAAAAATTCAGATCTATGGATACGTTGACTTTTAAGGCTAGATTGATTGGTATCATGCCAAACGAAAGCGATAGCGGATGGGCTATTCAATCTACGCTGGAGGTCAAAAGGCTGTTATCCGAGAGTGAGCCCGTTTTGAGAGGTAAAATTGTCATAGGCGCAGGCAAAACGCTTTGGTTGGATTCCGTTAATATTGTTCAAAATTTGAAATGCAACAGAGTAGTTGTGAAAAGTAACATCAAAAATCACCTCATTGATAAAAAACTGGCAAGAGATAATCCCAATCATCTATCGTCGCTTTTAGATATCCTTAAAACGACGCCCAATTTGCTTAATGAACCATCGCACGAGATTCAACCACGGCGACTAATCCGAAAATATCACCAACCCCAATGGGCTCATTTAGGTGATGATATATTTCAAGAGGTTTATATGCGTGTCGATCAAAGAGTAGACTGCTTTTTTATATCAATGTTTCGATATGACAAACAATTGGCACGCTTAGTAAAAGAAATTAACCAGTATGCTATTGGTCTTAAAAATAACATTACATGCAGTAACGAAACTTATAACGTTGGAGATTATTGCATTGCAAAGTATCTCGATGAATATAACAGGGCAAGGATAGATGGAATTGAAGAGGAAAACAATCAAAAAAGATACACGTGCTTTTATGTGGATCATGGAGATTATTCCGTTGTAAACCAGGACAGTATCTGTCCAATAATTCCTATGTTTATTACTAAACTTCCATTTCAAGCCATCGAATGTAGACTTGTCGGTATTAAACCAGCTGCCAGTAATTGGACCATAAACGCAGCCGATTATTTATACAATTTGGCATTTCAATCTGATGAATCTAACGTTTTAAAAGTGTTGTTGGCGAAGCCGTATCTAAAGGAAACTGCGGAATTGACTGAAGGATTTAAATATGCTATTGTTTTGTTTGATATCTACAACTCTTCTGGCAGTACATCACTGATTAATTATAAGCTCGTTGAAGAAAATTTTGCTATAAAAGTTGCTTCCGAGGAAAGAATTATAGAGAATGCTAATGTTGACGTGATTAAATATATTCAGGATGACGTAGCTAATTTTGCTGACGTCTCTGACAGTATGGATGATTTAATTGATGACGACGAGGAAACCGGTGGAGAAATTGGTCCTTGCGTAGAGTTAGAAGAAGATTTTCAGAATATAGACGATAATGCCGGAAATCTTTCCGATGAAGATGAAAGTGATTGGGAAATATGTGATCCTAACGAACTTATTGCAACACTTAAAAAACAAGAAACCGAAAACAAAAAATGTGCAAATTTAACTGAAGTTCCAACTGCTTTTGCACCATCAAATTTTTATCCTACGAGTAAAACTTTGAATGAAAGCCCTAAAATAAAACCGCTTCATAAAACGCCTGCTATTAAATGGCATCAGACGGAGGAATTTGTTTACGTGAAGATTGACATAATTGGCGTTGAAGATTATAAAGTAACTTTTGAAGACAAGTCGCTTCATTTTGAAACCAATGTGCAGGGAGAAATGTATAAACTTGAGCTTCATCTATATGCGGTTGTTGATGTGGAAGAATGTAGTCATTCAGCGAAAGGACTTTACGTTCTTGTAAAGTTATCAAAACTACTCAAAAGAAATTGGTTGGATTTGGTTGCACTTTCACACGAATCAAAATTGATCAAGTATGATGCTGAATTTATTGATTTAGATGATGAAGAGAGTGAAGACACTGATCAAAAAGAACAAATACGGCAGCTCGTGAATAGATTAGATACGGACGAATCTGATGACGACGACGACTAAAGTTATTCCGAAAATCAATGACATTGTTAATAATCAAAATGGCATACTATGTAATATTTTTTATAAAAGTATACATATAATTAATATAGACTTTTAAATAAACTTGTGAAATAAAATGAGATGTGTTTTTTTTTATATAAAACAGACAGAAATAGGGTCATAACAAGGGGGTGGCAATGCAGGCGTCCGCCACGGGCGTAACTGGGCTTGGGGCGCAAAACGCAGAATACCGACCCAGTTGAAAGTTGCACATGGTTTTTATTTTATTTAACCATTCTACTTTACATGAATCAATACCTGATTGACTGCCCATTTTTATAATATATGCTAATGTTGTCTAATCTCTTTTTCCTTCATTATCACTTAAACATTGGGCCAACCCAGCCGGCATAAACCCACATAAAAATGAAAACAATATTTTCGACCGATTGTAGACTTTAAACAACCCACCCGATCAGTCTTCTTCGGACAATTTCGTTTTGTAATGAGAGTTCGTATGGCGTCTGATTGCGAGGCGTCTATTCGTCATGTCAGCCGTCTGAAAAGCGGACCGATTGGATACACAGACCTTGTGACCATTAAGTTAGACCATGTGAAGTTATTTTTAAAAAATGTTTCCCAACTTTGATTTGTAGTCCTTTATATTCTCTTTAGATTTGAACAATCGTACGTTTTACAGCCCTAATTAAGACTTAGTACTGTTGTATAGATTTTTAAGCAATTTATAATGATTTTTGAATGTGGATTTTCCATGGAATTAAATCCAAGACCAAAAAAAAAAACAATTACATAATTGAATTGATAATTTCGAATATGAAGGGTTATTTATGCATATTACAATATTAATCAGATAAGGGAATGCCTTGTAAAAATTTATGCAATTGCAAAATCAGTTTTTTTTGTCTAGATTTTTATTTCACGGTTTTAAAAAAATATTCGCGGATATTTAATAGAACCAAAAGAATTGCAATTATATCATCACAATTTTACACGATGAAATTATTAATAAGATCATTATTAAAAGTATTAGTATAAATTAATAACTAATATTTTGGCGCAAAGACACCTTCATTATTTGGTTATTATTTCGGTAGGTAGTATTTTTTTTAAATTGTTGTGGCAACATTAGCATATGAAATAAAGTGACAGCAAAAGCGGTGGTCAGGTTTTAAACGAGCGAGACATCATCTTGTAAAATATCGCAATATTATGCGTCGATCTTAATTGAAAAAGACGTAGTGAGTTTTTTTATTGTTGAATAACTTGACTTTTCATCAATGTAAACAAAAATATTTGTTTAATCTTCTTGACATTGAATTTGCTTCATTTGAAATACTGGCTCATTCATCTGTTAATATTCTTCTTACTTCTTCCCTTGAAAATATTACATATTTTTGATATTTTTTTCAATGAATATCCCAAAGGTGTACAATAGGGTTAAGTTTGGGAGATTGAGGGGGGATTCAATTACTTTTCACCAATTATAGCCAAAGTGTTATGTGCTTTGGATTACTGTTTTAATAAAATTTAAAGCGGTTGCTCAGATACAACTTTTCTGCCCTTTAATGTAAATTCATTTTTTTAATATTTAAATGCTGATTGATTATTTTATTTCATGGCAGTTCTACAGTGGAAGCCTACATTTCTTTTGTTTAGATATAATAGTAGAGCTTTTTTAATGTCATTTCCTTGGTTAAAGCAGATGTTAATTTTATATCACTATAAAGATTAAAAGAGTCGTTTGAGTATGTTACAAAATATCTGCAATATAATTGAATGACATGAAAATTTTGCCCACCTACATATGAATACCCTCCAAATTATTGTTATCATATTGTGGCAGCCCCATAACCAGGGGGCGCCACGGAGGTAAAAGGCAGCATACTGTCCCGGTTGAGAGTTGCATATGGTTTTTATCTTACTTGACCGTTCTACTTTACATAAATCAACACTGGTTGTATCTGGCTGGTTTTATAATATATACATACCAAATCTTGTAATTCATTATAAGCGTAAATGATTATAAAACGAAGAAGTATTAAATTGAGGAGTAACTTCAGTTGTGGTTAACTAATTGAAAAATAAAAAAAATAACAAACAAATGGCTTAATCTAATATATAAAAATTAATCTCTGTTTGTTCGTATGTAATGCGCTGCCATAACGTTTATCCGATTTCGATAAAACTTTGTCAATTTACTGTTTACACTTGCGAGAATAACATAAGCATAGTAAAAATATTGTATGGATACACCATGTTGGCGCATAATTGGTCTGGTGAAATGAAGTTTGGGCTGCGAGGACAGGAAGAGAAAGGATGCGCAATACGGTGGTTAAGTCGGTCTTCGAGACGAGAGCGAGTGTGCATATGCTTTTGGATCCCAGCTCTTCGGCTCGCGCTACACGTGACCTAAAGCAATAAACTATGTACTGCGTTTCTTTATAAATAATTATTAAACGCTTATGGCATTGCAATGCATGCCGGCTATTCGCTAGTATAATATAAAGGATCATAATTTTCATTTATCTTATTTTATTTACAGAAATGCAGTGGAAAATTGGGGATAGATACGAGATTATAATTCTTAAAGCTATAAATCCACACTTAATGTGGGCGAAAACAGTGGATGAAAAAAACAAGGACTATTTCCAAATTGGTTTAGCGGACATACTCCCATATACAATTGAATTTAAAAATTTAAATGCGATAGATAATCACGAAAATGAATGGTCCCAAGAGAGTATCCAAAATATGCTGCAGTTATTGTCCTATGCTTCAAAAATATACTTTTACCCCACTGTCACAAATGATAATAGGTAGGCATTAAACAGTTGAGAAATATTTAATCGGGATCTACCCACATTTCTCGTCTATTGATATGATTCATACGAGTACGATATAAGAATGATAGGAGACAGTTGCCAGTTTTATGTGAGGTTGAATGATAGGCGTCACCAACAAAAATATAGTCTAGCCTAGTGTTTCCCAACCTTAACTCGACTCTAATAATGGGAATATCGATATGTAATATAATAGATATGAGGATCATAATTTTTCAGAATTTCATATGGTGTACCAAATACACATCATAGTAGTGCGCGGTTTTTTAGCACGGTAAGGGAAAGGTTAATTGATATTTTACTGTACTCGTATGAGTACATGAAATAACATCCTACATGAAGGGATTTTTAATTCAAAGATTACCTTGTGCCCCGGTGAAAAGTCTCTGTGGTCCGGCACCGGGCCGCAGACCACCGGTTGGGGAACACTGGTCTAGCCTAGTGTAGAAAAGATCTGGTTGTAAATATGTGCACTTATTTAACATACATCTTTTTTCCAGGCATTCATTAATTGAAGGTACCAGAGCCTTATTTGGGAAATTATTTATGATTTCTAAAAATAGCATTGAAAAAGAACTAGGTAATCTATTGTGCAACATCAATTTGGCTAAATTGTGTATGGTTACGTTCAAAGATAAATTCAATAATGAAGACTTCATACCAAAATTAGACGAGGAAACTTTACAAGATGTCAAATTGTTCTTAAGGTATAAAACAAGCCAATCAACGGAAACGTTCGCAGAATACAAAAAATGTATTAATGACGTTGAATCTCAAAGGGAATCATTTACACAGCATTTGAAAAATCGAATGTCTAAACTAAAACATTCAACAGATATTGCAGATCAAGATGAATTTAACAAATTAGAGAAGCAATTGGCATCTAAGAATTATGAATTTGACTTGATGATAGATATGATTGAGAATCCAGTAACGACAGTAAGATGTATAGATGTTAACGTGTCTAAAAAATGCCTTGACGTAGAAGAAAGTCAATTATCAAATGAAAAGATGGTAGACGAAGGAGGTTGTTACGTTTATATAAATAAGATATTATATTAAGTAGATTTTGATTATTAACATTTTTATTTTTATTTCAGTTAAAATGCTTAAATGTATTAAAGATGAAAATTCAAAGATTAATATGTTGCTAGCTTTGAAGAACTCCTTTTCTTCTCCAACGGATACAAAAAAGTGTATTTCAACAAAAGAGAATGGAAGAATCGATGAATTTTCATCGGATAAATCTTCCAAGTCGAGTACAAACTCTATGCAAGCAGAGAGACACACGGATGATTCCCCACCAAAATCTTCCAAGAGTATTGCAGAAATGGACCCAAAGATTAATAAACTGCTAGCTCTGAAGAACTCTTTTTCTTCGCCAGTGGATACAAAAAAATGTAATTCAACAAAAGAGGATGGTATAAAATCAAAGCCATTGAATGGATCTTTGTTAAAATCATCAGAATTGTGTACGAATAATAAGGCATCCACAAGATTTCCCTCAAGATCGAGTAGAAGTTATACACACAAGAATAATGGGGTTAATAAATCGCCTGAACAAATTTCACAAATCAAAAGTTCATCTAAAATCCTGGATCCAAAAGACAACAATGAAGGTTCATCGGATAAATCTTCCATGTCAGGTATAAACTCTATGCAAGCAGAGAGACACACGGATGATTTCCCACCTAAATCGTCCAAGAGTATTACAGAAATGGACCCAAAGATTAATAAACTGCTAGCTTTGAAAAACTCTTTTTCTTCGCCAGTGGATACAAAAAAATGTAATTCAACAAAAGAGGATGATATAAAATCAAAACCATTGAATGAATTGTGTACGAATGACAAAGCATCCACAAGTTTTCCCTCAAGATCCGGTAGAAGTTATACACACAAGAATAATGGGATTAATAAATCGCCTGAACAAATTGCACAAGTCAAAAGTTCATCTAAAATCCTGGATCTAAAAGACAATGATGAATGTTCATTGGATAAATCTTCCAAATCTGGTACAAACTCTATGCAAACAGAGAGACGCACAGATGATTTTCCACATTCAATCAAATCTCCCAAGAGTATTACAGAAATGGACCCAAAGATTAACAAACTGCTAGCTTTGAAGAACTCTTTTTCTTCTCCAGTGGATACAAAAAAATGTAATTCAACAAATGAAAATGGTATAAAATCAACGCCGTTCAATGAATCGTTATTAAAATCATCAGAACTGTGTACCAATAATAAAACATTCAAAAGTATCCCCTCAAGATCCAGTTTAGGTTATTCACACGAGAATCATAATAGGATTAACAGATCGCCAGAACAAATTTCAAAGGTAAAAAGTTCGCCTAAATCGAAGAATCATAAAAGCAACGATTCCAAATCTGGTACAAACTCTACACAAACAGAGAGACAAATAGACGATTTCCCACATTCATCCAAATCGCCCAAGAGTATTGCAGAAACAGATCTGAAAATACATAAATTACTGGCTATGAAGAACCTTCTTTAATCTCTGGGACCTGCAAAAGACAATCAGTCGACTATATTTTGATCCATAAATTTGATGTCAATATGATTTTTGCTCATTAAATGTTAAATTGTTACAGAATAGTACTGGTGGCTATTAATACGTAATCATTTTTTTAAAGTTGAGTATTGTTATTTCAAAAATATATTTTTTGGAAAATATTGTGGTTTTGTATATTTATTCCCCCAAATTGTACGCATGGTAGATTTTGAAACCAATTTCTATGAAGATTTTATTTCAAATGAACAAAATTAACCCTATCGGACGGGAAATCGTGAGACAGAAATGGGTGTCTTGCCTCTTATCATACACTTGTGCATCGATGGAAAGAAAGCTTGAGAGTGATGTTGCAGAATAGGTCGATCGAATTGTTAACGTGCCTATCGTGTGATGATACCATTTGATACTTAACTACAATATAGAGTAAAATTCGATCATCATTTTAACCTTAGCAAACCTTGCTTTCTGAAGTTCACTCGCTGCTTCAGATTATCGATGAACTTGCTTATTGACCCTGTCAATGAGATGGTCTGGCCAAACCATTTCGCTTTTGTAATGAGTTTTTTAATAGTAGCTATGTATTGACCTTACCAAATCTCCCTGAATTTGTTCATTGAAGGAGTTTTACAGAAATTTCACTTATATAAAATGAAAAAGGGCTCTGACAACACAAAAGCTTGTTTCTAAATATTTATAACAGAGTAAAAACCTAAGTCAAAAGTGTAAATTAATTTTATATGATCAATTCATGCATATTTAAAATATATTATTTTATATAAAATAAAATCAACATATAGAATAAACATTTTGTATAGTTAATTTTTTTATTTTTAAAATGCAATTTTTAATTTTTCAACTTTTGCATTATAGATAAATTCAAAATAGGCAGAAAACATTATCATTACTTTTTCGTGGTTTATTTTCATATGAATGCTAAAAAATAATATTAAATACATTTAAATGTAACTTACAAAGCTGGTCGTATATTGTGATGTTAAGCTACATTTATATAAAAAAAACACAAACTGTCAGGCTGGCACGTTGCTTTGCGTGTTCGATTGATTAGTAGCAGATTTTGATAAATGAAAATGATTATTTATTCTTACGAAAACAGTAGTTCGCTACTAAAAATAGTTGTATCTTGCAAATTAGTCGGTAAAAAATATGAAATTGAGCATGTTAAAGGCGTTGGTAAGTATAAGGTTATTTTCCCCATATATCTTGTATGCATATTTTTTACAGAAACCGATAAACTTAAGCTATGCTAGTTCTGTTTGAATCTGTATTTTCGGAAACTTGAAATTGTGTTTCTTAAATGATTTTAATCGATATGAATTCATGATCCTTTCATATATTAAAGTAAAACGATATAATCTCAATGTTCATATGTTAGATGGAATTCTACTGTCGCCAAATAATCCAGTACTACAAGTGAATTCAACTTTGAGTTTCTTCTCCCCTAATGCTGCCTGCTTATATTTATTATCTTCATCTAAATTTGATAATGCAGATTTAAGTGTAAAAAGGTAAATATGCTTTTTAAATATATTAACGCCATAATCACTGCAAATAATATATTAACTAAATCTTAACTTAATGGACAATTTCTTTAATTGTCATTAACTTAATTTCGATTTATGGAATGGTGTAAATATATATCAAAATTATATACTTATCTCCCCGATAGCCATCAATTTTTAATTAAGCTAAGCTAGAATTTAATTAAGCTTACACTAAGCAGCTAAAGAAATACATTGATGCGTAATTGTTAAACTGCTTTATTGTATGAAAAATAATTGTATAATATTAAATATATACATTTTGTTACTTGAATGGAAGTATCAGTTTAATTATTTTAATAACAATTTTGTTAACCAGATCTGAATGGTTGGAATGGGAACTTAAAATCCTTTCTCCGAGTATTCATAAATCATCCACATCAACATCGGTGGAAGCATCTAATGCATTGGGCTCAAATTTGCTAAAATTAAATACAGCTCTAGAAGGCAGAGATTTTATTTTGGGTGTAAGTATATTTAGTTTCAGCAACGATATATATTTTATTAAATTTGTATTTTGACTTACTTTTGCATTAAATTTATTTTAGGAAACAATTTCCGTGGTCGATATTTGCTTGTGGTGTGCTTTATGCCCTGTATTTTTAAATTCCAATGATAGTAACAAAAAATGCGACTCTCAAATATCCAATATCAAGAAATGGTATGAGAAAATCGAGACACTCGCAGAATTTCAGGTTCTTTTTTATTTCGAAATTTATTTATGTTGCGTAATTTGTTTTTAATTATTTTTTTCCTATTTAATAGGAAGCGTTAAAGGAAAATGCAAAATCCATACAAGGAAAAAAGACACCATTTACATTTTCTGCAGTGTGCTCTAAAAAAACACCTCAAATTGCTGAAATTAAGAAAAACGATAAGTAAGTCGAATTGTATTGGACTTTTTTAGAGTTATATTACTCGCACACATCTACTTTCTATTGTCACATAAACATAAGAATACTAAGATCAGAAGACTGGACTCTACATTCCAGAAAGCCCTTCATTAATACATTCATTCAGGAGATCCGCTGGGTGAGCGTTCTAAATGAAACTCGAAGGTTATGCTACCTTCAATATCGAGCGAATGAGGAGGTGAATGTATGATACAGACGAGATGGATGTAACCCCTTCCTGTGAATGGATATTGATGAGGCCCATAGCTCTGCAGTGGACTGTGGCTGCACTATGATGATGATGATATTGCTACAATAATTAAATGTTTTATTACTTATTATCAGACCAGAGTCGCCATCACCAGATCAAAAGCCAGAGGTAGCTGTTACCAGTGATGAAATAAAATTTGCCGAAGAAAGCTGGAACGAAGGTCACAAATTGCTGGGAACACCTTTGCCCGATGAAAAAATCATGTAGTTTTAGATATTTTATTATCTGTTATTCACAAATGAATATATTCTTATAAGTAATTTTACTTTTAGTCTTCCTAAAGAAGGTTATAAAAATATATTGGTAACATCTGCTTTACCATACGTGAACAATGTGCCCCATCTTGGCAATATAATTGGATGTGTGCTGTCTGCCGACGTCTTTGCAAGGTATTATTTGAATAAATATCTCAAGAAATACTATTAATTCATTATTAAAATATGTTCTGTTGTAGAATTTATGTTCTGTTTAGTTAAAAAATAAATTCTATTAGGGTGTATCACATGAACATTATAAATTCGTAGGTGAGAAATGAAACGCCATAACTTTTACAAAACATAATTGATTTTCACCAACGAGGAATTGAATATTATTAAAATAAAAACTTTAATATCTACACTTTTAGAATCAATAATTTTTTCAAACTTTTGAATTGCCTTCTTCGTCTTGGTTTCGGAAATTTTTATTCTTTTTTAAATCAGAAATTGGAATTAAATCTTCATCATTTTGGGTTTTCCTCGAGGCTAATTGTCAAGATTAGTGGAAACAATAGAAATAGCATCAATAACTCCATATTTAATAATATTCCGTATTCATTGTAAAATGTATACATTTTCAAATCAGTATGTACCATATTTTTTTTTTAGATATTGTCGCCTATGCAATTACAATACCTTGTATATTTGCGGAACTGATGAATATGGTACTGCTACTGAAACCAAGGTAATGTTAACACAACAGAATGGTAATTACGAAGTTATTAACACGTACATTAATTTTTTTGTTGCTTGTATCAGGCATTAGAAGAAGGTATTTCACCGAGGCAGATCTGTGATAAATATTTTGAGGTTCACAATTCAGTTTACAGATGGTTTGGAATTGGATTTGATTATTTTGGAAGAACAACAACGCCGGAACAAACAGAGTCAGTGTTATTGTTTTTGATCAGTTTTAAAATGTATTTCAAGACGATTTTATGATTGACTAATTATTGTGTGTATTTGTTCTAGAATTGTACAAAGCATGTTTTTAAATCTTTATAAGAATGGCTTTGTGGATACCCAAACTGTGGAACAGTTGTTGTGCGAGCATTGCAATAGATTCTTAGCTGATAGGTAAAGTGATTTAATACAAATATATTTCTGTTTATATAAAATAGTTAAGCTCCAGCTCCAATTTCTAAAAATGAATACAGATATGTATTTAGATTGTCATAACATAAATTTGAAAAAACAGTTTAATAAAACAACAGGTCATCCAAATGTGATGCCAAGATGTGTGATGTTTTCTCGAGTTGTGTGATAATTAGTGCTGTCTTGCTGGAAATATACATCAGACACATTAATATGATTCAATTGTGGCCATAAAAAGTCACTCAACGTGGATTGATATCGTAAGCATTTTAAAAAAATGCCTGCCAGTTTACTTCTGAAGGAGTAGATTCTGCAAAAAAGTAGTGATACTTGGCTAATGACGCCACTCCGGAACAGTCAAGGGCGAATAACCAAATTGGCCAACGTTAAGAATGATGCGAGTATCTTAATTATGAAAACAAACGCCTGCTCTCAAGACAACACGAATGAAAGTCGTCTTATCTTTGTTGAAAGAGCTTAATAGCTTATTCGACGATAGCGATTTCAGTTAATTATACCTAAATTTTATGACGATTAAAAGATTCTTTGGAATACGATTTTTTGTTTGAGAACATTTATGAGTTTCTATAAAAAAAACTAAAAATATATTGAATGTTAGACATGTAAGGGTACTTTTACGGCACGAGTGTATGATGAGATGCAAGACACCCGTCTCTGTCTCATGATTTCCAATCTGATAGGGTTAAAGAACTTTAAATTGAGTTTCCAATTGTTGAAACTTTTCATTCATTAAAAAAAAAATTGGTTTCTTTTGAATACTGTTAAAATTGTGCAAAACATAATAAGATGCATTTAATTATTGTTTCGTTACTGGTTTATTTCATGCAATTTTTTTTAATAGATTTGTAGAAGGGACATGTCCTCATCCAGGTTGCGGTTACGAAGACGCACGCGGTGATCAGTGTGATAACTGTGGCAAATTAATTAATGCCACTGAACTTATTGCGCCCCGTTGCAAACTTTGCGCCATGACTCCAGTTGTCAGGAATAGTTCACATTTTTTCCTTGATTTACCTCAGGTGCATAAATATTCATATGAAACGTATTTATAAATGAATCGATACTATTTAATAGTCGTCTTTAAAACAGCTGGAACCTCTTCTGCAAGCTTGGGTAACAAAAAGTGAAAATGGCTGGTCTAACAGCGCCCAACAAATTACGCGCGCATGGCTGAAGACCGGGCTTAAACCACGTTGCATTACCAGAGATCTCAACTGGGGCGTATCTGTTCCAGTAGAAGGCTTCAAATCCAAAGTGTTCTATGTGTGGTTTGACGCACCTATTGGCTATATATCAATAACTAAACGTTATACGGAACACTATGAAAAATGGTGGAAACCTGATCCGAAGCACAATGTAAATTTTCAATGATTAAAAAATGCGCTCTTAACAAAACACGTATTTATGTGAAATATTTTGATTAATAGGTTTCGTTGTATCAATTTATGGCAAAAGATAACGTGCCTTTCCACTCGGTGGTTTTTCCGGCGACTCTCCTCGGAATTGGACAAAAACATGTCATGGTGAAGCACATCATGGCAACAGGTAATTTCGTAATATTTTATTTTTATTGTTTTAATATGCAAATATTAACGCTGTATTATTTTAGAGTACTTGAATTATGAAGACGGAAAGTTCTCAAAATCTCGCGGAGTTGGAGTTTTTGGTTCTGATGCTCAGGTAAATATCATCATAATTTCAATTAATGCGTTAAATCCGAGATGATTGATTAATAATTTTTTTTCAGGATACTGGAATTCCAGCTGATATTTTCCGCTTTTATTTGCTTAGCATTCGTCCTGAAGGACAAGACTCCAACTTTAGTTGGCACGATTTAGCAACAAGGAACAATTCTGAATTGCTCAATAATTTTGGTAACTTTGTGAACCGCGCAACAATGTTCTGTGCAAATTCATTCAATGGTATTTTACCCGGAATCCAACTTGATAGTCAAGATTTAAATTTATTAGCTCTGATCAATAGAGAGCTCGCAGGTTGATGACGTTTTTTTAAAGCAACTGTTTTTTATCCTATAACAAAAAACTTGTTATAAAATCTATTTTAATTTTTAGGATATGTTGAATCAATGGAAGTTGCTCGACAACGTGATGGTTTAAAGCACGTCTTAAATATTTCAAGACTTGGAAACCAACTAATGCAATCACAGCAAGCCTTGGGTACTTCTCAAAGGAACAGATGATGCAAAGTATTAATATATTGATATATCTTATGACTTTCAGTTATTTATATTTTGTACAGACTATATTATACATATTTCATTGAGTGTGCGAATAAGTTTCTGCCGTTTCATCATGAAAAACGGCGAGGACTTATTCACACATACAATACAACGATTTATTTATGGCGCAATTTGCAAATATAATTCTATTGAATACTACTGAACGCTCAAGCATCGTTCAATTTTATAATTTCTACTTAATTTTGTGATTTTATAGGGCTCGAGCTGGTTCAGTCGTTGCGTTGTCTTGTAACATTTCATGTTTATTAGGTGTGTTGATTGCACCATTTATGCCCCAGACGGCTCGAAACCTTTTGTCTCAATTAGGGACATCGCTTGATATTGTGGGCCGAATAAATCCAGAGTAAGTGTATGCGTTTCTTCAGTCATAATAGAATATAACATAATATTAATTCGAATGATTCTTTTACAGACGTCCCTCATTCCGTTTATTATTACCCGGTGGCCATAAAATTGGTAAGCCGTCTCCGCTGTTTAGCAAGATAGAAAATGCTAAAGTTGAAGAGTTGAAGCAGAAATATGCTGGCAAACAAACCGTCATGTCTGAAGCAGAGTCAGAAGCTATAAAATTGACCATTCTGGAGCTCGAAACGAAAATTCAGGAACAGGCCGATAAAGTGCGTCTTTCAAAAACGAGTGGCGATGATAAATCTGTGTGGTCTCCGATGGTAGATATTTTAATTGCGTGGAAAGGACAGTTAGCAGCACAAATGAAGGAAGAAGGAAAAGTATTGCTATTTTTTATTTTTACAGCTTATTTCATCACATTGATTATGTTATTTATATTGTTATACTCTTGTTTTTATATATATATCTGTACTCTATACTGTTTTTTTGCAGACGCCAGCTAGTAGTCCAGCAAAAGGAGGTAAAAGCAAGAAGGGATCAAAAAAGAATAAGCCATAAATCTATTGCTAAAATTTTCATTATTATTAGCGTATGAAAACTTATTTATTTAACAATGTGTATTTATTGCGACTTATTAGAATAATGTTAAAGAAAACAATAAACTCTATAAATATTCATTTCAACGTTAGCTTCATATACTGACTATATTGAATATGTGCGTTTTTGGTTACGATTTATTAAATATAATCAAAATATTCCATTGACGCATTTAAAGTATGTAATCATTATTAGCCTTTGCATAACAGAAATATAGCAAATAAGGCATTTATTGTGATTTCTATACATTGTATCGACAAACTTATTGGCTTGATTGTGCTTTAAATTTATCTATTGAAACGTTATGAAATATTTATGTATCGGCTGCACTATTATGGATATAATTTGCAAAATAAATATGTAGTGCCAATTATATAATAGTGTTCCATATACGTATTTGAAATAAAAATCAGTGATTTTTATTTATCGACTCAATTTTGTAACGACGACTGAATGATATTATGAATTTAAACTGAGAAAAGACTTTGAAAGATTGTGATAGTGAAATTGAAATGCAACGGGATGATTTGTTTTGTTCATGTAGTAATGATTGATTGTCGTTTAGAACATAATTAAGCTTTTGTATGTCATTTAATGTCATGTATTTTTACTTGGTTGTGTATATCTTAAATACAGAAATATTTCTTATAAGAGCATTTTATTTACTAAAAAATAAAAAATAAATGTTTGTTCGTATTTTATGCATTGCCATACTGTTCATTCGATTGCGATAAAACTATGTCAACTTATTGTTTGCACTTTTTCAAATAATATAGGTAAAATACAATTAACTTACAGTAGATCTTATATATAAAAATAAATGTTTGTATGTTTGTTCATATGGCCAGGTACCAGCTAGTATTTTAAAATAAATGTAAACAAACCAAACTCCCGTTTATCTAGACTTTCTCTAGAACATATCCACTAAGATCTTTATTTTATATCAAGACAAAAAGTAAATGAACACTAGTCAGTTTCCACAGTATTTATTGGAAAAAAAAGATTTATGATTATATACAAATTTGTATGTACATAGGATTTTTTCTATATTACTTACAAAAAATATTAAATACTTTATATTAGAATTGTATATTTTGAACACTGAATAGGTTGTAAAAAAAGTTAATGTTCTTACACTTCTAAATAATTTTTTAAATGTAAAAACATCATAGAAGAATTATCAATATAACGTCTAGAATATCCTCTATTTATAACATTATTTTGATATTTTCAGCGCAAAAAATTGTTTAATTTATAAAGAATACAACAAAGCCTTTAAGAGTTTTTCTGCAAATAATATACACATTTTAATATTAATCTTTAAATTATTAAATGTATGATTACTTATTTTTTCATATCAGTCTAAAAATACAAAATCAAACATTTATGACACGATTGCTAATACAACTTAAGAATCATTTCAACTCTGTCAAATATATTTTTTGCTATTTCTCATTGCTTTAAATATGTTTGGGTTATACTATTTTTTAAATAATAAACTAGTTTCATTTTAGGATGAAATAAAAATATTGGCAATAAATAGATTCAGAACACATTTTTTTATCAATCGTAAGGCATTTTAATCATACAAAATTATTATGGCTTCTCTGTGAAGAATATCTCAATTTTTTTTAATAAAAAATTAGATCACCAAAACAAGAGCTTCATGCTAATAAATTGTATTACACCTTTAAAAATCCTCGACCAATACAGTTTTCCGAGGATCATAAATAAACATGAATGCAATGTTCTTTTATAAATACAAAATTACTTAAACAAACTACGAAGAACTTAATATTTATTTACATTTTTTAACGTCTATTATACTTTTATAAAAACAAATCTGGTAACGGCTTATAAAAATACTCCAATATAAAAATCCATCGTGAAATCTCTCCTAGGCTTTTAACGTTTAATAAAAATATACATAGGTATTAATGTTTATTTTATGACTTATGTACATTTATATTAAAACCTTCGTCGCTTTATGCCTAGATTATGATTATGCATTAAGTCGGAGAACAAATTTTACTATTGTTTTATAATATATTAGCATTTATAGTCGATAGTTTGATGAATTTAAATATACAATGCCTGGACACTTTATAGTTTATATAAATAACACTTGACGTTTTAAATAATTTCATTTGATTAAGTCTTTTCACAGCTTTTTATTATTTATAAGGCATTTATTCTGCAAACTTTTTGGCAGTTATGAGATTTTTTATACGCTCAATCAGAGGCTGATTACGTGTGTGATCCAATCTACGGTATGTGCCACTCGATGGTATATACCGGGTTGCTGTCGATTCGCACATGAATATCCGGCTGATACGACACCGACCAAGTACCAGCGGCCAGTCCTCTCCAACATCAACGGTCCTCCGCTGTCACCCTGGCATGAATCTTTACCGCCACCTCGATAGCCGGCACATATCATCTCGGGATATATGACTACGTTGATGCCTGAAATAGCGACAAACATTATGCGTTGATCAAATATTATTCGGGTTGATAATTATAAAAGTATATTACCATTAGCTCTGTGCCATCGTTCGCAAGCTCTGTTGTCCAGCACTGGGACGTCGACGGCTTGAAGCGTCTTTGGTCTGAGTCTTGATCCCGGACTTAGAGCGCCCCATCCCGCTGCCCAACCAAATTGACCTAAGAAGTCCGTACCTTTCTCCGGTAAACAAATGGGAGCTGTCGAACAAATTGATATGAATTACAGCATTTTATAATTCATGATATGCATGATAATTTTTGAAGTATTTTACAACGTGAAGCATATTTTATGTTCATGCGTTGAGTTAATTATGGATAATTGTAGCATTTCTTTGTTCAACGCTCTCGCGTTCGAGCATTAAAATAGCAATTAACTATTACTTCAAAACAACTTAATTTTGTTTTTTAAGAAAGTTATTATTTCTTGATTGTTGTGGATTGTGATTTACTTATTTCAACGAATGAAATCATATATTACCATTTAAAAGTCTGCGTTTAAATCTTTCCATGCTATATTTTGGCGATAATATTTCACTCCTTTATTATTATATTACACCCATTTAAAATGCTTATTTTCAGCATGCATATCTATAGTTTAGATAAAAATAAAAGACGCTCAAAATTTGTTAGACTGTAATGGCCATATTGTTAAAGCAACGTCTATTAAATTTATTGTGAATTATTCAGTAGTGTATGGCAAATCATTATGGAAGATTATAGCGTTGAACAATGTGTGCAGATCATCATTTTTTTAATGTGAACCGCAAAAAATTGATGTCCTCAAAATTAACATAACGAACGCCATTCAGCAAATTCAACCAGATTTATGCGACAGTCATCAAAAATCGGACCACCCGAATACGTACCACCAAGCAAAGCTGCAGCAGACATTTGAACGATGTTATATTCCATATTTAATGCCATAAAATATTCTTTCAAATTTAAAAAAAATTGAGTGGATATCTCACATGCAAGTTGTTTTATTTACATTTAAAAATCGAGCGTTCTTATTGAATGATCTTATAGTATTATTCATATGCTTCGAAGAAGTGTCTATATGTTTAAACAGGATACTTTGAATCATGTAATTTGTAGTGCCATCATGCCAACGCACCAAGCCAAATATTCAAATAAGTTAATCGTAAAAGTAAAAGTTTTAATGGTGGCAATTACAATCATCGAGATATCGTTTACGTGTGTTTAGTAATACGGTTGTATCATATGTGGCATGCAATAAAAATGGCTATTGACACGATGCCATGTAAATAGCCTGTATTTCTTCATACAAAGGAAGGATGGATTTATTGCTTGAATTTAGAGCGATTCCCATGAATTCATTAGCTGCAAAGACAAACATCTAATTCAATTTCGTACAGATCTTTTGGTTCATTGTTTTCAGAGTGTGCCATCAATTTTCGTTTAGAATTACGCCCACGACTTCTTATTGTTGCTCGTTTTTTATTGGACTTTGGATGATATTCAATATGGGAATGAGAGTGATAATTTGCGAAGGAAAACATGCAATTTGTTTGAGTGAAAGTATGCAAAATGAAAGAACAATTGAGTAGATAGCGATCCAACAAGAGAATGGAATGTATCAAATTTATTTTGATATTTTAATTCAAAGATGGATGGTTTTTATTTTGGGTATTTAGGCATGGAAATTATCAGTCAATTTATTATTTGGACAGTGATAAATGTTTGCGCACATATTGTAAGCATTATCGAAATGATTTTGAATAACAAATCAATCATTTCTCCAAATTCTTTATTGTTCTTTTTTCCCCTAATGATCAATGAATCATTGCAGGTTTTGTAGAATTTACATACGACAATAGGGGCGATCTTTATATGAGATTTTTCAAAGAATAGAGATTTTTTTATATCTCTCCATTTATAGGTGTCCAGATCTGACACCACTGGAATTCTTTGCTTGGGGACGTGCCCTATTATGTGGCTCGCACGGTCTCCAAACCTAATACCACTAGCAGAGGTTGCCAATTTGAACAAATTTTGTAAATAAATTTAATAAAAACATCATAAGCGACCACAGATTAAAAAGTTACGATGATTTAAAGATGAAATTTTTGGTATTTTTTCAAAATGTTGAAATAAATTCTACTTCGACAACCCTGACACTTTGGATATAGGGTCTATGTGTTAAACATAGCAAAAGACTCCCCTGATCCCAAAAAAAAATATATTGTCGGTCCATGTGCAAAACAACTTGTATAGATAAATCTGGATAAGGTTATTTGAATAGAATGGATAAATCTGGATAAAATGAATATGCCCAACGGGGTTTGAACCGAAACCAAATCAAAAATCGAAAAAACAGTTATTTTTGTCGGATTGAAAACCGAAATTGAATCGGTTCGAAAATATCGGTTAATTTCGGTTCGATACACGTTTTTCGTCAAAGACAGTTTGACTTATTTTTGTGTTGTTATAACTTGTATCCTTTACTATTATTTTTATATGATTATATTCATTTGCTAATTTTGATTGCCTGTTGAAAAGTGTTAAAAAATCTTAAAAATAAAAAAAATATATAACGTTACTTTAGTTTTTAAAGTCTTCTTAGATGTATATAGTAAAAAAAAATACTAAATGTATATGCCTCTACAGGAGTTATCAGCAGAGCCGTAATTAGGGTATGAAGCGCCCGTGGTAAGTATACAAAGATAGTCCCAAAAGTACCCGACCTAACGTATAGATGGCGGTTACTATTGTAAAAAAATACAATGATAGAACGTGTCTAAACGCTACGTTGCTTCCGTGATCGTACATATAATAGAAAATACCGCAAAAAGTCCTAAAAGAGAACAGAGTGACCATAAGGTTTGTATGCTCAATCGGTCCGCTTTTCGAACCGCTGATATGACGAATGAGCGCTTCGCGATCAGATGGATAGGGGATTAGACAACTTAGTATATATTATAAAAACGAACAAAGTCAATCAGTGTTGGTTCGTGTAAAGTAGAATGGTTAAATGGAATTGGTGGTATGGTAATTGATTTTTGAACTGGGATTAGGAATTTTCTACTTGTTTATACAAACTTTTTTCTAGAAAATGACTAGAATTTTGGCGACAAATATAATATAAATAATTAATTGAAGGTATTATAATTAGAACTAGAAGTATATAATAATATAATTTATTGGCTAGAATCTTGGGAGTCCCAGGCTGACGTACATAACACTAGGAAACGAATTGAAATCCGGGAGTCCCAGTCTGGGTATAAATCAAATATATAGGAAGTAATAAACTAAACAATATACATAATAAGCTGAACTTTAGATCGATAGCATTAATATCTGAAGTATTAATTTAAAAAGCTGAACCGAAAACCGTAATAATCAACAACTTCCCTGGACACAATTAAAATTTCAATAAAAAGCATGGCTTTTAATATGGCCATGATACCAAGGATCTGCTCAAATTTAAATTCAATCTGTTTTTAACCTTTCCTTGAACATGATATATTTACTACAACTTGTCTTTAATAATGGGAATATTGATATGAAATATAATAGATACGGGTTTCAGAATTTTTAAAAATTTCATATGGTGTACCAAATACATATCATAGTAGTGCGCTTTTTTTTAGCACGGTGAAGGAAAGGTTAAGGTCACATGTTAAATTATTTACCTATATGGGGCATATAGTGGACGTTTCTGTCCAACGTCAGCACAGCAACATCAAATCTATCAGCCTGTGGTGTAAATTTGAAGTATGGATGGACACTAATCCTGGATACTCCAAACGTATACGCTGGTAAAGGTTCCACTGCTGAATTTATGACATAATCACCCAGGGTTACATGGACTTGTCTTGGAGTAGCACGAGCCACGCAATGACCAGCAGTCACCACATGTCTTCTGGACACCAAGGATCCACCGCATCTGGACAAATTTCAAGAAAATCTATTGGAATCAATGCACATTTTCGCCCCAACTTATCTCATCGATCGTTTAAGTTGATTAAGGGTAGAATCTAAAACATTGTCGAGAAAGACGTTCAATTTACAGGCGATCCAAATTGGATCATTTAAATAGTGCAAAGAAGACGGAGCGTGTTGGATAGAAGAGACGATTCTACTCTACAAGAGAGATAGAAAAGGACAGCTGTACTACAAAGTCTAGAGCGACAATTCTACAGATATTGTCGCAACAGTTCTACATGTTAATAGTTTTAGGCAATGCTGATTTTTAGGAAATCAGGATCGTATGGCATTTGCTGACTGCTCTTCGATCGTCGTTACCTCTCTATCCAACACTGACGCCATCCAATTAGCTCGAATAGCGACATTAGCATGTTGCATCTGGAATGGGATGATTTGGGGACATGAGAACAATGAAGCTTGGGTCAAACTGAAAGCTCCGAGATCACTGGATAGGCAGATCTCGAAAATTTCATCTAATTTAAAACTTAAATCGATTCGGGAAAATAAAAGGAAACCTCGACGATCCAATCCTGATGTATGCTTGCCATGGGAATGATCCGAAGCCAGCATCATCACCACCGACGATTCTTCTTTGGGCAGCTTGCTTCGCTACCGATATTCCACATCCTGTTGACATTAAAATTTAAGCTATTAAAACAGATTATTTCACACAAAGGATTCACAATAAAAACAGTAATACTCCGATAAATCGATGAAATGAATGTACAAAAGTTTTAATCAGAGAGGGACAACTTCAATATTAAATATGATTGAATTTGTATCATTAAGTTTTCAATCGAATCGATTTCTTCCCATCATTTAAATCATCAGACAGTCTTGAATTAATTAAATTTCTTCAATTTACATTCAGATAGGCAAAAACAAGCATTTTTTGATCCTACATAAATGTTGTAACCTTACTTTCTGGATGATCCTCATAATATCACATCGATGTTTAAACCTGTTATTTCAAACAGACTGTCTTATAATGATTTAGATCAAGATATTGAATGAAGTATTTAATTCAGACGAAAGTGACCATACGGTAACGGTAAATATTATAAAAACGTCAATTCTGATCGGAGTGTTACCATTCAAAATTATGGCCAAAAATTGAACCGCTCTAATATCTTTCATCTTACAACAATCACTATGAATTTAATTTCATTATTGCATGCATACATGTCACAATTGTTAATTAAATACAGTGTTATTAATAAGGTTATGCTTAAATAATAATAAATTATGACAATAGTTATCATATGTTAACACATGCATCGATTTTGTTAATGAATATATCGTTAAAACATGATTGTTAAGGCAACCATTATTCGTAATTTTTTGCGATTTTCAAATATGAGAATTTCTCTAAAATAAAAGCATTTAATTCAACATGCGTCTATTCGTGTCGTTAACAATGGCGCACCCACTTCATTGTTAAAACATCGAAGCATGAATGATGATACATTTGCGTTTATTGTTCTCGCAAACAATGATGATAATTAAAACATTTTTTGCAAATATCACTAAATAATAGTTGAGAATGGATATTTTATGACAATTGAATCCAAAATAAGTGATAAAAATTTCATAGAAAAGCAAAAAAAAGTAGATTTAAAGAGCAAATTTATTAATAAATTTGAAGCAATGAGTGATCATAAAAAGGTGATAACTCGCTTAGGTCATAATTTTAAATGCATTGGCTATACGAAATACGCCCATCGCCAAGTACGTAAAAAAGATATCTAATTCTTTGAAGATTATCTTCGTATTGATCAATGAATTAGATTGGCAATGAGAAGCGAAGATCCGCTCGGGTCTTGATTTAGATTATGATTTTTGAGTCACATCGCCAAAATTAAATCGTAATTTGTGGAAAAAATCGTTGAACGTTGATATTTAATTAGTGGTTATACGTACATCAGACGTGGGTGGTAAAGGACGATGATGACATCGATAGTGTCCTGGAGATGTGACGAGAATGTTGTCCCAGACTCTACACTGAATCCTCAACAACGGGAAGACTTCGCTGCTCTTTTGATAATCAAACTACTTAATATGGAAGACGGACGTATGGCATCAGGAATGAACAATGGAGTCTGTTTTCATTCATCTTCGCCAGAGAGGATCATCCAAAAGATGCGATTTCACAATTACATTATACTGAATGGGAAATTCCCAATGAACAGGCTGGTTTTGTAAAGGGAAGATGAACAAGATAAAAATTCAACAACATCGAAAAGAGTCGAGATACCAACTGTTTTCTACTTTATTGATTATAAAAAAGCTTTTGACTGCGTACTGAGATCCCATTCCAACTTGAGTATGATAATAAAATACTAGGATTGGAGATCAACCAAAATAATTTTAAAGGTTTTTTGATCTAAGAAATTCATTCTAAGATCTGGAGGTTGTGAGTGAGTTTCTGTGCCTTGGATCTAAAATTAACAACGAGGGAAAATATGAAGGAGAAATAAAACGTCGCATCGCCACTGCCAAAAGCATCACGTCCATGTTGGACAAATTCTGGAAAGATAGGGAAGCGATTGACAGTACCAAGACAAAGTTAGTCAGGAGTTTGGTCCATTCTATTTTCTTGTATGTTGCTAAAACATGGACCATCAAAGCAGCAGAAAAGAAGAAAATTGATGCTTTAGAAATGTCGTGCTGGAGACGCAAGCTCCGGGTCTTATTGACCATCTGTCGGGAGCTAAACCTCAATGATCTAGCTAATATTTGTTGCAGTTCCTTTGGATACGTTGCGTGTAACAATGAGAATAGCCTGGAACGACTAAGTTTGGATAGCAGCAGGAACCTCGGCCTTTGAGAAATCAATAAAGTCGGGCAGGGCTAGTTATGATAACGATACATGGAAAGCAGATCATTATCTATTCCCAGAGAAATCTCACATGGAGATCACGGATTTTTTCATAATCTTGTTGACGTGGTCGCATTTTGTATTTACCGCTTGATCAAAAAAGATGGGTCAAATTAAAATTACAAGAAAAGTGGTTATCCAATAAGAGGAAATGGATCTCTCATGCTACTAATTACAAAAACTACAAAAACATCAGTATGACAACCCCCTATCGGGGTCCCTTAGGGACCGATAATAAATATGATAACATACAGCAATCAAAATACATAGGATTAATATATGAAAAAAATAATACTTGCCATGCTTGTCTATAAAATTTTCACTCTTTACATACAACTTGTATTGGTCCACGACACTCTTCACACACCGCACATCGTTCACATACAGCAGTGTCAGTACAATCAATTTGAACACATTGAGGGCGGCAGTCATATATTTCATTGCAAATTCCGATGACGAATCCCTAACGAGAGTCGTTCATTTTGTTCTGCAAACGGCCCAAATTTAAAAATCTCATTTATATGTAGCGAATCGGTTTCGGTGCGACCTTCATTCGGCGATTTGTCCGAGAGGCGAAGATAAAATGACCGATTTTAGGATTCCGATCACGGATATCGACGACGCACGCGTTTTAATTTGCACTTGCACAAGGGTAAAGACTTTTTTAGAGCCTTGGTGGTGTTGAGTAACGATCATTGAGCTTTTGGATTTTTTCATTTTATAAAAAGCCATAAAACGAGCGCTCGAGACGGCGAAAACGCGTCTCTTCTGCATATCTCAAAGACGTGCATCGACTTTGAATTTCATCATTTCGTATGAAAAATCTCAACCTATTCACTATCAGATGATATAAAAGATTACAGCGATATTTTGACAATATTAAAAATATAAATACGCTAAAAAATTTTGCAAATTTACATGTATATCAAAGATTTTTGCCTTAAACTTCCATCGTTCATTTAAGTTCAAATTTATAGGACATTGCCCATTATGTTTTAAAAATGAGCACAATGCAATTATCTCATTAAATCAATATTCCTTGATGAAAAATATTGTTTTGGCCATAATTATGATCTTACGTTTAATTAAAAAATACCATTTTGATAATTAATTAAGATATACACATTAAAGAAAAATATTTTTTAACGACTTAAAATGGGCTTGATTTTTTTTATAGGGATTTTCATTTAAGGATCTATGATCGAGCAACAAAATAATCATTATTTTTAAATGAATCTTCTCTTGAATAATTTTTCTCGCTGAAATCTTCTCTATAATCTGGATTTAAACCCGAGCTTTTATAATACAAGTTTTGAAATCAACCTAGCATATCAACGATTCATTATAGAATTAATGATTTAAAATTGATTTTCCAGCATTTATGATTGAATAAATTTGCATATTTAAAATATTTTGTCCAGATATCGATGAATAGACTAAAATTTTCAATGATACCAAATAGACATTGTCTAGGAAAACAGACAATCATAGTCCGTGCGTTCGATCTAAACATTACAAAAAAATATTTATATATATATGTATCTTCAAATCAACGTTACCGATGCTAAAAACTTCAAAAAATGTCACACAACGTATCACTACTCAATTTTACACCGAATTTCGTTTCAAGATGAAAGTCATTTTTTTTTTTTAGAAATCCTCTAGAAATGTCCCGACATTCAGGTGTACATGTACTCGATTTCACTGAGGTAAATTATCAACGCTCATATCAATGATATAACGTTTGAAAGACGCGATGCTGACCGCGTCTCATGAGCGACTAAATTAATTTACTTTCGAGAAGACGGGTACGAATTGGATAAATACACGGAGAAAACTGCATCTACAGTGTGTTTAAAAAATGTCGAAATATAATCATTTTGTCGGGCGATCCTGGCACGTCGACATCTCGAGGCGACGTGCGAATCTATCGGGTTGGTGCGAAAGTAATTGACGTTCTTTGCGAATAAAAGTCTCATAGGCAAACAGAGTTTATCCAGTTTATTAATTCCACTGTAACTTTGAACAGTTTTTTTTGTCCTTTTTTGAGTCTAATAAAGATATTGGCTAAAATGAATGCCTTTCATTCAATACCTGACCGCCATTGACTTCAAACAAGAGTCCTCCGTTCAGCGTAACATTGGTGTCAGAAGTGGGATCTTGGGCTCAGATTTTATTGTGTACGCAATCTATATTACGTCACCTGTTACAATCCGATCCAAAAATGATTCCTTTTTTATTTGGCGAGCATATCCTGTGACAAATCATGTGGCACCCAAGCGCTTAAAAATTATTTTTCAATATGCAATATGTTTGCAAGCTATCACGAAGTCAGTCGAGGGTCTATATTTATCTCAAAGGATCAAACTTGTCAAAAAGGGATGAATTTGCAGAATACAACTTGTTGAAGCACACTTTTTTTAAAAAATTGCATAATTATTTTTTGGGTTTTTGCTCAAACGAAGTTGAAACGAATCTTTGCCAGATCAAATGGTAAGCTTCCATCCAATATGTGATTAAATCCGAAGACTCTACGACTGACAATCTGAGAATTATTGAATAGCAATTTTGATTTTTTGGCAATTTTGAAAAAAAAAGAGTGCACTTATTGCATTTGTGTTGGAATCACGATCGGTATAAGATGGCAGAAAGTGAAATTTTGTGATATTTTTCAATTAGCTGCACTCGTGAATTTATTGAGCAGTGGATAGTTTCACTTTCGTACGAGAAACGATCGGTTATACGATATTCAGTCGGGTATAAAATTGTGGCGTAATTTGTTATACATTTTTATGATATCGATTTTACATCGTGTTTAGTCCCGTGCAAGAATTTGATGAACGCCAGCGTTTAATGTCCTTTGTCCGATGACTTTGTGACATTCATGGACATTCTTAGGGCTTCCTCTTTTGGGGACAAAGAGAATAAATGATCGACAGTGTATTTTAATTGTTTAAAAATACATCAGCTACTGTGTACTTCCTCGAAAAATGTCCATCGAATGTCTCATTTGAATACACAAAAACCTGAGTTGCTTAATGTCTGTGGCAATTTATGGACGTACGTGTGACGAATACGTCTGCATCAACCGGATTCGAAAACATTTTAATTTGACATTTGTAATCAGCGATTGACCTGAAGATATTTAAAATAGTATGTTAAAACATAAAATGATTAAAAACGGATTAAATCAATAAAATAATCCCGATCCACAGTGCATTTTTAATGATATCTTCATGCGAATTTGGCACAACGAACGAGCAAATATTTTTGTTTCAGCGCATAGATCGCGAGAACTTGATACATATAAAATTGTCGATCGATCAAATAATGATCGATCAAATGATGATCAATCAAATAATTGGCAGAAAATATTCTCAATCAGATCATTTGTATGGGTACAAGCATTTTTAACCAGGTTATCGTTCGACAAATGGCTCGGAATAACAAAAAAATCTTGACTACATTTGGTTTCTAAAAATAAATCTGGAACATCCATTGACTAGTTTTTATTTAAATTAAATTTTTTGTCTATTAAAAATAATAGAACGCCACTGTCCATGCTCGTGATAATTAATAGCCCTTCCGGATTGCTGATGCTAAATTCATATATCAGTGGCGTATCAATCATCCAAAATAAATGCATATTTATAATAATAAAAATATACAAAATGTATTAGAAATGTTCAAATATTAATTGCTTTTGATCTTCGATTTATGTAAAATATTAAAGGCATTAGAATCGAATAAAAAAATTTAAGACCCTTTTCAAGTCAGTTTGTTTCGAGACACGGTTCAGGAAACACAATTTTTTGCCATGATCAAAAATTGATGAGAGTATTGAATTTATTTTTTAAATTAATGCATACTATATTTGCTTTAATTTTTTATATCTTTTTGTTGTTGCTGTTGGTGTTTAAAAATATTATTTTCAATCTGAACTGATAGTGTGTCTGTCTGTCTGTTCTTCATACAGCCCACCACTACCATTTGGCCGATCCAAAATAAACTCGTACGCATATAAACGAAGATCCATCGAAATATAAAGATGCGTTAATTAACCTTTTAAGGAGTATTATCGAAGGGTCTTCGATATGACCTTCACTATTCAGAAAGAGCACTCTTGTGCATTGAAGCTCCGAGGCGGACAGAGACAGAGAGAACTTAGCGCAGTTCAGGAGACTGAGACGGAGAGCTTTCTCGCATGCATCTCATGATTGTATAGATCCAAATTTATCCACTTATAATGATTTCGATTTCAAGTGTGTTATTTTTTTACGCAAAGAAACGACCGAATATTGTGTGTTATCGAGAGTGTTTGTTTATTTAACTGCTTGCTGTTCTTCGCTGCGTGTTGAATGAGTCTTTGTCCAATTATCATTTCCTTCTAAAGGAGGAGCACTTGAATCGATTTTTTGTGCATTGTTTATGTAAAGAAATGAAGTGGTCTTGTATGCACTATCAAGTGTTCATTTACAATTGACTCTGCCTCGAATTGAAGATTGTCTTACGCTGATTAGGAGCTGACAGAAAGTAATCGGTGTAAAGCGATTATGACATCAACGACTTCATCGATTTTAAATTTGCTCACTAACGAAAAGGTTAATTCATACACCTAAGCATACATTCGATATTAACTGATCAAATATTAATTTATAGTCAAATGATCAAGTATTTCAATGAATGAAGGTTTTTTAGAATTGAGCTTAATTATCATTGATCATCTCAACGTAGATGAGGTGTTTCAATGCGTCTGCTGCCACTCGGTCCCGAATTTATAGCGACTCTGAGTGCAATATGACCTGCTCATCGAATATATACATGTCCATGACTTCTCGATTAGACCAACGTTACAGGACACATTAAAATAAATAAAATAAATAACCAAGACTCATAAAACTTATTCGAGAATTATTCTCGATTGTTGTTTATCGAATGGAAATATATTCTCTTAAAGGTGCTTAATTAATCTTTTCTTCAACATGATAATATCGATATGAAGTATAAGGCCCAATCCACACTATGGTGCCGGTAACGGTTCGATCTCGCTCTCGGTCTCAGTCCGGTCAAATATTCTCATACAAGAAACGGAATTGGAACGATCCGATAGTGTGAATACTTTGATTGTTTCTTGTGTAAGAATATTTGATCGGACCGGGATCGGAGCGAGATCGAACCGTTACCGGCATCATAGTGTGGATCTGGCCTAATAGATACGGGGTTCAGATTTTTTTAGAATTTCATACGATGTACCAAATACATATCATGGTAGCGCGCGGGTGTTTTTTTAGCACAGTAAGGGAAAGGATAAAATCTACCGATAATTTGGAGCAACGAGTGACTATAAAAATATGAATAAGTAAAACTGTATTTAGATCCTGAAAAACTCTTCCGTAAATGCTTCCGAAAGCGTCCATTAAATAGCACTAAGGATAATCGTCTCTTACGTTCAACCACAAAGCTTCATCCGATTAATCATATTTCGTTCCACATAACGTCGCCATTGACTGAATGCATAGCGTTGCATAACAATGCAATCATCGTCGAAGCTGTCACTCGTCATAGCGAAGTTTTAGAACCTGTTCCGCGGCCAACCGGGTCGACATTTTAGTATTCGATTTCCTCCCGATTTCTCCAACAAACCGGAAGTCGAAGCATTATCTTATATTGAATAAATAAAAAATTGCATAACAACGCCGAATTGCTTCTAATTATTCATACATTGTGCACATGTTTGCCAAACTTTTACCGCCGACACGTTAAATTTCGCTAATTTCGTGTCTTCTCCGCTACGTGTTATTAAATAGAGAAGATTAGCGACGAAGAGCACAATGAGGGAAATTTTTTCGTTTTTTTAATGACTTTCCAATTAACACTCAATGGAAAAATAAAGACAATACGACTTTGATAATAAAAAATGTTATACACACATTGCATAGAATCTTCGCACGGTTTCGCTTCGTAATGTTTTTGTCCAACGAAATGCTATAACAGACTGCCATTGTGTATTTGAGACCAATCAATACATTTGAGAAGCAATTTAAAGCACTCAATTTATGCCTATTTAAAGAACAAGTGAAACTTTGCAACGGTATTGAAACAACGGTAGTACACAAAAAAATGCTATTTTATTTGGCAAAGGATTGAAATCAAAAAAGATACACAGACTATCTGCAAAAATGTATGGTGTCATATCAAAGTTTCAAAAATGTCTTAAAGATGGCTTAAAGTGGCCATAGGAGGTTAAAGAAAAAACCAAAATCTAAAGAAATATTGTAATAGTATTGAATATTTTAAAAATAATATTAATATCATAGGAGTATTTAGCTAACATCTGAGCTTAGTCGTTAGTTAGACAGTTTTATAGCGTTAAATTGTCGCCATCATCATCATCATCAAAGAAAAGTGGATTTGCACATTAAACTTAAATCAAAAAGATGTTGATCGAGACCTGGTCAACCATCAATGGTAACATTCAAGCAAAAGCAGATCTTGTAGAATGTCATATTGGATCTTTGGACTGATATGCGGAAATATAATTTATATATGTAATAACAATCGGTGCTGAAAATGTATAGTAAATTTATAAGCTGGACAGAACTTATTCGACACATGAATTGCGAATTAATTGTTAAAATATATTGATCTCGGATAATCCCTTTTAACAATGCCGCGAGCCGTTTATCATTTTGCGATGTTCAAGCATTCCCAAACATTTAATCGCAAAAAATGCTAAATTATTTATTTACGTTTTTTGATCATACATTATCCTATGAATTTAAGATTATGATAATTTAAATAGATTATATTGCAGATCATTACCGAAGAACAATGACATTGGGCATTAAAAGCGACAATTTCAGAGATTAAATTTCTGAGGCATTCAGGGCTTATAAAGTTATTGCGCTAAAAAATGAGACCTCAATTAGGTACAAATGTGTCACGCTAGCTTTTATATTATAGTACGTAATAGTAGCTCATCCACATGCTAATTTGTCACTAGTGCGAGCGTGTGCGAATACAAATTTCACTTTCTGTATGCACACGTCGCTATCGAGAAAACGTGATAGAATTTTTTATGGTGCTCAAAGAAAGTCCACGTACAAACACAGTGGCTCTCAAACTCCTCGAGGCTATAAAAGTCGAAATGAAGAGCTCATCTCAAGCATGACCATGATATATTTGACGAAAGAGCTACTGTCATCGTGAAATAGAAGAAACTGCCTTTGAATGTGACGGTGATTAGACAGTTTGTCGATATTGACGTTGATTTTCTTGATATGAGGAAAATTAACGACCACATATTCATTACCATTATTCAAATAATTCTTAACAGTCATTTTGTTCTATGCAAAAATTGCTGTCCTATAAATGTCTTTATAAAAACCATGTTGTTTCAAATAAATTGAAAATAAACAGAAATTATTTGTGGGATTCAAAGTATCACTAAATTTATATTATTGATGATGATGACAGATTTGCGCAGAAGTTAAATTTTAATCCTAATTTTGCCTCTCAAACAACCAAAAAACGCGATCGGATACCCTTTTCAATGTTTTTTTTTTAACTTAATTCATATATTTATAGTAAAAATTATATTTCAATAGTTTTTCAATGTAAGAACGAGAGCTTTTCGAATTAAATGTATAATTTTACAAATAAATAAATTTAAAAAAATAGAATACACGTTTCAATGAGATGTTTTAACAATGTTTTTATTCTATAATTATAGATAAATATTTCATTTAGTGCGCAAATTGTTAGAATTTTTATCCAAAGAACTATTTTACCAGTAGTTAAATGTATCAGTTAAAGAAAAGAAGTATAAAATAAGTTAATTTTATTAAAAAAAAAATGCTTAAAAATATTATTGCAAGTGGTCGAGTGATAAAATGACGACATTGTCGATGCGATTGGTTGAAAATTGATATAGTGCTCTTTTTAGTACAATTGTTAAAGTTTCTTCATTCATATGCATACAAAATAAACTACATGTTTAACAACAATAACAACAATGGACGCATGCTATTGTATTGCATCAGCAGTCATAGCACATGCACATGCACATTTACATTAGTCATTCTTAACAGTTTTTGTTAATAGTTAAAATCATTCATGAAAATGCAGGCAGTATCAAAATGCACTAATGTCATGCGAATATGCTTATAATCAAACAATAATAAACAATCTTGAACAAAAATATGCATTCTTATATACATGTATTTTTTAAACAGTGCAAAGCATGAACAAATTAATGATGTATTGTTGAAAGTCGCTGGTTATTTAGAATTGTTATGTATGAAATATAATAATGAGTGCCAATAGATGACTCTGTAAATTAATCAATTATCATAGATTCAAACCATTTTTTTAATTGATTCGAGACTGTCTCAAATTTAAATTCTAACCCCTTTGCGTCCGAACAGTTTTCATATCAATTTATTATAGTTAGATTAAATATTCATATCTTTGTTATGCCATTTTAATATGATATTAATAGAATTAGTGAAACGTTAATTATGCATCACACAATTAAAAATTATTGATTAATCGTGTATTTATACTTATGTACATGTATATAAAAGTGCACGTACATGTTATATATTTTGATACTTGGTCCTTATGTACAATGCTCGATATAATCTACATGGTGAGTTCCAATCCAATTTGTGTTATGTTCATGGGCTCTGTTCACTAGACACCACCAAACTTTCTGCATTCCAGACTTACTGTTATCATTGATCACAGATCCGTGATTTTCACCCACTCCCAAAGTGGTCGCAGACGCCAAAGGATTATCGAGGGAGTTCGAGTCTTGGACCCCGAGTGCTCCGGTTTTGGCGACGCGGTGACAACATCCTTTCAAGAGTCCTCCGCATCCGCCCTCGAGGAGTCCGCCGCTCATCCAACAGTAGAGGAAGAATTCGCAAGTACCGCCTTGGGTACATTGTTCACTATCCAGTCTTTTCTTAGTGGTTCTGACTTTCGGCGTTGTAAAGTCGACTGGATTCGTTTCTAAAGGAGGGCTCGGATATAAATAAGGACTAGATCTATGCTTTTTAATCGACGAGAATAAATACTGCAATGTTTTCGGTTGCCTTCCCCGGAACGATAGAGGATTGTCGCTCTTCGGCGGCATTGGCTCATTATATCGGGAGTCCTTCGCGGCGATAATTTTAGCGAAGGCTTTCTTTCCGTAAACATTACTCGATTTATAAGGATATTTGATCCTTTTGAATCTATGCTCATTACTGAATGATCTGCGTTCTTGCTCAGCGACTTCTATGAATTATCAATCATATCAAAATTATAATATCGTTCCAAAATTAATAAACGGTTAATGTTATTCAATTAAATCTGTTATAATTTGTATTATTTAGTATGTTTAAAAATGAGCTACTGAATACATATCATGCAAGAGCAATAATTATAAAATACAACGCATTAATACATAATAAAAATACAAAACGTCCCATAAATACTATCGTAATTGTATTTTGAAGAAATAACTTCTGATAATCACATCAAATTTAATATTAAATCATAATGATTATTTTAGGGTTAATGTAAATTTATTTTCAATTGAGCCCATACACTTTTATATTCAGAATGCATGCATTTATGATCCATCATAGATTTAAGGATTTAATAAAAAGATCTACAACAAGTTTTCATTTCAATATCATATGTGTTTGAGCTACAGTGAGATACGCGGAAAAAAGAAAGAGAAATAATTTAAAAAACTGCAGCCTGCCATGATTACCTCAAACGTTTTCTCAGAATTTCGTTACAATTATTTAGTTCAAAATTAGCATTTCATCAAGGATATATAACACATTCGCATAAACGCTGATGATTATTTAAAATGGCCCACGCATTCGATGATATACGAGAAGAAAACATGCATCCAAAATATCCGGCTCATATGCATTTGTGACGTCATTTTATGTGAAGAACAAAAACATCTGCTCTGAGAAGGAGAGAAAGTGCTTTTACGAAACTCAATACAGAGTGACTCATGTAACTCTAGTGATATAAAGGCTTTTAAGAACCGGTAGACCCTCAGAAGATTAATCATACTAGCCGGAAGTTACTTACATCCATCGTACATATGCATTTATTTACTACGAAATCATACAAAACTAATATTTTCAGCATTAATTTCCAATAAAATTAAAATATGTCATTGCGATTTAATGGTGGTTTTTCGCGTTTTGAAAGTTTGCAATGCACGAACGCCAATACTGAATTATATGCTCCAAATAGGTCCATGCACTTTCCATACTTTTCATGCGTGAAGCGATTTTTTACTTATCAAATCATTCGATTTTGCACTGATATTTGACGAATCAACAGAATTTAACACTCAATATGTGGCATAGAACAAGAACAACTAATAGTTTATGCGCAAGAGCTTCTTGGTCGTGCGTATCAATCATACACAATGGTCTTCATGAATTCATAATCGACATTGATATTCTACTGATGACGAACATCTTCCGTTCTTCCATCGTGGTTTATGGACAAGCTTGAATTTAAAGGGCTTCAAATATATACATTTAGAACACAACTATTGCAAAGACTCTTTCTATTGCAATCGCAATACTTTTTCCTTTGTAAAAATAGATATAATCAAGACTTCCTGCATAGATATATACACTTATATAACAGTAATTTTCAACCTATAATATCTATATACCAGTGTGATTAAATACAAGAAGTGAAATAATATGAACACTTGATGCCCTAGAACTTAGACCGGAATGAGTTAATTAGTCTAACAAATATACATTTTAAACAAGAAAAAGGATCGTTTCATAAAGATATTTTAAAGCAATTAAGAGTAAAATGATCTCAATACAATTTAATTTGGACCGTCATATTTAATTGTATTGTTATAGACGTGGAATCGGAGAAATGAAGGCTGTGAAATATAACTAATTTGATTCAAACAAATGTGTTCCTACAGAAACACAAACGACAGTGAATAGATTACATGTTTGGGTGCTTATTAGCAAGACTTCGAACCGAAACTGAACCGAAAACCGATATTAATTGTTCTGTTAAATTAATACTTTTTAAATAATAATGTTATCAATCCAAATTCCAGCTTATTATAATTATTGTTTAACTCATCTCTTTATATATATTTGCTATGTATCCAGACTAGGACTCCCAGTTTTAAATTTGCTTCCTAGTGCTTTGCTATCTATATTATTATATACATCTAGTTCTAGTTATTATATCTTTAATCAATTATTTATATTATATTTTATAGCTCTAAAATTCTAGACATTTTCTAGGAAGATATGTCTTTAAATAAGTTGTAAATTCGTTAAGCAACGAAGCATGTTTGGAACTCAATCGGAACGAAAACCGATATGAAAAAATAACGGTTCGAAGCCCTGCTTATTAGAAAATAAGTCGATAATTTCAGTGTCAATTAAGAGATTAAACTCTAAACGAGACTCGGAAGCTCTTTTTCTGGTCCACGAAGAAGTATGGCGTTATTAAAGAAAGGAAACGAACCACTCAACCAATCTTCATCTCACCCATAAAATGAGGATATTGGATATAAAATTTGCATACGTCATCGCATGGACAAACATTTGTATCGTCCGAATGATACATTACAGAAATGTGTATAAGATAGCGCCAGGAGTGAAAGTCTTTCACTCGTGGCCAGTCCATTGTGTAAGCGGACTTTCGCTTTTGACACGGCCACTCGAAAACTTCATCACACCCGGCTGCGACCTTCAGAGACCATCACATGGTCATCAGCTCACGTGACTGCCCACGTGGAAACATCAACACGATCTTTACGTAAAGGTGCTTGACCACTGCGGGCAATTTCCAAAATTCGTGCGAAAGCCACTCGAAAAAATGCTAATGCGTCTTGTGACGAAGAACCGTGACAATCAGACTTGCGACGCCTAATCAGCATTAGTGGTCAACGAGACCAGAAGCAGATCATTTCTAGCATTGAATTACCAAAAGCAATTCTGGTGAAATTTCACCCACACAATGAGAATGTCGAGGCGCAACACTAATATATCCAAATCATGCTTAAACATGTCTTAAATATTTTCTTTTGATTCCATCAATGCAAGTATTTAGAGAAAAATGATCTTGATATAGATTCAGTCTGATTTCCTGGATCTTAAATAGGCGATTATTAAAATCATGTAAAATATCATTTGAAAACTATGATAGATTCGCTGCTTACTCAAAGATGTGTGAAGATAAATAGGAAACAACTACGTAAAAATGCCATATACAACAAGAAGACAAAGAGCGTTGGGTATAATATTAGGTCTTCCCGGAAGAAATCCATTATTTTCACACGCTCGCGTTTGAATTCAATTTGTATCTGGTTGTACGTTTAATCAGCTTTATATAAGGATGTCCCATAAGTTTCTTTCGTTTTCATATTAAGAAAAAAATAAACAATAATTTGTATAACATCAAAATGTATTGAACAATATATGATCCATTCTGTTCTATTACTTTTATCCAACTCTCCGGAAGCCTCATAATGCCTTCTTGCCAAAATTTTCCAGGCTTGTTGGTATAATATTGATCAAGGTACATTTTTATATCATTGTTTGAATTGAAAATTTTACCACGTAAAGAATTTTTCAATGAAAGAAATAAATAATAATCTGAAGGGGCAATGTCCGGAGAGTATGGAGGATGAGGCAAAAACTTCCCAGTCAAATGATAGTAATTTATTTGTGACGAGCGAAGACACATGAGGCCTGACGCTATCGTGATGAAAAACAACGCCTCGTCTGTTCGCTAATTCTGGCCGTTTTCTGGCAATTGCTTCCTTTAGATTGTCTAGTTGGAAACAATATTTTGTTGAATTGATCATTTCACCTTGCTGAAGTAGCTCATAATAAACTAAGGGGGTAGTTGAAAGCTGAAAGGGGGTTCAGTCCCACCAAATGCATAGCAAAACTTTTTTTGGATGTAGACCATGTTTAGCTACGGTTAAAGCTTCTGTACCCTTGGTCGAAGACCGTTTACGTTGGATATTCTCATAGAGTATCCAATTTTCATCTTCAGTGACAAGTCTCTTCAAAAAAGGTTGGCTATAATGTCGTTGGAGAAGAAGATCCCTTGTTGAAATATGCTGAAGTTTATTTGAGTGAGTCAGTTCATGAGGAAGCCACACATCTGAACGATTGATGTGGCCCAAATTTGTCAGATGATTATGGACGGATGTTCGTAGAATTTCTAACTTGTTAGCTATTTCGCGAACAGTATATCGCGGGTTTACTTCAACCATGGCCATTTTCCTATAAAAGTTTCCAATGGAAGTCTTCATAATCTGATTATGAATATGGCATCATAAAAAGGACAAACTAATTGTACACCACTTAAAAAATCATATGGATTTGTAAAAGCTTTACATTTAAAAATAATGGATTTCTTTTGGGATAACCTAATATATGATTCTTTAAACTGAAAGCGCCAAATAATGTCAATATTGGAACTCGATGTGGTGTCTCAAAGTTGTATCATGGATGAAAAATGTTTTTGATCTATAAGGACGACCAATATAATCAAACAACAATGTCCTGCCGTATGTAAAAAGCGTTTGGAAATACATCAATCATTGAAAATTGGAGGATACGTCACAGTTTGATACAAAATTGCATAAGGAAATCGCCTAGAAAAAATGATCAAAGCTCTTATGTAAAATGATCGTTAAATATGTACATATGGAATAACAACACATCTGTATCGATAAATTCGTACGTGTGAAATCGTACAGAATTTCGACCATCCGAAGACAATGCGTCCGTCGATTTTGCATAATCCGAATTTTCAAAGGTCATTGCTTCCGAAAATGCATATTAATGATGCAGATTTATCGTATGACGTGAGAAATATCGGGCCATATTCCACCATCAGATGACTCGACGAAAGTCGTCATCGTCGTCGCCGCAGAGTCCTTGGCACGTATTCGATTCGAAAATGATAAGCTCGGTGGTGGCTTTTTAACTTTCATCGAAGTCTTCGGCGATTGGAACGACACTATTTAGCGACGATTTCGTTTTTAATTATCGGCCATTGAGAGGTGCCTCATCGCCGGTCATCCGGATGATGGACGCCTGTGCTGTTGCATGTTGAAGAGCGAGCTCGTGAATTGCTTGCATGTGAACAACAACAAACATGGAGTCAAAGATTAATATTTCACTTTCATTATACTTTCAGTGAAAGTTATTGGCGCCCGAATGCTGCTTCTCAGATACCGAAATACCAAGAGTCGAGATGATGATGATATAATCATTTTATTCAGAAGAGATACTTTTCGAATGCCCCGTTGAATAATTTCGCTAGATGTCATGGAACCGTCTTCGGATTTCTTTTTTTTTCAAGATGCAATCACTGCCTCACGATGATGGAGGAGTAAAAGGCAATTTGAAAATGTTCATCGGATGAATTACGATAATGTACGCATGCGCAGATTCTGCCTAATTTATGTATTCTCATAGGCCGCTTTAGAAATATTGCACGATTGAAGTATTTTTTTTTCTAAGGAACCCATGCGACGTCTATACAATAGTTTTAATCCTAGACGAATGATTTAGTTATCCAGGAATGCTTATAAGATCAATACCTAGTTATGCGATTTGCCAATATTGCTGTTATGCTAGCTTTGTAAACAACAAAGATCAAAACGCAATATAGCCAATCAACCAGTGGGTAATTTAAGCAAACAAACAACTAAAAGCATTCCAAATGTATATAATATACTATTGGTTGAATCTTCAAATTAAAAAAAAAAGTTCAACAGGTTTTATGATTAAGCTTTATGTTGTGTATTATATAATAAAATAGGCTTACTCCTTGTGTAGTGATTGCTTTATGTTACGTATGGCGGCGCGGCGCATGCGCGTAACATCTCTATGCCGGAAATGTATACACTATAAAGAGTTATTCCTCTATTTCCAAGCAATTGCTACCACGCCTATGCAAGTCAAACTTTAAAAAAATCAATATAATCCTATATGTTTCAGACAAGAAGGGTTGTAAATACTTTAAGGGACGTTTCTGCCTTGTTTGTTAAAAAAATAGTTTTTTCTTCGTGTATCAGAAAGAACCAATGTTTAAGAATTAATTCACTATATTTCAAGTCAATATAAATGAAATTCGCGAAGTTATAAGCCAACGAGGAGAAACTTTAAACGCGTTTTTCTCGAAACTACTTTTTCTAAGCTCATGGAAGTGCTTCCACACGTCTTAGATGAGCATTCTTTATGAAATTTGGTAAACATGTGTATAATAAACGTCTTCATTGTATAAACTATAATTATTTAAAAATATTCAAAAATGTTTATTTAATGAACAAAAAACTACAAAAAATGTTGATAAAAACACAAACTTTTTTTCGATTGCTCATTATTTTTTTATTTTTCAATATTTTTTCTTAATTATAGTCTAAGCTTTACACAATATTATACAAAGTACATATATGTTTAATTTTTTTGCTATAAATCACATGTTCAGGACTTAGGACTTCCATGGTGAAGAATGTCGTCAACCCACAAAATATAAATATTCTATATTTAATACTTTTTACATTAAAAAAATGTTAAAAAATCGATCACTTTTAGGCCCAATAAAGTAGAAACTTCCCTTAAACGATTTTCATCCATTGAATATCATTCTATCTATTTCTCTTTCATACATTTAATATGCATAATACTTGTCTACATTAAATCAAATGGTACCACAAAAAACACTACATATTCATCATCAACTACATTTACAAAGCCAACAAATGATGTGAATGCCTTCATTTAATGAATAAACATCATTCAAACTCTTTAGTTCGCGTTCTCGAAATATGAAATTAATATGATTGGTCGATGTTTCGGATTGTTTCCATCAATCAAATGATACGTCGGAAATGCTAAATTAAAAAATATTATCGACGAACCTATCGCACGAGCCTACACTTTCGCGGTTCGCGGCAAGCGGAGAAATTTGTCATCTATTTTTTTTTTAAATCAAATTCAATACATACAAAGCGTTTCACAATCTTCGTTGCTGTGTTTATTAATTATTGGTTTTGAAAATATTTCAGACGAATGTTATGAACTAAAGCTAATTATGTACATACATGATGATTAGTAAATGGACAATGTAACAAAATGCAGAATTAATCAGCACATCAACCCCGAAACAGCATGCATATATTGAAATAATCTGGTTTGAATTATGAATGAATCATTGATTATGTGAATAATCGATTCGAATTATGCAATTTTCGATAGAATTTCGAGACCAAATAAGCTTGAGTCACATTTTCTCTTTCTTTTGGAAATGATGATGAAATGAAAATTTAGGTATTAGTCGAGTAAAGCGTCTAAGTAGCGTGATTTTGGATTTTGGATGCACTTACCACGGTCTCTGAGTTGACTGTCGTCACCTGTCGTTGTGATGTCTTGGAGGTTGAAGTCGTTCCGAATGTCTTGGACTGCGGCTAGGTCGTTCAGTCCGAAGTTCTGGTCTCGGAAGACGACGTTGTCGCTGTTGTAATTCGGCGACACGGAATTGCCAGTGCCCGCTTGGTGCGAATTCGACTGGAATTGGACTCCGTTTTCGTTTCCATACGGAAATACGACCCTCGGCGTTCGCGTCTTCCAAAAGGGCTGCACGCTCTTTGTTGGCGTATAACCACCGCTGTAATAGTTGTTTTTGATGATGGGCGTAAATTCGCCTTCGAATGCTGGCGCGTTGAAATTGTAGGATTTGGGTGGAGCATAATATGGGTTTTGGAATGGATATCTGGGCTGATACGTTTTGGTCGCCGGATAGAATGGTCTTCGGAAATTGTCTGGGAATTGAGCGCTGGGATCATATCCAACTTGATAATTGGCATATTCTTCTGAATATCCTCGTTGGGCGATCTCCTCCCTTTGTGATTCGGCAGCCGTCGGTTCATTGTAATCGGAATCGTCTTCGAATTGTATCTTCGTTGATGGATTTGCAAATCTTGCATCGTTATATCTAGCCTCTTCCGAATAAGGATCATCCCTGAAAGTTATCTGAGATCGTCTCGCACCAGGGACTTCATCGAATTCTTCGATCGTTCCCAGATCGGGATTCTTCTCGTTGAATTCTTCGCCTATTCTTCTTTGACTGGCCTTGCTTTGCCTTTTGCTCTTAGTCTCGATCGGCGTAAAATTGATCTGTTGATTGTACAAGTTCCTCAATTGATCCTGCAGCTTAGGAGGACCTCTGCCTGGGCTATCTATAGCTTGAGCTAACAATATACTGGTGATCAATACTAAAATTTTCCATCTTCTCTCTCCGAACATGTTTAAGATCTAATGTATTTAAGCGCCTCGACTCTTATTACGTCCCCGTCATTTATATCATTTTAGCATACTGTTGAACGATTATTATGCAAGATGGCCAAGTGCTATCTTTATTTATGAGCTAAAATTACAGCTAGCCCAATCGTCACCAGTTCAAAATAAATACTTTCATTTTTTTCTCAAACAAAACCACTTTCTCCTTGCACCTTGAAAATCTGCCGCCGATTCACACACAACTGAAGAAATTTTCGTCGCAGCTATGAGACGACTTAATTTCACTTTGTCATAGACAATGTTAAGCCTCAAAAAAAATTTATGAGTGAAAATTGTTTAAGCACATCGATTAATCAGCGTATATATTGTGCCTCTTTGAGCGATGAAAACTACACTAAACACGCCAATTATGCCGGAAGTTTCACATTCAATCACTTACAATTTAGAATAAATTTGTTTACAACAAGTTCACTAAATTTTTGGAAGCACTGGCAATCAATTTGGCCCAACTGAACAAATAAAACAATTATACAATTTCAACTAAAATACGCGCTTAAATCGATCGCTATGACGCGCTTCATGAAGGGTTTTTGTTTTTAAAAAAAGTACGTATTAAATGAGCAAAATTATGTATGCTATTGTCGAAGATTTAAAGCTTATTTATCCGGATTGAATTGCTAAAAAAAAATTTACAATTTTAATGGCGAATATTAATGAAATCTGTATCCGAGTGTTACTTGTTCGGTCGATGTTTTTATGAGGATTTTTTGGTGTCCCCAAAAAAAAAAAATAAGAACGAATTTAGCTCGGACACCACAACTTGTCAAAGAAGCCAAAAAAGCGTCCGAACACTTCGATGGTCAAAAAACTACTAAAATCTTCAGCCGGTTAAGCGTTCCGGTGAACGCCGAGACAATTTCTTTGTTGTGAAAGAAGTGACAGTGAATTTAATGGGAGATTCCCCCCGCATTAGGCAACTGTTATTGTGCCAGGCGACCAACACTCAGACGATCGTTTTTTTATTATTTATTTTCATCTTGAAGATGAGGTGTGTACGTGTGTTACGAAACGCGCTCTTAACACCGCAACAGCGGATGTCTTCTTTCACTCGGCCGCTATTATCTCATACAATATGGTAGGCTTTTCACTTGGATACACATCGAATTTATATTCGCCATTTCGTATTATTACATTGCAATCGCATTGTTTGCCACCCACACACAAACCTATACATTGATTGTGTGTTTTTGTAATACAAGACCCTTTGGACCGTTGGAACCGAAACTTTACCGTGCGACTAAAGATCGCTCGTGCTTTTTGTGGATCTGCAAAAAGAGAGAAACAAAATCATTAGGAAAGAATCAAATAAATCAAACATAAAAAATATAAATATCGTTTCTTTCGCAAATGAACTCAGATCTAATCATAGCCATGGTTGAAGAAAACCCGCGATATACTGTTCGCGAAATAGCTAACAAGTTAGAAATTCCACGAATATCCGTCCATAATCATCTGACAAAATTGGGCTACATTAATCATTCAGATGTGTGGCTTCCTCGTGAACTGACTGACTTAAATAAATTTCAGCGTATTTCAACATGCGATCTTCTTCTCCAACGACATAATAGCCAACCTTTTTTGAAGAGATTTGTCACTGGAGATGAAAGTTGGATACTCTAAGAGAATATCCAACGTAAACGGTCTTGAACCAAGGGTACAGAAGCTTTAACTGTAGCTAAACCTGGCCTAAATCCAAAAAAAGTTTTGCTATGCATTTGGTGGGACTGGAAAGGGGTAGTTTATTATGAGCTTGAACGTCTTGAAGCTTAACCCGGGGTCTTTCGGTAATCGATAATGAAGCTTATGATTCTGTCTGTGTAAATCTGTGTAAATTTGAATCCAGAAGCTCTATCGCTAATATTAATACATTCGATCTTTAATATTTATTTGTACAGTGAATCTGGATTTGAATCTGAATTTTTATGATAAGGGCTCGGGATCTAAATCACTATACCACCACTCGATCAATGAATGCGTACATTTTCAATTTTCTTCATTTCAACTCAATTAGCTGATACGAAATTATTTGAAAATGCTTGTGAAAGCGCTCCTTGTGTATTTTGGCAATGAATGGAAATTTTAATAATTCATTAAAAATGCAAATATGATGTATTAATTTGTGAATTGTTACAATGTCGGGGGACAATGTGCGATAAAAGCAACTATGTAAATGATCATATAGACCGTGTTAATATTTGGTGATATATTATAGCATGAAATATTCATGGACTGTTGTAAAATATATGTAATATGTTTGAGATTTTATCTTCGTACGAGTTGTTTGTATTGATTATGATCATACTTGCCTCATAAGATCATTTGAGAGCATCTCGCACTTAGGGAAAGTTCTTGTTGCGATGACAGATTTTGCTGTCAAAATTAAAATTTCGCCGAAAAAATTCAACACTTTTGACAGATGCCATCGTAACAAAGCATCTAAATAATTCGACAAGTCCGCATGAATTATTCATAACTTTTACTCGTACTTTCCTCGCGTGCTTCGAATAATTTATTTCAGTTAATTAATCATTTCAACCATTGCAAGTCGTGTTTCGTAATACGTCTTAATGACGACCTTAACATTTTCGTACGCACACAAAATAACGAAAGTTACGCACTAAAGAGCGAACAATCATAACGACGGACACGACGACATAATGCTCCCGAAGCAACAACCCATACTAGTTCAATACAATTGTTAAATGTTTGCAATATCAATCGGTTCTATCAACTTTTTCCATTTCCTGAGAGCAAAATTTCTTTTCTTGGAAAATAATATTGAGAACAAAGACTATTGAAAACGCGCAAAATTGAACAATATGGCTTTGTAAATGCTCTTATAAACACTCGATGGTGTTCCTTAACAATGTATTGTGTTGGCGAAAAATTATCATTGTTGCTTGTTAAATGTCTATATAAAAATATTGTTTGAAGTGTTTTAGTTCTTATAGAAGGCTTATCAAATTATAAAACATGTATATTTAATAATAACATGTTAATTAATATCGATCAATGAATGCCTTAATATCAAATATGCCAATTCTCTTCCAATGGACCAAATGTGTATTTAATAGACTTCAACGCACGGCAGCACGAAACGTTTTATACAATAACAAGCAGGGCTTCGAACCGCTATTTTTTTCGGTTTTCGTTCCGATTCAGCTCCAAATATTCATATTGGTTCGGTTGCTGATTTTCTGATAACTTTCTACATTTACATCCAAAGCATTTTAATTTTAATGATATTTTCATATGAAATGTCCGATTTTCATCTGTGAAAAAATATTTTGCTTAGACTCAATTCAACATTTGCTTGAATCCAAATCGACTTTATTGATGGATCGATTATGAAAAAATAAATATATTGGGATTCCATCCTCACGAAAGATAGCTACGATAAGCTCTAAAATCGCGATAATTGACGTCATTGTGTTGATGAGATCGAACCAGGAGGCCATGGACATGTACGACAAAGTATCGTTGGATCTTTGATGATACTGTAAAGCCTCATGTTTATATTTAGAAAATATGAGTGAGTAGTATCGAATTCGCATTAATACTATTACATAAAAACGCATCATTAATTAAATAGACATCTGCAAAGAACACGCAAAATTAGCTTTCAATGAACCATATGGACTAGCATTAGTGATGGTAATCTACGGAAGATGTGTGAGAATTTATTAAGCAAAATATGCTGATACAATCACCAAAATTAACACGTTTGCTGATGATGCAGACATTACATAAAAGTAGGGACGCTCGATTTTTAAATATAAATAAAGAGGTTGTATGTGAAATATCTACCAATTTTTTTATGCATGTGTGCTGATGAAATTCGATTACGAAGAGGAGACAGAGTTGACCGATAACCTTGGTTGCGGAAAGACGCGTTCTTCCCGTTAGCTCTCTTCAGAGGTGTCTAAGGTTTCTCTCGTCTCGAGTTTCAGAGGAAAATAAAGCTCTTGGCCAAGATGTGCGATTCATCATGACTCTTTGGCCGTCTTCATTTTTCCTTTTCGAACCTTCCATGATCCGATAACAAACGGACCCGCATGAGGCTGATTTGGCAGTCTTTACTTCTATACGATACATATGAAGAGCAAAAAATCGATAAAGCCTCTCAGCAACAGCAAACAAGTCGAGATCCTGCTGCGTTACAATACGCTCTACCGATTCATCATGGACCGCATGGGAGTCAGCGTTGGCTCGATCAGTACTATTTGCAAAGACTTATCCGATGTTCCAAAGAACAAAGAAGGATGACCTCGTAATCTGACAGAACACGGCATCCGTTAAGTCAAGAAATTTCTTCAAGTAGACGTCAGTCAAATGACAGTTGCAAAGACACTCAAGTTTGCTGGTTATCTCTCTGTTATAAAGGATGAAAAGACAGTTTTAACTTCACCGCAGAGGATTATAAACGGGTTATTTGGTCAGATGAAATGAAGATTGGATGGCTTGCGAAACATATTACTCATAAAGTTTTGCAACCTGGAATTATATTGATTTTTCAGCAAGATTGGCCCAATAACATATGCCTTATGTTGTAAAATATCAAGGATTTCCAAAAAGTTGTTGTTTGCTTTGGAATTGTTTACTGCGAGCGAAAATAGATTTGGTTAGGAGGTCAATTAAAACAGTCTAGATTTGCATTATTGCAAAATGCTAGAGAGGCTCGAGAGAAAAATTGAGTCGCGACCGTTAGAAAGTTGCGTCGCAAATTTTAAGTCCATAATTCAAAGAATAAAGATGACTCGTGAAAGTGTTTCGTTTATGTTTGCATTTCGTGCCGAATCGTTTTTTATACATCGTATATTACCATCGACGTTATAACATCGCTTTTGGAGGAAAACGGCCGATGAATCAGATCGAAAAAGCAGGCTATCTGGAAACAACTGCGTGCAATTGGAAATTCCGGAATCGTTCATTATCCGAATTATCTCGTTAGCCTCGTTTCGTCGTCGCCCGGATCCACTTTAAGTCCATTATGTCATCCGGAATTCCTATAAAGTGTCTTTAAGAGCACTCGCGAAATGTTCAAGAATTGGCAATCGGCGTGGAAAGCCTGCATGGATCAATTTCGGCAAGGCCGTGAAAGTCCTATTAATGCGGCGTGCTTCCTCAGAAAATCGATTTCGTTTGTGAATAATACTCCGACGCGGTCAAACCAGTCCCGAGTACCGTTGCGATTCTACTGATTAATCTTATTGCAATCGGGGGACGAATGATAAATAAAAGAACGACCTTGAACGGTTAATCATGCCGCGGTCGATTCATTTTTATTTTTTAACCAGCGCCAAAATGGTTGGTTTTGAATGCGATTCATCTCAACATCGGAAAGTATGCTCGATAAGAAAGTCTATTGGCTAGGATAAAAAGTGAGTATTTTTTATGACATTGACGATTGAATAAGACTTCTCGCTTTTATACGTCGGGCTGTCGGATAAATTCTGTCACCGTAACGAAACATCGTTTAATGTGCTTGCTTTTTGTTGCCTTCTTGTTCTGATGAATGTGCATTTATATTGGCCGAGACTTGAATAATGAAATGAGTCACTTTGATTCATGTTTGAAGCCAAATTTTCCAAGAGATGATATTTTACATTTGGAATATATTGAAAGCTAAGATATCTGCTAAAAACATCGAAGCTTGCTACACGTTCATCTCAAGACTCAACGCCATCATCCAGGTCAAAGGCGGTAATTTCGAACAACAAATTTACATATTACAAACTATAAAAATGGATATTTAGAATTTAAATTTAGAAAAACCCTATAAATAAAACTTTTGTATTAAATGAGTTAATGTCAATATAACATCTCATATCATCATAGGATTTTCCATCGTTTTTGATGAACCAAGAATTGTGAAAATCTTAACTACCTTGAAGCTCGATAATGTGGTTAATATTTCTCAAAGTTTAACCTCTCTGTTGTCATTACATAATTTTATAAGCCTGTCATCAAGCATATTACTAATATGTTTGAATCGAGATCCGGTGTTACATAAGAGTTATACACGGCAATTTAGTATACTCATCGAAAGTCGGAAAATTAGACACGACTGAATAGATAGGAGTCGTTGAGGATTGTGTAAGATTTGATGGAATTTCCGGGATGATTATAAATATTCAAGTTATATTAAGATGTCTTTTTATTGAAGCTAACATAAGACACTTTGATTAAAAATGTTCGATAATTTTGAAATTATGGTGATTTTTATATGTTATCATAGGCGGTGTGCAATTTCGTCCGCTACATACAGCCAATCTGTGCGCATTAACGCCCGACTAAAGTGTGTTAAGATTACTGTTTATTGAAGTCAAATTAACACTTTATGTACGGGAAGGTATTCTTAGCGTTTATATATTCCGGTGATTATCGTCGGATAAGGTAATATTCATTGATATGATTTATTAAAGTAGTTAACTTCGCCTCTATAATATGATAATATTGACATAAGTCACTAAAATAAACCTAAAAATAATTCGCAAAATTCCAGATTTGCCGACAAATTATTTATTTCCGTCGCTGCAGATGAATACTTATATACTATAATACTTTGGTGTGATTCGTAATTATATTACGGAGGAGTACAAAAATTCTGAACTCCGTATCTATTATATTTCATAACGATATTCCCATTATTAGAGTCGAAGTGTAGTAAATACATCACCGGTAGGGAAAGGTTAATATAACAATTTGAAAAACACATATGTACTATATATATATATATATATGTATACATACATTAGACAGTTGCTGCTCCTAGGCATCGCCTAAGCTTGCCAATTGGTAGTTACGACACTGATGTGTACGATTTTTGTTAGATAAAAAGTTCAATCTCGAATTTTTCGAGAATACGTTTACTAATCCCGGGATTCATGAGCACCTAAAACTGTCCGGGATCCCGGGATTGAATTCCCTACCCCGGACTAACCACACAAATAATGTCTTACATTGATCCTTTAGCCCCACGAGAAACCAGGATATGCGCATTTTCACCAAATTTTTAGCATAAACAAAATGTTTTCATACACTTTCTATTAAAATGTGATGCCTATATGCTTTTTTGTAATGTTTTCTCGAGTTGTGTGACATGTCTTGCTGGAAATAGACATCAAACACGTCAATATGATTCAATTGTGGTCATAAAAACTCACTCAACATTGATTGGTATCGCTCAGCATTCACAGTAACAGCATTTGTGTGCAAATGTTGTCCAACGATTTCCCCAAAATGCACACCAAACAATAACTTTTTTTGGGTGTAGACATTTTTCTTGAATAACACGAGAATTTTCATCATCCCAGATGCAACAAATTGATGCGACCCAGACGACTCCAAAACAATGGATTTTTCGTTCGTTCGTTTGATTAAAATGGACAGATATACATTGTGTTGTTGCAATATGTCCATGGTTAAAATTTTTCTACCTTCTACTAAAACAAAATGGCTTATGTCGTTTGAAAAGACGTCTCATACAAATTTTATATAGTGCGATTATTTAATTGACTAAATTGATTGTTTACTTGCATGAAGAGTAAGTGTTTTCTGTTTTTTCGCTTGTAAATAACAAATAGCACGCGTTGGTTCCCCGACAAAAATGTGTTAATTACTATATGCCATCTAAAATATTGTACAATGGCTATCATATATTTATTCAGCACAAGGCCAATATGATTATAAATATTTAGCGCATGTTTTTTTTTTCAAAATTTCTTCCAAAAATGTCAATCTCGTCCTTATGCAAATGGACCGATTTTGAAAGAACCGCTGTCTCCCTCTCATAGTTGCATATAACAATATTTACATTCAAAATAGAGTCCACAGAGTTGATTTCAATGGACTCTTTTGTCAAGATTTGTGGGTCAAGTGCTTCATTAACAAGCAAAAAATGGCCACATTGTATGTAAATATCGCCTTTTTACATAAACTAATTGGCGAAGAAAGGTGCTCAGTGTTTCGAGGGAACCTTGAACTTGCGTCCAAAAAATGATAAAAGCGTCGTACGATTCGATCACTAGACCATGTGGTTATTTAATAGCAAAAATAAATATTTCATGGCTATTATATAAAATAAAACAATTTCGAATTGAAGGTGAAAATGAAAGAGTGGCGGTCGAGGGCCGTGACAGAAGAAAGTGAATGTGCGAACGAGAGGCGACTATATAAGGAGATAGCCGTGTCTCACTCGATTTACAGAGGCTCTCAACATTATAGCAATAAAATTGAAATCAAAATCATTTTAAACAAATTTGCATTTACAAAGCCTTCATTGTCATGAATACAAAGATATTTGCCAATCAATATGTTTATAATTATAAAACTGAATAACCAATAAATAACATATTTTTTACTTATTCAAACATGGAGAACAAAATGTTTACCATCGTACCACCAATTAAAATTGCAGTATCACAAATTGCAATAATGACTTTCCGATTTAAATAGCAACTTCCCCAGGAATTATACAGATGGCTATTTATAATTCGGAGCAGCAAGTGGCTCCACGAAATTAGTACCTATTTAGGTCATGATTTTCTCAACTGTACCCACCAAAAAACATTTTCAAACACGTTTATGAACCAAGGTGTGAAAAATAATACACAAATATTCCGCCGAAAAGTGTCATCCTACAATGCAAGATTTCACGGATGCACAGAAGAAAGTTTGGCTTGAAATAGCTAATTTTTGTTCGATTTATCAACAAACAAATTTGACCAATCACCTAAAATTGCAAGTGAACTTGAGAAATCGATGATCTGCTTGGGTCATGATTAGAACTATATATCTTATATTTAAAATGTGCTTAATTTGATTATTATGATATTTTTGGAAGATTAGTTAAAAATGTTTCCATATAAGTAACTATTAAAAGCCAAATAAAAAATTAGTGGTTTTATAAGAAAAAATAATAAAATCCATACATCAGCATCCAGGTTCATACAATGTTGATAAGTTGCCTTTAATCTTACCAGAATTTTGACCACATCAGTTTGATACACATGCAAAGATATTTTAAAAGAGATAAAAGCCGTCGAATCTAATATTTTTGATCAACGTCTTTCCTCTACGGCAAAATACTGTCGAATGCAAGAAAAATGTATGCAATTTATTTAGTCTTCTAATGTGCAGAAAATTCATCGTATAATATACCTAAAATATACTAATTTTAATGCATGACGAAAAATTTCTTACACGAAATGACTTAACATCCGGGAAGTCGATTTTAAGTACGGACTTTAGTGTCGCATTTCATAAAAAAACATTTCGCATTAATTTCGCAATAATAAATATATCTAAAGTTATTTAAATAATTAAAATCATACTTGTTACCTAATGGAAAGTAATTAAATAAATAATGCAATCTATAATTGAGAAAGCACTGGTTTTATCGTGTTATGATCACTCAGCTTGAAATAACTGATAATCAGGGCTGTCACTTATCTATATTATACTGAAAATTATTTAATTATGTCGATTAGTTAATCTTTATTGAATTAATTAGTTATTTCTATGTGACCATTGCCGATTAATTTTGATCGTATTTATTCCAAAATATATGTATCATTTTCAAATTTATCGAAAACAGGAAGTCTCGTTTCTTCCATAGTAAGATCATAATATTACTATTGGGCTTATGTGATTTTATTTATATTAACAATTGGTCCAATTTAATTGACTAGTACATTTATAGATTGAATACTTAAATACTCATTTAACAGCAAGCTGCCACTCAGTTTATCTACTATTCATTGCTACTTTTATAAATCATGGCTTGCTTGTCACTCGCTATCTCTTACATAGTCGATCTTACCCAACAATATGGAGCATGATGAACCTTACCGGTTCGGAGCCAAAAAGCTTTAGGAACAGAACAAGAACAAGAAGAACATCAAATAGAAGGCCTTGAGGAGAGGCATATGTAGAACTTCATTTTGCAACGTTAACAGCATTGTCTTCCGTTGACTTTTATATCGTTTTGAAATCGCCGAACTAAGATGGTCAATCTGAAATAAGAAAGCATTCAGTCTCGAATTTGCTCGGTAAGTTGCACGTGGACGGGGAGACATTCTCAGTTGATGTAGGAGCGAATCCGAATGTCATCACTCTAGCCCGGCAACGCCCTAGCGAGCCTTTGCATTCCAGAAAGCCCTTTCCAATAGGATCAAAAAGGTCGTTTAGAGTAGTTTTCCACCGTGTCCCAAAAAAACTACTCCGCCTTTATAAACCTCCCACACTCCTTATCAATCCGTTTATTCAGGAGACCTGCTGGATGAGCGTTCTAAATTAAACCCGGAGGTTATGCTACCTTCAATACCGAGCGAATGAAGAGGTGAATGTATGATACAGACAAAATTGATGTAACTCCTTCCTGTAAATGGATATTGAATATATTTCCGATATTTCTCTTCATGTGACTTTTTTTAGAAATGTGTTTAGCTAGTCCAATCAATTAATAGACCAAGGAGTGATTCATTTTAAGATTAATCTTTCAAACAATACTGCCATTCTTATTCAATTATTGATATAAAATATATTTTTTATCCTAACGTAAATGAATATCCATTGCAGTATTATTGATTCATTGCAACAATATGATATGTAAATTTCATAATTATCACCTTTAATAAAACACTATACATATTTATTCGTATTAACCGACGTGTGTTAACCCTGTTAGTGCCTGTACTGTCACTCTCACATATCTCACTTTCTATACAATTTCATTTACTCTTGATTTTATTTGTGTTGTAAATTCTTTTAATTAATTCGAATGTAAATCGATGATAAATTAATATTTTTTATATAAAAAAGCTTTAAATTATTTTATTTATTTGCTTCATAAATGTGCTTTGGAATGGATGCAATGGAAAATGGTAAAATTACCCAAAAAAATGGTATCAAAGGTAAAATGAATTAAATCTGAGACGATTAAGGTAAATAAATGACTATTTTTAATGGTTGTTTTATTTTGCAGTTTTTGGATTTTTTTTAGAACGTCTCGATCTGTTAAAAATATCCTATAACCCTATAATTTGGGAGTAAATCAAAATTAATTATTAAAAAGTGCTGAAAAAATTACAGCAGAATTTGTCGAATTTATTGTGAATTGCTTAATAGTGTATGGCAAATCATCATGAAAATTTATAATCTTGAACAACGAATGCAAATTATTGAATTTTCAAAATCAGTGCTCCATTCGAGAAATGTTCCACGTACTATGTGATTTTTATCATCATTAGCCTGTTAACCGAGTTGGACGTATATATACGTCCAACCAAACTTCCAAGTATATCAGTATTTTTTACATAAATATATATTAAAAACTATATATGGGTATATTAATTAATTTTAAATACAGATTAGGATATTTAAATCATTATAAAGTAAATACATCGGGCTTGACGTGAGAACACGTCCTTAAAAGAAACCACAAACCTATTGATCATTGCATAATTAGAGGAAAACGCGCCCAGTTAACAGGCTAAAAATGTCCTGCCGAGTCGATTATTCTACGTTTGATGGCCAAATTCGAGTCAACCAGTTTGATAAATAATAAGCCGAATGGAAGGAATTCTAGGAATTGGAATATTTTATTGATTTTCTCGTAAAGAAGTGTGCCGCGTTTTCCAATCAGTGAAAGATCGACCGTGATTGAGAGAGATATAAATTCGACTCTTTGAAATTGAAAAAGGTAATATATTCTTTGATTGCCTTCAAATATTCAGTCATTTTTGCTATTTTTATTGTTTTCAATGATTTTCAAAAGAATGGCATTAACAAAAAAACCCGCCAGCTTTTTATACAAGCTCAAATTTGGGCACAATGGAGTAAAAGCAGGTGGAAAAATTAACTGAGCATTCGGAGAAGGATCGATTTGTGAAAGAATAATTTAAAAAGGGCAAAAATAATGTCGAAATAGGGAAGATAAAAATGCTAGGCAAGTGGATGCCACATGAAGGCTTGGAAGTGTTTTCTTCGTTGATAAATTCAAATACACAACAATAGTAGTTATTGATACTAAAATAAGTAGAAGAAATTGCCACGACAGTTTCTCCTCGAGTCTCCGATGAGTAGTTTGAAAACAAAACTGCATCCAAGATTGTCTGGTGGTGTTTATAACATAAATATGCATTGCATTATGAGATCTTTATATATTAATAGGATAGGAATCATCAATTTTTCTTAAACGTTTTGAATTTACTGTTCTGCAGATATAAAGACGATCAACGATATGAGATATTAATAACGGACGGATCTAAGTATTTATTCATTAGAAAGTGAGTTTAGATGGATGTAAATTGATCAGGATAGTGAAATTCCAAGTGTTTTTCCGAGACGATTTGAATTACGACAATTCGCAACATCTTTTAAATAAGTAAAGTCGACAGGTCCGCATTCGTGTCACACCAATGGACACAGTTTTGTAACATTTGCACCCATTGTTGTCTTCGCACAATATTGTGCAACAATATGAAAGTCTCGTATTGTTTAAAATTCTTCTCGTGTATCATCTAAAGAGCGTGATGGCTCAGTAATTGGAATTAGTCGCAATAGTAACGAAATAAAGTTTCAGACCCAAATCGACATTTCAGTGATGCAACTTTTCCGATAACGAGCGAAAAGCCATTATTCGCGTGCACATTCGGATTGCTCAATTCGATTGAGATTGGACAAAAAAATCGACTAAGTAGGAAGACGAAGAGACGCGTTTTTCATTGAATCGAATAAAAAAAAACGGAAAATCACGGCTCGATTCGCACTAAAGTCATGTTTGCATCGCCAAGACGAACAGGTCGACAAAAACCTCCGACTCTTGATACTTTCGCCTCGACAGTTGGCTGCTGCGATCGGAAGATAACATCTGCTTCGATGTCATGTGAAGACTTCAAATGCCAATCAAAATTACGATCGGAAAGAAGCACTGCGGTCATAAGTCCTAGTTATGTTCGATAATTCCTGCTAATAAATGATGAAGATCGATTTCGAATCGACGCACCAAAAGAGCATTTCCCATGGGAATTTATGACGATTCGTCGGATCAGGTTTCGTTAAACTCAAGTCCACTTCCTGTCGGAAGTTGACAGAGTGTTCCGCATTTGAGTTTCTACCATCAGTGACCTGTAAAACCTACACTGGCAACGCATAACTTATATTTATATAACGTAATTTCTTCTCGACAGCATTCCATATGACAATGGCGATGAAACTTGAATTTAATTGCATTTTGCTAACCTAAGAAAATTCCGCAACGCTAAAGTCTTGCATCTTTGTGGCCTTTTTAAGGCCTTTAAAGTACATTTTAAAGAAAAAATATTTCACATTTTGTAATTATTATTCTAACTGTATATATATTTATTTGGAATTTGAGGTCTTACTGTCTGATGATAAAATCTGATTGTCAGTAATATGTAGTTTTTTATGCGACTATTTATAAGCTTCACTGGTGTCAGAAGTGAGTATTGCACGCGCATTGTATCCACAACGCCACAAAAGATGGCGCTGTTAAAATAACACATTGCGCCTAAAAAGAGACGGAAGATGTCACTATTAATCTGGGGGATTATATCTGCTCAGATTGACAGCACCATTGCATGGGGATGGTGAATCGCCCACGTTACACTTGTATTTAGATATTTTTGTATGAACTCTTTGATGAAAGAAAATACTTAAAAATGAAAGGTCCCTGGAAACAATTCAATCCACAAATAATGAGCGATTTTGTAAATTCCGAAGACACTTTGAAAGCTATCCTAGATGAAATATTAACCTAATAATGAACTAAACTTGGACATCAATAACATCAATGGCGAAGATGTTAATGAGTTGACTTGAATCACAGTAATTGTCTTTTTTCAAACGAATACTTATTCGAGCAATAAATATATTTAATACACAATGAAAATCATAAAGAAGAAGCTGATAACATCATCTAGACTTTGACAAATCATGCATCTTGACAAATTTTTGATTATTATAGAAGAACATGATCTTCGTGATCGTGATCATGATCATGATGATTTCGGATATTCCAGGGATAAAATATTTTTTACAGTAATTCCTCTTTCTGTCTTCCACACAATGTCTTGATTTGGTAAACCCCTTAACAATAATGCTTATTTTAGCGATAATTTAATATCGATTTTAGTTTTGTATATTGTGGATTTCAGCTAAAAACTGATGTCTTTGGTTGATTCAGAAAGTTTGAAGTTATCTATTTCAATGTATCGACGATAAGGGTATTCTATATTCGTATTTTATGCAAATACTGGCAGCTTCTTCGTCTTTAGCAATTGTTTTATAGGACTTATCAATGTATTTGCATTAAAAGTAAGTCGCATTTTGGTTCAATTTATTGTTTCAAAGAATCGAATAGATAATATGATTGATAATAAACAATAACCATTTTACTGGGTTTTAATAAATCCACAAACATTCTATCAAATGCATAATGCATGGTTACGATTTCCGGATCAATCCTTTTAAAAACATTTTGCACTATGGTAATTTAGCGGTTTCTATGATAAGTACTTGTGCTTTTCGATTGAATTTTATCGTTCAATTGTGGATTACAGGGGTTGTTCAAAGCAGAATAGTTACCTGAAGGTATATAGGTGAGCAAGAGTTAGTCGGTTCGGATGCCGGTAGGAAAGCGAGTGGTTGTAGCTACTTCTCCACAGCTGATCGATTACTACTTTGCAAGTGAAAGGAGTAGTGATACTCGATACAAGTATCATCGTTCCAATGCCAATGACCCGACAAATGATCTTGTATCATTACGCCTCTTCTTAAATCATAGACCACGATTACGATTTTTTAGCAGGCCCGAGATCATTGCCATTGCGGTTGATTGTTTTCGCGAAATCTCTCCAAAACTGCGATCCACAACAAAGCTGCCGGATATAATTGGATGATGATGCTTGGAAACGCTGAAAATCACTCTCTTCGATTGCTTTTTAATTGCTTCGGGTGCGAATTATAGTTTTTACAATGTTACCACCAAATCGCACAAACAACGATGATTTTATGTTCTTAGGCTCAAAGCGATCAATCGATGATGATGATATAATTGGACAAACATGGGAAGTTTAACTCTTTCCGGTCTCACCCGTTTGATTTTAAGTCAAATTTTGGCAAATTCTAATAGAAAAAGCGATGCGAAACATTGACAAACTGACGAATCAAGTACAGTGTAGTTCGACGTCCATATGTCGCCGCGTCGCGCTTTTGGCGAAAATTTCCAGCAACGCTGCTTTGTACTCAAACGATTAAAATAGGTGATCATTTTTCTGACTTTTCGTATTCAAATATGGATTCATAATACATGTCGTCAGTTAATGGATGGGATTTTAGATCAAATACATCTCCTCCAATTGCCAATAATTGTCCACTCTAGGGAGATATTACCAAGAATGATGATCATTTTTTAAATAAATATGCATGCAGCTATAGCAATAAATACAAAATGTGAAATTTTGCAAACGGAATCGAATATCTCGGTACGCATTTTACGAAAAAAGAAAGCAACTTGAACTTGAAACGAGAATTTTATATTGGCAGATAGGCCGAAAATCAGAATTATGCCTAGATAATAAAATATTCCTAAATAAAATCTATTTGGACGCACGGGATACAGCTCTTGGGTACCGCAACGACCTTCAATATTGACATCCTGCAAACGCTTTCAGTCCGAAGTATACAATAGCCGGCGTTTCTTAGTATGGTATAAATGATGATATACACAATTTTAAATATAACACCCAGGATACGTAGATTGAAGCGATATATTAGGGAGACCCAAAAATATTCGCGTATTTAGTGAAATGTATTGATCGTGGTCGACATCTCAAGAGCATTTATAACGTATCAGAAAGACGAATCGAACGGTGGTTTGGATGCCGCACGAACTGTCCAAAGATAATAAAAGAGAGCTACGAAATACGTGCAAAGTTTTGTTTGTGGATTGACGACCTGCAAGATTATTTTGTGCATTTGGTGAGATGAACCTGATGAAACAATAACTGCAGTTGTGTATTATCAGCAATTAGAAAGGGTGAATAAAAAATTGAGAGTCAAATGTTGAGAATTAATCAGGAACAATTTAGTGATTCTTTGAGTTATGTTTTGTAAGATTTTGTATATAAAAATGAGTAAATTAAATAAATTCTTTCATTGTTAAACAATCGGCAAAGACTTTTCAATACACCTAATATATAAAATATGACTTCGTAAAATATTCAAATGAACGAATAAAAGATTAAGGTTTGGTTGTTAAGAATAATGAGGATAAAATTTAGCAAACAATCTAACAAAAACGGCATTTAGGCATGTTATAGAATATTATCTGTACATGCAATTAGCAGTGGTAATCCCAATGGGAATTGTGTGGATTTATTTACATTAAAAATAATTGCATTTAATGGTCTTAAGTCGAGAACGGCGTTAAACGAGGGCCAGCTAATGCGCACCATGATGATACGTAATTGATTGAGAAATCTGCTGAATGTCTGTGTCATTTCGACAGATGGTCAATGCGCGTACAGCAATTAGGGCCTCAAAAGGTCAACATATGCTTTGAGAATCACTGCTTTAAAAAAAAAATCGAAAGAAATCTCATTTAAATAGGCGTTATTTTGATTGATTGATTTTTAGGCAAAAATTAGATTTAAAAAAAAAATTGATTAGGATTTAATCATGACTATGACTTACTTGTTGTATTTTTAAGATCACAAGCACTCCACAAAAGTATTTTTAAATACACATTTCACAAGTTAAAAATTGAACAAATCTAATGGTAATTGTATTGTATATATTTAAAAAAAAATTAATTCGTTTAATAATTTTTATTATCAAGGGGAAAAGTGATTTTTCTTTAATTTAATGCGTGACGGCCGTCGAATCTCATTGCCAATGTCGCTTCGTCATGGTCGCATTTCAGCGCCTCGATGTCGAAAGTGAGCGATAAAAGAAATAACCTGGCGTTGTGATCCCTTTTGTGACAATAAGCACGAGCACCGACACAACACTGGCGGACGAGGATTTGTAAACCCGATAGCTCTTTCACGGTCATAAAAAAACTGAATTCGAATTTGAAAAAAAGCTCAGAAGAGAGAGTAAATTTTTCCCGCCACCGCGAACAGAGCCGCGTGCCCTGTCTCGCTCGCGCGCGCGCGCCGAGTCGTAAGTCCGTCTCGCTCTCCTTTCACTGTGCTGTACCCGCTCCGTGCGCTTGAAAGTGGCGGCGCGTGGCGGCGGATCATCGCATGGAACTTGTTTCTACCTCAATCCGGCTAATACCTTTTGTAATTATTCTCCAATGCAAACCATTACTTTGTTCATTTTCACGGATCCGAAACAACACAATAGATGGATGCCATCGACGACCATTTCAGAGAAACGACCAAATAACGCAAATAAATACGTATTACTTCTAATCGCAAAATATTGTTAAGGGAGACAATCCCTTTAGACGCCCGAATATTAATCATTTTTCATTAAAAAAAATATCATGATAAGATAATCGTATCATTTTAAAATGTTGACATTATTATATTACTACCTAAAAACTTCCAATAGCGTGAAACCACTTAAAATTCAAAGCCAGGTCGACCAATAACTTTTCGAGATAATCTCATTTAAAGTTTCAACGCGATAAAACTATCAATTTTAAGTGAATTATCGATCAATCAACGAATCCGGGCGCATATAATAGACCTTCAGCTTCTCCAAAAGGCAGATTATTCTCAAATAGCTGCCGTTTTCGGGTTGTGTAAGTTACTTTTATCTCAGAAAGACTATTTCGGTTCTGCCCCGTTACCCATGCCTCGTCGATGTTTTCAGTAAAGAATTTGCGGTAAGTGCCAATAATTATATCAAATGCGTTCATCCATTGCATTAAATACCCTAGCAGCAATATAAGCTGAGATTTCAATGATTTTTAGATCAGAATGTAAGTGCTTTATCACTATATCGTTAGCATTTTGGGTATGACCACCCAAGCATTTTTGAAGTAATTCGTCCCTTGATAAATTTTCATAAACCTTGCTTGTTCTGGAGTGGCGTCATTAGCTGAGTATCACCACTCTTTTGCAAAATCTACTCCATCAGAAGTAAACTGGCAGGCTTGCACGGTAACCCTGTCCTTTTGCAACACATTAATTGGTAAAAGTAGCTGAACAACAGTCTTTTCCCATAAGTTTTCCTGAAAAAGTCTAGTGCCTATTTTCTTTTCTACGTGGCCAATAAACTCATTTTTTAAGCAGTTAACTAGTCATCATAAGGATTTAATTCTAGAATAGCCTTGAATGTTTTCGAATACTCATTACCTTACATATTATAGTTACTATATTTCGAGCCGATGCGGTCCACATGTTTTAACTTCATAATTATTTTAGATTCCCTTTTTTTTCTCCTTTCCAATATATTCTCAAAATATATTGGAAAGGAGACATTTTTGAGGAATTATTGGAACTATCAGTATTACTGTACTGTATTACTACAGGACAAGATATATTTTTTGTATTTATAAACTTTAGCAAAAGCACTTGTCAAAATTAAGTTTTGCAGCTTCAGTTGACACTTCTTCAATGAGCGGAATAAAAATATTCATCACTATGAAGAATTCATCAGGACATCATGAAACAATTTTTACATATAAATTGAGAGATAATTGAGTCAAAGTGACAATTTTATAAATTGTAGTACATAATTTTACGATGAATATTTATTAATTGAACAAATTTTAAATGCAGCAGCAGAAAATTTCATAATAATATAATGTAGATTTTGCGCATTTCTACTTTCGCCCAAAATAATTCAAAAACCCCGATGATTATAAAAATATCTATGAATCAGAAATGCATCTATAGATTTGAGTTGCAAAAAATTAACATTGTGTTCCATACGCTAAATTCTGTCCTATAACAATATTTTTATGTTTATTATTGAAAGAGCCAGAATGATTTCTGGCCATAATATGAGAATATTGTTTAATAATGTTTAATGATAATGATTGATATTAAAATTAATCATATAACCTATTTTCAATATATTTATCGTCAGTAATTATGGTCATAAGTTTGTGATGTAAATTTTAGACAAATTTTATATTATAATTGGTTAAAATGTATCTTTGTTCCACGCCACTGAATATTAAATTTGTAAATTTAATTCAAAATGCATTTTCATTACTCTTTTAGAATCAGCGTTTCTTCAACTGAAGTTGCGAATTTAATATTATATTGGCTATCAATAATTTTCTCGAGAATACTTGAAAAGTAATTTTTCACCAAGTCTTCAAGCACACACTTTTGATGACGTTAACTTTCACTCCATCAAAGTCGAAACAGATATATTTTTAAAACTAAAAAACACATTTTTAATCCCGATCCAGAAACGTTCCAACTGGACGATCGCAGCATCACTAAGATGTAAAGAAGCACCTGCTCTTGGAGTCATTAAACGTGTTTCATATACACTTTTTTAATTTCTTTCACTCTCCATTGTTATTGGCTACCCGTACGCGTTCAAAGCCAACGTTTCTCAATCCTTTATCGATTTAAAAGTTTGTATTAACATGCTCTTATTGTTATCATCATTTGATCATATAATATTTATCTAATTGTATTTTTTTTGCTGTAGATGCTAAATATTAATAGCATTTGGGATATCCTAATAGAGACTTTATCCCATTCATTTAGATAATCTTCTATATTTAAATCATTAGACCATGACAAATTACTGAGAAAATCTAGCATCATGCAATACGTACTCATATACTAAGATAAAAGTATATATTACTGAGGATATACATTATAATTGATGTAACTACTTGATGTCGTTACGTAGAGTGAAGGCATCAGGGGTAGATCTTACATGCTGCATTGCGGGATATCCGCAGTGGTGTAGTGGGGTGGGAGCGCGTGGGGTCGGCGCTCCCACACTTTTTTCTAGACGATTTTGCATAATATAATTGTACAAAATTTGTATGTTTTTAGGACCCAAAAATGTGTTCTCTTGAAAATATTGTTTATTTAAAACGTGCCATAAATTAAATAAAAGACATGATGGGATAAATTTTTGACGTTTTGGATTGGTCGTACCGTTGTTTATTGCGATTTTTTGTTTACTTTGGTCGATCGGCTGGGAAAGTTTAGATGCATCATCGTGGGGCTGTGATTGGTAGGCGAGAGCTGCTTGCTCGTGCATTAGGAACCAAAAATGTGTTCACTTGAAAATATTGTTTATGTAAAACGTGCCATAAATTAAATAAAGGACACGATGGGATAAATTATTACCTTTTTCTTTCCGGCACTTGATACTAATGAAAAAATGAAGCTCGACCCTCAAGCAATTCTGTGACCACATGGTCTCATACATACTGCGAGTCTCTTTCTTCAAGTTTGCAGAATAACATACGAAAGCAATAAATCAGGCTCATTTTACAGAACGCACTGATTTCACATTTCGGTTTGTTAATATTATTTTATTTACAAGATGTTAGTCTATTTCTGTCAATTAACATAAACGGACGCTATACCACTTTCTAATTTTTATACCTACATATATAATAATAAGAAAACTTAGCTTACTTTAATTTTCATGTATTTTTTAGCAGGGACTATAATATTTTATTTTTCATTTTAATATAAAAATTTGTGTTGTGTTGTGTTGTATTGTATTGTGCAATAATTATAAGTTAAAATTAAAATAAAACAATTATATAAATCATATACATTTTTCAGCGTTTTATAAATATACATACATATATAGTTATATATATAAAAGTGTTTTTACAGTTAAAAATGGATGAAAAACGCAAACAAGAGACACTATTTCAATTTTTCACGAAAAAACTCAAAGTGGGTTCGGTGTCGGTTAATAATGTTAGTGATTGCACAAATGTATTAAATATCTATAATAATGAATGTGCTCAAATAGTATATTCGTCAAAATCAGAAAATGAATCGATAGAAGATAATACGGTATGTTCATCTTCCTGGGCGAGTGTTTGGACCACAGATATGTGGAAAGAAAAGAGAAAACAATATCCTTGGATCATAAGTAAGTCTGGAAAAATCGGTTGTAAATTATGTGCCAATGTGAAAAGTTTTTCGGTCTTAAAAACACAGGGATCAAGTATTTCGAAAGAATGGAGTTCAATTTCCGTATCATCAAACGGACATACTAGATCTAGCCAATTAAAATCTTTACGAAAGAAAATTATTTTGCACATAAAATCAATTTCACATACGAATGCTGAACAAATTTTACAAAGTTTTTACAGAATTAAATTTTTCAGCAAATAATAATTGAAATTAAAAAAATCACAAAAAAATGTATTATAAATAATATTACAAATATTTTGTCATATTGTAATATTTTAAGGGTATTTTTTATAAACGTTTTTTGCACATGCAAATATTGTTTTATTTTAATAAATATTGATTTTTACATAATTATACAAAAATGATTTTTGTAACTATTTATTGGAAAAACGTTTTGTTGGAAACATGATGCGAAAAGGGGGTATTAAAATATTATAATTAATCAGCGCTCCCACACTTTTTTATTTAGCACTACACCACTGGATATCCGAATTTTATTTGGATCCATTTCTCGCGAAAACCGAGCAGGAAGATAAAGTTGATCGACTGAGAAGATATTACAGCCACTATATTATAAACGAACCTGCGGAGGAATACCTCTTTCCGCACCCAAAGCTGTCTCTGACAATTGAACTTTTTTGTCCGCCGCAAGGATATTTTTTTAGATGTCTCCGGAAACCAAGTCTCAACGGCTGAATTTTCAATATATTTTAAAACATTTTACAAATGATGTTCTTTTATACGCTCTAAATATTCAATAATGTATTTCTTTTATTAGATACTTTAAAAATAAATGAGAAAATATGCTCTTTTAACGTACCCATGTAACCCGAATTAAAAAAATATTTACGGAAAATAGGACATGCCTAAAAGTTTTTTGGAAGAAATTGCGGAAAACGACCCAAATGAAGAAGGAAAGTGTTATGTCACAGAAGCTCAGCTATGATTCAAATGCTTTTATATTTTTATGGCGACCTGATTGAATCTTCAAATCTTTACATCATGGACTGAGAAATGTAATACGTATTTTTAAACTGTATCATCCCTATTGTAGACGATATTTATCAATTTGAAGGTTCTAGAAAGAAAAACTACTGGTTTATAGTATTATATATCAGAAAAACCGATAATTATAAAAATAAACTAAAGATGCTTCATTCTATTATACAATATGCAGTTTGACGAATGCTTTATGTTGAAAATTTTATGGGCATTTTTGATAGTACAAATTTATGCAGATTTGTATTTTAATATTCATAATAAGAATATGTTCATTTTATTACAAAATATATTGAGAATGTATGGTCTGATGAGTACAAATGTTGTGAAATCAACGGCAGCCATCTGAATACTGTACAATGAACGGTACAGTGCGACTAATAAGTTTCATTAATATTATTAGAGTTTTTTTTTCCAATTTGGACTCGACCCTCATATTACACGGTTTTGATTTTACACGGTCGAGGAATTGTGAAAGCAATAATTAGGAGGATTAAAAAAGTTAATACATGATAAGATCAACAATTTTGGCAAAGATATATTGTTCGCACTCGCTCAGTAATGATAGAAATGTCAGCGATCCGAAAAATGGACCAGTTAGATTCACAGACCTTGTGGCCACTTTGTCCTCTTTTAGGACTTTTTACAGTATTTTCGGGGATAAATGCGTATTTGGAGTATTTTATGATCGGTACGATCATAGAAGCCTTTTATACATATAAAGCATATAGCTCTGCAAGAGGCAATCAACAATGCATTCTATCATTTACGTCCAAGCTGTACCTCCTCTTTCTAATCACCCAAGTTCATATGTTCAACATCTTGTAGTGTAGAAGAGGATTTTTGACGGGACTGCTGTAATTTATATCTGAATCTAAGATGATACTGTGGCAATGGTCGAAGCTGACAATGGACGCTTCGTCGTACATGTCCATAGCCTCCCGAATGTAGCGATTCGCATGCGGTTATAAAATGGCCGACAGTGGCACAAGATGGCGCTATCATAATCGTGAGGATAAACGCCATTTAGTCTATCTTCGTGATGGCTTCGTCACGGCCATCGACTTCCAAGCGATTCTCGGTCATTAACACTTTTTATACTGAGACCGTTTGAATTAAATCGTATTACACCGGGACGATTAACATCTTTGAGCATCCGTACGATCACCATTATATTGAGGAATGGAAAGATGTCGCATGTGGACAATGACCGATGGTTGAAACACGATAATGGCGATTTTTCGTCATCGGAGCTGATTGATGCATGACAATTGCTCTTTGTGACGATACTAAAACGTGGACGAATGAAAATTCACGAGGGGAGGCAATATTGGTGGTTTTTAACACTACTTGATATTAACACATTCCAGTCGGGCTATGCAAAGCGTCGCCTTTCGTCTGATGCGGACATTGCATTTGAAAATATACAAGAGGCTGTAAAAAAACAATGCTATTTAATCTATATCGGTCATCATCGTAATAATGGAGTTAATCAAATCAATTCTGATGACATATCCAGTTTTCAATATATCTTCTCATAAAATGTGCTCCATTTCTTGTAATCGCAAAGACAATGTGTTGCTTTTTCGCATAATCTCGTCACGACCTTGTGAATTTCGCTGATCTTCGCCACACATCAAATTCATTAGCTCACAATGCCATCTCAAAATCTTCATTTGGTCTCGCAGATCAATTCGAATGAAAGAGAAGATGTAAAAAACCAAATTTTCAATTGTTCACATCATCCGCGATCTTCAATTCCCAGTCTGGTGCTTTGTGTCTGCCGTGGGACTCGAGCAGTGTCTTTGTGGAGGCTTAGCAGGGCGATTTTTTCGTGTTTGATTTGTTGAATAAATATGTGCGTCTTATTGTATCGTCTACGCGGTTACATTTTTAATTGTATTAGAGCACGGGCGCTCTATTTCTCACGGCCCTGGTGTGAAATTCTCTCTCTGCATTTTGCAAGGTTGGGTGTAAAGGTGATGGAGATCACTTTCCCAGTTCGATGAAAATGTCTACGCACATTACTGAAGATCGTTGACAGATTGTTCACACCGTCGTTTTGGCGTTTTACAAGTCTTAAAAATCTTCTCTCACAGAGATAAATTGAGCAAGTGCACATGAAACATAAAAGCCAAGAAGATCAATTCATTAATTCTATACATCATCAGGAAAGATGGCTATATTCAAGGATGCCAAAAATGATTTTATATTTGGGACACAAATTCAAATCGTGTTTGTCGTCTGTGTTTCTATGGGAACGCTTAAAATATAATAATGTTTATGCAGTGTGTGAAGTATATTAATACTTTACTACTGAAGAAATTTCCACAGATTAATATTTAATCCAATATCAAAGCCGAGATAGATTCTACTTTAAGGGTGTCTGCTCCTTCGTTTACAACAGTAAAATATTGGATGACAGAGTTTAAACGTAGCCGTACGAGCTGCCAAGACGAACATCGCAGTAGTCGACCAAATGAGGTCACCACGACAGAAATGGTAAAAAATCCACAAAATGATATTGAATGACCGTAGACTGAAAGTGCACGAATTGGCAGATATGGTAGACATTTCAATAAATGCTATACATTGCATATTGACTGAACATTTGAACATGAGAAAGCTGTGCGCAAGATTGGTGCCGCGTTTGCTTACAATATAATAGAAACAACGTCGTGAAGATCTTTCAATCGAGTGTTTGGCGATGTCTCATAGATAAAACATGGGTCCATTACTTCAAAACTGAGACAAAGGAACAGTCAAAACAATGGACCGAAAAGGAAGAATCGGCTTTTAAAGTCCAAGACAATTCTATTTGCAGGCAAGGTCATGGCGTCAGTTTTTTAATCAACGGCGGGTATTATGCGAAGTTATTGCAACGTTTGAGTGATGAAATCAAGAAAAAATCAACCGCACTTGGCTAAAAAGGTCGGGTACTTCTGGGTACTAACTCCTAGAATTTCAAACTGTTCAATTCTGAGAAATCAAGCAAAATGTTACAATTCTCAGAATTGCAACTGCTCATCCGAAAATCAAAAAACTTTTTAGTTCAAAATTAAAGAGCACATTGAATTCAAATAATATTACGTCTTCTTTGGATGTTTATTGTTTTATGCTTCCGTAGGGATGCTCAAATGATCAAAATTTGATACAAAATACACGTACATACATTGGGTCCCGCGACAGATCGCCGCCTCGGATGGAGGCCACGTGCCTCGCGATTGTCGCCAGTTTGCTAGGCTATAATTTGGTATCCTGAATCCTTCCCTGGAGCTCTCCTTTTGGCGTCGCCCGACATATCCTGATCGTCGCCGTAGAGGATTAAAGAACCCGCCCCCTCCCGCTGTTGGGGGCGCGTCCGCCGTCGATCGGCTTCCGAGACCGGCGTTGCGTTTAGTGCGTGGCGCTCCGGCGCTGTGCGTGACCCCGCGGTGCGGTCTTTGAGACCAAATAACGTCACGGTTGGCAGCCGTGACAGTGGCGAGGGAACAGACCGGGAACAGGCTGTTACAATAGTAAGTCCAGACTTCGAAAATAATTTTTCCCATTGTGATTTAGGATAAAACACACTTTGTTAGTATTATGTTTGCTTTATTGGCTGAGCCGTAAAAACATTCGTTGTGGGCCGCATGCAAGATGAACTACAATGTGTTTATTGCGATATATTGTATCTTAGGGCATCTTATGGAATCTAAGGGCTAAAGATTTTCTTCGTTTATTGCAAAAAAAAAATGTATTGGATAAGAAGAATGCCATACTTTTAGATGCTTGAAGATTTTATTTGACATTAATCAACGAGTATTGAAGAGACACAGATATTATTTTTCTACATATTAATTTCCATTACATTGTATATATATATCGAACATACATAACATTGAGGATATATTATTGATCTTACACAGCAGTTTTCTTTATATTATATATAATATATAGACTAAAAATCAAAATTGAACATAAATTAAATAGAAAAAAATATTTTTTATACTTCGTTATTCACAGCCTAAGCGCATCAAAACCTAATCTTTCCACACATTTAAAGACTCTTCATACTCACGTGCATTTCTATAAATTTAATTGCAAAAATATATACATTTGAATGCAAAAAATAATCAATATTTCTTTGATTGAGGAAAACTTTTGTATCAATATTTTTCTCATACAGAGGCATGCGTATAAATTTCCAATAGATCTGGATTTAAATTCATATTTTCAATCATATCAAGCTATTTATTTATTATGAATCACTACAATAATGCAATACGATAGTTGCATGATTACTAATGTGTTGCTTATTAAACCTAAGCATTTGAAATGATAATAAGCAGACTATAGAGCAAAAATTTCATCATGGAAGCAAACAGTATCGTAAATTTCATAAATCTACTTAATAAATTCAAAATTGAGGCATCCATTAATCTACAATATAGTCTAGTACTTAAAACTAACAACAATTACAGAGAAAGCAATTGATTTCAATATTTTTTTATATTAGAGATTTGATAGTAACTGATAAGCTATCAATAATGGCGAAATTCATTCGAAAAGCTTCGAATAACCTAATGTTATTTCTACTAATAAAATTAAATCTACTTTATAATAAACATAATTTTAAGCTACTTTGTATATTAATGAATGCTACTTTATAAATATTTTTGAACATTTTAATAAATTTGCAATTAAAAGCTAATTAATTATACAGATTTGAAATGTGGTGGGCTAATCTTTTATTGATCAATTTCATCCCGATCGTTTATTGATTAGGATTAATTTGCCCTTTGTAATGCAGACATTTCTTACAAATATCATCAACCTTTTTGCGAATCGGTGAACTCTTATCGCCCTTCGGCAAAGGTGCCCTCTGTCCGTTCTTCATCTTTGCCTTTTCTTCGTCTTCAGTGCTGAACGATCCTTCGCTGAATTGCTGGAAGAACTTCTTTAAATAACCACCGGAAGAAGATGCCTTCGTAGAAATCGGCAAGAATACATCGACTTCCTCTTCTTTGAGCAGCTTTTCATCGTTCAAATTCATCCCGAATAGTTCATTTTTCGTGGCGAATTCCAATTTTCTGATGCTCCTGTCGGATGAAAGCTCTTTGGATTCGTCAAATTTGAAAAAGTCGTCTTTGGCCGCATCGTTGTCAATCTCATTCCGGGCGATGAAATCTTCCGACGATACGTTTTTGTCGTCTTCAAACTTGGCAGCTGCATCATCGCCACAACCATCGCGATAAATTGGAAGCGTGGTATCTACAGATTTGGATCTGTAATGCCTATTTCCTGGCTGAGGGACCACCAATTGATTCTTGAAGCCATCGTCGTGCAATTCTTGACTGGAATTGATGCATGTTTTATCTCCTGGTGAAGAACCTATAAATATCATATTTACATCAAATCGATAAAGGTAACTGAATTTATAACACTCAGTATCGCTTTTTTTTTACCCCCAGATGTAACATTTTGATATTCTTGATCATCTTCCTTCATCAAAGCGAGTTCTTGACTTCCTTGTGTTTGATCAGCTAGAATTCCTTGTACCATATCCATGCAAGAATCCAAAGAGAACTGTTTTCCTGTCGTCATCATTCCGCGAATGCGCCTCCTCATTGCTTTGATTGAAAGATCGATTGAAATGGCATTCATTCTAAATTGATTAATTCATTTATATATTTACCTGGACTATCTTTTGGTTCTATATGCAGAGAAGTAAAAGTTTCTGCACATTTGGAGAGCAATCCTCCATAATCTCTGATAGCTGCGAAGCTTCCATCGACGATTTTTGGACTCATAGGACTATTCGCCAATAAAAGGCTCGTACCAAATGCTGAATTAAGTTCTCGCGTTTCTATAAATTTATAGCAATTCGCATTGAAAATAAGTCAAAGGCTTCATCCATAATAAAATAGATATTAAACGCACCTTTCAGCGGTACTCTAGTCTTTTTATGCATTTGTATATTTCCGTCTTCTATGCCGTATTCTTCGAGCAATACTTCTTTGGCTACCGTTCTTATCTCGGCCCAATCCTCTAAAAATGTGTATCAAAGAGGAAAAATGTAAGTGGTTTTGTGTATAAAAAAATTCTTGAGGTCGACCAAACGTCTTGGCCGTGGGAAGACATAGTCGGAATAGAAGCGGGGTGCGGTTGTGACGCTATGCCCTCTATTACAATGCATATTCTTTAATAGTAAATTTCATACCTATTATATCATTGTTCGTCGTTCTCGCCGAAGTGATGGTAAATCTGATAACATATCTGTTCTTAAGAGAAGCCGGTACGCAATGGAGCTTCCCTCTGGCGTTCAATTTCTTCAGCAATCTTTCAGTAAGATCATTTGGGCCTTTCAATCTGAATACCACCATTCCTGACGTACAAAAACACATTAAAACTAAGAATAAAATTCATATACATGACTATTTAGAAGTAAATTTACCCAAATGTCTAGCAGCTGGTATTTCAAACCTTGGATCGGCAAGTACGAGCGCTTCAAATTTCTGAGCCAATCTCACCCCCTAAAATAATTGGATCGTTGTTAAATATGCAAATATTTTTAATGCATATTTAGAAAGAAAAAAATACAACAGATTTACTTCTCTTATGTGCTTTTGTAGCCCGGTTATGCCATAATTGCGAATTACGAACCAAAGCTTGAGGGCTCTAAATCTTTTACTCAATGGTATTTGCCAATGCTTCATATTGTATGAAAAAATATGAAATCAAATGTATTAGATTATGGACGATGAATTGTATGCTTGCGATTTATATATCGGATTCATTTAAAAAAATGTATTTGAATCATGATTAAATCTGTGTTCATTTGCGAAAGAAACTTATGGGACAACCCAATAAAATATTTTCTTATAAAAGTTTCCAAAGGAAGTCTTCATAATCTGATTATGAATATGGCATCATAAAAAGGACAAACTAATTGTAATGAAGCCGATATTAATCGAAATAAATGTTTAATATTAGTTAATCAAATGGCTAGTACATTAAAATTGATTTACCATATAATCAATAGCATGACCTGTAAATGCAAAAAAATGTATTATTGATTAGTTATTAATACCAATTCTAATTAATAACTCAAGCAGATTACCTGAATTTTCATGCTGCAGATAAATAGGATTGACGTTGAATGTGCTGTGCAGAGATTTGCTGCTTTTGACCCTAAATTAACAAGCATTCATAGCATAAAATTCAGAAAAAAGTCTTAAAAATCATGTTATATTTATTAGTACAGTAAGATTTTAAATTTTTAAGCTTACCACATAGCAGTACAGTCGAAATGGACCATCAACCATTTGGATGGATTGAAAGATATAGAATCGGCATATTCGATGCCTGTCATCCAATGCCTATGAAAGTCAAATATTTTAAAATATCCTCGCGTATAATTTGAATAAAATTGATTAAAATCAATATACTACCTAAACTCGGGGCAAATAAATGCACTTCCAGCATATGCAGCGTCTATATGCAACCAAAGCGATTCTTGTCTGCAAATAGGTCCAAGCTCTTGAAGATTATCGAAAAGAACAAGCGCCCGTAGTTCCCAAAGTTGCACACAGCTAAACGTACATAATTTACAAGATAAATTACCAAAAATCATTCCTCGAATAAATAGATCGGATCCAAGAGATGCGGCCCAAAGTCGCGATCTATGTTATAGTTACGCCCGTGAAAAATATTTTTAAAACAATTGAATAGAGCAGCAAAATGTCTCGCACAAGAGGAGTGGATCAGTGTCCCATGGGTCGCTAATCCCGTATCGGCCCCGGGACAAATTGGTCTCCCAGGGACGTATTCTTATTACTTAGCGAAATGAGCGCAAATAAATAAGTCCCTGTTAACAATGAACCATCTGCTATTTCTATCAATGAAATATACCAACTATATATCAACTAAAATTTGCGACTCAGACGTACAGGGCGTTCATGAAGTGCATTGAAGTTTTGAAAAATTTATAAGCTCACCCAAAACGGGATGAGACCTCTGGCTCGATCCTTTTGCAGTGCTTCTATCAATTTTTCACCCCTGAGACTGAGATCATCATCGGCTTCGATGTACCGCATACGGACCAAGCCTTAAAAAAATAATGTAATCATGTCGTATGTTTCAAATTTGAATTTGAATCTAAATAAAGCATGAATTATACCGATGAGTCCGGCTTTTTCTACGGAAGAATGCGCCTGATCTGAGCAATAAGCAACCAGACGTGCATTGATTTCCGCATCCTCGAGTTCGGGATTCGTTTCTTGCAATCTTCTTATTATGCGAGATCTTCCGGCCAGAAGACAAATGAGGGTGGATTCGCTCGCCGTCGTCTAAGTTTGCATGATTGTTAAAAAAATTAAATCAGGATTCAATCGACACGGTTTAAAGATTTACCTGGATCACTCCACCGCCGGGACTGTCGTTCCTGAGCCTCAAAAAATCATCAGGAAGACCGATCATCTTGCCGAGCCAGTTCATAACAATGGTTTCAAGTTCAGTACAAGCCGGTGATGAAGCCTTTGCAATTTAAATATGAATAACATTATTTTGGATGGACTAAATAAATCGAATTGGAACTGAATCGAAAACCGATAAAACAGTAATTAACAGTAACCGAAACTGAGCCAATTCGAAAGTATCGGTTTTATCGGTTCGGTACACGTCTTACGCGAAATAAAATTTGGAAGTTTGTTTGCTATCTTCTTCTCCCTTGTTTGGTTGCGCTAAAGTATAAACAAGATGTACTATAAAGTTAAATACTGATACCCTGACGTACATAAATTAGGCGTATTTGACCATTTTGAAAACATTAATGAGCCAATAGCGATCGTTGTTTGTAAACTTCGCTAGCTTCACAACGACGAAATTATTTGGGATTGTGTTTAGGTTACCTCTTCCTATATATTTCCTATGTATATAGACTGGGACCCCCAAATTTGAATTTATTTCTAAGTGCTATATAATCTAGCTAGCTGGAACCCCCAAACTTCCAGCCAGGATTTCGAACCGAAACGAAACCGAAAACCGATAAAACCGTTTAGTTTCCGGCATCATAAACCATAACGAATTAAAATATACAAACCCATGTAAATCCTAAGCAATTTATTGCATCAGCAAGCATTTCACCAAGCAATGAAGGATACGAATTCAAAGCTGGGAAATAAGCATGCATATGTGGACTCTGCCAGTGTGTCACCTACAAATATAAATTATTATAAACACAATACTTTAAGATTTATTACATATATTAATTCGTGAATTAATTTACCCCCGGCATGATAACTCGTTCGACGTCTTCCATAATATTATTCCACGGCTCGCCGACCGACGGTGCACTCTCCGGCAGGAGAGCATGAAGAAATCCCGGTTGGACATCAGGGAAAACGCGGCGTGACGATACATTGTCCAAATAATCAGCAATGTAATCCACCATCTCTTTTCCTGTCAACGTGTTTGATCGACTTTGTGAACACCTTGTGCGCTTAAGTCTCAGTGCACACAGAGTGTGTATAATCAATTTTTTTCTCAGAAGTTCATCCAAAGGAGTTCCATTTTGTAGCCATCGATTAGAAATAGAAGAGTGTTTTCAATTCACATCCACAAAAGCGAATACCATTCGATTAACGCTCAAACAAGCGTCCACTTCTTGTGCGAGATTAAATGTATTTTTCCCATGTGCTATTTTGAATTGATCATTTAAGGGACGTTTCTACCGTTTTGGTTCAAAAAATATTTATATTTTTCTTCGTGTATCGGAAAGAATCAATGTTTAAGAATACGTTCAGTAAATTTCTAGTCGATATACATGAAATTCGCAAAGTTGAGGGGAGGAGAAAATTTAAACGCGTTTTTCTCGAAACTACTTTTTACAAGCTCGTGGAAGTGCTTCCCCACGTCCCTAGATGAGCATTCCTTATGAAATTTGGCAGGCATGTGTATAATAAACGTATTCATCGTATAGACTACAATTATCCAAAAATATTCAACCGTTTTTTTGTAATAAACAAAAAACTACAAAAAAAGTTGGTTAAAACATACATTTTTTTTCAATCACTCACTATTTTTTTATTTTTTAATATTTCTTCTTAATTATAGTCTATACTATATATGATATTATACAGAGTAAAAATATGTTTAATTTTTTTGCTAGTGAATCATCTATCCAGGACTTAGGACTTCCATGGTGAAGAATGTCATCGCTCGCTGCACCGACATACATGATCCCCTCCACTTCCCATTACCATGTTTTATCAATCTTTTAAAAATATTTTTATATTCAATAAAGATTGCCTATTCAACACACTAAATATATTGTATATTTAATACTTTTCGCCTAAAAGAATGTTAATAAACCGATCTTTTTTAGGCCCAATAAGGTAGAAACTTCCCTTAATGCAAAAAAATGACTGAATCTTATCGCCAAATACGAATTCGATACTGAATGCTGAAACGCTGATACTACTATTAGATAATTTATTTTAAATTACATAATCGTAGATGCTATATTCGTATGTATACTGATTATCGTACATAAAATTCCACTCAATCAATGTTGTAAATAAACACTGTCGTTAGCATACAATATTAGTTTATTTCGTCGTGTAAATATAAACGATATACTTGAAATGGACTAATTTGGGTTATCGATCTATAAAATAGTACGATAAACGCAAAATACTTTATCCATCTCTGTCTCTCTCCAAACTCAACGAGCAAGAACGCTTTTTCTGAAACAATGAAATTCGATCGCAAATATGCGACTGTACTCATTAAAGGCTAAAGTTTGAAATTAATTTCAGACTCAGATTATATTAATTTTCAATCAGCGATCAATTCTAAATATTTTCTTGTTTAAATATCTTCAAATGTTCATTATATTAGGTTGTCCCATAAGTTTCTTTCGCAAATGAACACAGATCTAATCGTAGCCATGGTTGAAGAAAACCCGCTATATACTGTTCGCGAAATAGCTATCAAGTTAGAAATTCCACGAACATCCGCCCATAATCATCTGACAAAATTGCGTTACATCAATCGTTCAGATGTGTGGCTTCCTCATGAACTAACTGACTCAAATAAACTTCAGCGTATTTCAACATGCGATCTTCTTCTCCAACGACATAATAGCCAACCTTTTTTGAAAAGACTTGTTACTGGAGATGAAAGTTGGATACTCTATGGGAATATCCAACGTAAACGGTCTTGAACCAAGGGTACAGAAGCTTTAACTGTAGCTAAACCTGGCCTACATCCAAAAAAAGTTTTGCTATGCATTTGGTGGGACTGAAAGGGGGTAGTTTATTATGAGCTACTTCAGCTAGGTGAAATGATCAATTCAACAAAATATTGTTTCCAACTAGACAATCTAAAGAAACAGACCACCAGGCCTCATGTGTCTTTGCTCGTCAGAAATAAATTATTATCATTTGACTGGGATGTTTTACCTCATCCTCCATACTCTCCGGACATAATCCCCTTCGGATATTATGTATTTCTTTCATTGAAAAATTCTTAACGTGGTAAAAATTTTAATTCAAAAAATGATATATGAATGTACCTTGATCAATATTTTGCCAACAAACCTGGGAATTTTTTTCAAGAAGGCATTATGAGGCTTCTGGAGAGATAAAGAAAGGTAATAGAACAGAATGGATCATAAATTATTCAATAAATTGTGATGTAATACAAATTATTGTTTATTTTTTTAATATGAAAACGAAAGAAACTTATGGGACACCCTAATATATGAGACCAACGACCCGTTTAATGGTTTGAATATCGAAAGTCAAATGACCATCCGAGTTATATTGAGTACTTTTTTGAAATTATGGATATTTCATACATCTGCCGCCGCCCGTACCAACTATCCTATGCGCATCCACTTGTTCATTTTCATACACATTTTCGCAAATCAATCAATCTTAAAATCCAAATTTTATGATTTTTTCTTATCGCGTAAAAGTGAAATAGCATATTTCAAGGGGCGAAAATGATTTCGAATTACACGGTACGTTGAAAAACTTGTCCTTCCAAATAAAGGACCATTATTATACTATTTATTTTAAATATGTACTGAACAAAAAATGAAAAATCTCAACAACATTCTGAATTCTGAATATGATTGAATAAAAGTCAAGATGAGCAAAATTGTCTGAAAATGGATGCAAACTATTTAATTTTTTGCAATGATTTTAAATTATTGGATGAAGGCAATAGCTGCTTTTAAAATAAGCAAATGGATATAATAAGCAAGGAATACACATATGATTATGTTTGCTCCCAAGTGTTGATCTTTAATGGAATTTTATTTGATTGACTCCCCCATCTATGCCAAATTATTGCATATAATATTCAGTAAATTGCTACAATCATAAATTGTTATTTTAAAAAAGATTTGATACAAAAGTGCGCTTCTTGTTCGCCTCAATTGAAATTCATTTATCCGAACGTTAACATCCATAAATATTGGACGCTGTATATAAACGTCCTCCGATGGTAGTTTTCCTCCTGCAGATAAGCCCTGGATCCTGAATTTACATATATGTAGGAATTGTCGCCAATAAAAACCTCATAAGACCTCATATATTTTTATTGAGCGTGTCTATTCGTTGCAAATCAATTGTATAGACAATGGGGGTGTTAAGGCGCTATAGGGGCGACCGTCCGTCGTAGCCTTAATATAAATTTGCACATCGACGTACACTGCCTTCCAAAATTATCCATGCGATATGAAATTTTGCATTTGCATCGAATTTAATATTTGATTCCCAAAACATCGATCAATCGATCAAATGTGATTTTAATGATTGTTGTATGCAATGATATTAAAAGGGTATTAAATAGCATTTAAATTACGTTCATTCAGAGTTGAAATTATGCAAATTATGATGTTTGATTCTTATGCAAAAATAGATAAATTCAACATACCTCTTATTCTATATTCCTCGCTATTCATTGTTAATGATCGTTGGATTTAACACCGTCTGCAAATGATAAATGTAGTTAATATTATGTTGATGATAAATTCTATTCTTGATAACACTAATCCTCCATTGCTAATTTATCGAAAGACAAATACATCCCTTCGTATACATGAGGGTTTAAATATTTAATTTTGAATGTAAAAAATGGTCAAACTATGCTCTCTGTTGCAAGACCAACGTTGAACTGAAATTTGAAACAAAACTGATAATCCTTTAATTTCACTATGAACTTTTAAGGATAACTTTTAAGCCAGAAAATATATCATAACGCCGTTTTGAATTATTTATTTATTTAAATAAATTCTATAAGTACGCCCATACATCGCTTTACGGCCTAGATATATTCTGGACAAGTTGGCCGTATAACGAAACATTATGGGATGTAAATCGAAAAAGTATCATAATTTAAAAATATGTCGTTATAGCGAATGCCGTATAATGAGTGGCCGTATAGCGAGGTATAATAAATATAATAAACTTGGTGTAATAAACGATTTAATTATATGATTTGTATGATTTTTTACAAAATAAAAAAAATCATTTCCAGCCTTAATTTAATAGACATGCATCGATTTCTTGTCAAAATAATTTTTATGATTAAAAAAACGCTATTTAAAATGAGCTTATGAGTCGATTCCCATAGCATTAAGCCACGGAGCATAATAAACTTATGGGGCTTCAAATCGATATGCTTATTTAAAAAGGAAACATTGAACTGGTCATAATGAACATCAAACAATTGCACAATTCGTACATCGAATATTTTTTCTAAAATCGACGATAGTTTTCATATTTATGGACTTTTTTTTAATGTGGTGAAATTAAATCGATCGATTGTGTTTGAATTTATGCTTAAAAATTATGCGATTTAATGCATGCATAATGGCAACTTTGTCGAAGCAAAGAAAACAGGATTTCGACTATCAGGTTAGCAGTTCATTCCATTTGGAAGTTAGTTTTCCTCGCCGGGTCAGCTAAGCTCATTTGGAAACTTTCCTGGACTGTACTGATAAATTAATGTTTGAATGAATGAATTTAGATACCGAAACCAAAGTACGTTATGGAAAATAGAGCATACATTTGCTAAAAAAAGAGCATCCCGAAATTTGAGTAAATATTTCGCGTTGTTTAAATTGCAGATATAAATCTTAATTGTTGAAAATATTTGCACAAATCTTATTGATGTAGTATAAATATAATCTAGGAAAAAATACCTGAATAAGTCTGATTTACAATGGCGATCACACACTATTCCAGCACTTCCCTCGGATGCCCTGTTGTTTGCTTCCGGTTCGATAGAAACTCTGCAACAGGTCCTTTAGGAACCTCTTTATATACTGGAGCCTCCTCCCACGCAACTCGATTTCTGACCACGACTATGCAAAAATAATTGCCGTATATCATCCATTTATTAATTTTTTAAATATGAATGCCCTTGGTTGTATAATTTTAATTAAAAAATCGCATGAACTGGATTAAAGACGAATAAAAACACCTTTATTACATTTCAATCATTGAACGTTACACAGTGTTACATGTCGTTAGACAAACATACAAAAATATACGTTGAAAAACTACCCATCATCGTGTAGTGATTTATGTAACAATTTTGTACCCATTAAAATAATTATGATCAATAGACAATCATTAAAATTCACTATTAAATATCGGTAGTGCTAAACATTTCAATACAATAAATTAGCAATAATAAACGAAAATATTATATGGTACTATCCTGTTAACGGGGGGCAAGCATATTGGTGAATTGCGGATAGCGAAAATCCGGATAATCGATAATAATCATAATTGACAGAGAAAGACAGGAAAAGTATGAATAATTTTTATTTTTCTAGATTTATATACACAAGGACTGTTTTGACTACTCCCATACTACATTCTTGACTATGGAACCATTTGATCTTATTGATATGGACCTCTTATTGATATGGATGAGGTAAAACATCCCAGTCAAATGATAATAATTTATTTCTGACGAGCAAAGACACATGAGGCCTGGTGATCTGTGTCTTTAGATTGTCTAGTTGGAAACAATATTTTGTTGAATTGATCGTTTCACCTTGCTGAAGTAGCTCATAATAAACTACCCCTTTCAGTCCCACCAAATGCATAGCAAAACTTTTTTTGGATGTAGGCAAGGTTTAGCTACAGTTAAAGCTTCTGTACCCTTGGTTCAAGACCGTTTACGTTGGATATTCCTATAGAGTATCCAACTTTCATCTCCATTGATAAGTCTCTTCAAAAAAGGTTGGCTATTATTTCGTTGGAGAAGAAGATCGCTGAAGTTTATTTGAGTCAGTCAGTTCACGAGGAAGCCACACATCTGAACGATTGATGTAGCCCAATTTTGTCAGATGATTATGGACGGATGTTCATGGAATTTCTAACTTGTTAGCCATTTCGCGAACAGTATATCGCGGATTTTTTTCAACCATGGCTATGATTAGATCTGTGTTCATTTGCGAAAGAAGCCTATGGGACAACCTAATACTTTTGGTGGCGCTTATAGCCCTATCAGAGAATACTGGCCACCGACAATGCTCGCCACCATTTTCGTCTGTCCTACCTCCCTACAAATTGCCCAGGCCCAGAAGGCGAAGGACGAAGCTAATAATTGATGCCTCGCCGTACATGTCCATGACCTCGCGATTGGACCTCATGGCTTCAGAACCTGAGGTTTCATCCTGGAGAGGTCCAAAAAAATGTTTAGGGGCTCATAACTATAATTGCGCCAAGAGCCTCTCATGTGCCAAGTTCTTTAAAAATTTTAAAAAAAACTTTTAGATTCCAGATTTGGAAATTATTAACACACTGGCAATACAAATGCTAAAAAACAGTATTACCTGATCACCAAGTAATAACCATTAATTTATCAAAGAAATTGTCCGCTAGATCAAACGTTACTAAATGAAAACACCATAGCTTTGATACACGAATCACGGTTGAACTGTGAACATATTTTCGTCCGAAAAAATCGGTTTATCCGTGAGATTTTGTAATCTTTGGATTCAGTTTTAAAATTCGTTGAATTTGTGCAATGTGAAGTCTAAATCACGACCTGGACAATATAACGTGAATCTCACTGTCACTTGCTGTTTTAAAATTATCGATGGAATTTCCTTTCAAACAAATATTTCGCTTAATTTGAGTTTTTTGTGCCATAATTCGTTTATTTTGCAGTGTATCGAAACGACTCAAAAGAGGAACTGACTCAATTTTTTGCTAATATAATGATAATTTCATCGTCCGTTCATGTTATTAACCTGAAAACTTAAAAGATCTGATGATATTTGTATAATTTAATCCTGAAATAATTATGAAATTAAATTAACACATTTTCAATATGTATTTATATTTTCAACTTTCAATATTCACAACACACAACTCATCAATAGAAATTATTATAAATATGATGAAAGACTAATGAAGTGTTAACTAATTAAACAAATGTGGTTCTTAATGGGTTTTCATGCTAAAATTATCTCTTCACACGTATTACTTTTCACCGTCACGTTATTGTCTACCATGTCGTTAAAAGCCTCAGGTGAAATCAAAAGTCCTGGAATACAATTTTATAATGATATTTTAAATAAATAAAATATTAATATATTTAATAATGACTGGACGTTTTTAATACCGGCCACACAGGCAGTCATAAAGCATACTGCACATCCTGCTATTAAAGCCCTTATGGCTATATTTGCGAAATCAGATCTTCGATTTGGAGCTAAGGCTGTCATGGTCGCCACTAAAATTCCCATCGCTCCAGGATTTGTGAATCCGCAAAGGGCGTAAGTGGCGATTGCTTCACCTCGATTCTAAAATATGACTCTTAATTTGATATTTTGTATGTATTTTAATATAAAATGTGGCTATAAAATAACGAGACTATGTGAATCGAGCGGCTTTATATAGATCACATTTTAAAATCCTATGAAAATCGACGATGGAATCATACAGGGTCATTCAATAAGGACCGTGTTATTGAAGCAACATCTATTAAATTTATTGTGAATTATTTAGTAGTATATGGCAAATTATTATGCAAGATTATAGCGTAAATTAACGTGTGTTAAACCTACGATATTTTGTTCATCAGTGGATGATTTAAATACAACATTACATAAATGGACAATATGAGTTATTGAAGGAGTAGGAAACTACATCATCAATCTCGTTATTTAATAGCCATACTTCGTATACATTTACTCACCGACAGACAACCGGCTGCTTTGTATTTTCCCAGTTTTTGATAAGCAACAAATTCATTGACTATCGTTTTGAGCCCAATCAGATGTCCAACATATTCACATTCATCCCACGGGACTCCTACAAAAATACACGAAATGTTGACTCATATGAATCGGGACATGTTAAGTTTATTTTAAATTACCCATTATCCAGCTGAGCGGCTTAAATAATTTCGTAAAGATCCATTCGAGCTTGAGATTCTCAAAACCGACCAGCATTCCCAGCCATCCCAGGACGCCATTTATAAAGGCGATCAATGATATAAAGGCGACCAAATTGGCAACGATATTCAATACTATTTCGATCGCATTGGATGCACCCTTGGACGCGGCATCCAGTACGGATGTATCATTGCTGAAGACAGATTATGCTATCAAATATTTTGCCATTGATTTTAGGAAAAATAATATAAAATAGTTTATAAAACCTTTTTGCAATTTTGATGTTCCTTACGGACGTTTTGGAAATATCCGTCTCTGGATAGAATAGTTTGGAATAACACAATGCGGCCGGAGCCGACATGACACTTGCCGTTACAAGATGGGCTGGCTGCACTCCGAATGAAATATAAGCAGCCAATACTGTCCCTGTAAGTATTCAAAATAATCAAAATTGCCGCTTAATTCTGCCGAAAAATAAAACCAAGAAACTTTACCAGAAACAGTAGCGAATCCTGCTGTCATAATGGCGTGAATTTCAGATTTGGTCAAATCTGGTATGTATGGCCTTATTAAAAGTGGAGACTCGGACTGAAATATAAATTCAAAATTTACATAGTATACCAGATTAAGTGTTAACATCTGGTTAATTTGAATCAGTGACTAGCCATGATAATGCAAGCATTTGTTCTGATCATGATTTGACCTAAATTACAAACAAAGGTCGCTCATCACTCATATTTATGCATCGAAGATGCATTGGTTGGATATGTTTACAAAATCAATAATATATTGTCAGTATGTTTGTAATAATTTATGCATTACAAAAACATTTTCACGTTTTCAGAGATCCATCATGTCATAAATACTAATTACATTGTGATGTGTATCATTTACCATTCCGAGGAAAGTGTTTGCAGCACAAATGACACTTTCACAGACTGTGGTACCCATTGTTACTTGAAGACACCATCCTAGTCTCAAGCATATCCATTGCATCGCCCCCCAATAGAACATTATCTCAATAATCAAACTGAAGAAGAAGATTACAGGCAATACCTAAAAAGATAAGCATGGATTATATTGTCAAATCAAAGATGATAATAAAGAAATTTCGTCAAATAAAACACTAGTTGTATAATGAATAATGAATTTATCCCTAATATCTCCAATATATTGAAATAAAGTAAACAAAAAGACGACTTACTTGAAATGCGAACACATTGATACTTCCAATTAGGTATTCGCTAAAGACGAAGGAACTGCCAGCATTCGTATAAAACAGGAATGTTCCAACCTTTGAAATGATAAAAATAAAATGAAGCTCATTTTACATGTTTCTAATGTTATTTTAAATATTTTTTTACAATGAAGGAACCTTATCGCCTATACATTGAAACAGATCTCTTCCAACCTTCCATCTTATCATCAGCAATCCCAAGACGAATTGAAGGGCCATTCCCCATATCACAGGTCTCCAAATAATACGAGATCTATTCGTCGAAAATACATAGCCAAACACTAACAAACAAATTAAACCGACCAAAGATATCAGTCTATCGCGAGAACCCACAGTGTCCAAAACTAAAAATGCCACCAATGCACCACCGATGCAAACATAGAGCGACCATCTAATAAACCTGAATAAAAAAACGTTATTAAAAATTCTAATTACGAAAATAATCATGATTGTTAAATCCGTCACCTTTTCTTGCATGAGCAAAGATAAAATGCGTAAATAGGGAGCAAAAGTGCGTCCTCTAAAGTTTTTCCAAAGTATCTTTTGACGACGTTGTAGTAAATCACCAAAAAATATACAATGAAAGCGAGGATCAATAGCATTCCAAATCCATCGCAGAAATCCCATTTTGCTCCATCTGTAATTGACATAATTATTTTGATTTTTTTTTTTAAACATTGGAATGGATTAAAATGTACCTGAATTGTGACACTATTACAAGTGTAGAAGTGGTTCTAAGATACACTTATGTATTAAGGTGTACCAAATGAACGTTCGGAATTCATAGATGAGAGTTAAAACGCTATAACTAACTTACAAAACATAAAAAATCCAATTAAAATAGTTCAATAGTTTATTGCCAATGATAAACGAAAAGGAAACTATTGGAAAGACTTCATGCAAATAAAGTGGACGCATTAAAATTTCGTAATTTAACAAGCTTTTGGAGGCAGTATTGAATCGATCTTATGCAGCGTTTACTGATGATTGAAAATCTTTTATTGACCCCGTCCTGTTAAAAGTTACAGAAAACCATAGAAATAGCAACACTGACTTGTATAATATTATACAGAACTTTTCTCAAATACGGTCAATCTTTGGCTAGGTGAATTCCGAATCTTCATGTGTAACTATGCAATAAGTCTTCCTCTTATGCAAGAAAAATAAGGATTAGTCTCCATACTAATTATACAATAATATTTTCGCTATACATTCATAAACTTAAAAAAAATCATCCTTATTTTATTACGTTTGGAATGGAATATAGGACAAAACCATATAAAAAATCCTTTTCCAAGAAAGATCTCGTATGAAGATCGTCTACATCTAGACTATTAAATCTATTTGGATCGATCAATAATAATTTATTTATTTACTCACCCGTTTTACTCCAGTATACGCCAGCATAAATAATATAAGAAATTATTACCAGATTTAATATTCCCAGATAAAAGAGTCTCAGCATCTTGAGATACAGCGCTGAGATACAGTGTTGTTTTGGTCGTATTTGCCTAAGAATATACGAATAAACTTTTTAGAATCCCATTGAAAAATAAAATAAGCGGGGGGGATGTTAATACCATCCAATTATCAAAATTTTTAATTCTATAGAAGGGTTGAAAATCGCCCTTTCAGATTATTGTCGATCAAAACCAGCTTGATTTTACGAGAAGATTTAAAGGAAAGGTGCCAGAAGCTGATAGAAAATATGGGAAATTATTTTGTATAAGAAAAATTATTTTCAAACGCATTGAAAAAATACGCCCTTACTTCTGAGTAACCGTAATATTAAGTGATGCTGTTTTGATGATTGGTTTTAGTTAAATATTGGTATACATCTATTGGACTGGCGCGAAAGTAATCGACGTTATTTTGCAAATAAAAAAATATATAACAGCAGAATATGTTACACAAAACCGAAATGAAAGAAATAACGGTTAAATGAAATTATTTATCCAATTCCTACAACAATCTTCTGATTTTAGGGCAATCATCAAGGATTTTTTTCTTCGGGGAATTTAATTTCTTTACCATGGGAAATATTTTGTAAGAACATTAGTTGGGAAATTGCTGCAAAAACTTCCAATTTTAATCAATTAATGATCTTTTTTATAAAGCGAATTGCACGTACGATTTGGCATTATCCGGCTCAAAAATAATATTCATCAAAAAGGGGTGATTTTTTAATCAAATTCTGGTTTGATTCATCCAGTTATTCACAGTATTTATCGGTGTTTATTATTTCATATGATTTAAAAAGTTCATTATACGTTTTTTTTAATATCCCAGCACACATATAATCTTGAAGTGGCCTTTAGTAATCCCTTTTATGGGACCATTGCCAATCATTTTGACATGGTATTTCATGGCGTATATATGTTCACATTAAATGTTGTCTGGAATCATTAATACCTATAAAACCACTGGATTTAGTTATCTCTTTAGCAATTCGACCAAATGTATATATTTTATACAAGAAACCATTAAATTGACAGGCGAGTTTCAACGATACTGATATGAAAATTTCTGAATCCCTGTTATCAGATGTCACAATATTTATTTATGAAATCTTTCTTCGTCAATTTTTATGTACATAATTTTGAATAAAAATGGGACGGAATTTTATTTTTTATTACGATTGAGATAACAGCCTGTTTTTTGAAGTATTTCTATGTCTATTTTATAAAACGTCCAAACGCGTCGTCTTTAAAACTATGGACCATAGGGCTGTTGAAGCTTGACGATGTCTTGTTGAAAAATATGGAAAAATACCAGGGAAATTGTACTGAAAATTGATTAATAATCAATTATAATAAATCTGCATTTTTAATAATATAAAGTTAGAATTTGGAATAAGCGAATAATTGATGAAGAAAGTCGAGTGTCGAAAATGCAACACTTGATAAAATTGAAATCATGTATTTCAAAGGAAGAACATGTTTTCTGAACAATTTCTTAGATCCCTTGTATTACGCGGAAAATCAAAATCCTTTTTGAGGCCCTCTAAAGTTTTGAGATCTGAATTCGTATAAGTATTCTATGTGTTGAATTTGCCCTAATTTATTATTCGTTATTTAAAGTATTATTAGCAATTTCTACTTCTACGTATGGGCTATGAATTTACTATTTCTTCTTTGAAATCATCTAAAATTTTAGAGTTATCACGTAGATCAAAGGGGTCAAACTCAAAGATTAACGCGGATCAAAATAAAAAAGCTTAAGTTTGGGGGGTCGCAAAAAAAATTGTTATCATAGAAGCGTAGTTTGTGTGCGGATTCGATACTTGAGACGCCCTTAAGCCCAATTTTAATTTTAGGCAACTGAACTCATTCGGATCTCAATAAACGCGGTTTCCTATTACGACGCATTATTATTTATATATATATATATATATAAAAAAAAATCAATGTCTCGCGTCCGGCGGCGTCCAGATGTCGCGCGTCCGATCCGCTTTGCTAAGGTAAATAAAGCCTTTTGTCAACTATGCCGAGAGGCGGTAATGGCATGCCCAGTTTTGCTAAGGTAAAAGAAGTCTTGCCATACGTGGTGGGGGGCTCACGGGGTGGAGCTTGGCCGCGTGGCGTGGCAGGGCCGCGGGGCACGGCGAGGAAGATACTTACTTTTCGAGGCAAGGGAGAGTGTACGCATGCGCATATCAATCCTAACCTCTCATTCTTTCTTTTCAAATTATTACTAAGCGCGTGTGGCATTGCAACCACATCCTATATATGCGTATCTTTATCTTTAAAATTAACAAATCATATGTTCTAAAAGCGAGTACCTTCATTAAGGCACCAATAACCAAGCAAAAAATCTGAAGTGCAAAACTGGACAAAGGATGCTCACAAGGAGCATCACCAAAGTACCGGCAGTCATTCCGCGTCCATGAGTCCGACAGGAGACTCGAAATATCGGAAAGATAAAGTCTTTCAATGTAATTAAAAGTATCTAAATTCATTCCAATAAACTGAATTAAAATACATACATTTTAATCAAGTTTAACATTGCAACGCATGGCAGTTATTCGCTAGTATATCATATAGCGCAATCTTTAAACTAACAATGTATTAACTCAGCTAAGAAATTTCATTTTTACCGTAGGAGTTGTGAAAATAGAGAGAGAGAGTTCAGGACTGCTCATTGAGGATCTGGATCGTTTTTATAACATTTGGTAATCTATATATATAAAAATGATTGTATGCATGTATTGCATGCGTTTCTATAGCATTTATCAAGTTGTTGCACCATTTTGGCGTTTATTGGTCTACGGTGGTTGAGTTTCACTCACGGGAGAGGGGGAAACAACATGTTTTGGGATCCTAGCCCTTCAGCCCGCGCTATACGTGGCCTCAAGCAATAAACAATGCGTACTACTGCGTGTCTTTTCAAATAATTACTAAATGTATGTGGCATTGCAATGCATTCCGGGTACTCGCTAGTAAAAGATAAAACTTGGGTTTATCACAAAATATTTTTTATTTCACCCATTGACGATGATTTGTATCCGCTACAAAGATAGCTGCCTGAAACGGCTCGGCAGAGCCGGATGTAAATTATATTAAATCGTTGAACTTGTCCTTTAAATTCATCAATATTATACATTAAATCTTGTATACTGGTTGTATTTTATAATTCAGATTATCTCGAAGCGGTTTTTCATAATTTTAGTTGCGTATCACTGCATTCGTTCCAATAAAGAACGATAATTACATTTCAGAGCACATTCCATAAAGATAAAAAGGGCCAATAAAATCCATCATTTATTTATATAAAATGTAGCAACATTTAGTCGCAGTTCTTTGACATTTTATTATTGCTTTTATCAACGAAACTATTCAAATAAACATAGACATCTTACTTTGATAATGAACATTTTATAGAATATTAAATTTCTGCCACAGATGGCGTTGGTAAAATAAATAATACAATGAAATCTAAAAATAATATAAAAAATATTTTTATTTTATTTTAATCTAAAATAATACATACAAAATATCTAAAATGACAAATATATGTTCCATTAATAGAATGTCTTATTTGTTACGATCATTGTAGGATTTATGACGTTTTGATAAGCGCCTGGTGTAAATAGAAGACCTGAAAAAAAAGTGTTACTAATTATCATGGTTGAAACATTTTCGTTTATAAAACTATGTTTTTTTAAATTGTTTTTTCTTCTCTTTTGAAATAAAATAAATGAAATCACCAGCCACACAAGCTGTCATAAAGCAAACTGCACAGCCTGCAACCAAGGCTCTCACGGCCACGTCTGCAATGTCAGAGCGACGAGTTGGTGCCATTGCGCTCAATGCGCCGACCATGATACCGATGGAGCTTGGATTGGTAAATCCACAAAGAGCGAATGTTGCTATTGCTTCAGTGCGAGGCTGAAATTAAAAAAAAATAACGTTAAATCCAATGTACTTTCGATTATCCGGATTCGGATAATCAGCGGAAAAAAAACATTTTTTTAAAAAAATACTCGGATAATAAGGCCATTCCTGAATAGTACTCAGGTATTATATACACAGATCAAGATTAAAAAACAAAACTCTTTAAAGCGATAGGGATGATGCTTGTATCTTATTCTCATGTTTTAATTACCTTGATTTTCAAAACAACCGAGCAAGACCTTATGAAATTTTGCTATACGAGGCAGTATGATTGTGAAAATGGACCCGGGGTGATAAGAAAGATACACATGGCTTGATTATTAAAACTCGAAACGCGAATTCTAGTGTTTCAGAAAGAGCGCTCTTGTACGTTGAGCTCAAAGAGAGACAGAGATGTTTTAGACGACATATTGGGCGATGAGAGTGTTAAACTGATTGATCATAGGCCCTCCGCAACGCTTGTCTACCCGGCTTAACCCCTCGAGTAATGAGCTAATTTAAAATCTTCATAGTCTTAGATGCTATATTTGCTTGTCCACCACTTATCATCCGTATAAATCCACTTGTCAGAACCGCAGCTGGCGCGCATGAAGCTTATATTTAACACTCTCGGCGCCCAACATGAATCGGTGTTGTTTCTCGCGAGGCCCAAATTCGATAGTCGGAGCGTATACACAACGTAAACAGCTGATGTTAATCTTAGAACAATAAGCTTGACTCTGTCATTAGTCAAATTAATAAAAAAGTGAAAATAAGCAAGTGCGAACAGATAAGCAAGTTTTCATCTGGAAAACATTATAGAAAGTCGTTCGTAAAGTTAACATTTGCAAGTCGCAACAGAAATATGCGATGTACGCAGGGCGTTCTCCGTCTCTGTCTCCCATGCACAGTTACCGAACTGCGCTACATTTTATCCGTCTCTGTCTCTCTCCGAGCTCAACGCGTAAGAGCGCTCTTTCTGAATCATTGGAATTCGCTCGCAAATACGCGATCATCCTACCATACAGGTTAACTATGAGCGTTATTTTCTTCTTAATAAATAATGAGTATCAAAATTATGAAATAAAAAATTGTATTGTAAATATGATATTATAATCAAAACCAAGTAGAAATTTGATGATTTGGATTATCCGTGTTTGTCCTCTCCGGCAGTCCCCGGATAATCGTGAGTCTACTGTAGTGTTACAAGTAACTCTCGAACTCGGAGAGGAGCAATTAAGCACACGCGCGGTAACAATAACTTTTAACGCCCTTTGTTACCTAAGAGACATCCAAAATACACAAAAAGGCAGATATTCCTATAATTTGTGACCACAAAAAATCATTATCCATTTTTTTACCAATCACTCCAACGACTAAAACTTTCAAGCTTATCCAATTACAAAGCATCTTTAAAAAAACCACAATTCTGACACTCTATTTTCGCTAGATCAAAAATATGTACTAATCTTATCCGATGATTAGAATTTAATATCCGATAAGAAGGAAAATATATCTCCATCATTTCGAAACACAATGATTGCATTCTACTTGTTAATAGAATCGATAGGAATGTATTATTGACTTATTGGGCGATTAAATAGATAATCTCACCGATAAAAGTCCGGCTTCCAAGTATTCTCCCATTCTTTGGTAAGCAACGAACTCATTGACGATCGTCTTGAGCCCAATCAAGCTGCCGACTATCTCGCATTCTTCCCACGGAACTCCTAAATGATATAGACGAGATGTTAAATGTATTGTTATACGATCAAATCCATTGAAATTCAGCAAAAAATATTCATACCCATGACCCAACTGAGCGGAATGAAGATCTTCCCGAAGATCCATTCAAGATTGATGAAATCCCATCCGACGAGTATTCCCAGCCATCCCAAGATACCATTAATGAAAGCAATCAGCGATACAAAACCTATCAAATTAGCGATGATGTTCAACACTAACATTATACCAGCGGATGCACCTCTGGACGCAGCATCTAACACGGAAGAATCATCACTAAAACAAAATATTTCAATGAGATCGATGATCGAGGAATTTTTGACAAATATAATACTTTTAAAAAAATTGATACCTTTTGGAGATTTTAATATTGCTTACGGCCGTTTTGGAAACATCCGTCTCTGGATAGAATAGTTTGGCATAACACAATGCGGCCGGAGCCGACATGACACTTGCAGTTATAAGATGTGCCGGTTCCACCCCGAAAGATATGTAAGCAGCCAATACAGTTCCTAAAAATCATCAACGATTAACACTTTTTCTGTCGGTATTCATATGAGAGCGGATCGACATCGTACACGCTATTAGTATTCTATATATTTATTTTATGAGGTGGCTTTTAGCAATCTCTTTTATGGGACTATTACCAATCATTTTGACATGGATTTTCAAAAATGTTCGGAGTCCTGCAAAAACTAGATTTAATCTAGAAAGTTTAGATAGATGATCAATGAAAAACTTATTAGTGTATTAATTAATAAAAAAATACCTGATACGGTAGCAAATCCTGAAGACATGACTGCGTGTAATTCAGATTTAGTCAAATCTGGAATGTATGGCCTGATCAAAAGCGGAGATTCAGACTAAAATAGAAATTAATATGTATATTAATTGTTTATAAAACATTAACATGAATAAATAGCACTCTAATTGTGAGCTTTTACCATTCCAAGGAATGTATTTGCAGCACATATAACACTTTCACAGACGGTGGTTCCCATTGTTACTTGTAGACACCATCCTAATTTCAAGCACACCCATTGCATTACCCCCCAAAAGAACAATATTTCAATCATCAAGCTGAAAAAGAAGATTACAGACAGCACCTGAAATATAAGTCTATGGTCATTATTTGCTCAAAATATGCTACAAAATTGTCAAAATCAAAAATATAACTTGCTTGGAATGCGAATACGCCAATTTCAAAAACAAGAAAGGAGCTGAAAACGAAAGAGCTTCCAGCGTTAGAATAAAACAGGAACGTTGCAACCTTAAAATCAACACATTACAAAGTTTTAGTTTGCTGAAATCGATTTAAAAATTTAAACATAAAGTACTGTGTATAGAAACCTTATCGCCGATACATTGGAATATATCCCGCCCAACTTTCCACCTGATTGTCAACAATCCAAAGATGAATTGTAGTGTCACCCCCCAAATGACCGGTCTCCAAATAATATGTGAACGACTCTTCGAAAAGACAAAGCCAAATGCCAGCAAGGAAAACCAGTCCAACCAACGAGATTAATCTTTCTCGGGAATCCACAGTATCCACTACCAAAAATACAATCAATGCTGCCAAGAGTACGCAATAAGTTAACCATCTCATGTACCTGATAAAAAAAGAGATTACATTTAAGATTAAACAAATAACTTAAATGTTATACTTGATGACTGAATGCTTACCATTTTGCCCAAGCCCATTCATAGAATCGATTGATTGGTTGCAGTATTGTTTTTTCTATAACCTTCCCAAAGAATCTCTTAATGATAAAGTAATATATTAGGAAGAAATACGTAATTGACATGAGTATAAAGAGCATTCCAAATCCATCACAAAAGTCCCAATCCTTGTTTACTACGGGCTCTGAATAAAATTAAAATTGTTTTTAATGATAAATGCTGAAAAATGCGAAATTAATTCAAATATTAGCCTAAGAATATGTTTAATTAATCGATTGCCCTTTAACAATATTCTCTTTGAAAAAAAGGAGCTTTTTGAAACCTAAACCTGAAAGAAATAAAGAAGAAAAAAAAGAAGGAAGAAGATCTTGAAAAGTGGATAATAACAAGACTGAAGTAAATTTATACAAATTGTTTGTTTAATTTTGAATTGTAATTATTCTAAATGTTCTAAATGTGTGAAAGAATGATTTGGAAAATTGTGTGTATAGAAAATAAAATGAAGCAAAAATATATGAGAAATAGATGAATTCGAAAAGAGCGGGAAAATCGTTCGTAATGTCTCCGTGTGCGTCGCATACAACATAGAGACGCTTTGCGCATGCGCCACACCGCCTACTGTGCGTGTGTGTGTCTATATCTAGCATAAAGCAACCACCAGTCGCAAACATATTTTATTATATATTACACAACACACGGTTTCATCTTTTAGCTAACCGAAAAATATACCCCCAATATACATCAGCTCCAATGAGAACCCTTATGGAAATTTTGAAGTGATTTGAGATATAGTTCGGTGATGTGGGTGAACTGTGTGCTGGAAAAGTGATGGTTACCGTATTTTGGGACTTTATTGATTGATTTTTTACATGACAGATAGTAAATGTGGCCTACTACTGCCAGCTGCTTAAATGAAAATAAATAATTATGCGTTGCGCAACAGATGATGTTACATATCGCCTTCTTTCTTCAGTAACAGAATCGAGAATCTATCTGATGGAATTAATGTATTTATAACTGTATAGAGATTTGTTTGTGTGATTATCTGAAAATCAATTTCGAAATAAGAACTATGATTGAAAATGATTCTATAGAAGAGGAGCTAAATGAATCACAATGTATATTTATTATACTTAAATAAATATGACTAGAGTTAACTCAGAATATGTATTATACTAGCAGACTTACGTTGTCTTACCCAATAAATGAGAGCAGCTATGAAATAGCCGAGGACTGCAAAATTCAATATTAATAATTTTGCATATTTGATTAAATTTTTGTTCCTCTTTCTCCAGCTTTTGAAATCGTTCTTTTTAGTCGCGTTTAAATCGTCATCGTAGGATCCTCCGCTCTTTTCTTTATCTGGTAGATTTGTTGATAGCTCTCCATTTTCAATAACTACGTCTACCTGAAATTTAATAGATTTTCATTTGAAAATAGAGGGATTTGCATACAATACGATGATGATAATAATATATAATTTTTTTTAAAATTTTGTACGTTTTTGTAAATGTTTGATACCTGAGATGCTCTTCTTTGCCGAAGTTCCGTTTCTTTCTCATTTTTATTTATTGGTTCATTTACTGGTTCATTTATTGGTTCATTGACTGGTTCATTTACTGGTTCATTTACTCGTTCATTTACTGGTTCATTTACCAGTTCATTAGCCGGTTCATTTACCGCCTTATTTATCTACAAACAAAATATGATCAACACAAAATTGTAAGGGCATATTCATATTATTTTAATATATTTGATTTCATCTTACCTGAGTATTTTCATTTTCATCAGGCAGCTTTCATATATCCTAAATTGTCCATTATGTATATAATAAATTTTTGGTTTCGGTATATAAAACTAAGTATATTTGGCTTTAAATTGTGTCTTCTTAAAACCTGCAACATTTTCAAATTTTCAAATGAATTTGCATAAATAATAATTTTCATATAGAATATTATCATTACTGATTGGCTATAATATTCATAGACAAAGAAATATTTGAGAACAATTTTTCTTCTCAAATAGTTGCCTCAATTATATTTTTTTAACATAAGAAATCAAACATATTCTATTCAATAAAAAATATCATAAAACTATTTGATATAATCAGAGATAAACAATTACAGCAATGAGTTAGCATTGTTATAGACAATTCAGTTGATTGATTAGATATAATAGAGAAAATTTGCAATAATTAATGAGCATATTCATGCACTTATTAAAACATTCCGGGCCGCTATGTTTCGCATAGAGTCGGCATGAATTTCAAAAAAAAATGCATAGCCGCTTGAATATTGTTCTTCAATTGAATCAGGGTCTTTGGAGGATCGCTTGTTAACTTGGGATCACAGATACCCCATAAAAAAGACACACGGGACTAAATCGAACGAGCACTCCTGTGTCGGTATAAAAAACGCCTCCATCATGAATTTACCGTAACTGTCTGATTTAAACCAGCTTGAGTTTTCGGATGTCCTGGCGGTTCTTGAACCTCCAGGCTTTTTTTGCACATTACCGGTTTTCCTGAAGCCGTCCACTCATAAATAATCGATTTTCGATCAAAAACACGACCCGCGAGCGCGATATAAAATCAATTTCTGAATGCACGTTGCGCGGCGATGAATAAAAGGCCACTTGAAAAATACGCCTCTAAGGCGAACGCGTGTTCCTACCTTCGTCCACTGCATTATCGTTACTAAGCCTACATGACTTTGACTCTAAAAATCAGTTCTTTTATCAGGATTTTCTATATAAATACAATAATTGTTTGGAACATGTGGTGTGCGTACCAATTCGATAAAATGCAAAAGTGATAAACCCATTTTTTTGTCGGAACGAAAACCGTAACCGAACCGATATAAATGTTGAGTAAAATCATTGAATTTAATATGTGTTTCGTGTGAACGGACCTACAGAAGCGCCGCGCAAAATAGGTACATATTTAGAAGCGAATGGACCGGAATGATTTAATATCCATACATCTAAACGTTTATTGTAAATATTGATACATAGAATATGGAGATTTGCACACAAATTACCTTACGTTCATACGAGATGTCTTAATTTCGCATCGACTGAAGCACAATTGAAAATGTTATTCTTATTCTAATGCTGTTTTTTCAAAATCTCTTTTGTGTTCTTATCTGGCCAATTTTCCATCGATAAACAAAGAATTTGTGATTATTACACGGATAAATTACGCGAATTTAATTTGACAGGTCATACCATATCTAATACGCGGCTGTAATAAAATACTGATCCCCAAAAACTAGTTCTTAATAAAATATCACGTTTGGATTAAGCAGTAATCATTTAATCTTTACTCAAGGAGACATAGGCAATAGATGATAAAAATACTTAAATCTTTGTGGACCGTCAACATTTATGCTGTGTTTTTGTGAAGTTTGTTTTTTAAACAAATTGCGACCCACAACAAAATCTTTTACGAAATATCAGCGGACCATAATGAGTTAATAGAGCAAATATCCAATCCCTAAACCAATGACATGCATATTAGGCAATCTATACTCTTTTCATTGAACTTCGATCGAAAAAGATGATAATCCATCGGAGCCAGGTCTAATGAATATGGACGATATGGAGTTCTTCTTCGCCTTACTACGATCCGATAGCAAACGGACCCGCGTGGAACAGCTCGTTAGAGAGCATACGCATGAGGTGGAACGGAACCTGAGGGACTCTTTTGAGGATTTTATTGAGAACTTTTCTATTCTGAGCTACGGAGTGAACAATTCAGAAATATGCTGATGTTTGTAGAGACAAAGTAGCAACAAAAAGTAAATAAAAATCGTTTTTGGGGGGCTTGAACTGTCAGTATACAATGTGTGTGATCCAAAAATGTCATCTATAAAACGTGTGTCATAGGTTCGCCATCGCTGATTTAGAATGATAAAATTCCGCCATGGTATTTTTTTATCATTCAAGTGTTCCTATGGAAACAGTGAAAGCAACATACGATGCATATATTATTAAAACTAATGCCTGAATATGAAATACGATGAATTGACTAGATACGACAATCGAATAGGAACCAGATTGAAAGATCAAGGTAAATCGAAATCTAAGAATCTTGATCTTATTTGCACAACAAATGAATTATCATTGCAAACACTCAACGTTAACATGACAACAATTATTCAATTTCAAATGTTCTTTTTATCTGAAGAAAATCTCACACGCGATTCAAAGAAGATTGCCAATAAGTGTATACTGGCTGAAGCATTGTGTCTTCGACGATGATGTTTGTCTTTATCAAATCATAAGAACCTTCTCTACGACAATCATAAAAAAAACTACTAACAATAGATAATGACTTTGATGGAGACTCATTGTTAATATACATTAAAGCATTTCATGTATGCGTGTATACGGATCATGTGGTCAGTACATAACGCGAAATTGCCAAATATCTACCATAGATCACGGCCATCAACTAATAATAAACAACCATACACAACGATCTTTGTAGTTCGCGGAATATTTTATAATGACTTCCTGGACATAATTTAAATAACAAATATTTTATTTAAAGATAAAAATAGACGTTTGAGCAATTTACTAATGAAAATATCCATAAAGAATCGATGAAACTCTATTAAGTCGTTATTTATACACAATTTTACAATAAATATATCTTAAAATATTGATAATTTATTCGCAATTGCGGTATACGGTAGTAGTTAAAACTCGATAATAATTTGAAGCAGCGAGTGACCATAAGATCACTTTCCGGTCGCGTTTTCGGACCACCGTTGATGCATGGAAACAGTGGTGTTACTACTACTTGGTGAGCTTAGGCGACGCCTAGGGGCTGTAACTGTCTAATCTATGTATACATAAATACAGTACATACATGTTTTTCAAATTGTTATATTAACCTTTCCCTACCGGTGATGTATTTACTACACCTCGACTCTAATAATGGGAATATCGATATGAAATATAATAGATACGGGGTTCAGATTTTTTTTATTCCTCCGTAATATAATTACGAATCACATCAAAGTATTATAGTATATAAGTATTCATATGCAGCGACGGAAATAAATAATTTGTCGGGAAATCGGGAAAGTTGCCTGGCTTCCAAAATCAGATCCAGACTAAATGACGAAATTATTGGCTGCCTCGAAAGAACCCTGAATAACCCCTTTAAAAAGATTCGCTTATCGTCATTGCAAATTCGCGATCTTAATTTTATTAGTACTTTGCCATTGTCATGGATATTACGTATGTTGATTAGGGTATTGCGTACATTATAATAATCAATCTTTACATTTTTAACATTACGTTAATGTCACCTGTCAACGAACTTCAATATCTGATGATAAAAATGATAGGAATACATTCGAATTTGACGAATCGGCCTAATTAAATATACATAATACACATTTATCATCATAATAATCCATTCATGCGGGGATTAAGCTCTACTTTTTAAGCAAAGCATTCGAAAAATAATCGTCTTTTTAGCGATAGATTTAAGCAGATCAATTCGAGGTTTATCAACAAAATATTTCCGATGATCCCTGATAACCTTTTTTGCGATGGCCGAAAAGCGCAAATAGTTATTTTCAGCGTACATTCATACATTTTATCGATGCTTGAATGTTTTTAAACTCATTGTTACAATAAATCGATTGCGATCTTCAATAACGTACAGATAAGCCGTCACTTCATATCATCAAGCAAGCATAGATAATTTGATTGGGAATTTAATCGGTGTTTGGCTATCCTTTATTTGTTAAATTATTCCAATCATGAATGAAATGCTTTAGGATAAAATCGAACTCATCAAAAATATTCATGCCTGGCGAGAATGAGTTAATACCCAATATGTAAAAGGTCGTTCAAATGTGACGCCTAGATGTCAGCACTGTATAATGTTTACACGTCTTTCAAATGACATAAGCAATTTTGTTTTAGTAGAAGGTAGTATAATTTCAACCATGGATAGGCATATATTGCAAAACGTTTATTCAAAAATGGTGCTTGGAAATATTGCTACTATGAATGCTGAAAGATGACTTTATGGCCATAATTAAATCATATTGATGAGTCTGATATCTATTTCCAGCAAGACGGCATTACATGTCACACAATTCAAGAAAATTTTGTTAAAGAAAAACATCTGGGCGTCTCATTTAGACGACATACACAAGATAATAGAGCAAGATTTCCGTCTCCATTGAATCACAATAATTTAGTATTGCTTTAACAATAAATTCTCACGTGTATTTGAAATTACTCTAATTTATGACGACAACAATGCGAATGATTTGATTAAACAGATGATCGACACATATTTTAATTGAAGGACAATGTAATCAATCAAACGGTGCCAAGACATACTGTCAAATAAATCGATACATACTTGATTTATAAATTAGGCTTCTGGATTCGATTGCACATCTAACATATGATACGTCCAAAGTGCGTCTTGTTCAGTTCAGCAGGGCTTCAAACCGGAGCTGAACCAAAAACCGATAAGACCGTTATTTTTACCGGAAAGAAAACCCGAACTGAACGTATTCAAAAATATCATTGTGTTAATATCATCATCTTAATAGCGCAGCCACAAACAGTCCACTGCATAACTAGAGCCTCTTCATTATCCATTCACAGGATAGGATTACATCCATCTTGTCTGTATCATACATTCACCTCCTCATTCGCTCGATATTGAAGGTAGCATTAACTCAGAGCTTCGTTTAGAACGCTCACCCAGCGGGACACCTGGATGAACGTGTCGATGGGCACTTTCGCGATCGTCTCGATAGGGAGTGTGGAAAATTTGTAAGAAGACTACGCAACCTTGTTGATTTTACTGGAAAGGGCTTTTTTGGAGTACAAAGAGTCCAATCCCTCCTTTCCTCGCGGGTGGGGTTGCCGGGGTAAGGTAAAGTTCTACGTGACGCAAAAATGCATCTTGGATTCGGATATATTCTATAAAAATAAGTAGCTTTTTATGATTGCATTGGGCAGCAGCATTAGGTAGTATTTCGTAACTGTGGAAGCTACGAGTGAACAATATTTTATATTAGGTTGGGGAATAAGTTCGTAGCGTTTTTATATATTAATATATATATTTTTTTACAACTTTTTTTTGCTTTTTGACAAAGTGTATAATATTCGTTCGATAGAGCTCTTTCTGTTCTACAAATCTGTGTTAATCATCTTTTTGAATAATTCATTTTTTATTGCCTTTCAGTATTAAAAATGGAATATCCATGAGGTAAAAAGCAACATTTTCGACACCTACTCTTCTTCGCTTTTCATCAAGATCAAAAAGCTGCTGAAGCAGCTCGGGACATTTGCAACGTATACGGAGAATGTGTCATAGTTGAGTCTACAGCACGGAAATGGTTTGCAAAGTTCAAAAATGGCGATTTTAATGTTGACAATACGCCCCGTAGCGGAAGACCTTCTGAATTCAACGAAGAGCATCTTAAAGCACTTTTGAAAAAGAACGGTCGCCAAATAAGTCGTGAATTGATCGAAAAATTGAATTGCGATCATAAAACGATTTTCAATCATCTTCACTCAATGAGATTTGCTGAAAAATTGGGAGCCTGGGTGCCAAACAAAGCCAGGCTCCATGTTGCACAAATCGTCAAAGCCGCACTCCAATAGCTAGAATGGGAGGTTCTTCAGCATCCGCCGTATTCTCCAGACCTTGCACCGATGGATTAACATCTTTTCCGCTCACTGTTTATCCATATGAGAGGCGTTACCTTCAACAATGAAGACGACCTTAAAAACTGGCTCAACCAATTCTTCGATAGCAGACCGAGCGATTTTTGGCAGAACGGCATCGACAAATTGATCGAGTCGTAGGAAGAGGTAGTAAACAGCAACTCCGAGTCACCGCAGCGTACAGGACAGTGTCTGAAGACGCGGTGCTGGTGATTGCTGGAATACCGCCGCTGGACCTCCAGGCAAAGAAGAGGGCCTTGGACTACGAAGATCCTAAAAATCGCAACGAACATGACCAGAAACTGAGGGAAGCCTGGCAACGGAGATGGGATCAGTCCAGCAAGGGAAGATGGACCCATCGACTTATCCCGGTCATAAGTCGGTAGAGGGCCCGGGAACACGGTGAAACAACCTACCGCTTGACGCAGGCGCTCACTGGGCACGGATGCTTTGGTGCGTACCTGAAGCGGATTGGCAAAGAACCATCCGCTACGTGCCAACACTGCCAAGCGGAGGTCGACGACGCAGAGCACACCATCATTGGCTGTGAGGCTTGGGCACCCCAGAGAGAACTGCTGAAACAAGCACTCGGGGTGGCCGAGCTAAATATCGACAACATGGTCCACAGCATGATGGAAAGTAAGAAGAACTGGGACCTTTGGCGCGACTACGTAGAAGACATCATGAGCGCCAAAGAAGACAGTGAAAGAGAGAGGCGCAGGGCGCCTCTCCAACAATAGAATAGGGCCACCAAATGGCTAGACTACCTGTCACCCTTGAAGCAATGTGATAAACAATACCAGGGGGACAGAGGAGACCAAAGGGAGCGGTTTAGTGAGTAGGCACGGCTGGCCAACATCCCTTATGGAAGTTGTATCAATACCAGCGTGAATCTCACACTCAGTCTTTGGAAGATTCCGCGCCCACAGGAAAAAAAAAAAAAAAACAGCAACGGCGAATACATAATTAATTAATTTATTGTTAAAATTATTAATTTTTGTTTGAATAAAAGTTTTTGATAAAAACGCTACGAACTTATTCCCCAACCTAATAATCTATTAGGTAAAAATAGGGGCACACATTTACGCAACCTATATGCGCAAATATATGCACCCAGGTATAATTAACATTTAGTTAGGACAATTCATAGAAAACCATTAAAATAAGCAGTGAGGTGCGAACCGGAACGAAACCGAAAACCGACAACCGGGAAAGCCGTCATGCCTTAATACAATTTAGCATAAAAGTGTTATGTACTTTACGCGAATACTCCCAAACGTTCCATCCCGAGAAAATGAATTTGAAGCAATGTCTGGAAAGTATGGAGGATGAGGTAAAACATTCCAGTCAAATGATAATAATTTATTTCTGACGAGCAAAGACACATGAGGCCTGGCGTTATCGTGATGGAAAACAACGCCTCGTCTGTTCGCTAATTCTGGCCGTTTTCTGGCAATTGCATCCTTTAGATTTTCTAGTAGTTGGAAACAATGTTTTGTTGAATTGATCGTTTCACCTTGCTGAAATAGCTCATAATAAACTACCCCCTTCCAGTCCCACCAAGTGCATAGCAAAACTTTTTTTTGGATGTAGGCCAGGTTTAGCTACAGTTAAAGCTTCTGTACCCTTAGTCCAAGACCGTTTACGTTAGATATTCTCATAGAGTATCCAACTTTCATCTCCAGTGACAAGACAAAAAAAAACAAATAAACTGTCATTTCACTCAATTCACTATGTTTCGTAAACCATTTGAGATATCTTAGTAACCCAATATTTTTTCATGTAGGATGTAGGACTCATATAAGAGTCCACGGACGGCAACCGATGTTTTTCAAAGACTCAAATACGAGTACGCGGCCGTTAACCTGTTAACAGGTTATCTACAACATTAAGAACGCTGGTTAAGCCTGCTCCACAAATCTTGTATGCATTTATATTTATCACTAGCGAGTACCTCGTATGCATTGCAGTGTTAGTACATATAGTGGTTTAGATCAATGCTCCGCAACCGGTACACACCGGTGTGTCTTGAGCCGATGCTGGTGTGACGCGATTAAATAAGACAATTTCATTAAACGTTTTCTGGATTTCCGTTAAGAAATCTTTGATTTCCGACAGAGCCATCCTAGCACTACTTCCATTTTCGACGACATATTTTTGTGAGCAAAGTTTTTCAACTCTTGTATTAATTAAAATAAAAAGCGGCCATTGGAAGAAATTTTGTGTGTCGTATGTGAGAAAAGGTTGCGGAGTACTGGTTTAGTGGAATCTTACTGTTAAGGTTACTCACAATTGCAATTTCTTGCAATACTTGCGTCTCATCATACACTCGCGCATCGATGACAAAATCATCCCGTAAAGGTACCCCTACACGTCTAAACATTTTCAATATACTTTAAGTTTTGTTTAATAGAAACTCGTTAATGTTCATATTTACTATTCAACAAAAAATCGTATTCTAAACAATCTTTTAACCGTCATAAAATTTAGGTATAATTAACTGAAATCGCTAAATAAATGGTTTATTATTAGGCTTGTTACACGCTGCGGTGGAACTGACAGAAAATTGGATTTACATTAGAGCGTAGCGTGTATGTTCTCCAGTTTGAAAATATTGATCTTGTATTCGCACCGACTGTCCGAGTATATAAACGAAACGGGTTCAATATTTTTGTCCCGGCATAGTCCACCGAAGACCGGACGCTTGGTAAGTATATAGCTTATCGACGGTTGCTATGCTTTAGCAACCACCAGATTGCTATGCGTCAACGCGGTGCATCCGCTGAGCGTCTCGCAATACAAATTACGTACTCAAAGAATGCTAATATTTTTGGACTCGATACCCTTAAAAAATAAGTGTTTGGGAAGTCAATACGCAACAATTAGCAATAAATTATCTCAAGCGTGGATCTCGAGTTTCAACTTTTGTATCAAATCATCGCTGCTTATTTAAAATACCATTGAAAAGATAATAAATATCGGTCGTAGACGCTTAAAAACTAAAAGTTTATTTTTAGTAAGGCCATATCTTGGATCTTAGATGTTTATATTTAAAGTTAGTGACTTGTGTCAATCTAAAAAATATAGTCAAAGTATTTAATGAAATGTAACATATAATGATTCATTTCCTGATGAAAATGAACGGGCCGTATGAAGGGCTTCCTCGATGCTTTTTGAATCGTCTGTATCAATCGGATTTATCATTATTGAATTGCATAAACGTGACCGACGAGAGTCTTATAAAAGCCGTTGTTTATAAGCACATTCGAGTTTATTGCTTCCATAATCTTCGCCGCAAGTTAACACCTATGACGAAGATAACAATTGTATCACAATAGTGGCATTAAAAATGTATGTCGTGGAACAAGTGCACAATACAAACATTACATTTTATGCAAGAAATATGATTTACACGTTGAAACAATGGCATTGCGATCGTCAATAAGGTCGTAGTCTCAGTTTTGACCGTGATTTTATGATCATTCTGTATAGTGTTATTGATGATACTTGCAATAGATAAATTAGAAGTAGGAAAACTAATAATTAAACTACGATGCTTGTAATTTGAATGTCGATAATAAAAACCGTCATGTTAATATGTCAAAAGACTTCACATTACAATGACAACCATTATGATAAATTTGATATGTTATGTTAAAAATTATCCATCATTCCGCATTACATTAAATGAGATTTGGTTTGCAAAAAACATACCATCCAAGATTTGCAAGCACAATTAACAATACTAGAGTTACAGTTGGATCCATACTGACACTCGTTAATTCGATAGTATTGACTCAAATAAAATATTGCACATTTTTATGCGAAAAAAGCAAGCCACAATACATAGAAAAACGTCATCGATTAATCATCATTGGTTTCTTTCTGATGATTATGTCCGTCACGAATGACGTAACTATGAAATATCATCTGTAAGCTGTAAATCCCCATACACGAGGAAAACCAATCGGTGTGTTTGTGCATAGCAATTGAGGAACACAATTGGAAAAATATATTTCCGTAGAGAATCTCAGATATGATCGTAAATTATTGAAGTTAAATGTCGTTTAATTTTCGAAGCCAAACATGCATAAGCGCGGTAGGGCAAATCAGCATAAACGCAACGAAAAGTGAAACTCTAAGCGGCAATTGGTCGGAATGAGAGCGAGAATCGCTTGTAGTCTCCCCGTCTCCGTCGTATACATCAGTGTTCTCCAACCTTTTTACACCAAGGCAAAATTGGAGCTAATTTTTTAACTGTATCCAATATTTCGAACCTCCTATTGGGTTCGTGTTCGCGGATTGAGTCAATCTGTGTCCATGTAGTCAAACGTGATTTTCTCGGAAATTATCAGTTTACATTTCTTGGAATTGGAACATTTCACTGATTTTCTAAGAATTGAGCAGTACGGAGTTCTAGGAATTAGTAAATTTCTCGGAAATGAGCCGTTTAGAAGGAATTCTACGAATTGGAATATTTTATTGATCTTCTCATAAAGAAGTGTGCCGCGGTTTTCCAATTAGTCAAAGATCGACCGTTTGAAATGTAATATTAATATATTCTCCTATATATAGGAGTTCAAATTGGGGCATAATGCAGTGAAAGCAGGTGGAAATATTGACTGAGCATTCGGAGAAGGATCGATTTTTGAAAGAACAATTCGAAAAGGGCAAAAATAATGTCGAAATAGGGGAGATATATATGCTGGACAAGTGGGTGCCACACGAACTGTCAGAAGGCTAAAATTGAGCCGCTTTGAAGTTTTTTCTTCGTTGATAAATTTAAATACTACAAATACTGACCGGACCGAGATCGAACCGTTACCGGTACCATAGTGTGGATCGGGCCTAATAGGGACACTACGCGCCTGCGCCGCACCACTATTACTGTGTGTACGTAGCATAAAGAAACCACTACACCACTAGCAAGACTATTTTATTTTATATTATACAACACATAGCAACATCTTTTAGCTAACAATTAACTTTTATTGGGAGCTAAAAAAGACGCTGATTCTCTTCCTCGACGTAATTCGAGGATGGTTGATAGAGATCTCTATACAGGATGTTTTGCACATGGACAGACCAAACATTTTTGGAGATTAAGGGGGTCCTTTGCTACGGTTAAGGGACGTTTCTACACTGTTGGGCCTACGAGAGATCGGTTTTTTTTATATTTTTTTATGCGAAAAGTATTAAAGATATAATGTTTGTATTTAGTATATTTAGTTCTTTATTGAACATAAAAATATGTTTAAATGGGGAGCTACGTATGTCGATTGACGAACGATGACATTCTTCACCATGGAAGTTCTAAGTCCTGGACAGGTGATTCGCAGCAAAGAAATTAAACATATTTTTACTTTGAATAATATCTTATATTGCATAGACTATAATTAAGAAGAAATATTAAAAAAAATAAAAAATAGTGAGTGATTGAAAAAAAGGTGTGTTTTTACTAACTTTTTTTGGTTGTTTTTTGTTCATTACAAAAAAATGGTTAAATATTTTTGGATAATTATAGTCTATATGTCTATATTTTTTCCAGTTACTCCCAGTTTGACCAATTAAATATTATTTGATTGTGCCCGGTAGGCACTAAGCGTCAAAGTTCGAATACTGTGATGCGACATAACTACCCCTTGCTAATACAATTTGACTAATACTTTTTACGGCCTAACCACATTTGACTACGCCTAACTATTATACTTATACGATTTTATGTATTTTAACTATTGGCCACTTGACTAGTACCTTTTTACAGAGTAGATACTTAAATACTCTTCTAACAGCAAGCTGATACCCAGTTTATCTACTATTCATTGCTCTTTATACGAATCATGACTTGCATGTCGCTCGTTGTCTCTTGCATGGTCTTCCCTACTTAGCAGTATGGAACACGAGGAACCTCACCGGTTTGGATCCGAGAGGCTCTAGGAACGGAGCAGGAACAAGAAGAACACCAAGGGGACGGCCTCGAGGAGATGCATATGATGATCTTTACTTTGCAACGAAAAACAACATTGTCTTCCGTTGACTTCTATATCGTTTTGTAGTCGCCGAACTGAGAGGGGCAACCTGAAAAAATGGCGAAACCACTCAGTCTCGAATTCGCTCGGGTAAGTTGTACGGTGACGGGGAGACACCCTCAGTTGGTGTAGGAGCGAATCCGAGATGCACTTAAGCGTCACGTATGTCTTCACCCTACCCCGGCAACGCCCTAGCGAGGAAAGGGGGGACTGGACTCCTTGTACTCCAGAAAGCCCTTTCCAGTAGAGTCAAAAAGGTCGTCTAGAGTAGTCTTCCACCATCTCCCTATGAAAACTACTCAGTCTTTACAAACCCCCCAAACTCCTTATCGAGACGTTCGCGAAAGCGTCCGTCAATACGTTCACTCGGGATACCCGTTGGGTGAGCGTTCAAAATAAAACTCGGTGGTAATGCTACCTTCAATATCGAGCGAATGAGGAGGTGAATGTATGACACAGACGAAATGGATGTAACCCCTTCCTGTGAATGGATATTGAAGAGGCCCATAGTTCTGTAGTGGACTGTCAGTGGCTGCACTATGATGATGATGATGATAGTCTATATGATGAAGACGTCTATTATACATATGTCTGCCAAATTTCATAAATAATGCTTATCTAGGACGTGTGGGAACACTTCCATGAGCTTGAAAAAAGTAGTTTCGAGAAAAACGCGTTTAAAGTTTCTCCTCCCCATCAGCTTCGCGAAGCGCAACTTCTCCTCATCGGCCTATAACTTTGCGAATTTAATTTATATCGACTTGAAATTTATTGAACGTATTCTTAAAAATTGGTTCTTTCCGATACACGAAGAAAAAAATTTTTTTTTAACCAAAATAGAAACATCCCTTAAGATCTTATAAAACATTTGGATTATACTCAATATATTCCAAATGTCCTTTTACAACTTTACCGCTCGTGTTCATGATACGGTTAAAGTTTGCTCTAACGCTTCCAATGGTGTCAGAACTGAAATTCCTCCTCCATTGGATTTTTTCCCCTTTTGGGACCGCGATCCATCTATTTTTTTACGCCATCTATGCTCCATTCATAATTAACAAAAAATTGAACTGTAATGTTATAATTTCATTATTATTATCCCCATGAGTAAAATATTGATGCGCAAATTTGCAGTTGTGCAAATCATTTAGATATGCAATAAAAACATTCAAATTTGTTGACCATCTACGATTGAAAGCGGTTTAATTATATCGTTATAAAGTGTGTTCAATGATGATCTTTTCTGATTGACCTAGTCTAACGATATGTTGTGTTTGTTGCTTGTGAAATTGGAAAGTATAATATATTTTGAGTGGTGTTATGAATTTGTGTCATTTTTTTGCGTTTTTCATACGTTTCAAAGTCAGGGATGTAAAAAATTCCTTTACAATTTTCAACGGTTAACCTCGAAACAGATTTAATGAGTTGTTTGGGTCCAAAATTTTTTTTGAGGTCGATGCATTAAATCAATTACATAGTGTTATAAACAAAATCTTGGATTTTTGGACGTAAGGCGGAATGTGACGACATGTTTTTCTCGTGCAGAAATAAGGCATAGACGCTGTTTTATCTATAAAGAATTTAGCAGATTGTATTTTTTTGTCCATTAAAAATAAAAACAAATTACTTTTCATAATCTTCGCGACGTTATTATAGAAGAAAAATAATGAATGTATCATTGATAATGAAATAGATATCGGGCAAGATTATCTCATTCATTCTGAAAATATTTTTTAAATTATGCGAAATAAGATTATTTTCAGCGGGATGATCTTATCGGCTTTTCCTTATCGAAGATGTATTCTATCGATCGAAAAAATTAATTAAACATCTTATAAAACAATTTTATTTTTTCCAAAGTGCATACGTTGAATCTCAAACGTCATAGAAAACATATATGATTTTGTAAAGGACAATCAAAAAATATTTTTTGTATTGAGATCGGAGACAGACAGAGACGGATAGTGTCTTGCACATTGAGTTTGGAGAGAAACAGAGACGGAGAGAGTATCTTGCGTACATCATACAATTGTATAGATCGTTAACCCAAATATATCAAGTGTATTGTTTATGTTTATTTGAAGAAATGACCGAATATTATATGTTATCGATAGTATTTATTTATTTATGTACAAGCTTCATACACCATTATGATCCATTATTTCATCAACGGAAAGCAAATTAGCAACCCCTGCCGCCGATTTACACCCCTAAGCCAAACGCTCAAAGCTATTATGGATCAATGCAATTGAAGTATTTCTGCAATTTCACAAATACTTTCATTTTTATTGCAACTAACTATTATTAATTTTCTGATTTCTATTACGATTTCCTTCCGGATTATCTATTCACAACATCAATATGCTTGAAATTATTGTATGAAAGCTTTAATACGCACTCAGGATACAAGTAAATGAAGCAATTGATACACACTATCGACAATAAGTTTGGAAACGCCTAACATATTATCGAATTATAGTAAGTAACCGTTATAAATGATTTATTTTAGTGTTATTTTCAATGCTGGACTCTTCTTCTTAATAATACATCATAAAATGCACTTGAATGTTAATACATACTAAGTAAAAAAATACACAATGCATAGAGTCATTTTTATTGCCTGTCGTATGCATTTTTATTGCATGTTTTGTGTTAATTTCACAAAACAAGTTTTTTTTAATTCATTGAGTATCTCAGTGTATTTTTAAACGAAAGACGTTATGAAAAATTCTTGTTGTAGCTTAAGATATGATTTTTTTATTTTAATGTGTTTTTTTAAAATGTAAAATGGCAAAATCAGACGAATTTAATATCGCTGTTTATGCATCTATTATTATACCGCAAAAATAAGACTTTTGAATTGGGAGTATTGCTAAAAAAATGAAGATTTCCATTGAAGCAATGCGGAAGACATCAGGAGACTTGGACTTTTAAGCACAAGAAAAGGCCGGACCGTCCAAAGTCTACTACGGATGCCGAAGATTTAAACTTGATTATATTATCTCTATTTGAGATATTATTTTATCCATATATTTAAAAAAAATAAATAGAACGATGTGATCCAAAAATGATAATCCCCCCCTCCCACATAATCTCCAGATTTGTCTCCAATCAATGGGATGAAATCGATCAAAAAGCGATTAATCGTTTATCTACTTGCACCAATATGCTTTGGAATAACATATATAAATATCGGTTAATTAGGATGACACAAAGAATACCAAAAATTTGCAGTAATACATGCCAAAATTGATGATTTTTTGATGATATATAGATTTTTCTTTGAGAAATTTGTGTCATTATTTAAATTTTAAGGATGTTTAACAATGCATTTTTAGTATCAATAAATTAAGAGTTATATTAAGTTATTTACATGCAGTACTAAGTGTTTCCAAACTTATTGTCGGCATTGTGCGTAATATTCAAAATGCCCTAGTTTCTATTTCTTATTATTTTTTTGCTAATGACATATTATTATATTTATATATATTTTTTTAAATTATTAAACTCAATGAATAAGGTTGTTTTATTGATCTTTTCAAAATTGCACACAATTGCACATACGCACCTGACGACAATCACACTATTCGTCGTCACAATCACTCACTTGCGATCACGATTTGCCAAAATCGCGTTCCATTCTCAGAACAAACTTTTCAACACGACCAGCATGACTGGTGTTAATCAAGCCCGAAGTGCTACTGATGACAGGTAGAGAGGCAGGTCGTCGATTATTAAATGTTTCTCTGTGTACGAAACAGATAGTGCTGTGTATGTGTGCAGTGTAACATACAATTATCTGCTTGCCATTCAGGCCATTGCAATGGTCTGCTGGTTCTTTGCCCTTCGGCGAAGGTTGTCGAAGCATTTGGGGGAAAAAATTAAATACCCAGAACCCGATGAGACACCCATGCAGACGATCTAAATGATGTTCAGTGGCGGATTTGCACTTGAGAGGCCTTTGGCGCAATTTAAGTTTGAGGCCTTCTGGACCATTTTTTATTTGATTTTTTTTATCTGAGACAAAATCTGATATTCGGCCCTCGATGTGCGCGATTTCCTTTTACGATTGAGGCCTAGCTTTTCAATTGAAGGTTGGTATTTCAACCACACGATTTCTACATTCCGCGTCAAAGTGAAATGTGTTTCAAAAGATGTGCATCCATTTCTTGAATCACTTGAATTGCGCAGTGGATCAGATTTATCGAGTAATAGATTCATTTATTTGGGTCTCCGAGTACGAGACTGTCCAAAAGTGGATGGGGATATACAATGGAAACTCAAAATTATTAGAACAATTTTTTAAAAATTTCCGCCGAAATCTTGACGCTTCGAAACAGTGGCGTATTTACTAATGGGCGAGCTTAAGCGACGCCTAGAGGCTGTAACTGTCTAATCTATGTATACATATATACAGTACATATATGTTTTTCAAATTGTTATATGTATTAACCTTTCCCTACCGGTGATGTATTTACTACACCTCGACTCTAATAATGGTGATATCGATATGAAATATAATAGATGCGGGGTTCAGATTTTCTGTATTCCTCCGTAATATGATTACGAATCACATCAAATTATTATGGTATTTAAGTATTCATCTGCAGCGACGAAAATAAATAATTTGTCGGGAAATCGGGAATTTTGCGAGTTTTAGTCCTCAGCAGAAAGGAATTTTATCAGTCACATCGATGGTGTTTTACGAAAATGGGGGCTCACGCAGTCATCAACTCGAACCAGCATTTAAATATCTGATGATGATACCTCCAAGGAGTGTGGAGGCTGAGCGTGCATTTTCAGCAGCAAGTTGCTTGGCTTCTAAACCAAGATTCAGACTAAATGACGATGCTTTAATTGTTACTTCGGGCATATTTTCAATTTTTTTAAATTGTTTTATTAACTAAGCCATGTATATAGTTCTTATTACCTCGGGTCTTTTTTACAATCCTATACTCATTGTGATATCTGCCTCGTGTAACGAGCTTTCTTAAACTTAATTTTCCGCTTATTTTGAAAACCAAGGCAATTAAGACACGGGAGCATGAGGTTAAGACATAAGCATCATCCTTATCACTCTGAAGACTTTTGATTTTTTAAATATTGACTGGTTTTTACATAACACCTCACGTGCTGTTCAGGAGTGGCGTCATTATCTGAATATCATCACAAAAAAAACCAAAAGGGTCCACCCAACTTAAATGGCACCTAGGGCCTCTCAGGTGCTAAATCCGCCACTGAATAGCAAATATATAGGAAGAGATAACCTAAACAAAACACACGACAATTAATAAATTAAGATTACAAATTGTAATTGGGTTGATAACAAAATTATCTGAAGTATTGATTAAACGGGAAAAAATAATAAGATGAACAAATAGTAAAGAGTATTATCAGATGACAACAACCAAACAAATTCTGCATAAATTAACGGTGAAGGTCACATGTTATATCAATACAATAATCAACGACATTATATATAATGTATAATATACAAAGATCAAATGCCGCAAAAAGTCTTATAAGAGGACGGAGTGGCAACATGGTTTGCACGTCCAATCGGTCCGCTTTTCGGGCCACTGATATGATGAGTGGCCTGAGTGGTGAATTTTAATTTTTTTTTTACCCGCGTAAAGCAAAAAAAAGTACATTTTCTTGGCCATGTTATTTCAAAACCGTACAAAAAGAGGATCGAGTATTATATATTTAGCCCATGTATTGTTTGTATGTATTGTGTTTTGCCTTTGGAACTGTAAATGTCGTTTGTTAAATAATAGAAACTTCCACAGCATACTAAAATTGAGAAAAAGAGTCATCCAAATGCGATGTCTAGATGATCAACATGTATAATGTTTACACATGATGCTGCTATTGTGAATGCTGAGCGATACCAATCACTGTTCAATGACTTTTTATGGCTACAAAAGGAATCATATTGATGTATCTGATGTTTAATTCCAGAAATACGATGCTACATGTCACACAACTTGAGAAAACATCACAATAAAAAAGCATTTAGGCGTCACATTTGGATGATCTTTTGTTATTCAGATCAGATCAGATTCATGCCAAAAGCAGGAAAAGACACCAGGGCTCACAGACGGATCTGCTAAATTGTAATTTTGACAAAATAATTATAACAACGCCTGTATAAAACCAGTTATTAATACCAGGAAAACTTTTCTAGATATCAATTTGGATTCAAAGAATAAAATTTTACTATATAATGTGAACTTTATATTATCAATAACTATTGTGTAAGTTTTTTAATCAAATAAATATGCATTTTGATGTAATATTTTTCTTCAGTGAAGCTGATAACAGTTTTAAATATTTCTATTTTATCACATCTTAATATGTAAGTTCTCTCATAGAAGAAATATCAAAGTCAAATTATTCGCTAAAATATTCAATATTTCACACACAAACGCTGAAGAGACGTATTGTCATCAATTCCGTCTTCTAGCCTAATTAAAATATGTATTTTATATTAAATATTCGTTTTAATATCGAATTAAATCATTATTTATTTGGAAACGGTTTTAAAAATTGTGATTTCAAAGGCATGGAAAAGGAAAAGAAATTCATAACCGGCCTTAAAATACAGTATTGGATTATTGACTATTTAAATTATGTGTAAATGATATAAAACATGCTAAAAAATAATAAATAAATTCTATTCACAAAAGGTTACATCATCAAAACTGTATTAAAAATACCGGAAACAAAGACTTTTATTTATATCTGCATATTCATTAAAAACAATAAGCAGACCAGATTTGCTAAGACGTTCAAACTTCTATCAATTCAAGAAAAACTCTTTTTTACATCAACTTTACTTATTTCCTACAGATTATGAGTAGTTATGTCATCAAAAAATCAAATTAAGATAGATTAGAATATGAATAACATCAACTAAAACATATTTTACTGATAGATTGATTAATATAATGTTTCATCAGCCCGTAAAACACAATCACAATAGTAATTTTATACTTAAATGCATACTTTCAACCAATTTAAAGTCTATGTTTTAACTTATTTGTGATACTTCATGAAAACTGCATTGATTTGAGCGTCATTGTAATTCAGGCAAACCGGTTTTTAACGCTTACAAGGTTCACTGAACTAACTTCTAAGACTAAAAATTCATTACTTCATGATAATATTTACAATTGTAAGATCAGATTCAGTATTCATATAAAAACTCAAAGAACTACAAAATTTACTACTAAATTCTTATACAAAAATGTTTTAAAAAAAGACTTGCCGTAATAGAAGATAAATATATTGTTCACTTTATACAAAATTTGCATTCACTCAAGGAACTGGAGATGTTGATGAAACTGAGAAGAGATCTAATAAAACTTATATATATCAAGATGATTAAAATTACTAAACAATAATATTAACTTATATGAAATATTAAATATTGTAATAAAAATGGATTTATAAACATATATGCAAATCTTAAATCTAACATAAATAATTAATAAATTATGTTTATCCATCTATAAAACATATTTTTATCAAATAAACATGTAATTTTTTAAACAAGATTACAAATATAAAATACTATTCTCTTTGCAAAAAGTAATATAATAAACGTATACGATTTTTGTATGAATATATTATATGAATAATGTACCCATAGTTTTTATTAAATAGTTGATATTGATATTTTATAGCAACATATTTTATTTTTTTATAAAATTAAAATTAAGCAAATTCTCAACCAATTTATATATATTTAATGCAAAAGTTAAAAATACACAATAAAAACAACAACAAAATAGATAATGTCACCCCTACTAATGCATTAGAATTCAATGCGCTTATGGACATAATTACATGTATTAGTTCCTTTTTCAATTTATAAATGACAGATGTGTGGCTAATGTCAATTCTATTTGTGATGCTGAATAGAATTTATTTTGAATTTGTCGGTATATCTATACATTTTTAACTGTTATTTAGTTATATTTAAAGGTTGTTTATAATATTTAATAATAGACATTGTTTATTTTTGAAATATTGACTGGCAATTCTATAATTCAAATGGTTTTTAAATAAAGAATATTATATTTTTCAGATAGTTATTAATTTCCTGGATATAATTTAACAATAGTCTCTAGAAAGACAAAAAACCAACAAATTTGGTGCTTCATGGCTATGAATATGAATGCGTTTAAAATATTTCTGGAAAAGTTTGGCGAAATGGATTAGGGAAGATTTATACGAAGAATCCGTGCATCAATAAGTGAAGCTTAATTGATATTTTTATCTGAATGAATTTTCTCGTTTCAAAATCTCATTATTATAATTTATCAACATCTAAGGAACACAAAGAAACAAATGTCAAACGTGATAAATGAGAGCTAGCTTACAATCAGCACTTTCACTTTCTTCAGTGTTTTGTTCATCTTCATTGGAATAATCTAAATCTTCTTCAGTTTCAATGTTTTCTATTACTGTTTGATAAGTTTTCTGGTACAATGTTTCAATCACGGCTAGATGTATAGCATGATTTATGCAAAGTTCATTGATGACGGAACTTTCATGCCTAAACACTAGCACCATCAGTCGTTGTTGCTACTATTTCACGCTCAAAAACTATTCCAAATTCACTCAACCGACTTTCAACAATTTTACAAATTTCAAAAGAAACACATTTTCCCGAAATGTAAACAACACCTGGATTAAATATATAATTTTCAGAATGTACTATAATATTAAAATATCTTCTATTTTTTATGATCGTCCATGCATCCATTGTCAAGTGTGCATTCACTTCTTTTAAGGCTTTTATATTGGAAATTACTTCACTTATTTTTTTCTTCATAACACTTTGAGATCAATCTCACATGTCGTATTGATTTTTTGGTAATGAAAACCCTTTTGGTGTAACATATTCACAAATGGAAGGGAATGTGGAAGGTTTGTAAAGACTGAGTAGTTTTCCTCGGGAGACAGTGGAAAACTACTTTAGATGACCTTTTTGATTCTACTGTAAAGGGATTTCTGGAATTCAGAGTCCAGTCCCTCTTTTCCTCGCTAGGGCGTTGCCGGGCTAGGGTGATGACATATGTGATGCTTAAGTACATCTCGGATTCACTCTTTAACTAACTAAGGATATCTCCCCGTCCACACGCAACTTACCCAAGCGAATTCGAGACTAAGTGCTTTCCTATTTCAGGTTAACCCTCTTAGTTTCAAAACGATATAAAAGTCTACGGAAGACAATGCTGTCAATATTGCAAAGTGAAGTTCTTCATATGCCTTTCTTCAAGGCCGTCTATTTTATGTTCTTCTTGTTCTTGTTCTGTTCCTAAAGCTTCTTGGCTCCAACTCGGTAAAGTTCATCATGCTCCATATTGTTGGGTAGGGTCGACTATGCAAGAGATAGCGAGTGACAAGCAAGCCATGATTTGCAAAAGTAGCAATGAATAGTAAATAAACTGAGTATCAGCTTCAGTAATCTCATGCTTTTTATAATCTAAAATATTTACAAAATGAAATAGAATGTTACATTTAATATTAGTATTTATTAAATGCAAATATTCTTCCTTTGAGTGAATTGCTTTATTACTCAACTTTGAAGTAAAAATGCTAATATAATTATCGTCAAATTTTAATTTATCTTTTTTCTATTTATATCTATTTTTTACTCATCACTTTATAAATAAGTCTTAAAGAGGCCCTATTTCTGCAGTGGACTGATTTATAAGCCATATCTTAATATATTTGTAAATATAATGGAATATTTTATACTCAATTAAATGGATTTAAGTATTTTAAATTTATAAGAATGAAAATATTTTATTAAAATAAAAGTTTTCCAAAGAAAATAAAAATTTAGCGACGGCCGCAACATAATATCATGGCCGTAATTTTTGAAGTTGATGCCAAATTTTATTCTTAATTTGACGTTTCTTATATGTGAAGTTTCTTAATGTTGACATGTAACAAATATGTTTTAGTTAACGGTATATAAATACAAAATGTTTTATCTCCTTTAACTTATAAAACTGTGAAGGATAAAATAATACATATATAGCCTTTTGTTTCGCTGTATCATATTTTGTTAATTGCTTAAATAGAACATAATATATCTTATAACTTTTAAATGTAAATAAAAATGATGCTTTATAATGTTTATGTTTAATATTGAATAATTTAAACATCATATAAAATTAGGGTTATCTTTGCAGGTTCATTTTAAAGGAAGGGCCATAATTACAAAAATTGTGCAAACTTCAAACCTTCAATTTAAAAAATAGCAATTTTGTAAAATGTCTGAATTTGTTCCATCTCAGAGGCATATTAGAAATTGTATACTGTATGAATTTATGAAAAAAAATAAAGCAACTGTCGCTACAAGGAATATCTGCGGCGTCTATGGAGATGTATTGACTCATCGAAACTGTCAACGGTGGTATAAGAAATTTAAATCAGGGCGATTATGACCTCACTGACAAGCCGCGCAGTGGTAGACCTTCAGAAATAGACGATAGAAAATTGATCCAAGAAATTGAAGCAAACCCGAAGCAATCCATCCAACAACTCGCAAACAAGCTTGGCGCTTCGTGGTCGTGCGTGCAAAGCCGTTTAAAAAATGCTGGTAAAATTTGGAAAGACTGGAATTTGGATGGAGCACGTAACCGTTGAATTAGAAGAGGGAAACATACACGATGAATACCCGTTACCTTGTGGCGAATGTTGAAACTGAAGCCTTTGTATCAGGGGAAATATATAAGTCATTATGATCAAATAGCCAATGTTCATTTTAAATTCGAATATCTAATTTGAAGATTTGGAACTAGATCGGATAATAATAATGCAATGCAAGCGTAACTGACAGGATCGAGCTCTATCAAAGAGCAACTGTTCCGAACAGGAATAGATTAACATCGCCGGAGATTGTTGTATCTTGTTTTTTTTAAATACACTATTTATTACACACAGTATTTTAATATCGCATCCTTTTAATCAAAGCACGTTGAACATGAATAAATTTATAATTTACAATCAATATAAATAACCGATGCACGACAAAGCTTTTTTTATGGGACAATAGTGTCAAGTTACAACCGTTATAACGTGAGTGTGTGTAGAGCGATAGGCGAACGGAATTGTTTTTAAATTTGGCAACTCTTCCCAAAAGCTTAAGAATTGCATTTGTACGATTATCGAGTAGAATAAACTTTAATATAGCACTTATAAGATAAATTTGCATTGTATTTTTACTTATGTCAATTTTTTATAAACTTTTTTAATGCGACTTTTGGTACATTTTATCACATTGACTTGAAGCTATACGGATTGACGAAGATAGCCGACTCCTTACGTCAGAAGGGATTGAGTGCTGCAATATATTATATATAACGTACAAAGACATAAACTTAAAATAACTAAACTATACATAAAAATATGTTTAAAATAAAATATATTATGTAGCGTGATATTCAATTTCAATCCCGAAATTTTCGGGATTACGTTTTATAATCCCGGGATTCTTAAGTACCTAAAACTGTCCAGGATCCCGCGCTTGGATTCCCTAGATGTCTGCCGTGGCCTTGCTTATAGGCACGTATTCAGGAAGTACAATTTAAAAAAAACCAAATTTCACTGCCTGACTCACTGTCTTCCAATTTAATGCACAATCATCTCACTATGCAACTAACTGTCTGACTTATTGTCCGACTTAAAAGGTTGGAAAAGCAATATATTTTTAAAAAGTCCGATATGGTGCAAATACTTTTCGATATTGCTTCTGAAGTGCTTTTGAGGAACACAATTTCGAATAATTATTCGCGCTATATTTTGTAATGACATCATTTGTCGAGGCCAGAAGTCCGGTGGCTTGGTTCCAGAATATAACATTAACTCCACCAAATCTTCAAAATTTCTTTCCCTCGCGAGATGCAAGGAACTGAGACCCGATAACTCTGAGCCTAAAGAACAGTCCGCTTTAGCAAGAATGAAAAGTCGAGCATTGTCCATCCTATTGGAAATTACAATTTTTTTGAATTGTGCTATTAATTATTTAACATCATAAAAAAAGATGCTACCTGTTGAGACGTATTGCCTTATATAAAGCAGTTTCTCTTCTGTCCTTACACAATAAATCCAGATTACCTCCAAATTCTTCCACTAATTTAAAGATCTTCATGAATTCATCACGTTCGTAGGTTATAGCAATGTGAAGAATACTTTCTCCAGTATAAAGGTTTTGACTGTTGGCGAGATTTGCATCTAAAGCATAATCAGTTTTTGTAACAAAACAGAACCTAAAATAGAGTTTATTGAAATATTTAATTCTTACCGATATTCAGTATATATCTAAGGCAATTATTTTCCCTTAATAACAATGCCTGTAAAGCCACATTATTGCCGTTTTCACTAAAAGTATCGATGCAGCATCGCCAGACTTCCTTGAAAAATATGAAATTGAAAGATCAGTTGAAAATAAATGTATTAACTATAACATATTATTTCACATTTTTTTAAAAATTCAATTGGATGTTGATGAGAACATTTGAATTTTTGTGAGACATTGTGTAATATAATTGAAAAGAAAAATATCTATTATCTTAATTCATAAAGATACCTCTCGTTCTTTTGCACCCCGAATATCGTTGATGTTGTTGATATTATATTGAATAAATTTATGTTGTTTCATCATTTTTTTAACTGTGTCAATGTTTCCATTCTCGCAAGCGGATCGTAAGTCAATGTCTGTAAAAATGAAATCTTGAATGCACTGATGGACTTTTTTCTTGGAGTAATTAATTTATCAAATAAATCATAAAAGATATTCGATATATTCACTGAATAATTGTGTTTGATTACCTTGCATCTCAGCACCGGCATCCAAAAGTGCTTCAGAAATTTTATCGAAGCCATTGTAAGTACTCATATTCAACGATGTCCACTCAGTTTTATCGCCTTTCTGTACATTAGCTCCTGCGTCTATTAAATATGTGACCTTAAAAGATATAATTTGAGAAATGTATAGTATAAAGAATATTATAAAAGTTTAAAATTTAATTATATAATACCGACAATATTAGCTTGGTTTCCTAGAACAGCCCAGTGAAGTGGAGTTCGACCAAAATCATCGACGTGGTTTACATCATCTCCTGTATTGATACGATGTTGTAAATATTCCAAATATCCTTCGAATGCAGCCCTTTGCATTGAGATTGGTGGTTGATCTTGAATTTTATTAATCCTTTGAGTATTTGCGAATAAATCAAAGATAGACTGAATTCGACTTAAATTTTATTGCAATGAGACGCTTTAAGAAAATAAACCAAACTAAGAACTAGCCAAATATATTTACCTTCGCGATGATATTTTTTCGAAGCTATTCTCAGTGAAACAGTCAGCATTGATTTTCGTCTGAAGAGGAATGAGATGCTTTAGTTTAGTTTTTTTTTTGTAGCTTTGTCGCAAATAGAAAAATACTTACATGCAAAAAGATAATTTGAGGCTTAGATACTATCATACCTGAAACAAAAGGCATAATAAAGAGGAGTTACATTGCAAACGAAGAATAATTGAACCGATTGCTTGTCTTCTTATTACCATAAGGTATGGCGGAAAATGGTTTTTGGCAGCTTTCGAATATCTCTTCTATTTCTTTGTCACGTTTAACGACTTTTGCATAATCATATAATATCATTTTGACGTCATAGTACTTGTAAGGAAAAAAATTGTTAAGCAACAGGTTAGAATAAAAAATTTATAGACACCAAAATTTGTACACAGCTCAAAGGTCAACTACGACAGCCCAAAATAGAGTCAAACAGATTTTTCTTAGCGCATGCATTTATTAGGAAAATGGATTTTCAATCTGAAGTATTTAAAGTTAAAAAATAACAATGAATGCTTTTCTACTTTAGGCTATTTGTTTGACTTTATCCGGAAGGGATTTGACCTATGATCTTCTTAAATTAGTTTAGAAAGATTGAACTTGATTGTGTTTCCGTACCTCCTTACGAGTATATTCTATGTACGACAAACGCCCTCTATTACGTATTTCAAGTTTGACATCCAATAATTTTATAACTATACCTATATGGGGAAAATTTTCAAATTTTATTAAAATAATTTGTTAAAGATTATTCATATTTCTAGAGATATCGAAGTACAATGAATCAAATAATTTTAATATTTTTTCAATTCCATCAGCTAACGGAACAGACCAACTCCACTTGTGGATACATCAAAGTCAGAAATTAGTTGTGCAATAACAGTGAGATTGATAAGGTCTCGTCTAGAATCTATTAGGCTGATGAAGATGATTTTACACGTGTAATATTTACCTTTTTTCTGTAACTTTTCGACGAATTGTTTCAGTGAAGCGTTATCTTGCCTCTTTAAAATGGCATACCCAGCATCGTTCTATAGATGGAAAGGTAAAGGTTCAGTTTGCATTGAATTGCCACGATATCATGTGTTATTGATGGCGATGAAAATAATACAATGAAAAATATAGGCTTTCCAACAATGGAAGCAATACTTGTACAGTGGAACCTCGGCATATGAGTGTTCCTGGTTACGAGTTTTTCGGGTTTTCGAGACTTTTGACTCGGAATAGTACATTCCCCAGCAGGTCTTTAATTGCGATGAAACAGGCCTCTTCATATCACACATGATGAGACTAAGGCCCGATCCACACTATGGTGCTGTTGACGGTTCAATCTCGCTCCGATCCCGGTCCGATCAAATATTCTTACACAAGAAACAATCAGAGTATTCACACTATCGCATCGTTTCAATCCCATTTCTTGTATGAGAATATTTGACCGGACCGAGACCGAGAGCGAGATCGAACCGTTACCGGCACCATAGTGTGGATCGGGCCTAAGTTACCAGGCTATAACCAATAAAAGACCGTCTGACACTCTTCTTTAGTGCGAATGCGAGTGGCGACAAGAAGATAAAGACTTTTCTTGTTTACACTTCGGAGAACCCGCGAGGATTCAAGAGGTGCAAAGTGCGAAAGAACAGGCTGCCTGTTATATGGAGGTTAAAGGGTGTGGTCGTAATTCAGCAATAGTAGATGAAACATGATTTAATTACGATTAATTTATGTAAGATCTATTATAATTAATATACTTTGTCAGGGTTTTCCTGAAAATGTATCTTGCATACCTTGGAAAGACAGACTTGAGAGGATGTCACAAGATCGCTTAATAAATTCTGTTTCTGTGTAAGATATCGTTGAATTGGATGACTGCACACACCGGCAATTTCAATATGATGTTCGAGAATTGTTGCACCACTTTCCACAAGCATCTTGACAATTGATAACTACACAATGAAAATATCTTAATGAAAACCAGAAAAATGTGAGCTTTGCGATAAAATAGACGACAATTATTCCTATGATTTTATACCTTATTTAACAGGATAGCATCAAGAAGCTCATCAATTTCTGTAGAAGGCAAAGCTCCATGATGCAATAACAATTCAATCATTTCCAGTTTTGATCTCATAACAGAGCGTTGCAGTGCAGATTCCACTGGTTAAAAAATCATGCCAAAATGAAATATTTAGTTTATGAATAGAAGATAGATATATAAATGACAATATTAAATTCGCAGCATTATTAAGAGGATTTTATTGTGTGATTATTTGCTCTATTGTAAGTTAATATATAATGAAGACTATAATTATTCATTTGTAAATGTGAGTTGAAACTTTAACGTAGGAAAACCCTCTGAAAATTGAATTATCAGTGACAGTTTTGATCGGTGGAAAGAGTGTTATTCCCGCCGGGTTCCTCGATCTCATAACTCTGCTCTTTAGTTAGACAAATAAAGATCTTTGCTAGAATTAGTATTTTCATTATCTCTTGATACATTCATTTCATTGTCGTGGGCTTTCCAACTTGAAGCACACTTTAGTTTACGTCTTGTCTGTCCCATAATTAATGGAAGAGATGAACTTTTGAACATTCTCGCAGTGTTTTACTGTATCATAACACTTGTCAACTTACAAAAAGATTCATGGCGATACACGACGACACATCTATATGATGAAGCCTTACCGTACACATGTACTATACTTGTATTGGGACAGGGGGCGTCGGATTAGACCGGGGCCGGATTAACGTGGGTCTGCTGTAATAGGTAGAACAATGGTAATACAAACATTTCACTTACTAGTATTCATATTTATACAACTAGGATTGCAATTTGCGGTGAGTAATAATTCAGCTGCTTCCAAATTAATTGTCTCAACAGCAAGCCATAAAGGAGGGCATCCATTGTAAGTAATATTGACGTCCGCTTTAAATTCGATCAATATTTTCATCTGAAAAAAGTCCATTTGATTTTTCTCTTCTTTAAATTCGGAATGAATTCAATTCAAGCGCATTTATAAGTTACCTCTGCAATACCGTTCTTGCATACAGCTAAACACAAGGGCGCATCAAAATCGGGATCTGCACCTTTTGCGAGCAATTTGTGCAATAATTCAGGAACATTATAAAGTACAGCTCTATAAACACTTTTATAATCCTTCTTAGACATGTCAATTTCAACTTTAAAAAAACAAACATGATTTCATTTATTGCATTAACCTTTCCTTTACTATGGTGTATTTACTATACTGAGTCGAGTTGTAGTAAAGTTGTAATAATGGGAATTTTTACAACATTACTACATTAAATCTCGATATAATATCTATCGATCAAATATAGATATGAAATATAATACGGGGGTTTAGAATGTCATATGGCGTACTAAATACGCAGCATCGTAAAAGAAAGGTTAATAAGAGCGATTACATATGAAAATTTCGCTATTTAAGCGACTTACTTACATTTGTCCGTTACGACATTCAAAACATCATTATCTCTTGATCGTAAGGCTAGATCTATATGTTCATCACGTACTATTTCCCCAATTTCGATTAACGATTTAAGAAAATCAACCTACAACATAATTCAGATGTAAATGTTTAGTCAACGACAACGGTTTTATTTTTTAATAATATTTTTAGTATACTTACATTGTGCAAGTTGATTGCTGTTTCGAAAATATCTCGCGTTTGGCTTAATGTTTGAATATTTATACCAGTTAAATCGGCTAAAATCTCCCAATTTTTGTAAGTGAGAGCCGTCGATATAGCTGAATAACCTATTTAATTTGTCAATGTTGATTTTATACAATAAAAACTCTAAGTTTAATAATGTTTGAGGAAGAGATTAATTGCTATCAGAGTCTCTCGGCTAGAATTTGCTGCACAGCTGAATATATCATGTAGGTCAACTGATCGAAAGCAGCCGGAGGACAGAATGCAGCCTGAGGATGTTATCCAATCCCAGGCATATCCGCCCTTCGTAATCCGTTTTATAAAAATCGACGATAAAAAAGTATTCAAAAATATACCCCTTGCTTCCCCGGTGAATGTGTTAGCTTTCGCTTGAATCAGGATTCTCGTTGCTTCTGAATTGTTAAGTCGGACTGCCATCAAGAGCGGCGTTAGGCCACGATCATTGGGTATGTCAATTTCATTGTCATTAGACAGCAACGCAGACAGCTGAAATAAAATAGAATTGATTCAGAGAATTCGAGTATCACGCGATGTGATTATTTACGATAAGGGACTCACAATAGTGTTGTCGTATTCCTTAGAAACGGCAAGAAGCAATGCGGTTGGATAGCGCAAAAATGGATTGTGAGAAGTGGGTGGCTCAAGACTATGACTGAATAAAGTTTCAATAGCTAATTCGTTTTGTTCTTCAGTGGCAATATACAAAGGACTCTTTCCGTACGAATCCTGAAGGTTGATATCGGCACCTGAAATTTGCAACATTTTGGATAAGTTTCAAAACATTCAGATCGCAATTCGTGATATCTACGATGAAGTCTACCTCTTTTAATCAGCCCGCAAATCGCTGCGATGTTGTTTGCTTTGACAGCTCTCATGAGTGGCGTTTCTTGTTCTCTATTTCGCTTATCGACTTGAAGATCCCCCAAACTAGCAATTAAAGTGAGGACTTCTTCTCCCAGGCCTTCATCTGCAACCATGTGGAGGGCCGTTCGACCTCTGAAGTCTCTTGAGTTGATGCGAATATTCGAAGATGTTAAACAGGGAATCTGTAAGGTATTTCAGTTTGATATTTGTAATGGTATTCATTGGATATTTTACGCTTTCTCTTTCTTCTTCATTCTAATCTTTGTCGTGAGCAAGCATAGGTTAATTTATTTTGAGGGCGACTGAGATGATGGAGTCGAGGAATGAAATTAATAAAGTACCAGATGGAGTTGTTTCTTCAAGACTATGATGTGAAGTAGATTGTATTTGTTTCGAGGAGTCTTGATGTTGGGGTCGGCCCCCCGCTGTAGTAGAAGCCGCAGGATATTCTCGTGGTCCGCGACTGCTGCATGGTGTAAGGCTGTCCATCCTCTATTGTCTCTTCTGTTCACATCCCATTCTGATAAAAAATATGCGTGCTAAATATCCAACAAAGATAAAAAATATGCCACCATGTATGAAATTACCCAATTCAAGGAGGGTTCTGCAGAGGTTGAGATCTTTCGTTTGTCCGGAGGGCGTTTTGTCGGCAGAACCATCAATGCTGTTCTTTGAAGACTTGCTATGATTTGCTAATTGACATTCAATTTTTTTCTGAAATGGACGAACAAAAAGCAAATTTATTTAACAGATATCTTCAACGATTAACATACCTTTATGAAGTGAAATGAGAGTGAAAATATTTTTTTATGCTCTGTCACCCAGCGGGTGATGTATCTATTGATTTGTTCAATATGAGATATGATGCAAGCTGAGCGTTAGATCGCGTATACTCCTTGAATTTCGTTTTTCGCTTTGTTCTTTTCATTGGACAGGAAACTTCCTATAATTTTCTCCCGTCACAAAGATCAAGAGAAATTCATAATGAGCAGAGATCCGTTCATGAACGCAGACCATGTTCTGTGGACATGTTCGGACATGGCGTCCGGTCGCGAGGCGGTTCTTCGTTGTGTCGGTGGTCCGAAATTTGGTCAGGTTGGACACGGAAACCTTGTGGCCACCCCTTCTAATTTTAGGGCTTTTTGTAAAAGTTTTGGGGTAAAATACATTCCCGAGCCTTTCTACGATCTCCATCGGGTCGTAGAAGTCTTTCTTTGCGACCGGTAAGACTCAAAACTCTTCCCAAACCTATACAACATATATCTTTATCTATTTGATGTTTAAACAGTTTTCATCTATTTATTTGTCCTAGCCTAAGAATCTCAAAGTAAAATTAGAATCTTTAACTAACTTCCCCCCATCCTCAGAACGCAAGTGGCCGCAAGAAATGGAGAAGTGTGTCCTTGCAGACATGGCATTTTTCAAAATTTCTCGAGAATTCTCCAAAAATTTGAGAAATGAAATCGAGAATTCTGATTTCTCAAGAAATGAAAGTCATCGAGAAATCAGAGTCCCTAGTTAGCGTTCTCTTGATTGAAACGGCAACCTTCATCTAATTAAAAACTAGTGTAAGAGTTTACTTACATTTTTCTTGTATAGAACCTGAAATAAAGAGCTATCGATGGAAGAATCCGAGAAGCATCCATACTCGGCAGCCACTCTTGTTACGTCCATCTACAAACGTTTAAAAAAGCTTTAGTTTACATGCCAAAAATAGTATTTGTATTTATTGATATCCTTTAAGATAAATTAAATTTAAAACATCATAAAAAAATTGCAAGAAAATCAGAGCGAATCCTTGTTGAAAATTCCTCATCAATATATGCAGATTTATTGAAGGTATTGATATCGTAAATCATTCTTGAATTCTTGTGCTCACAATTCTTATGAAGTAGGAAGATGATCTAAATTTTCTTACATTGAAAATGTAAATAAAACTTTAATATTCGGATGCTTTGGTGTCAAAATTTCAAATAACCGACGAGACACATCGAATTTTCAACTGAATGCAGTATACTGAACACGTTTTACAAGACTTAGACTTTGCAGAAGGATGAAATAGTCGGTATCTGTTATTTTACCTGCGTTTGATCCGATTACAATATTTTGCAATGACTTGACACAGCAAATGTCGAATTTCACTGAATCACTTTCTATGAAGAAACGATGATCATTCCAAATATTGACGGATTTTATTAATCGCTCTTATCAGCAATGCTATTTTGATAATAAAAAAACATCGACAGCTGCTTATTTTTTTTAGAAGCGCACACCTGAACCCACAATTCTGCTGCTTTCCAAGCATTGTCATTGAAAAAGTTTTTTATAAATATAAACTATTCAAATATGATTACATTTCGTTTCAAACTTTTTCGTGTTAGTGCAAATTAATACATAAACAATCGTTGAAGTTAAAAATCGAACTCTTTGGGATTCCCCCAGCCCCTCGATTTAGGCCCGATCCACACTATGGTGCCGTTGACAGTTCGATCTCGCTCCGGTCTCGGTCCGATCGAATATTCTTACACAAGAAGGGTTAGGTTTAACAATCAACATCCTATTTGGATGACATGGGAGGACTTGATTATTCTGGAGTATCTCTATAGCTAAATGGAGTGGATGTCGAAGTGGTTGACCGATTCAAATACCTTAGCAGCATCCTAATAAAGGCGCTCGACACGGATATAGAAGTAGAAGTTGCACGTCCTGTATTTAATAACTATTTTCACGATATCATCCGACATATTTAAAATTCTTCTTCTTATTGTATCGTTTGAAAGAGGAATTTTCATAATTTCCGTTTTCTCCTTCATCACCAAGCATAATTTTTCCTATTTCACAACATGCTATAAAATTAAAAAAATAGAGACTGCTATAGCATGTGGTTTTAATTCCATAGCGATCAATTTAGCAATCTTGTATGACGCCAATTGTGCCTTATCGAAAATTTTACCGCACATATATGTACATACATCAAAATGCATAGTGATTCATATATGAATCGACCATTATTCATCATGTAGGAGTAACAAATACATCAAAAATAAAAATAAAACTAACATCACAACATAGTAGTATAGGGTATAATGAAGGCCATAAATTTTTTATATCACTTACCTTGTAATTGATAAACAAATTATGTCTCGGCAAAGTTGCCAAATTTCACAAACGTCTGCCAACCACTACGCACTCGACGAAATGGTTAACTGGACTGGGATTTTTTAAGTTATATGTTGTCTATGGTATACCGATTGTTGCCGGATGATTAATTTATGAACTGTCATGCATTTACGACATCAAAATGCTTTAACACTTTGACGTACACAACCGTCAAATCCCGCCATGTGTCAGCAGATAATACTTGCCTTTTGCACGAGATAAGTCTATGCATACCGCCTTCGTGGACAATTCAAATCTTATCTCAAATCGACGAAACTCAAAACAAAAACAAGCTTAAATGGCTCAAAAACTCTCAAACTCCTCTGAGAATTAAAATGAGGCAAATAACGTTACTATCAACAATCAATATCAATGATTCAAAACAATAATAATTATGTGTTTTAGCGTTGGTTTAACTCTAATTTTACATTCATAAATTGCAAAAATCGATATTCCAAACGTGTGCGTCAATCGGTTAAATACAAGGCTAGGTGTAAAAAAAGTTGTCGATGCATATATGAATCACGATGCACTGTAGGGTTGAATTTATTGAGATATTTGGCATTGTGTCGTTGGCAATCCGGTTGATAAGCACTCGTTGTAAAGCGCATGCAGTCATCGAGGTGCTTATCTGTAAAATGGGTCCGAAATTCGGAATTTATATAAATCATATGAGAAAATGAAGATTCGCATATATATGTACTTCCAAAGCATGATGAAATTCGGAGATAGGCGTCATTCAAATTTGAATATTTTTCTGGATTCATCACCCCCCATATATGAGAAGAGTTGAATTGTGATAATTTTGCATTTCGGTTAATTGCAATTCAACCTCACACTTGTTCAATGAAAATACCATTGCTATATCTTGAGCAAGACTTTGGATATTTTCTTCGTTCATATTCGACGGTGATAATATGAAGCTGATCTAATATTTTATCCAATACAGCAATATATTCTTTGTACATTTATTGATGATAAATTCTTTCAAGATAAATTTTTCATATAATTTGACCTTTCATCCTTTCTCTCAATTAAAAATATTCTTATTTCGGATAATAACTCCCGAAATCGAACAAGAACAAGTCCTTTACTCAACCATCTTATTTCATTGTGTATCAGCAAGTCTTCGTAATATTTGTTTACTTCTTCTAAAAGCAATTTGAGTTTTCTTCTCTGCAGCGGCTCAATTCTGATGGAATTGATTAACTTTATGGTAGTTTAATAATTATCAAATATAATTATACATGCTTTTTTTTGAGATCTGTTGTGGGTTTCCATCATCAAATAACTCTGGAGTATTTCTGGTTTTAGCCTTCAAAAATTCGGTAATAAACCATTGACTGCTTTTAGCGTATGAATCTTTACGTATTCCAAAATCTGTTGTAATTCTCTCTTGGATTTTAAACTTCTTTCCATCATAAGATAATTTTTTTATAAAAAATAAATCTAACTCAATAGGCAATTCTATGTCTTTATTAACTGTTTTTAATGTGAAACATGTAGTTATTTCACTGCAACTGCTTTCTGAGTAATTAATTGTGATAGATTCGTTTAATATTTGGACTTCATTCAACGTACGATCCTCCAATATTTCTCGGATGTTATGAATATTCATGTCATCAAACCTTCTCCAACAATATCACGACAAATTTGTATTGTCCTTTGGTATTCATTTTCTATCGATGATAAAACATCTTCTTCAGAAATTTCTTCTAGCTACAGATTTTTCCAATTTAAAGTGAATATATATAAAGACCCCATCTTGAACAATTTTTTTTCGCAGACCCCCTCTTGAACTTTTTTTTTGCGGACCGCATTCCAACCCTTGTGACTTAATTTTTCAAACAAACAAACATTTCTTGGTCAAAACAGATCTTCTTACGTACGTAGTTTTTTTTATGGACGTATTTTTACATCTCGCCCGTAATATATAATAATTATAATTAACTAATAGACACATATTTCTTTTAATATTTATATTTATATTAAAAAAATACTCATATACAAATAAAACTGTGCAAAAATTAGTATAACATCAATTCAATAAAGCTACAAAAATATATTTCAATACTGATTTCTTCTCTGGAAAAACAGTTTTATAAATAAAAAAGTTGCCATTTTTTATGTTTAAAATATATAAAGTTTATTTATTTCCAAAAAGTAAATTCTGTAGCTTTTATTTCACCTCAGATGGCTGATTCCAGCATTTTTCAATTCCTTCGAATCAATATTCTGTTCCTCTGAATTGTTAGGTTTTTTTACCTTGAATAAAAAAAAATAAGTAAAACAAAAAGGAAACATAAATCGTTTTAGAGGTTTATAAAAATCAGAACCAAAAAAGGGTCAACTATTAACTAATTGTATTATAAATCCATTTTCTAATACCATTTCATCTGCGTATACGTTCTTATCATATTCTACATATCGCATAAAAGTGAGACTTTGTGTTTCAATTGACGAAAATGTCCCTTGAATTAAGGAGCATGCAGAAAAACTTGCCCTTCCAAATAAAGGACGGTTGGTAAGCTTACACGCGAATTACTATTTAAAAAAATAATGGACAAAATTTGAAACACAAAATTGTTCGCCATTATTGCTGCAGGGTCTTTATAAATTTTAACAAGCGGACCCTTTCAAATTTAATCATCGTTGAAGGAAATAAAATATAGCGAATACTTTGCAATAGTTGATATAGGTCAATGTCCAAAAAATTGGTAGAAATATGAAGACCTATGTAATGAAATACGATAGTTTTTTTTAATTTGCATTTAAATTAAGTCGAATAAAAATATATAATTATGTACTTACAGTTGGTGGAAATTTTTCTTTGCCCAGTACAGCTATTGGAATTGATACAATTGGGGGGATAGGGAACACCATTTTAAAGAAGGCTGTTGATATAAACGGGTATATAAAACTTCATATTAAAAAGATATATGAAAAAAGAATGGTAACCAATTTTGATCAAATAATATACATACTCAATTCCAAACAATTATACTGGATCAAAGTGAAACTTAACGCGGACTCCAATCGAAGAAATGGATAGACGTGTTCCGAATAGGTGACAATGTAAACCAATGACTGATATGTTGCACAGACGCGTATAAAATATTAACGTTATCTCATGTAACATGGAAATAAGCGACCGTCAAAAATATATTCGACCAAATGGCGACGCTATTTTTTATCAAAGAATTGTATTTTAAAATAAACCGCACCGGTGGTCCAAAAAAATTGAAATGCAAATAAATGACATCGAAAATTAACCAATATAAAATTACGATTGGCTGGCTGGAGTCAAATTTTGTATGGAGAGGCCCCAAAATTGAATAGCGCCTGGAGCTCCTCAAGTCCGTTTTTATAATATATACTATGTTAGTCTAATCCCACTTTTCTTCTTTATCGCTTAAACTTCAGCCGGAATAAGCCCGCAATAAAATAAAGACAACAATATTTTCGACCAATTGTAAAATTTAGACAACCCACCCGATCAGTCTTCTTCAGACAACTTCATTTCATAATAAGAGTTTGTAATCGTTCTGTAGACATATTCAGGTATGGCATTCGATTGCGAGGCGCTCATTCGTCATAGTAGCGGTCCGAAAAGCAGACCGATTGGACATCCAATCATTGCAGGCCGCTTCCGTGCTCTTTTAGGGCTTTTTTGCGGAATTTTCTATGATCTGTACGATCACATGGTGGCATATTTTTTATCTTTGTTGGATATTTAGCACGTATATTTTTTTATCAGAATGGGATGTGAACAGAAGAGACAATAGAGGATGGACAGCCTTACACCATGCAGCATGTCGCGGACCACGAGAATATCCTGCGGCTTCTACTACAGCGGGGGGCCGACCCCAACATCAAGACTCCTCGAAACAAATACAATCTACTTCACATCATAGTCTTGAAGAAACAACTCCATCTGGTACTTTATTAATTTCATTCCTCAACTCCATCATCTCAGTCGCCCTCAAAATAAATTTAACCTATGCTTGCTCACGACAAAGATTAGAACGAAGAAGAAAGAGAAAGCGTAAAATATCCAATGAATACCATTACAAATATCAAACTGAAATACCTTACAGATTCCCTGTTTAACATCTTCGAATATTCGCATCAACTCAAGAGACTTCAGAGGTCGAACGGCCCTCCACATGGTTGCAGATGAAGGCCTGGGAGAAGAAGTCCTCACTTTAATCGCGAGTTTGGGGGATCTTCAAGTCGATAAGCGAAATAGAGAACAAGAAACGCCACTCATGAGAGCTGTCAAAGCAAACAACATCGCAGCGATTTGCGGACTGATTAAAAGAGGTAGACTTCATCGTAGATATCACGAATTGCTATCTGAATGTTTTGAAACTTATCCAAAATGTTGCAAATTTCAGGTGCTGACATCAACCTTCAGCATTCGTACGGAAAGAGCCCTTGTATATTACCACTGAAGAACAAAACGAATTAGCTATTAAAACTTTATTCAGTCATAGTCTTGAGCCACCCACTTCTCACAACCCATTTTTGCGTTATCCAACCGCATTGCTTCATTGCCGTTTCTAAGGAAAACGACAACACTATTGTGTGTCCTTTATCGTAAATAATCACATCGCGTGATACTCGAATTCTCTGAATCAATTCTATTTTATTTCAGCTGTCTGCGTTGCTGGCTGGTGACGATGTATAGTATAGTGAGATAACTATAAGTTGTTTTTTTTTAATTGTAACTTCGTTTGATTGTTTGCGTATCCGTGGGTAATGCTTTAAAAATATATTGATAAATGCTTCTTGCTAAATTCTGCATACAAAGCAAATTGCATACTTGGTTATCGAGGACTACAGGAGAAGATGACCATCTTACCGCGTACCATTGAAACCAGAACTGGATCGGGCATAGGACTTCATACTACGACAGCCGGTCTAAAACACTGCCTTATCCCGGATTTCTGAATTGATCTGTCCAGGTGCAAGAGATAGCGCCGTAGAATGGCTCACCGGAATGAGATCCGCAATTGCAGTTAGTAAAGACTGAGAAATATTTTCCGTGACGGAAAATCAAACCGCGTTACATTGAGTGCTAATTTATTTTGAAATACATGAATGCGTCGATTTTAGTTTTTATTTCTGAATCCCACTGTTAATCATTCAATATCTCTAAGTGAGGATGAATATCATATAATATATATGTTTAAACAATTCCTAATACAGTAGAACCTCGATTATCCGGACCAATTGGGGAGGAAATTAGCCCGGATAACGAAAATTCGGATAATCGAAAATTTCGGATAAATCTTTATTTAGAAGCTGCCAAATCGCGAATACTCTCAAGATATATCATCATCATCATCATAGTGCAGCCACAAACAGTTCACTGCAGAACTATGGGTCTCTGCAATATCCATTCACAGGAAGGGGTTACGTCCATCTCGTCTGTATCATATATTCACCTCACAATTCCTTTGGAGACGGTTGAAAAATCGACAAAAATATACTAATAGAAATTTATTTTTAAAAAAATAATTTTCACTCTCAGACGTCATTACTTGTACCTTATTACGAATTATGGTAACGATTGAAATGCTAAGAATGTTTACTGCGAGTGAAAATTGAGCGGTGAATATAGGATATATAATATGTACGTTAAAATTTTCTTTTAAAATTTGTTTTATCGGTGACGGTTTGAACGCTGTCCCAATATTGAAACTTTTTTTTAAATGGATTTCTCGTGAATTGGATCCTTGTTAATGTTTATCTAAAAAGTTTATGAATTTGAATTTATTTATTAGAAATAAGAGACTTAGAGTATTGAATCATTCCTTTTTATTTCCTTTACTAAATACATGTCACTATTGAATGTTTATTCAAATATTTTTTCAAACAAAAATCACAATGAACATTTTTGAAAAAAAAAAAACCAATAATATTAATAAATATTTGTCAAATATTGTAATAACTCGCAAACTATCCAAAGCATATACAAACACAAAAAGTCTGTTAGTATCACAGGAACATTATAAATGCCAAAACAAAGCAATAAAAATTAATTAAAAACAGACAATAGGAATTTGTATTTGTACGTTGTACGAGAGATTGGTGGTATATATTTATAAATAAATAATTAAATCAAAATACCAATTTTCGTGCAAATAGTTGTGGGCATCATTTTGTACTTTATAGGAATTGAATATTGTTTCTAACCCTTAGATAAAGAAATAAAATGTGGTTTATTTCCACTAACTATTAATTAATAAAGTTGCCTCGTTGAGAATATATAAATACATGAGGTAGAATTCTCTAGTAAGTTAAATGCTAGTGAACTGTATAATTAGATTGGCAAGCTATCTATATATTCGAATTTTTAGCATAGATTTTTATTTAAATACAATCTGTAAAAGTGACGAAAAGTTTATATATAAAAAATAATTTTAAGTACAAAGCATAAGGAAATCCCAATTATATAAGTTACAAAAAGTTTAAAAAATAATGCATTTTGTTATTAAAGCATTATTTAAGTTAGTTACAGGGGAAAGCAAAAATGGGAGCTATTTGGCAATATCAAATAACATCTAAAATTAATGAACTCCACAACAACACAATTTAATTGATCAAGAAATAATATGAATTTTAAGATGATGTAGCATTGTCATGAAAATTAAATCACTTTAAAAATTCCAATATAATTCAAAGATGAATTTTTTAGAATTTACACATTTAATTATTATAAATTTCTTAATTGCCAAGTAAAAAAAATTTAAAAAAAAACACAAAAAAAACTTAAACACATCCCTAATAAAACAATCACTTTTTCTATTATATAGAATGATGCGTTAAAAGATTAAGTGCTCCTTTTTTAGCATGTATAATCACAATTTTCCAAGATCAAAAATTTCTTAACTTTCTAAAATGTATTTAGGTTAAAATGAGTATATTAGTAAGGAATATTAGACATATTAATCAAAAACAAAGAGATACAATCAACATTTGTTGCTTAACGGCTTAAAAACTTAGCCGGCTGTTTTCATTTCTTGTTTGACGCAACTCTTGAACGCTTCCCATCCTTCATTCTTTGCGTATGACTAAAAAACATCGTTGTAATATTATTTAAATGTAACAATATCAATATAATGTCATAAATATGAACGTAAACTTACTTTGAAACCTCTATGGAGGCGATCTTTCATTATAGCAATGAATTCCTTATAGCTGAGTAGTCCATCGCCATCTTCATCAAAGATAGCAAACACGGTCGATACTAAATGATTAGATTGACTTACTCCGGTGCAAATTTTTACAGCTCTTTTAAATTCATCTACAACAGTAATTTAAAATAAATATACTAATTAAATAAAATCGGAGGGAAAAATATAAATTCTTATAAACATTCAAACGATACCTTTTGATATTGGATGATCAGCTAACGTGTACATCCTCATGGCGATAGTAAAATCTTCTAAATTATTTAGGAACTGACAAAATACGCGAAACTCTTCAAAAGATATGCCCTTTTCATCTTTGACCCGATCCAAGAGACGATCGAGGTACATGTCATATGCGTCCGTATCCAGATAAGTATAACGCAGCAAGATCTTGGCAAAATCAACTTCAGATATAGTATCATGACCTAATAATGGAATGAAATATTTTAATAACGGTTGATATGTAAGATTTCAATTCGTATAACTATAAGTATTATTTACCTTTTGAAAATTCATGGAACTCTAATTCCAACACTTCCGTCTGAAGATTTTCCATGAATCGCTCAAAGCCTTCATATTTCAACTCGTTTGTTCCTTTTTTTCCGAAGAAATGCACAGTCAATAATGTATCAACTTGATGACGTCTCTGTAGTCCTTGTTCATCATCGACGTAAGCTTCTGTCGGCAGTGGATTTTTTGATGATACAGTCGTATCCGGTTGAGATTCTCCTTCGTCATTTTCACCCTCTTCCGTCATTCCACGTTTTCCCTTCCAAGCATAACTGAATATTTTCTCCATCTATCAATCACATAATCAAAATATAGAAATTAATATCATTTTCGAAGCTCGGTGATTATTTTGACGCGTTTCAATAGATGTAATGATGCTGTAATCAACACATATATCATTATATTAAGATCAGAAACACAATGAAATGAACATAAAAGCACAAATAAAAATCTGCATACAATTCATTACTAATATGGTTACAAATCACACATTTAATATTTAAATAAACAACTTTTACAGTGTTTTTGCATCAATATTGGTTATAATTTTTTACAAATAATTATGTACTATGCCCTAAAATTAATATGAAAGCTTTAAAATTTAAATAGATCTACGTCTACAATGCAAAAAATAATACATCTCAAAATGATTGTCTTGATATAAAATAATAATTTTAAAAAACATGCTATAAGTCTTACAAGCTGCCAATAACAAAACACACACGAGCATACTATTTATATGACACATGTTAATTTTAAAATGTTACAAATAAAAACCACACCTTTGATCGTACGATTTGGTGTTTCAAAGCGGCCATCGAAAACAATACAGGACAGCACTGGATTATTTTTTCGGTAGGAAAAAATTCAAATGTAAAAACACACTCTAAATCATATGTTTCGATCGTGACTTACAAAATGCGGTGATTTTTTTGGTGGGTCAACTCGTAGCATGTCCTTTCCCTGTATATTTACTTGAGCCGAATAGCCGACCAACTGAAGTAACTGGTAAATACAAATTGCTGTATAAAATGTTCCTCAAAATACAAATTTCGAACCTCATAATTTGATTCAAATAACATTAAAATTTTAATAAACCAACCAATTTTTTTTTATTAATATAAATTGTGCAAATGTATGAATAATATTATAAGGGTTTAAGGAATAATCAAAATTTTGCTGAATCATTACAATAAAATGTATTGAAATAACCGGATGAAAACAGTCTGAAAAATGCTTATAGTTGCTTGCGATTTCATAGTGAAATGATAATGATAAATAAGATAAGGTTACGTTAATAACATCATTATTTTTAACTTCTTCTTGTGTCCATTAACACATTTAGGCTATCGTTGTCCAGGAAACAGCCGCGGCGACGACCCTCTCGTTTGCCACACTAAGATCCTACAGCCGAACCTTCTGCGCCATCCCTTCTTAGAACATTTGTATGTGTTCTGCAATTTACCACATTTACATGACGGGTCGTTTTCAAACTTCCACTTCAATGTTGACTCTGCATATTTTGAAATACATATGCATATTTTTGTTATCAGTCTTTCATGGTTAACTGTATCGTATGTGCGAAACCACACTCTATGTGTTGTCCTAAATTCAATATCTGTCCACGTCATTATTTACCGAGTATGAATCAGATCATCCAAACCTGGAGTTTTATTATTCCTCATATTTTGGATTGCTATCTTCAGCTTCAGCAGTTTTTTTTGAGTAGGCTCCTCTGGGCTTTGCTTAATGTAGTTGACTTGATCTTTGGTTTAATCATTGGTTGTCTTGGTTTTATCATTGCTGAGTTATTTCAAGCTTTTCTGCTATTGTGTTTTATATCAATGGTTTTTAACTGATGCTGTAATTATTATTGCAAACTCGATATAGCCAAATAATAATCAGATTCAAGACGATCTATCTGAAATTTTAATGTGTGAGATATTCTATTTGGGAGGCTGGCAGATTGGAACACGCACATCCATGTAACGAAGATATAATGTATCTTGCCTTTGCGGACGACATCGACGTCGTGGCGAAATCGAGGTCGGAAGCTTTGGCGTCTATCGACAGGACTGCTGCTAGCTTCGGTATGTCAATCAATTATGACAAAACTAAATTAATAACGTTTTCGAGAGTAAATGCTGGAGGATGTTCCTCTGTGAGTGTCAATAACAATGTAATTGAAAGGGTCCAGGATTTTAAATATCTAGGATCCATCCTCATGAAGAAGAACTTGATATATAACAAAATAACCTCCAGGATTCAATACGGTAATCGGTGCTACCATGGCCTGAAAAAAATATTACGAAACAAATCCGTCTATTCAAATAATAAATTGATATGTATTAATGAAATGGAAAGCATTTTAATTAGACATAAATGGGCATTGTGACTTCAATACATTTTATTTATTCGGTTTATTTTGTTGTACTGAGAAATAATGATTTCAAATCAAAATTTTCAATATCCTTTAAACAAAACTATTATTAAAATGTAAGTGGTTTGTAATTATTCACACATTTTTACATCACTCAAACTGTAGAATTAGAAACAATCAATTACACACTTTAACGAAAGCGTATTGTGTAAGTTAATGAATAAAGCATCTGGCAGTCTATCATGATGCTTCTATTAGTAGAACATTTAAACTCAAAATATGTAATAAAACAACAAATTTCAAAGAAAAAAATATCAAATTTGAAGAGAGTTAAGTTTTTTAAATTACACGTGATATATATAAAAAAAAATGTAAGGAGGATGAAAGATTAAAAATCTGTACATATTAAAATAATATTGTAACGTAAATTTAGTAGGATGAACATAAAACATAAAAATAGAATAACAGAATTTAATTTCTGTATTAACATAAAAAAATTATGGAAAAACCAAATTTGATTACAAGCTTTTAAGCTTTTTCACCACAAGAAGCCATTCATCTTAACATTATTTACATAAGGAGTTAAAATCTGTTACGTTTAAATTTAAATACATATAAATTTATCGGTTAACACTCCAATTCATTCTCATATATGCATTTAAAGTTTTGAATATTAAGATTTTAAACACGAAAAAGATGATAATAGATTTCTATTAAAGAATTATTTAAAAATAATAGAAATATATAATCATTTTGGATCGTTTTTGTCACTTTTACGATAGTCTTGTATTTTTAACATTTCAGATCACAATGAAACATTCACATTTGATCTTCATAATTAATCCACAGAACTATAAAGCTAGTAGATGAAAAGTAAACAAACATAATATGGACATAAATGATTAAAGCTTAATGAATTAAATTTACACCTGAACAATTGACAACATTTTTGGCATTACAAAAAAGAAAGTTTTGCTTTTAAGCAATAACAATGAAATTAAAATATCAGCACTACCATCACCATCATATTAAACAATTATTATGACATAACAGAGAATATTGACCAAGCCTCAAGCCAATGTAATAAAGTTTCAGCAACTTACAAAGTGTTCGATGTGAAAGAATCATTATGCGATTGAATAATATGACATGATACACAGTTGTCAAGTGTTTATAAAAGTGTTTTTCAGAAAGAGAGAGAGATCATATTATCACACACAGATGCGGAGTGCAAAAGCTGATTTTTTTTTATTTTCCACTCACTGCCGCAGTACTCGCAGCATCCAAGTCTTCGCGTCTTTTCACGGAGCCACCCATAAGTCGAGTGATCTATGTTCATTAACAAGTGCATAAAACAAAAAATAAATAAAAACAAAATCATGGTTCAAACTAAAAATTGTGCTAGACAAAATCTTAATGATCTACAAGCAAAATGTGTAAATGTGTCTAAATAATGATATTGAAACGGCGTGCATCTTAAAAAACTTACCATTTTAAATTTAGAACTCTGATTGATAATAAAATTTTACTCATTCTTTATAACAGAGCTCCGCAACCTTTTAGCTTCCATGGCACACTAATGTTTTCTTCAAAATTTCGCAGCATACCACAAGTTAAAATAGATATAAAAATATCATATATCAAATATTGTCAATTGAACCGCTGTTCTTTTCTTTTTATCTGATCTTTCCAACATTAATCTATTACTTTATTTTAGTAAACCCAATTTAGAGCCCCAAATAGAGCCGACAATAAAGTGTGAATGTTTTATAATAGTTCCATAACTGCTATATATGGCGATTGAATTGATGATTAAATAGGATTTAAATTTTTAGCAAATATTTTCAATACTATTAACCACAATTATTATTAAGGGGTGATTTTTTCCGATGTTATGAGTACTATAGTGAACGCAAATCGGTGCTCGAGCACGCAACACGTAGTACAAAGTGGCCGCACAGTACACCCCTGTATTACGGGAAGAAAAATAAAAATGAAAGAAGAGGGAGATGTCCACAGTCGTTCTTATTTGTAAATTCTTAGAATAGAGATCTTAACTAGAAGGTACTAGAAGCATTGGTATCGTTTCGACAGAGCGTCGGTTATCATCAGTTTAGCTTTGGCCTTCTTAGTATGTGTTTAAAGTTAGAAGTCAAAATATAATCTTATTCGAAAGGAAAACAGGATACGACAGACCGATGTAGTAAACCATGTAACAGATCCTTCCACGGAAATCGACAGATCAAGAGTCAATCAGGTTTTAGTGAAGATGCAAGTGCCAGTAAAAAAAGCTTAAACGCTTGAAACGGAACCTGAAGCGCACTTTTCTCCATTGCACCTCCGACCTTCGGAAATAAATTCTTCCAATATATATCCAATAAGATTTGCCGAAAGATGAATTACTGAAGAGATGTTTAGGTGGTCACACGCCGAATGCAAACGAATGTTTCAACTCGACGTTTGGGTTGCAGCATTTTTGGTTTTTGCCTTATTCAATGAAGGGAATTCAACACTTGTAATGATTATGAACGAGCTGAAAGTAGTTGTTGGCTTGCAGAGCTTTAAATATGTATGACAAATGGATGAGCAGTGCGTCAACTGACAGAACACACGCAGCGCAGCGGAGACCAAGCAAGCTCGGAAAGCTCGAAAATAGGAGATGCAAGCTCAAAATTATGCATACGAAAAAGACTAAGGGTTGCTATATGGTGCTGGAATAACTGATTAGCCGCTACGTAGTTTATATAATTTATTACTGCCTTAAATTTCTCGTTTTCAGTAATTTGGCTGACTGGAAACTGGCTTTTTTTTCAACTGGCGGGAACTCCAACTCAAAAAGTTGTAAACAAATTATTTAAAATATTTTCATAAAGAATTTATACTTAATTCTAATCAACATGGAGCTAATTCTGGGATAATATTATTGTTTAAAGTGTGATTTTTATTGCAAGGAAGGTGCAATAAAATGGTAAAGTTGTAACATTTTGTTAAGACATTCCTAAAACATGTAATTCTTAATTTTTTTTAATCAAAACTGGCTTCATATTATTAAAAAATATATTATTAATAAAATAGAAATATTGTATTGATTTTTAATAAAAATTGTGACTCTTACAATTCCCGCCAAATAGCAAACTCTGATGGCGACCTAATTTGCCTCCTAAATTGGTTTCCCCCCTTAAACCAATTCAGTCCATTGTAGGACAAATACTTTTTGGACTTGTTTCCATTGATCTTAAATCATCTGAGAGATGTTGTGAATTTCGACATTTTTGTGGACTTGACTATTGCAATCAACCCATATTACATAGTCCTTATACATAAGTATACGTTACTAAATTAGAATAAATTATTTGAAAATTTTAAGTAGCATTTTGGCTAGAATGTATGAGTGAGTTTTGAACTTATTATTTAAATGTCTCTTTAATAATTGGAACAAATTAATCAATCATATACAGCTATATTGGACTTTATTAACATTTTGCTTGCAAGATTGATTTGCAGTTCAGGGTTGCATTAGTTGTTGAACTATTTATGGCTTAGTGCAAGGCTTTCTTGGGTGCCAATCTGAATACCAAAAGGTTTAATACAGTGCTATAAATTTGCTTATTCTTCTCTACATTTTCGTCTTCACAAATGATTCGATTTGTTTTCTATCGAAGAAAGACTTCACGGTATACCTAGCATTGTCTTGCAACACAATGGTTGCGGAGCACTGCTTTATAACATGTACACATTATCATAACTAAGTAATAGCAAATCATTCAATAAATTAATAAAATGTATTTTAACGTGCATTATTAAAAGCCTAATGACGGATATTGATAATGCTATATACAACGCTATGAATATAGATCAAAATTATTTCAATTTGTGAATGAGATGAAGTAATTCCATAATCGATACAGATGAAATAACAGACATTTTCATATACAAAAATTACACAATTCAATTCAACGACTTTATAAACAAATTTCACATTTTTCAAATAAAACGTGGGAGTTATTTGAAATATCAACTGTGGATATTTTTTTAAGTATTCACGCAACCATAACAAGAGTTGCTTTAAAATAATTATCTAGAAATAGTCTTACATTCTATATCATAAACTGTTTACTCACAACTAAAAATTCATTTTTATCCACACGCTGGTTACCGTCAGTGTCAAACATGTTGAAAGCAATACGAAATCCTGATTGGGGCTCTATAAATAAAAACGATGTAAATAAATGATTAAAATTTATATAAATCATGTTATTAAATAGATGCTAATCGCCATACTTGTCAAAATTGATAGCAGGAACAAATATTCCGTATATGAAATAATTCCTGAAAAAGAAAAATTATAGATTAAATACAGAATGTTCCATTTCCATTCATAATGGTATTATCATTAAATGTAATTTTATAGCATTTAGTTGTGATTCTTTATCAATTGTCTTATACCTTTATCTCGGAGATTTCGGAACATTTGAGATGAACCCTGATTTAATGTTGGCATGGAATCACGGAGTTTTTCAATTTCTTTCAACGTAAGACTCTTCCTCTTCAAACGGGCTGAAATCAAAAAAGCAAGCGTTCATATTTAATACAATACCAATAAACATTTATACGAAACGTATTATCTTAATATGTATGTAAATGCTTTTATTATAACGTTTATACAGTTTATAAATATTTTGGACGCTGTCTATGCCAAAACAATCATCAAAAGAAGTTTACGTAAAAGCAAACTATTTCTAAAGCTTCTTGCCAAGTCAGATAAGTCAGAAATGCGCTTTCGGTACATTGAAGAAAAATAAGCAGAGAATTAAATGTATGTAAAAATAAGTTCGAAGCGTAATAAGAGTGACATGTATTTTAAGCCAAATAGTTTTCTAATGATTAACGAACAACGCGTAACAGGACAAAATCTCGGACATGCACCCCGGTAATGACCTCGAACAAGACTTTCCACTGAAATTCCTCAATGGTGATGATTCATGAACAAAGATGAATGAACGCGCTACAAATACATCTATTTTGTATACGTAACTATAAACATTTCAGATGGAATCTTATTGCTTTCAGACAATAAAGTCAGAACCAATCATCAAATTTGTTTCAATTTGAACCATTGACTATTTTATAATCTAGAGATGTTTCATAGAGACTAATATAATTTCATTGACTCAGTGTTGTCATTGGTTTATGTTTGAATGGCAATATTATAAGACACAAAACCACTTTACTACACCGTAAATTTAATTTCCTGGCGCCTTAATAAATTCAAAATGCCAAGAACCTGATTTAATTTTAATACTAGCTTATATATGTATAAAAAGTGTCTAGATGAATCCAAATAGTGCGAAAATAAGTCATAAAAATGCGATAATATATTCAAGACAAATTCTTCATAATATAAAATACAATTGTATTGCCTTGAATAAAAATTAACAATGCCAATAAAAGTGTTCACAATGAAAATTTACTAAGATAGAAATATATTTAAAAAAATCTTTGCATGTTTAATAATAAATGCGGATATACAAATCATTTTCCAGGAAAAAATATCAAAATGAGAGCTGCGTATAGAATCAGTTGAACTAGACAAAAGTCAACCAGACAGAAAGACATTTTGAATTATTTCTGTGCAGATTTATTGTGAACGTCATACATTTTACGATTAGCACTACACTAAGCTGAGCATAGTCGCAGATAAATCTTTAAACTGGAATAACACGTTAATTGATCCACGAGGATCCACATAGAATAGAACTAGAATAACGTGATACATTGACGGTAGTAAAGACCAGGAACAATATTGAAACAAATATTTGCACATACGTCTTTTATAATCAATATATATATTCCATTTTCTAATAACATTTAAGAATACTTGAAATCTTTATTAGACAAAATACATAATTTTCTACGAAGGGAAATATTTTCTATTCTACAGAATTTCCATATCAATCACATTTATTTAATGCTTTTGAACATATTTTTGTTTGGAGAAAATATATAAAATAGGATGAGTATATCTTTTTACAGCAAATGGATTCGAAACTGTTGTAAATTTGTATAATGTACGGTCCGCAAAACCAAGTGTTACCAAACGAAAACAGCAAAACATCATTATTTTTTATTGCTTCAAAAACACTCCAAACATTTTACCATTTACAGTCAAAAACATCTTACACTACATTTCAAATCATGACTCAAACAAATAGACATTTTTTTCTGTGATCTGCTTCAGATATTGCCCAATTCGGGTCTTCGCCTTCCGAACCACCCCCGTGGACGTTCGTATAATTTAATAAATTATGCAACAAATTGACATTTAAGCGAAAATGGGCAGACTGCTATCAGCGGTTAGGCAGCTCAAAAAGCGATCTGGGTAACACTTAACCTGGCGAACCCTGCATAATATGATTGGTTGCTAAAGTGGTTCGATGTGATTTAATTAGCTCGCCGAAAATAACACCTTATTCTATTTTATATCTCATTAAAAATATTTCAGCTAACTTGTGATTATGCTGATATAAATCATAGATTAGCATATTGAGAGCAAAATTATCATGGTGAAATTATGCAGTCGATTTGAATAACAAAAAAACTGAAAAAAATCAAAATATTTTATTATATTGGTAATGCTTAGTTAATAATAAATTAAGATTAGCATAAGAAATCATATGTTATAGCAATGGAGAAATTTATCAGCAGAATCCATATTTGGTCATCATCATTGACATTGACAAACAGCATTGATTGGCGACCTATGTAGCCTTTGAGATAGACAACAGAGACAGATCATATAAAATGCCGCAAAAAGCCCTAAAAAATAACTGAGTAGCCATAAGGTCTGTATGTCCAACCGGTCCGTTTTTCGGACTGCTGTCACGACGAATGAGCGCCTAGCGATTGGACGCCATACTTAAACATGTATACAGAACGATTACGAACTCTCATTACAAAACGAAGTTGTCCGAAGAAGACTGATCGGGCAGGTTGTTTAAATTTTACAAAACCAAAAAAAGAGCGATTAGACAACTTAGTATATATTATAAAAACGGACAGAGTCAGTGTTGATTCATGTAAAGTAGACGGTCAAGTAAAATAAAAATGTGCAACTCTCGACAGGGTCGGTATTCTACGTATTGCGCCCGTGGCGGGCGCCTTCTTTGCCATCCCCTTGTTCTGGCCTTTTTTTTTCCTGTGGGAGCGTAAATCTTCGCAAGACTTCCGGATAATGTTGCCATCATCCGGGGAGTGTGGGATTTACGTCTGCATGAGTTTCCATAAGGGAAACCTACCAGCCGCACCTACCCACTAAATCGCTCCCTTTGGTCTCCTCTGTCCCCCTGGTATTGTTTTACACATTGCTTCAAGGGTGACAGGTAGTCTAGCCATTTAATGGCCCTATTCTATTTTTGAAGAGGCGCTCTGCGCCTCTCTCTTTCACTGTCTTCTTTGGCGCTCATGATGTCTTCTACATAGTCGCGCCAAAGGTCCCATTTTCTCTTGCTTTCCATCATGCTGTGGACCATGTTGTCAGCGTTGAGCTCGGTCACCCCGAGTGCTTGTTTCAGCAGTATTCTTTGGGGTGCCCAAGCCTCACAGCCAATGATGGTGTGCTCTGCGTCGTCGACCTCCGCTTGGCAGTGTTGGCACGTAGCGGATGGTTCTTTGCCAATCCGCATCAGGTACGCACCGAAGCATCCGTGCCCAGTGAGCACCTGCGTCAAGCGGTAGGTTGTTTCACCATGTTTCCGGGCCCTCCACCGACTTATGACCGGGATAAGTCGATGGGTCCATCTTCCCTTGCTGGACTGATCCCATCTCCGTTGCCAGGCTTCCCTCAGTTTCTGGTCATGTTCATTGCGACTTTTAGGATCTTCGTAGTCCAAGGCCCTCTTCTTTGCTTGGAGGTCCAGCGGGGGTATTCCAGCGATCACGAGCACCGCTTCTTCAGATACAGTTCTGTATGCTGCGGTGACTCGGAGCGCTCCCTGCCGCTGGACCCCGGCCAGCTTCCTTCTGTAGCTTTCGTGTCTGAGCGACTCATGCCATATCGGGGCTCCGTACAGAAGGATCGAGTGTATTACCTCGGCCCTGGTCGACGTGTACCTTACTCAGGTGAATTCGTACTAACTATGTAAGAGATAATGAGTAATAAGCAAGTTGGGAAATCTGTAAAATGAAATAAGAATAATAAGCCACTTTTTCATTTGTAAAATGCTTTTTTGAAGTAAACTTATATAGGCGTGGTAAGGCAAATTGCCTTGAACGTCACGAAAAGTGTAACTCCAAGTGGCGGTTGGTTAGAAAGAGAGGGAGAATCGTTTGTACTCTCCATGCGCCTCTACCGTGCGTGTGTGTGTGTTTATACGTAGCATAAAGCAACAACTAGATCATTAGCGCGCTATTTTATTATATATTACACAAACACAGCATTTTTAGCAAACAATTTTCGTTAACAAATGGAATAAAATCGACTTATTTCTACGAGCTAAGAATTTTCACTTCCACCGCACGAGAGTCTCACGCATATTTTTAAAACATCCATATGCATATTCAATCAACCCTGTTTTCCCCCATAAACATGCACTCGCTCATGATGTACGGAAGTCCATTTAAAACCAATGTCAGACTGTCAACTTTGTACGACTTGTTGCTTTACCAAGTCAAGCAAGCAGTCATTAAGGGTCTTCTATTTAAAATCCTCGATTGCAGAAATACAAATTGCCTGCAAATAAATCTGAAGGAAGAACAAAATCGACGCAAAACGTCCAATGGCAGTTTCATCTTCGTCACATTGTATTTTTGCGTGTGAAAGATGTGTTTAGCAGATAAGAATAAATTGTTGAAAATAAATCTAAATGAGATGAGACAGAGGCGTTTTCTGCGACCGAGCCGAATTCTAATTGGTGAATGAACGGCTTCTTGATTTACACGACTGAGCGCAAAGAAAGAAAAGAAATTGGCGGATAAGATAATGGGATACTGTTTCTTCTGCACGGACGAATCTCTCTATTACAATGAGATTAAATTCGCAGACGAGCGATGATAATTATACACCCATCAAAAATCTTTCAGAAACACTGATGAATATCGTCTGCAGGACGAATTATACTCACGTCTCGGTTCTTGTTCGACCACGGATTCGAGGAAGTCTTGCGGTGTCATGTAGAGCTGACCATCATACTCCACAGAGGCAAACTTGATGAATCTCCTCTCGCGAGATGTAAGTTTCACGGCTCGGGCCAAGGTCTCGTCATGCTGAAAAACAACAAAAAATACACCATAAATAATCGTACAAATCACAACAATTAAACATGTCAAAGACTTAATGTGCCAATTTAAGCGCAAGAAATATTTGTCCAAATATTTGACAGATGATTTATGCATTAATCATGCAAAAGGAGCCGAAGCATTCCGCGTAAAACGTTTCATGTGTTGTTCGATCGCCAAAGTACAAAGACCCGATGAGATCATAACGCATTGTTTATCAAAATTGATACGAACAATGTGTTCTCGATGATTAATTGTATCAAAAACATCGGGATTATTTTTCAGAACTAACAGCTCGAGGCGATGTTTAGTCTGCAAATAACTATTTTCGGGCGTACAATACATCGGACCACAGAGAGCGAGTGTGTTAATGGCTTTGAGAATAAAACTACCGTGGAGGATTTTTTGCTTTGGCTAGGTGAAAAATTTAGGAACCGACCGTGAGTATTCGCACAATAAACGAGACGAGCTGAAGACTAATTGAAAGTATGCGCTGGTTGATTAATGGGCCGGAGAGAAACCACCGATGGACCTGGAAGCTTATTTTAAAATCATCTTCACGAGGATGATGATTAGAGACAGATTAATTTTTAAGCAAACTGCAGAAGCGATCGTATAACTTTCAGATTTATATTTGTGCCGAAATGTTAACTTTTTAAAATAAGATTAAGCCTGTATCTCTCAAGTCTCATTAATCACCTAAATATTTACTTTTGAGATCCAGGAAATCAGGGTAAACCTGGATCAAGACGTGTTACGCGGAACTTGGAACAAATTTGATACCTTAAGAATCAATACCGCGTAGTACAAGGGACAATCTCGCGGTTTCACTATTATTACGGGTCTTTGAAACTCGTGGTTTCACTATTACAAGCAAGGCAAGTCTGGTAGACACAATTAAAACCTAATTATCCCAGAGAAGACTACTTGACGACTGGACCATTTCTAGTGCTAATTTCTCCAGTGACCTGTTTCTGGGTCCTCTGTATTTGGGAATTCAGAGATTGTCATAAGCTGGAACTTTGTCTAAAGCGAAGCCCAGCGTTAATAAGGGATAGATAAGGGAGAGACTCATTCGACGAGGGGGATGATCGAGTGCAATCACGTCTTAGAATAGCTCTTCGTCTTGGCATCATAAATATTTAAAGTGACTTCAAAGTTGATCGTATACTAAGGTATATGTATGATTCTAAAAGTTAAAATTCCGTGCGCAATACTATGCTAATTTAAAGATAAGATTTTTACAGATGTTATGTTTATTATGAAATATCTTCGGATATATATTCCATTGTTAAATGTAAGCTTTGAACTGCATTGAAATGAGCACATTATAGGTGGGCGTAGGTGTGAGCTCTACAAATAATTCCGGTTAACAGCTTAGGTCCCAAGTTCTTAAGTACAGTATTTAGCTTGTTAGTTGCATTGATGGAACGGTGCATAATTTAAATCGCCAGAGCGCTATGAATTGGCAAGATGTTGAATAAGTGAATGAAGTCAATGGTCACTCTAAATATAAAATGTCAGCTTCGGCTTAATGAGGAAATTTAAGGGCGTTAGACGGGTTACGTAAATAAAGAAGATCTTCGCCTTAGATAGGAGTTCGGAGAAGAGCTTGCACCACTATTAGCGAGTATACCACGAAGGTTCTCGAGGTGATAAAAAAATGAATGTAAATCGAGAGGGAACACGATAGATATCAAAAGAAAGCGCCCTCGAAGCGAAAACGAGGGTCCTCCACGCGAAAGTGCCAATTTCAAAAATAATACACCCTGGCATCGTGGGAGCTATTTTCGCCAGTCTCGAGACAAAATTGAAATTATGCAACGTAACCCATTTTACGTTCCGTTTTATGGAAAGGTCCATAACCTTATGGAGTACGACAACCTTTTTGAATACAAAAGAAAATAGGGATTAAGCATGCCCCGCCAGGAATCCGGGCAGCTTCCCGAGGATCGGAAGACTACGGCTGCCTTGCCGTCGAGGCGCGGAATAATCCTCAACATTCCCTTTGTGGTGCCAAAACCGCCCAAAAGAGATTAATTATTGTTTCATACTTGACTGCCTCCGAGGATCGCTGCGAAATGAAACTTTCGTAATTTGGGCAGATTCATTCGCGTCGGAATTTAAGCCCGTCAAATTATCGAAAATCGTCCTGGAGATCCAAAAACGTTTCATATTTTTTTTTCACATTTCAATTTCAAAATCATTCAAAAATAAATAAATAAATTCAGAATTTAATTGAATTGAATCCAAGCAAAAGTATGAAAAATTTGCTCAACTTTCCAAAAGTAAACCGTTTTATTTATCAGTTAATTTATAATAAATACTTCACTTTCGTTTAATTTATATTGTGTAATTTACAGTGGCGTAACTAAATAATTGGCGAGCTTAGGCGGCGTCTAGGGACAGTAATGATAACTGAATAACTGTGCAATCTATGTATTTATATATACAGTACATATATGTTTTTCAAATTGTTATATTAACCTTTCCCTACCGGTGATGTATTTACTACACCTCGGCTCTAATAATGGGTATATCGATATGAAATATAATAGATACGGGGTTCAGAATTTTTGTATTCTTCCGTAATATAATTACGAATCACGTCAAAGTATTATAGTATATAAGTATTCATCTGCAGCGTCGGAAATAAATAATTTGTCGCGAAATCGGGAATTTTGGCAGTTTTGGTCCGTATCTCAGCAGAATGGAATTTTATCAGTCAAATTGATGGTGTGATACTCTTCAATCTATGATACTCTTCAATCGAATACGGCTATTATATTTATTATGTGGGCTTGTTCACATTTTTTTTTATAAATAAGTGTGATTCGTTAAAGTAAGGGCGCATCATTTCTATCGCTACATTCCTTTTAAATAGGAACCGACAAATTAGCTTTACTATTATAATAGCTACATCCTGGTGCAAAATAATTTAAACTCGACCTCACAATTGCATCCAGATGTGCGTTTAGTTGATACGCCATTTGTCTGGGATGGTTGTGGGAAAAATTATGAAAACTTAATATCGGGGAAATTCTCGCCCACGAATGTTGTCCGCGCCTGCTATTTACGGAGGTTGAAATATTACGTTGGAAAGAAATATTACGTTTAGCCTGCTACTTCCTGCTGAAGGTTGGCGGTATTTTTGCCTGTGCAATTTTCTTTCTTTTTTAATAGAGTTTCCCAAAATATGGCATCAGGGTCGACGACCAGACGCACGCGGTATCGCGCGTCAATACAGACTCCCTCTTGCAACAATGAACCATACAAAAATAGGAAACTCTGCACGGAAACGTCTTTGCCCGAATCAGCACTAGGAAGCATTCCTTCTTTTGCTGCTCTATTTTTAAAGAACAACTCTTCCAGTAAACACAATCGAATTCTTCCCATTTGAATTACGGACACAATATAGGACGGGTAGTACTATCCAAGACTATGAACAGCTGCAGATTTTTCGATTTGTCCAAACTTTATATATACACTTATATTCAAATAAGTTAGATGCCATAATATACATGTTATTAATTTCCTTGAATGGATCAGTAGAGGCTTTTATCTTATAATAGACTGTTTCTAAGGACACAATGGAAACGATCATTTAAAATTGCAAAATGCTATCATATGGCTTCTTCTTAAAGTATCATATCCGTTAACAGACGTAGACGTAACTACAGGAAACTTTTCTATGGACACAGAAGACACTAAATTTTGTTGGCATTTTAAAAGCGCTCATGTTTATTTCTTGATACACTGAGTGACAACCCTAACGCCGTTTTTATAAACGAATATTCGAATTTCTTGCATATATGCAGCTATATATTAGGGTGTCCCATAAGTTTCGTTCGTTTTCATATTAAGAAAAAAATAAACAATGATTTGTATTACATCAAAATTTATTGAATAATATATGATCCATTCTGTTCTATTACCTTTCTTCATCTCTCCGGAAGCCTCATAATGCCTTCTTGCCAAAATTTTCCAGGTTTGTTGGCAAAATATTGATCAAGGTACATTTTTATATCATTTTTTTATGTAGGCCAGATTTAGCTACAGTTAAAGCTTCTGTACCCTTGCCCAAGACCGTTTGCGTTGGATATTTTCATAGAGTATCCAATTTTCATCTCCAGTGACAAGTCTCTTCAAAAAAGGTTGGCTATTATGTCGTTGGAGAAGAAGATCGCATGTTGAAATACACTGAAGTTTATTTGAGTTAGTCAGTTCATGAGGAAGCCACACATCTGAACGATTGATGTAGCCCAATTTTGTCAGATGATTATGGACGGATGTTCGCGGAATTTCTAACTTGTTAGCTATTTCGCGAACAGTATATTGCGGGTTTTCTTCAAACATGGCTATGATTAGATCCGTGTTCATTTGCGAAAGAGACTTATGGGACAACCTAATGTTTTTGTGCGTGTATCCAGAGATGTCACTAATGATTAAAATTTAAGAATATAGCAACCAGAATTAGAATATGTATGTAGATTGCGGCTATAGCCGCTTATGGCCTATGGTGACTGGCAACTGGTTATTTATTGTTGCTAACGCACCTTTATAATACATGTCCAAGAACTAACACATTATACCAACTCTTGGTTGTCATAGAACACAGTTAACATATGTAAGCGATGTAAATATAAATTCCAATTTCAGATAAGTCCCGATCATCATTCCTTGGCCATTTCTGGATACAAAATTTATATAGTTTTTTTTAAATCAGAATCTTATATTTTTTTAAATTAAGAAAAAATATTATAGGCCCTTCAATATTAATCCCACTATATGTCGACGATGTCTTGTAATTGCATAAAGAAAAATGTCGTGTTAGATACGACAATGAAATTGGTGAGATAAAAAATATGTCGAGTCAGTCACGACATTGGATCGTAAAAGTTTAATAGTTTCCATAATTTCCTTCGTCATGAAAAAGTATATTTGGATGTTATGAAACACTTTATATATATATTACATAATTCAGACGCGGGCGATCTCCATGGGGATGATGTATTTTATAGGGTGATTATTTTTTTTATTATCATCCACAAATTATGATATTATTGATTTTTTAAATAAGAATAGTACACCATTGTTTATTATTCATTTATATTTTAGTAAAATATATGGACAAAAATGCGTTAGATTTTCGTACGGTAGACATGATTTTTTTATTTCTTACGAAGAGTAGATTTTATATGTGACTTTTTTACATTTGTTAACGGAAATTGTTAGCTAAAAAAATTAAGCTGTGTTTGTGTAATATATAATAAAATAGCCAAGCTACTGGTCTAGTAATTTCTTTATGCTACGCATAAAAAAACACACAGTAACACACACATTTTTCGTGATGTTCAAGCCAATTTGCCTTACCACGCCTGTACAAGTTTAAATTTAAAAATAAAACAGCTGTCTCTAAAATGTATGCTGCTTTTCAATATGTTCGATCATTTTTCAACGATATTTTCACATCGTGTCCAAATACGGTATCAATACACTACCTAACCAGTATACGATCGATCAATTACTTTGCAATTATAAATTTCACGCTTGAAACACCCAAACGATTAGTAGATTAAGTCATAACGTGTTTTTTGTGAGAGAAAAGCGAGACAATTTGCGTTACGCTCAAGAATCTGAATATAAATCACCAACTCTCGCGATATCCTCGAGAGGGTTGACAGCCGTTTCGTGACACATTTGGCTGAATAATGTAGTCGTTAGGGTGAAATTCTAACAAAAGTGGCAATATTTGAATTTCAATGGTTCAATGCGTGCTACAATGGAGTGGAACGCAAATCGAGGTAAACATTAGAGTAGAAAAAGGAAGCAAAGGAAGCGGAAGCAAACAGGTGGTGCTCCGGTAAATATTGGCACAAACAAGGGTAAGTCGAAATACGAAAGGGATGATTTTCATTTATATAATAATCAACCAATTCGCCAATGTCATCTAATCACGTGGGATCCGGCAAGAGCGCAAAATTGGAATCTCTTCTCTGAATTTCAGCCGGTCAAGTTTTTCGTTCATCAGCTTAGTTATCCATCACCAGAAAAGGCAGACAGCAAAAGATCAAAAGAACCTGCTCTATACCGTTAGCTGCGTGCATTTTTCGTCCCCAAGTGCTAAAACATAATACAGAGCGAACCAAAATGAACAAAGACTAATTCATCGAAACACTTATCAAATTCAACCACAGCTCAATTAACGCGCAGATTCTTCGAGCACCAATTTTTATGAGACCAGTATTTCGCAATAAGCGTCATGTCACAGGGTCGTCATCGTTTAAAAAATATATAAAACATCTAAATATAACGACGCGTATTTGCATCGGAATGTATCGACTTTTTGCAGCACATAACGCGCGTATGAGCGTCTGCAAATCGCCAATCGATTCGCACGGCTACGATACTTTTTCGAAAAAAATCAAAGGTTAATCTAATGGTACGTGATAATTAATGCACAGCGTGCAAAATGGATCCAATCCATCGAAAGAAGCTGGCCAACTGGTTGTGGGCGATCTTTGATCCCTTCCAAACGTGCAATTTTTACATCGCAAAATTTTCCCAATATTGCACAAGCTCGTTAAAAATACGCACGACGGACATGGTTACGGTTTTATGAAATTATCCAAGCGTTTATGTGTTTATATAGGCGGCCTCGGTAATTCAATTAGAGAGATAAGGCCAATTTAAAAGCAACAATTGTAAATTGATGCAAATATCAAGTGCCCCGTACACTCGTCGCAATTGTCGGAAAATTCCAAATACAAACGATAATAGCTATCAACGTACTATAACCAGTAACAGCGTGCCGTGAAGCGACGTGATGTGAGTAGGGAATCCAACTCCGGGATCCCGGACAGTTTAGGAATTGAAAATTTTATCTAACAGAAATAGTATACTTAATCAGCACGATGAAGGCTACTAAATCGAGATATTTCCGCCGAAATCTGGACGCTTGGAAACAGTGGCGTAACTACTAATTGGCGAGCTTAGGCGACGCCTAGGGGCTGTAACTATCTAATCTATGTATACAGTACATATATGTTTTCTAAATTGTTATATTAACTTTTCCCTACCGGTGATGTATTTACTACACCTCGACTCTAATAATAGGAATATCGATATGAAATATAATAGATACGGGGCTCAGAATTTTTGTATCCCTCCGTAATATAATTACGAACCACATCAAAATATTATAGTATTAGGGGTATCGAAAAGAAATAGAAATTTTTTTATACCTGGCTTTAGGGTCAGTTTATATTGTGACGCGGTGCAGTAAACACTTATTTTTTAGTGCTTGTAAATTAAGACTATTGTCAATTTACTATTTTTAACAAAAAAAAATTAACCGTGATTTAAATAAAAATGTCCAGACCAACAATTAGTGAAGAAAATTTGCGTCATTGTATGCTATTTTTATTTGATCAAAAAATGAAAACTAAAGAAGTGACACAGAAAATCAATGAAACATATGGTGATATATTGACACTAAGTAAATGTCATAGGTGGTTGAAAAAATTCCAAACTGGTGACAGAAATCTTACAGATGCGCCTAAATCGGGAAGACCGCTAAAAATCGATGATGATGTCCTGTTAAATTTAGTAGAGTCTGATCCTCGTCAATCAATCAGAGAAATATCAAATAAACTTGGATGCCCATGGAAAAATGTACAAAATCACCTTCACCGCATTGGAAAGTGTTCCAGGCAAGGAGTTTGGGTCCCTCACGATTTATCACAAACTGCACTAGAGCAGCGACGTACTATCTGCACTTCTCTTTTATCTAGGCACGATTTAGAACCCTTTTTAAGGCGAATTGTTACCTGTGACGAAAAATGGGTCCTCTATAACAATACCACGCGAAAAAAACAATGACTTTCACCCGGTCAATTAGCTTTACCTACGGCAAAGCCGAGCTTAACTGTAAATAAGGTGCTGTTATGTATTTGGTGGGATAGCCTTGGTGTTTTTTATTTTGAATTACTTAAACCCGGTGAAACAATAACAGCAAACATGTATTGTGAACAATTAGAAAGAATGACACAAGAATTTAAAAAAAATCGGCCATTTTTAGTGAACAATAATAAGCGAATTCTTCAACAAGACAACGCACGACCTCATGCGGCAAAAGTTACGCAGCAAAAAAATATTGAACTTGGCTATGAACTTCTACCACATCCACCATATTCTCCAGACATCGCTCCATCGGATTATTATTTGTTTCGTGCCCTAGAACATTCTCTTCGTGAAAAAAAATTTACTAATGTGAATGAGATAAAAAATCATATGGAAAAGTTCTTTAAAGAAAAACCCAAAGACTTTTACAAAACAGGAATAGATAAATTACCTGAAAGATGGAAAAAGGTGTTAGAAAACGATGGACATTAGTTTATAGAGTAGTTTTTAAGTTTTTTTTTAAATAAATGTTTTTTTCATAACTGTATGAAAATTTCTATTTCTTTTCGATACCCCTAATATGTAAGTATTCATCTGCAGTGACGGAAATAAATAATTTGTCGGGAAATCGGGAATTTTGCGAGTTTTAGTCCGTGTCCTCAGTAGAAAGGAATTTTATCAGTCAAATTGATGGTATTATACAAAAATGATGGTGTTATTTAAAATAATACTTGAATTTTTCAGTGTTTTATTTTTTTTAAATTGTATTTTTATCTTTTCTTAAATAAATAAAATTATTTGGCCTTCAAGTGATTTTTTATATTGAACAAATGGACTTTATTTTTGATAAAATTTATCAATGTAATTTCTTAAAATATTGAAAATCCCGGGTAAACTGTTTTTTTTTTTTGCTATTTTCTGCGTACTATGTCAAACACATCAGTTTATACGATGAAGAATTGCTTTCAATCTCATTGAAAATTTGTCTTCAAGCAGACTGAGTCCTGTTTATCTGATTGAAATCATATTTTAACACATTGTATACGGGAGACGAGGATTATAATCCTCGGTTGACGAAAAACTCAAGACGATTACGGGTGACTGTGATTCAAGTCTTGTCAATTCTCGGATAATAACACCGCTCCAGTCGTAAACAAAATTCCTTAGTAATAAAAGTTATGCTCGTGGCTTATTTATCAGAACAAACGCCTAGTCTCAAAATAACATGGACAATAGAGTTAAATTTTTAATTTTAATTCCAGTTTCTGTTTAGTCGCAGCCAGTTAAGTCTTAAGGTTCGACCGATCGTCTTGGCCGCGGAAAGACTTTCTTTGTCTTGATGTAATAATAAAGACCTGGAGCCAAAAATCGTATTTTCTTCACCTCATCTCCCTCAGATCTCATTCTCGACCTCTTCTACGAACCGATAATGAGCGGACTTAAGGAGATCGTCCGTTTAGAAGCGTAAGCCCCGGGGTTACATTAATATCTAAGCAGGTATCCGATATATCTTGGCCACTCACTGCTCCAAATTATTAGTAACATTATACAGCTGTTTGTTTTATTTATTGATATAATAGATATTTATTGACCGAAACTATAATTTTAGGATGCGTTTCGCAATGTGCAAAAGTACACAGTTTGAATCAAATATAAGCGCCATTTAAATTTTTATATTTTAGCTCAACGACAAAAAAATACGCTGGTTGTATTTGAACCAACAATATTTAGCTTTTTGGGCGCACACTCTGACCACTGAACCATAAAGCTACTTCAGCATGTCGAATTAACAACATGCATGGAATCAACACGTTCTTTGGCAATATTTTTTTATAAGCAATTTTTTTTTTATTATACATTATTTAAAAGATCTCGGCTATCACCGTAATAAAATGCTATGCTTGATTTTTTTAATTACAGTTTTATGATATGTAGCCATATTTTTTAAGGTAGTTATCTCATGATATTTTTAACAATATAGCATTTATTTAATGTAGCTCCAATACTTAAATTAATCCAGCTGATAAAATAAGTAGAAAAAAATGATATTGAAGTGGATATACGATGAAATCCTTATTGTATAAATACACACTGAATACGTACACAAGAAGTAGACTCAACAAATATAAGGATTTGCATTCTATCGCATAATAAACAAAGTGTATGAATGAATGTAGCGAATTAAAATGAGACATATGCAAAGAAAGCCAAATATAGCATGTTGGGTTAGTTCCTGGATCCTTGCTATAAATAATCGGATTCAAATACAGATTATGTTGCATTGGGGTAATTGAAAAGTAAACCATTTTTCTGATGATATCGGTTATTGTTGAGATAAATCATAGTTTAAGAAGCACTTCTATAATTATTTTATTGATGTTATTGATATCCAAGTCCGAAAGACCTTACCAAGACCTTGCCTAAAAAGCGACTAAAGCGGCCAAAATTATTGATGATCTTTACGGAGATGCATTTGCACCAAACAAATATCAAAGCTAAATCCAAGCCAGAATCCAAAAGCCAGATCCATACTAAACCATCACAGAAACGCCATGAATTTCGTTACGGACCTATTTAAACGCTTATTGGTAAAGTGAACCAAACTGATGTTTGGGCATCAAAAAATTAACAACGGATGAATAAATACGATTCTTCACTATCGACACTAAAATGGATAATGACACAACGTGCGTGATAACTAATCAATGCGTAAAACATTGTGTAACGTTTGAGGCGGGGGCGCTCTCGGGGGCAGAGTCACTGGGCGGCTCCCCGCCTCCAAGTGCTCGTCGGGATGGCCGCGCTACCACACGGGTCCGTTTTTCTATCGGGTTGTGATGCTGTTGGACAAATGGATGGGAATACGAAGGGCGTCGAATGGAAAGACTCTCTTCGCAAGATAAATATTTATTCCGCACTACAGATAGAGAGAGAGAGGTCTGGCTGCAGGAGGGACGACCTCCCGCAGCCAAGGCCAACCGACGACTCTCCCGACTCCCGCTTCCTGCGCGTCACTACCCAACCGGTAACGATGCACGCGTAAGAAGCGATCGGTCGGTAAGCAGATGCAATGACTCCGCAGGGCCACAAGAGATGGCGCTGTTAAAATAGCACATTGCTCCTGAAGAGAAATGGAAGATGTCGCTACTACGTGGGGATGATAAATCGCCTACGCTACACTTGCCATACGTGTAGAATGATTCCGCCAATGGTTTTTGTCCGATGACACGACACGAAACTCGCGCCCCCACCCCTGAGGATCGGGGGTTGCGAGATTAAATATTCAAGATCCATTCGGTGTTTGGGGGTGGGAGTGATGACAAGCTCCGATTCATCACCCACACGGAGAAGGCGGTCAGCATCGCGGCGAATCTATCCAGGTTGATGCCCAGCATTGGGGGCCCGAAAACAAGCAGGAGGCGACTCTACAACGAGGTAGGGAACTTGATAATGTTGTACGGCGCACTGATATGGGCTGCTGCATACCGCACAGTGTCGGAAGACGCCCTCCTGGCACTGACTGCCATACCGCCAATGGACCTGTTCGCTTACGAGAGACAGGCAATACAGAAAGGTGAAGACAGGAAAAACGCTAAGCAAATGACCATGGTGGCGTGGCAGTCCCGATGGGACAACTCCGATAAAGGTCAGTGGACGCACGAGATAATACCGAACCTGGGTAGACAGGAAGCACGGTCAACTGAGCTACCACTTGACCCAGGTTCTCAACGGGTATGGCTGTTTTGGTAGCTACCTACACAAAATAGGCAAAAAGACCGGCCCGGAGTGTCACCACTGTGAAGCGGAGTACAACGATGCTACACACACGACATTTGTCTGTTCAGCATGGAGCACTGAAAGGGACATCCTAAAGGAAGAGCTGGGAATCAGCTCGCTCTCTCCTAGCAACATGGTACCTTCAATGCTAACGGATGCTAGGGCATGGAATGCATGGTGCAAATACACGACGTGCGCTATGCGGCCGAAGGAGGATGCTGAACGTACAAGACGACGAACAACAGCAGAAGAATGACATTTGAAAGAAACAAACGGAGAGCCCGTGAAGGACACATTGCTGCCACTCTTGTGCAATACTTAATTAGTAGCCCGGTAGTAGTCGAAGAGTAGGGGGGTTTAGTGGGTAAAAATTCCACACTACCACCAAAATACACCGTAGAAGTAGCATGGCGCATGCGCGTAACATGTCTATGATGTATGCAACGGAGATGGAGAGGGTACAAACAAATTTCCTTCTCCGTCCGACTGCCGCTTGGAGTTTCACTTTTCGTGACGTTCAAGCAAATTTCCCCTATCGCGACTATAAAAGTATCACTTCAAAAATTGGAATTGATTGATGATTTCGTTTGAGTTTTGTGGTTTATAAGATAATTGCTTTTAATTTCAGCGCAATCATTAAATTTGAGATCAATTTCAAATGCCGATTACATTGGTCTTGTCATTTAAAAACGAAAATACCGCGTTGACCCTTACAAGTGCGCCGGTCAAAATTATTAACCCTTACGTATCGTCGACCAAATGATTAAACACATTACAACGCTAGTGTGCCAATTCGATATCGTTGAATGCAGTTTTATTGTGTTTAGGCTAGCTAATGATGTAGTTATTAATTTTAATAAATCTTCTGAGACACGGTGTGTACAAAACGCAAAAGCATTTAGCGTCCTCGTCACTCAGGATGGCTTTGGGGCAATGACATTGTTCCATCATATGGAGCACTCTAATCGATTTGACACGAAACCAACCAGGAGACCAATCGCATAGAGCAATTTGTCAAAATTTTATTGCGACGTATTACATAAATACAGACAGCTCGACATAACAAAATCAGACAACGCTTATCGCAAAAAAATCGCATGTTTGATATGAACGATCGTTTCTATTGCGCCGACTACCGTACGAAATTATCGATACTTTACGATCGCAAAGCGTTGTCGAGGTGTGTATGACGATGGCATTATTTTGCCAGCGTAGTTCTATGTAAATTGATACGTGATACATTGTCCGATGTATAATTTACGTAATGTGATGATTCCTATCTTGCAGTGCTAATGGGAACGTCCAATTTTATGACTGTATGTAAAGTTTGACATAATTTTGTACTAAATAGCGCGTAATCGATTCATCGCGGTCGAAATGTCAACAAGTGTAATTTTGAAGTGGAGAAAGCTTCAAATAATCGGATTAAAAATGTAACAAACAGTATTCGACGTAGTGATTGAGTATGATTATTTAGGTATCCAAAGAGGCGAAGCTAAAAGATCGTTGATAAGATCTGTCGTAGAAATCATAAACACGTCTATGATATGTTTATCAACTGCGCACCGTATAGCTTTTGGATATTTTCAAAAACTTACCTGGAATTCTATAATTGGAAGATCTTGTAGATCGAATGGAAGTTGGAATGTCTCGAAGCAAATAATTAGAACCGGAGAGCTTTCTACGTCTGACGTAATTAATATCAAGCCCCCGACATACGGGATGGTCCCCAACGGCCTCTTTCCTCCCTTATCGGGATATGGACACGCATATAATAACCGATAGCCTCGTAGTTATCTATCGCAGCGGTCTTCCATCTAAGGCATCTTTTCCCGCAGAAAATAAATATCTTGGCTAAACTACTTTCGGACATTTTGCGATCCGACAGCAAACGAACCCGCGCGAAGCTGTTCATCTTGGAGCATACTCGGAGATTCTACGTCTTGGGGGTCACTACCTCTACGTAATTATAATAACAAACCAATTAATGCATCATATATTGTTAATATTTTCATGGAAGTCTTTGGCAACTCGATATTAAATAAATTAATCATCAAATTACGCGAATAATTTGTAATTTTTTAGAACTTTTCCCCACAGCTTTGTAAGCATTATATATTTGCGCTTTATTTATATGTACATTGATCTCAACATTATTATGATAACTATCATGATAAAAGTCTTAAGGTTAAAACATTTAATTCATGCATATTCTAATTTGTAACTATTGATCCAAATTGGAATGAACTTGGACATGTTTTGCTTTCGATACGTTCCATCAAATTATGCATATTTGTTCTGGTTCTCAGACATTGTTGTGCGTCAGCAACATTCATTTGCAAGAGCTAACTCTTCCTGATTAATTTATTACAGAGGAGGTCAACCTAAGCATACTTTTCACAGAATGCAGTAATTGACACTAAACTGTTGGTACTCCACGTCACCAACGAGCACTCATTGCAACCGCCAGCAAAATCTGTTTCGGTCAAGAACTATTGTTGGAGCACTTCTCCATCAAGCTTCATTACTTCATCAGCAGATCTGATCACTGCTCTGATTACGTTGCACGAGTGCTACGGATGTTTTCATTCGTCCTAGCTACCGGAGCTGAAATCTGCAGAACGCACTCCTATACATCTACGTGAAAATCAGCACGTAGATCGTGCTACGTGATCCAGATCGAGTGCTATAAATTAGCATTGGAGTGATATTTATTCCCAGCTTAATCGAGTGTTGGCTGAATTATTGTTTGTTTTATGGACAAAAGCACATTTTACTTTCAATTGCTTTTTGTTGGAACGTAAACTCAAGAGAAAGATGAAATTTCTAATAAACAATCCGACAAAATTCCAACAATTCCATTTTACTGACACCCCTTAAATTTTAGCTCACACCCAATTTAATGGAGGAAATCGAATACGTTTGAAGCGGATATTATATTTCATATGCTTGACAAATTCAATTTAATTCCGCCATTCAATTGATCAAATCGTATATCATTCGCAAGTTTTTTTTCATAAATAAATCGATTTTCAGCAGCTTCTTCTAAATAAATATCGTTTAGCGTATTTTTCTAATGATCATTTAAGATATTTACATAGCTCCTTTACAAATAAAGATGTTTGATGTTGATAGAATGTTTAAAGATTCGTCTGTGATTAAAAGATCTTCTTCGGGAGTGTTTTTTAAAGCGTGCTGCTCTGATAATGATAGAATTTAATAAGTCAACAATAATTTGACTTATTTGAACCATAATTAAACATGTATTAATAATTTCAACAAGATTCAAGAAACTATTTCTGGCTGCCATCAATTACCATCTCGACAATTATCACAGACGATCCGCTTCTCATCACAAGCTCCATCCGTCCCAGTAATTGATCATGTTGATTAATTGAAATCAATGCAAAGCAAGATTATTTACAACTTGATTCTCTGCAAGTTCATTGAGTCAAAGACTAAGACCCTTAATTTATGTCCATCAAGGATAGATCAATTGTATCGGCCGTATGTGTCTTTGAGACAATTATTTCAATGTAAAATGAAATTTAAAAACTGATTTTGATTGAATATTTCAAATAAGAGCCAATTAAAATAGTTATTTTTAGTTTAGTTCAAACACTTTTTTATAATTTAGTTAACGAAAAACATGGTACAGGGTTTGTGTCATCGAACAGTAACCATTGGCACACACCCGTCATTAACAGTTGCTCAGCCTATAGTACACATGTCTCACCCGTCGGGTCGGTGTTAGACTCCACGATCCCCACCCATAAAACCCCAGGGGGGAGCCAACCCTACGCCCATGGACAACGGTTGAACCCTTGGGGTAATGATGTTAAGTAGAGGTGCGCGAAAGCAGCCTCATCGGTTTGCTCATAAAACGCAGCTGGGGTAGCCCAGTTAACATGAGTTGGGTATCAGGTCACCCTGTGCTGTGTACCCGTTAATAATACAACACAAATATCAACAGCCTAGTGCATACATGGGGAGAACTACTTTGGGCTGCTCGAACGGCGACTCGTCTCTGTGGCTAGGTACTTTTTTTTGCGAAGGAGGTATCTTAAAATTTTGGTGGTGGTGTGGGATTTTTACCCACTAAACCCCCCTCCTCTTCGGCTGCTATCGGACTCCTAATTAAGTATTGCACAAGAGTGGCAGCGATGTGTCCCTCACGGGCTCTCCATTTGTCTCTTTTCGAATGTCATTCTTCTGCTGTTGTTCGTCATCTTGTGCGTTCAGCATCCTCCTTCCGCCGCATAGCACACGTCGTGTATTTGCACCACGCATTCCATGCCCTAGCATCCGATAACACTGAAGGTACCATGTTGCTAGGGGAGAGCGAGCTGATTCCCAGCTTCTCCCGTAGGATGTCCCTTTCAGTGCTCTATGCTGGGCAGACAAATGTCGTATGTGCAGCATCGTCGTACTCCGCTCCGAAATGGTGGCACTCCGGGCCGGTTGCTTTGCCTATTTTGTATAGATAGCTACCAAAACAACCGTGGCTAGGTAGGCCCAGCTTCGCTCCGCACTGGTGACATTTCGGACCGGCCTCTTTTTGAATCCTGTGCAGGTAGCTACCAAAGCAGCCGTGCCCAGTGAGTGCCTGGGTAAGGTGGTAGCACAGCTGACCGTGTTCCCTAGCTGTCCAGGGCCTTAGGTCAGGAATGAGCCGATGGGTCCATCGACCTTTGGCGGAGCTGTCCCATCGGGACTGCCATTCCACCATGGTGGACTGCCTAGCTCTTTGCCTGGTTTCCCCGGTGCGTATAGCTTTCCTTTCTTTTGCGAGCAGGTCGATTGGCGGAATGGCAGTCAGTGCCAGAACTGCGTTTTCTGACACTGTGCGATATGCTGCTGCGACTCTGATCGCGCTTCTCCTCTGTACTCTAACCAGATTGAGCCTAGCCCTTTCGAAGTGTAGTGCCTCGGCCCATATCGGAGCTCCGTACAATGCACCACCTCGTTATATAGTCTTCGACGGTTTGTCTTAGGGCCACCGATGTTAGGCATCAACCTAGCTAGACCTAGGTACTACAATTGACCGAACTGATACGAGTACCGTGGGAAAGGGGTAGTCCTTGCAGTCCGTCATCTGCTGCAGCCCCCTTCAAACTGAGCTTGGACTCGTAGTGGCAGTGACCCCGTGGTAGTATTCCATTGAATTTAGAATAACATTTCCTCCTCCAACGCACCTTCGGGTGCATGATGTCTGAAGCTAGTTTTCCTGCGGAAACTTCATTTTTAAATTCTTACATTTCCACGGATGCACAAATGTAGATAAAATTTTATGCAGTTACATTTAACGCTTTATTTTGTCGCAAAATCTATGTTTCTGAACCTAACTATGAAGCTGAATATGTGATTCAAATGTCGATTCAATTAAAGTGACCTGAATTATACAAGTTGCAATAGATAACGCCACCGTCGCCACGCAATATTGTCGCCACGTTGATGCATTTTTAATCTACTATGAATGGCAGGCTTCGATTGCATTATTTTGTTATTGATTATCCGATGTTTAAGCACAATTTAAGATTTCATATCGCCGAATGGATCTCAAGAATTAATCACAGTAGCCCAAGAGCAAATCATTTACGAGCGACCTTCACACGCCAAAGACGAGTGCTGCCACTAATTATATCATTGACAACATGCATTTTTTACAACCATTTTAAGGATCAAATGTCAGCGTGGGCCGAGTCAAGCGTTGGGACACCGAGTACCAGCCAGAATTGATTGGTTCATTTGGTCGCTCGTTACAAGAGTCGCAACATATTTTCGCCAATTGGTGAATTGCAAAATGATTCATTGGGGCCTAAGTAAATAGAACAGAGGTACGTGACGAACAACATGTGCGACGAATATGGAAACTCCGAAGCTGGGGGGCGACAGATGGAAAATCCCCATGGGGGTCAAAACAAGGCAGGACGATGCTTTGCAGACGTTTTGAGGATATAATTATTCTGATAAATATGATTCGTTTGGATAAAAAATGTCTTGACCCAAATCGGATGGAATCAAGTTGAAAGCTCAACATAAAGACGTGAATCGGAAAGGCATTCATTCGTCGCTGAATCTCAAAGTCCAACTAACCGAATTATCGGATTTTCTTATGGCGTATTTAAAGCCGCAAAATTCCATCCCATTTCATCAAAACTCGCATCTCAATGAGATTTAATCGGATAACGCTCCAAAAGCAACCCCGCAGGGAAATTTCGTAGAACAAAATCGTGTTAAAATTTTACAGACAATCCATCACGTTTGGACAGCGCGGCCACATAGGGCCAGAATCTCTTTTTAATTCAAACGAAATTTATTGTCTTCATTTTTTCCATTCAGACAAATAGAGAAGGGTTGCTGGTTATCTGGGGAATCTAAATAAACGTTTACAGACTGCAATAAATGCCATTTTAGATCACCACGATATCGTATTTCACTCTTTATTGCTAGACATAAAGCCGGTGAGTTATGATATCACCATATTCGGACAATAGAAAGTCCTGAGAGTTCCTCGGAACCGCGGAGAAGACAATCGTTAAATCTATTGTTTAACAAAAATTACGTTATAAAATTCCCGGCAGAGAATTTTACGTTATTTGTGATTTGTTTCGACTCTCCAGAAAATATTCGGAATTGTTTATCAGTTTTATTTCGGGGCCATAAAAATGCCAATTGTCGCGGGCTTCATAAAAATGCACGACAGTGTTTGTCAACAGTTTTATTAAAAATCGATTACGAAAATTCGGTCAATGAAAACTTGACCATCACTATATCATCAATAATTAGCGGGTTTTCGACGAAAGTTTTATCACTTCAATTTACAAGACAATTTTATAAATGCACATACATTTCGGAAATCATTACTTAAGCCAAATAATTTTATTTAATTAAATTCAAAAGTTAAATCATAATATAAAATAATTTACTAATATCGTTATGATGTCAGTTAAAAGATAATGTATTATTTTCGTTGTCAACACAGAGGTTCAGGTCATTGGATCTTATACATTAAACTCTTCTTAAACATACATTATCCCGCGTATAATGTATGTTTTAAAATAATATACAAATATAGTCTCAAGAGTACTCGACCTAACGTATAGATGCCGGTTAATACCACAAAAAGCCCAAAAAAGAGGATGGAGTGGCCATAAGGTTTGTAAGTTCAATCGGTCCGCTTTTCGGACCGTTGCTATGACGAATGAGCGCCTCGCGATCGGATCCCATACCTGAACATGTCTACACAACGATTAAAAATTCTCACTATGAAACGAAGTTGTCCGAAGAAGACTGATCGGGCAGGTTGTTTAAATTTTACAAAACCAAGAAAAGAGTAATCAGACAACTCAGTATATACTATAAAAATAGACAGAGTCAATCAGTATTGGGTCATGTAAAGTATTAGGGTGTCCCATAAGTTTCTTTCGTTTTAATTAGGCCAGGTTTAGCTACAGTTAAAGCTTCTGTACCCTTGGTCCGAGACCGTTTACGTTCGATATTCTCATAGAGTATCCAACTTTCATATCCAGTGACAAGTCTCTTCCGAAAAGGTTGGCTATTATGTCGTTAGAGAAGAAGATCGCATGTTGAAATACGCTGAAGTTTATTTGAGTCAGTCAGTTCATGAGGAAGCCACAGATCTGAACGATTAATGTAGCCCAATTTTGTCAGATGATTATGGACGGATGTTCGTGGAATTTCTAACTTATTAGCTATTTCGCGAACAGTATATCGCGGGTTTTCTTCAACCATGGCTATGAATAGATCTGTGTTCATTTGCGAAAGAAACTTATGGGACAACCTAATATAATGGTTGAGTAAAATAACCATGTGCAAATCTCGACCGGGTCGGTATTCGGCGTTTTGCGCTCCAAGCCCATTTGTGCCCGTGGCGGGCGCCTGCTTTGCCACGCACTTGTTACGACCCTGCCTTTTACATTTACTGCCCAGATGATGGTAATGTTAACAAGGCGATAAAATGGATTGATGGGTTCCACACGTTATTTTTGAAATTTTTTCCAGCGTTACATCGCGCCGCCTCTGCTGTGTGTGTATCTATACGTAGCATAAAGCAACCGCTACACCAGTGATAAGCCTATTTTATTATATATTACACAAACACAACATAATCTTTCAGTTAATAATTTCCGTTAAAAGTTGGAAAAAAGAAAGCATAAAATCAACTTTTCCCAGGGGCTAGAAATTTCCATTTCTTCAGCGCGAGAGTCGCACGCCTTTTTACCTAATGTGACGCTTCCTCGACTTGCAAACAAATCGAAGATGTCGAAAACATTCGGAATAATTGAGATTCACTGGACCGGCGCGTGTGACATCGCGTTCAAACGTCTTTAAAGAAATCGAAACGCGTAAAAAACAGAAGACCAGGTAACCAACATCCATCCGCGCGCACAAAAAAGGTGTGACAAATATTCTTTACGAGGGCAAACCGAATGTCTTCAGTGTTGATGCAGGCGCCAAAATTGTCCCGTTATAAATAAAGGCAGGCGGGCGTTTCAGTGATTGAGGACTGCGCCCGTTCTCAGGCCCGCGGTCAGGGGCTTAATTGCCCGCGCCCCTGTAACGACCGGTGATTTAGGACTGCCAACAAAACGAAAACAGCCCATAATGTCTCGAAAAAATGTCACATCGCCATACCATCCGTCGACCCTATCCTCATCCATCCATTGTTGCGGGGAAGACGTCCAGCACGGACAAATGCGACCGCATGGTGCGATGAACGTGCCACAAATTGTCCGAGTCACGCCTATTATCATATTAAAAGCTGTATCGGCACTTCTTTGATTAATTATCGTTGCGACGTTTTACGAGGAGGCCGGCGTCGAAAATAAAACTCGCTTGAAACTTGATCGCAGGCCCTCATAATGCTTCCCCTTTTTAAAATCGAGTTTGTATGGCAAAAAGGAATCTCAAACGCGCACCGAATGGGGAAAGAGCTCGAGTTTCCGTCTTGGTTTACATGGAATATGATAAAATTCCTTCGAGAAAAATGCTGAAGTCCAATTTGGCCTTCATGCTCATCAGAAACCATCATTACAGCTTCCGAGCCAATAAACAAACATGAAAGACGCAAATAAAATATGGTCAACTTAATTAAATTGGCGCAATGGAATTTCTTGACGAGATACAAAAGAGAAAGCAGTGAACTTTATTATATAATTACTTGAATCCTACAGCTAATTAGCACAAAATCTAAAGATGATATTATATAGTATTTTATTAAAAAAAAACATATGGATAAACTTTTCATGCGGTGGTTTTCCCATTTATAATAATATATTTCATACAAATTCAAAAAAACTACTGCAGCTTATAAAAATAATGTTCTAAATAAGAATTTTTAGAACAAAATGGATTTCTTTCGGGATAACCTAATATTTGTATTTGTACGTAGACTTGCATGTTCATAATTTACACGAGGATAATTAGTTGAAAAACTGTTTAGGCAGTGTTGAAAATGAAGTCATCTTCAGGCGCATCAGATCAAAAGTGGCTAGACAATATCGTTGATAGAATTTGGCAAAAAAAGAAGCGAAAAAAAATGAAATCACCGCATAAAATAATTTTACAGTGACAAGGAGGAGCGTGACTTTGGACAGACACGCAAACATTTGGGCTCCAATTACATCCAAATAAAAAATAATATACTATACGATTGTAGATAAATGGATAATTATAGGAAATATATTCATATATAAACTACAAAGAATGTTAAAACACTGAGGAAAAAAATTTGAACGTTCGAAGACTTCATTTTTTGCAGCAGATATTAAAAAAAACGTAACCGTTCCAGGTTAATTATATTTGCATAATCTTTTATCACCGAAATACCCTATTCAGTTGGAAATAAATGGATCAATCATAAACAATAATGTTGCCTTCAAACCGGTTTTCGGTTTTTAGTCTGCGAACTAAGCCGGTTTCTACCGGTTTTCGGTTTTAAAAAATACATAATGATATATAAAATTAGTATTATTTGAATTTGATTCAATGTTAAAAGCTCTACACAGACTTTAAAACTTTTAAACTATCAGAACAATCAACAATCATAACAAAAAATGTAGTTATTATTGCAAAAAGTTATTATTTATAGGCGTCGTTTGGAGAAGTTATTGAAGCAAAAAAATGAAATATTAATTCTAATTTATTCTGCTTCAATTAGGAAATACATTTTCTGAAAAATACATCAACTGAACTGTTTTTTAATGACGATCTTATTTTTGTGATAATATTTTCCGATAATGAAAACACCCTTTCGCTGATTATTGAAGAAGGATGAATGCATTTTAACACTTTGAACTCTTTTTTTAAGTGTTTTAGCAACTCCTAATTATTTCGGTGATTTTGTCAATACATGGTTAAATTTTTGATAAAAATATGAAAAAAAAAGTTTATAACAAGGAAAATAAAAATGGTTTACAAAATTATTACTATTTATTGTGTATGTATGTACAAATTCAATTTTTAACCCTTTGCTATCCTTGAATAGTTTAGATATTTTTAAGATAAAACGTTTTTTTTTTTAACTTTTAAGTTATTATTTAATAAAACACTATTATTTTTTGCCAAAGTTGTATATTTTACTAATATATTATACAGAGCCATTATATTTTATAGTTTATAATTAGATAATGTATGGTATCTCTCAAAACACTGGCCTAAATGGAGACCAGGATTTTTTAAATTTTATTTTTTATATTCGTTAGTTTCGGAAAAAAATATTATGAATATTATATGATTACGTAAAAATATCGCAAGTACAATCGAAGATGTTCACGAAAGCGTGCGTTAAGAGTCACCGCCTGTGTTTTAGGATTTTATCCGGGCAACAGCCCCTTTCTTTTGTATCTCTAGCAAGTAGGCGAAACACTATGCAGGATCATAAAAACCAATATTCCTTTCCGAATACTGTCCTAAACACGATACGCAAAATTAAATCACATGATTTTATATCTGAGTGGGGAAAAAAATGTAGAAACAAAATGTCGAGCCAGACTCGACATAGGACCGCAAAGAGTTGAATTACAATATGTGGTATTTTTTAAACAATCGCTTTGATGAAGGCCCGATTTCCTATCGTACGTATCACAATAGTATGTAGTTCCATGTTTTCCTCGGGGAATTTTGCGATTAGAAAACACTGTGCAACTTTATGTTTATTGGGACTGTTGTAAATAAAATGATGAAAACGGTTTCATCCAAACGTTGGTCCTTGTCTTCTGTTGATGATCTTTCCGATTTGGACTTCGGTATATGAAAAATCTATTATATATGACTAAAATATAAGAACCAAGAAACCATGTGGTCAGTTAAAGTGTTATTTGAAAAACATGAATATGTTTGGTAATCATCATTAGGATTGCATCCACGGTTGCCCTAAACTCAACATCATTTATTTTCATATCAGAGCCTGAATCCAATATAATTTCTACTTGGATTTTATGCAATTGAAACATTTTAATGCTTATAAAAAGAAAAGAAAATTTCAATCAAAGCAAATAATCTTGAAGTTTAAATTTAACTTTGATTGATAATATAAAAAAGCAAAAATATTGGATCAATTTATGACACAAAACATGTTTATTTAATTATTTGTATTAATACTTCTTGATTTTTTAACTGAAATCGTATTGTGTTTAGTCTAGAGATCTATTTCTATCAAATAAAGGTAATATTCATTATAAATATAAGATAGAAAAAGAGTATATTAATCGATTGTCAATAAAGGCACCGCGCATTGAAAGGATTAAATTGCAAAAAATATAATCATACTATAGCTCATTTATAGCATCAATTGATTATTGATATACTCGAATTGCTACGATATTAAAATTGACCAGATCTTCCAAACCAGTCAATTAATTACAAAGAACTTTTATTTTACATTAAATATATTGAAATGCTTGTTGCAACAAGTGCATATTTATTAAATATGCATCCTTGCATACTAATAAATGCATTTCTTTGACGTATATCCATGTTAAAAATGTTTTATATACAATGAAACGCCATAAATATGCATTTGTTGCGTGAAACATCAAAGGAATGCGAAAAGTTGTATCGTAGATCAACGTGCGAAAATATTCGCATTCGAAAGCTCAAAACAGGAAACATAAATTGTTGGGGGCGAGGAAAAGCCACAAGGAGTGCGATGTACATTTAAATGATGCATAGTTCAAAAAAATGCAGTTGTAAAAATGCAAAAAGAAAAATATCCTTTGAATTATGTATGCAAGCGTGGTCAAGATAAAAGCGTGAAAGTCACAACATTTTGTGGTAGATGATGCATAGCGCAGCGTGAGGCCGCAATAACCATAACATTATGCAACTATGGTTTTTTGTCTTAGGACCATAAAAAAAAGATAATGTCCTTTGATATTATGGCGTTTTATAAACTTAACCATGCATCCCAAAATGACCCAATGAACGTTAATATAAATAAGATTTAATCGCTTTCGCTACGGTGTTATGGCACTCAGGCACATATTCATTGATGGTTGTTTTTATGAGTTTGTATGTATATTTTTTTGTTATCAAGGGCTCGAATTAACGTCATATTGAATGACGGCGTACAAGAGGGTTCCGCATAAATTTATGCAATATCTACATCGAATCGAAGCCTTCCGCGGCCGCTTTGGGCGCGAAGAGCCTTATAATTGCCGCCCATCGCAAAAAAGGCGAACAGGCACTAAGAAAAATGATCGACATTGTTGAAAGCCTAATTTATAGGGCATAAAGGGCGGTACGTGTGAAAATTTCTATAAGGCCGCATCAAAAAGCCTCTTCGCCGAAATTTACATGCATAAATCAAAAATTATTCCACTGCCCACGCGAATAACGCCCCGGGGAACTGGCCCGTAATGGGATCATAATAACACATCGCGTAATTGGTGATAACAAAACCAATAGAGGTCGTTACGTGTCCGATGTTCGTTACAGTGTTAGATCAATAACTGTTTGGGGAAGTTGCACAAAAAAACCCCCGGGTTGATGAATCCGATTATCTGATGAACGAGTTTGCTTTTGGGGCAAATATCCTCATAACGATGATGAGGCTTATTATTTTCATAAGGAACGTTAATGTCAAGTCATTCTGTATAACCTTAATCGAGGAAATATTTTATCACCTTCGGAGAGATCAACGTTCTTTGTGAAAAGTTTTTGATATTACATATTCAAAACCATTGGATAATATGAATTAAATTCGGAGCCACATTTCAAAATCTGTCACACTAACTGAATATTGGAAATATGGTAATTAGGGAATCCAATCCCATTAGGTGCTCAAAAAACCCGGGATCAGTAAGGCCTGATCCACACTATGGTGCCATTAACGGTTCGATCTCGCTCCGGTCTCGGTCCGATCAAATATTCTTACACAAGAAACAATCAGAGTGTTCACACTATCGGATCGTTCCAATCCCGTTTTTTGTATGAGAATATTTGACCGGACCGAGACCGAGAGCGAGATCGAACCGTTACCGGCACCATAGTGTGGATCAGGCCTAAACGTAATGCCGAAAAATTCGAGATTGAATTTTTTATCTAACATAAGTCGTACATCTCACCCTCACGATGACGGCTACGAAATCTGGACGCTTGGAAACAGTAGCGTAACTACCAATTGGCGAGATTAAGCGATGCCTGGGGGTAGTAATAATATATTAATACATATATAGAGTACATGTGTTTTTCAAATTCTTATATTAACTTTTCCCTACCGGTGATGTATTTACTACACCTCGACTCTAATAATGGGAATATCGATATGAAATATAATAGATACGGGGTTCACAATTTTTGTATTCATCCGTGATATAATTACGAATCACATCAAAGTATTGTAGTATGTAAGTATTCATCTGCGGCGACGGAAATAAATAATTTGTCGGGAAATCGGGAATTTTGCGAGTTTTAGTCCGTGTCTCATCAGAAAGGAATTTTAATTAGATGTTTAACTAGCATTTAAATATCTGATAACGATACCTCTAACGAATGTACTGCTTCTCTTTTACATACCATGTCATAAAGGCAAGGCTCAAAAAAGAGCAAAACAATTAATACATGGAAATCTTTAATGTCATAATTTATTGTAACTCATTTGATCCCAATTAATGATCGAATTACCAGAGTGTCGACGAAATTATTATGATTTTTTTAATCGAGCCTGGAAAAATCCGTAATCGGATATTGTACCTATATTTCATTGAGAGGAAATGAGTGAGTAGCGAAATTATCATTATATTTTAATAATTATTGCAAATCCATGCACGACTCTATAATCCAACTCTATTAAAGCTGGATCGATACGATCGTTCAGAAATATTAACCCCTAAAGGAGTACTATCCCAGGGCCTGGGACTCCCCCTCCATTTATTCGAAAGAGCACTCTTGTACGTTGTGCTCTGAGACAGAGAGAGAACGTAGCATAGTACGGGAGACAGAGACGGAGAGCTTCCCAGCATACATCGCACTGAGCAGGAGCTGACAGAAAGTAATCGGTGTAAAGCGATTATGGCATCAACGACTTCATCGATTTTGCTCACTCCTCAAAATTTCCGATCTCTCAAATTTATTGATACGGTGAAACCAAACGAAAACTAGACTCAAATACACTCAGTCCTCAGTCCTACTATGCATTACTCTTATCGCATGTCTCAAGCAAATATCAATATAATCGAGACCTATACTTTCAATATCAATAAAAATAAAACAGCACGCAGAGTTAATGTTGGCCTTTGACAGCCCTGAACTGTCCGTGTATGGTCGTTTCAATAAAAAATAAAGCGTACAAGTGAAATACTTTCATACGAATGGCGGCTATTATTACTTTATCCGATGATAACCGTCGGATTATGTGAAAGGTCACAAGGGTATTAATATCCGACCCGCGTGTAATGTGTTAATTTGCCTTGGAAATCCCATAATTCAACGGTCAGGGTATACGCCCAGAAAGCCTGAATTTCTCGATGTCAATCCAAATGGGGTGAATTAATTTTCAAGTTGCACCATCGTTAGTATCGGTTAAGATAGCAAATAAGTACGCAGTATGCACTGCATAGTTTTATATGGTGGTTATCATTATTGTATGCAATAATTCTTATATGAATCGTTTCAATGTATCAGGTCAGTCCAAAAGTTCGTGCGCATTTTTGGGTGATTTTTAATCCTTATATAAAAATTAAATTATTTAAGATAAAGCGAAAAATAAATTGGTCGGTGAATCATGATAATAAATTATTCAAGCTAACGATGACGATGGACGTTCAATCTATTGTCTTATCTGAGGAAAACCAAATCGCACAAAATAAAAGGGTTTTATTTTGCCATTATTTTTGAATACTTAAAGATATTTAGAGCGGAACGTGACAATTGAGCGAAGTTTATCGTACGAAAGATAATTGAAGGCGTTCTCAGTACGGAGCACTGTTGTTTTCTTAAGCGTTTATGGGCGCGCTTCTAATTAGGATAAAAGGGAAATAAACAGATTTTTTCATAGAAAGGTTGAAAGGTTACACGAAGAAAATAACATGGGTTCTTTCCGTCGTTCTCGTGACAACAATTCGTCATAATGGAGCTTTCGCAGAAAAACAACGTATTAAATTCCCTTTTTTCAATGCCGCTCACAAGGTCTTGAGTTCCCGATATAATAGCGTTCACTTCTTGCTCCAAAGCGACATTTATGCTATCGAATTACCGGCAATCTACGACGCTTACGACCGAATCAGTCTCGGTCTTTCGATCACGCAGAACCCTCCAGCTATAAAGGGTTAATATGTTAATCCGGAGCCATTCTAAACGTCATATTCACGAGTCATAAGACAGATTAACATTTTCCATTCGACGTCTCAACAAGAGCAAAAATTGCAATAAAATAGAAGCGACGACTTTTGATCCATATTTCAAAGCGCTAATCCTCCGATAAGTATCGAAACGAATGTGTATCGATATAGGTCCAAGTGCGGGCATAAATAATCGGGATAATCTCTATTTAATAAGTCAATAAATAAATGGGTCCATGCTGGAAGCGTCGATGTTATTGGGAGGTAATGGCGTGATCATAACGACCGCGGTGGGTTAAATGTGTGCTTAGCGGGGGCGAAGGCCTAATCGGAAGGCGCCGCCCCCGCCCAGTACGCCCACGGGATATCTTCATCGAAACTGACGAATACACGTGTATTGCATGCATCGATCGGACTCCAACGACGAACACTCCACTTTTTGCAAATCGACAATGCACATTGACCACGACAATGGAAATTTATCAGCATTGATTTTATTGCGGCAAGACTATATTATGCTTATAAAAAAGGGATTATGTTCTTCAAATAGCATTACAAAAACACTAAATAACAATGGCATTATATCGGGGAGCGCTTATCGCGGATCATCCATCTCGTTCTTAAGCACAGCGGAATGATACATATGAATGAGAAAGAAACAAATCTATTAGCGCCCATAAAACAATCACTGTATTGTTATTTTTATTTTAATACAATTGCGTATTTATAACCGATAATTCATTGTTATATTTTTAATATTTTTTCGAGGTTTACATGCAAAAAAGTTATTTACAACATGGACCAAATTTATCTAACAGAAATCGTACACATCACCAGCACGATGAAGGCTACTAAATCGAGAAATTTCCGCCAAAATTTGGACGCTTGGAAACAGTGGCGTAACTACTAATTGGTGAGCTTAGGCGACGTCTAGGGGCAGTAACTGTCTAATCTATTTATACATATATACAGTACATGTATGTTTTCCAAATTGTTATATTAACTTTTCCCTACCGGTGATGTATTTACTACACCTCGACTCTAATAATGGGAATATCGATATGAAATATAATAGATACGGGATTCAGAATTTTTGTATTCCTCCGTAATATAATTACGAATCACATCAAAGTATTATAGTATTTAAGTATTCATCTGCAGCGACGGAAATAAATAATTTGTCGGGAAATCGGGAATTTCGCGAGTTTTATTCCGTGTCTCAGCAGAAAGGAATTTTATCAGTCACATCGATGGTGTTATACGAAAATGGGAGCTCACGCGGTCATCAACTCTAGCTAGCAAACTAGCATTTAAATATCTGATGACGTTTCCTCCAACGAGTGTGGAAGCTGAGCGTGCATTTTCAGCAACAAGTTGCCTAGCTTCCAAAATCTATTATTTTTTTACTCGACTGTACATGAGCTATATTGAGGAACTTGGTTTATCCTGGTGTATTCCCTACTCATCTATGTTATGGGATATGAATGTTTCTCCACCGCTTAACACGTTCCGTGCCAAGCTAGAATCGGTGTTGTTTCTCACGGGGCCCAAATTCGATAGTCGGAGCGTAAACAGAAGGAACAGCAATGCAATATTATCATGCACGGAATAAACGGTAGTTGTTTTATCTTAAATCGATAAGCTTGACTCTGCCATTAGTCAAATTAACAAAAAAAAGTGAAGATAAGCAAGTGCGAACAGACAAGGGTAGGAATGTAAGTTTCGAGGTTAATCTCAAAAGATATTTAGACAGTTGTCATCTGGAATACATTATAGAAAGATATTCGTAAAGTTAATATTTATAAATCGCAGAAATACGTAACAGTGAGACACTGGATTCTCGTTTCGGAGACTGTTTGATTGACTGACAAATTGTCGATCTCCAGGAAACGAAAAAAAATGTAAAAAAGGTCGCAAGATATTTTTCTAACTGTCCAAAATCACATCATATGTGTTTGAATTATTTTAATTAATAGTTGGTAACATAATATAAAGTTATATTTTACTTCAAACATAATTTTATGTATAGTACACTCATCCCTTGCTTAACACGATACTCGCTTAACACGGTTTCAGTTTCGGTGAAAAAAAATGTGTTTCAACTTTTCAAATGACCGATTTTTTAAACGACGACGGAGTATAATAGAAAATTTAATTGAAAGTAGTAGTGATAATGATATTCAGCCCATAAATAAAAAGAAAATGTCAATATTAATATCCTCTAGTGATAGTGACAATGAATAATATATTTTATCCGTATCATTATATATCAATAAATTTTCATAAGTTCCACCTAACTGTTTTTTCTTAATATCTTAAAAAAAAAAACCTATTCCCTCTTTTTCATACATTTGTTAGTCTCGCTTAACACGATTTCGCTTAGCACGGCGATCCTAGCAGAACCTATCTTCCGTGTTAAGCGAGAGATGGGTGTATATGTATATTTTAGTTATTTTAATTTCATGTCTTTATATGTTATATATAAACATATATTTTTTTTATATTCTGTTTATTTTATATTTGCATGTGCTAATTCCATTAAATAAAAAATAAATAACTTGTTAAATCGTATTTAAATGGAGCAAGAAAACGTCCACTGCAATCATGCGACGGGGCCCGTGCGGGGGAACGCCCGTCAACCGTAAACACGCGACGCGGCACGGAACGTGTTAATACAGGAGAATCCTACGGTTGTCTGTGAGATTGATGAGAACCTGGAAAACAGTACCTGGATTACCATGAAAGCAAGGATGAAATCAAACCATCAAGATGATGAAGTAAACAAGCATAATATCTGACCAACTAAGCCCTGGGTGAAGCCATGGGTACGGGAAAGGGCAAGAAAGACTGAAAGAATTTGATTTCTTGGAAAACAATAATCACGAGCAAGATCTTCGGACGTGAAGCCACAACAATATACCAAAATATATGTAATTGCAGATAAGCTATTGAGAAAAAATATATATCGCATCACTAAAGGAAATCTTTAGATATTTTATAAATAAAAGCAATCTAAATGTATTTTCATACTTCTAATTATATTGCCATTAGCAAATTGTCGCATTCGACAAGTCGATCGGATCATTGGAATTAAAAGAAGATTGCTTCTGAACTTAAATGTCAAAAATTGTTATCGTTAACGAACAATAAGAGAATATGAGATATAACAATTGTGAATTTTCTTATCATTATATGGAAAATAAAGTACATACATTCTAAGAAATGATGTCATTATCGAATTCAAGCTCAATATCAAGAGGCGATTAATGGATTAATAATATGGGTTATCAAGCGCTTGATGAGATTTTCATCACCCTTTTTTTAAATAAATCAAGCATGGTAGATTACATTTATGCCAAAATTGACCTCCTGTCTCTCGGAGCAATATGTAAGAATGTTAAAAAATTGGGACGACACGAAAAAAGGGACAAATGCATCAATCGCACACCGATGCAAGGAGGGCGTTGGCAGCACCGACGGCGATGATTCCCGTCGATACGTCAATAAAAATCGATGAAACAAAAAAGTCGGCCAATCCCAAAGGAATATATGGGGACCCTTCAAACAATGAGATCACGACTCTCGCAAATGAGGTCGAAGACTCCGGGCGTCAGGGGGGTAAGTGGACTTTTATCGGCAGCCCCCCATCCACCTCGGGTTCACCCGAGTGCATCGTAACCGAAGATCTGCTCTTCTTTCGACACCGTCCTACAACAGTGACTGCATAATGCAGCTACTTGCTTTGAGCCACGCTCGACCTCTCCGATCTTATCGCCTCAAATATTAATTCTACAATCTTCGGAACAAAAGGAGCGAAGCACCTCGTAAATTTGATCAACACTGAAATCTATCGACTTTTTGGACAATCGCCTCGTAAATCATGCAACGAAATAAGCATGCTAATCCGGATGATTTATGGATGCAGTAATGTCCGAAACGATTGACCTTTATAGAACGAAATGAATGAAAATTGCATGTTCGACATTAAATTCGAAAAATCGAAAACGCTTTTATGATCGTGATGGAGTATTACTAATGATCAAGAATGGAAATATATATGCCTATAAATTTATTTTTCTACGATGCATTTAGCAACCTATGAAAGTCTTACCTATCAATTTGATATGGTTTTCGTGGGCATACTTAAATGCTTCAATATTCGACATATTCAGTCTACATTACTAAATCATAATAGTGTATAACTTATTTTTATTTATTATGTTACGTAAGATAAGGGGTCCCGACCGTGCGCAGATTCAATCGCTATCGAATCAAGTAGGGTAAGCTTGCGAGAAGAACACACCTTTCCGCGACCAAGACTCTTGGTCGATCCTTGTATTCTTCCCTGCACGTCCGCATCCCTCCTTCAAAGACACACTAAAGAGCAGAAAGAAGCTGCTGTTAATATCGTGAATTGTGCTTGGAAAGATAAACAAAGGTTTTGCGACTGATGATTTTTATTCCATGCTACAATTTAATTTAGTTAAATGTAAATACAGAAACACAATGAAAAATAAATATAGAAAAATATCAAAATAAAATGTATAAAAAAGGCCGTCTACATGCTTATACTAATTAATTGTGGCAAAATTATGCTGATCGATGTTCTTATTGTATGATCATTCATATTTAGGAGAACATTTCACGTGATATTTTTTGGCCAATAAACCTTTATGAGGCCTCTTTAAAAGCCGTTCAAAGATAAGGACCACAACTACACAATTGATACATGTATCTTGATAAAATATGGATATTGAGGTATTATTCTGTAGGCATGATTCATTAAAAAAAAGTCATGTCACAATGTCTAATTGAATGGAAAATGTGTTTTAGTTTAGGAAAATGACGGAGATACGTGACGTTGCAATGTATTTTACAATGATAGACGCAATGACGCATCCTCCGATATACGTCATATGATATGCGTTTAAGAATTAAGCATCATGAGAGGACCGCTCCCGCGCTAGCACGGGCTTGCATTTCGTATTGCATAACGTCAACTGTCGGGTAAAATAAAAATTAAAGTACGATTTACAAATTTGTTTGGGATACGTAAAAGGTTTGTTTATTTAGCGCTTTGCGGTCCTATGTCGAGTCTGACTCGACATGGATTTTATCCCGGTGGGTCCTATGTCGAGTCTGACTCGACATTTTTTTTTCTACATTTTTTTCACTCATATTAAATCAAGTGATTTTTTGCGTATTTTGCGGACTATAAAATAAGCTCTCATTTCATTTATGCCAGTCCGGAGGGGAATCATAAAAATTATCTAGTATGTTCCAATAGAAAAATTCCAGGTGTGGTGATCTTTGTACTCCTCGAATAAACCAAAGCGTTATTCTTTATTAGCAAGCATTCAAGATACGAAAATATATTCAAAATGTTCTTTTTTTGCGGTCTATAAGGTGTTAATATCCTATTTATAGTAATTGCCATCTATCTGCCTGACTTATCAAGGTTTAAGAGCAATCTTATTACAATCGATTACAATTATCTTTCGATTTATCTCAATAAAGTTTGTTGCGACAAAAGCAAAAAAGAAGTGCAGATTGCATTGAGTTATACGATACGGTAATTATTGACTCTGGACGACTGCATTTACAAGTTTTATGCGTGGATGACTTGAATTCAAAGACATCCAGTCCGGCAAAACACATATGTGCATTTGCATGATGTTTAATTATAAATCTTAATAAATCAGCGCGGATAACAAGATCATAAAAGTGCATCGCGCCGTAAATCTCGACTAACATACACATCGTCCAAGTATTATTACAAAATCTCAATCACGCAATTTTCGTCGGATTGGAGTCGTTAATATGATTTATCCCCAAACACGGAGAACTTCCTCAAAAAAATGTCTCCATGATAAACAGCATAATAACACACACGGGATGTGCCTGACGCCGTCGAAACGGGTTTCGGTATCTCACAATGGGATTCTTATTTACAATTGCGCGGTATTAAAAGCGCACTTGCGATAAATCAAGTTTTTTGTTCAATTTGTGTCAGAGGGTCCGTGTAATGGGCACACTTTCGATTTTTGCAAGACCCGCTCGTTTCAATGCAAAGCCCGCAAAGCGAAGCGAAGTCTTGGAGCTTTGGTGTCCAGTAGTGAATCCGAAATGAACTTCGAAATTTATTTTGCAAATTACATCATGAAGTTCGCTGAATGCGATGTTGGAGTTTTGCCGTAGAGTTTCCCCGTCGCTTGGGAAATCGTGCGCTTTTCACGAAAAACTCAAAGTCAGCAGAAAGTCTGCGAGCGAAACTAAAAGAAAAGTTATTTTTATCATCTTGTACAAGGAGCTTTCAATAATTTATCTACCCAAGTATGAAAGAAAGTAGTGAGCGAATTGAAACAAGTTTGCGCACATTGGCTCATATCTTGACTTGTTACAAACAAAGCCTTATTTCTGTGCGATTGTAATGACAGTATGTCAAGTGGATATGTGTGATTCTAAAAAAACTGTTATTTATTAGTTTGTCCCATAAGTTTCTTTCGCAAATGAACACAGATCAAATCATAGCCATGGTTGAAGAAAACCCGCGATATACTGTTCGCGAAATAGCTAACAAGTTAGAAATTCCACGAACATCCATCCATAATCATCTGATAAAATTAGGCTACATCAATCGTTCAGATGTGTGGCTTCCTCATGAACTGACTGATTCAAATAAACTTCAGCGTATTTCAACATGCGATCTTCTTCTCCAACGACATAATAGCCAACCTTTTCTGAAGAGACTTGTCACTGGAGATGAAAGTTGGATACTCTATGAGAATATCCAACGTAAACGGTCTCGGACCAAGGGTACATAAGCTTTAACTGTAGCTAAACCTGGCCTACATCAAAAAAAAGTTTTGCTATGCATTTGGTGGGACTGGAAGGGGGTAGTTTATTATGAGCTACTTCAGCAAGGTGAAACGATCAATTCAACAAAATATTGTTTCCAACTAGACAATCTAAAGGATGCAATTGCCGAATTGATAGACGAATTTTCAAACGCCCCTCTTACATGAAATCGACGAATGGATCGAGGATAGGCAAAGACCCAAGAATCGAATCATTCCAAACGATTTCCTATACAAAAAATCTCGATGCAATAAATTATATTCATCATTTTCCGCCGCGTTCATATTATACACTATGCATTTATAGCTTAGAACCCGTTTCGAGTAACATCGTCCCGAGATTAAATCAGTGCGAGGGCCTCAAGGATATCGACGTGTTAAATATACACTATTTTATTAGTGACGAGATTTCTCGAAGATCCGTAGTAAATAGGCCCCCGGGATACAGCGGCAGGATTCAAAAGTAATCCTGAACGGTTCGAGTCCATCCCATTGGAATCGGACCCGTTCTTCGATACCATCAGCAGGAAGCGATATTATCCCCCGATGCTTGTATAGAAGGTATCACACTAATATAGAGCGAATGACAGGATGATATATATTTCGGTGTGTTGTTCGACAATGAATAAAGCCTTCGAAGAAATATCGATCCGATCGAGGTGTTGCGGCTTTGAAGCATGCGAGACGCTTGAATGGTGCGAAGTTCTTTCGTGTACACGAAATCGCTTTCGTTGGATCTTAAATTTTCGATTTCGATTGAAAAACATCCATTATGGATAGTGCGATAAGATTGTAGAACAAAATCTGATTGGCTACTGTTCAATCAGTGAGGATTTAAAGATTAAAGGATTACTGCGCTATTTTCTTGAATTTAATCATAAAATGAATTACGTCAAACATTATTGGAACAATGTAAGAAATTAAGCATTGAAAACAAGATTTTAAAAGCAATACAATGCATATTTAAAAAAATATATTGAAGACGGTTTTTTAACCTTTTGAGGAGTGAGCAAATTTAAAATCGATGAAGTCGTTGATGCAATAATGGCTTTACACCGATTTCTTTCTGTCAGCTCCTATCAGCGTAAGACAATCTTCAATTCGAGGCAGAGTCAATTGTTAATAAACACAGTTGATAACATACAAGACCACGTCATTTCTAAACAATATAATCATAATCATAGAACAAAATATTCGATCATTTCTTCAAGTAAACAAATAACAAACTTGAAATCGAAATCATTATTAGTCGATAAATTTGGGCTAACGATCTATACAATCGTGCGATGTATGCGGGGAAGTTCTCCGTCTCTGTCTCCCGAATTGTGCTACGTTCTCTCTCTGTCTCTGTCTGTCTCCGAGCTCAATGTACAAGAGTGCTCTTTCGGAATAGTGGAGGGGGGGTCCCAGGCCCTGGGATAGTACTCCCTTAGGGTTTAAGACACTTTCTGGGAAAACCAATGTGATAACCTCGAGTAGTTTTTCTCAACATTATAAGAAAATACGCTCAACTTTTATAATTAGTAGATGCAAAAATGTTCTTCGATAATAATATTTTAGCTATTGTTGCAAATTCATTAATCATATCAGTTCAAATCCAGGAAATCGGGTTAAACCTAGATCAAAATGATCTTTCGAATTTGTTAATACGGTGAATTTCCTCCCTTAATCTGAATTTGAACCCGAACCTTTATAATAAGTCCAGAATTTAAACCACTATACCAACCCTTGGACCGGCCTTCTAAAATGATTTCCCAGAAAAAAACCGTAATTGAAGCGATATAGACGTTAGGAACGTAACCAAAACCAAAAATGACGGTTCGAAGCCCTGTATGTAGGAAATCAAATCCCGGACAGTTTTAGGTGCTCATGAATCCCGGGATTAGTAAACGTAATCCCGAAAATTTCGGGATTGAAATTTTTAAATAACAAAAATCGTACACCTCACCAGCACGATGAAGGCTACTAAACTGAGACATTCCCGCCGAAATCTGGATGCTTGGAAACAGTGGCGTAACTACTAATTGGCGAGCTTAGGCGACGCCTAGGGGCAGTAACTGTTTAATCTATTAATACATATAAACAGTACATATATATTTTTCAATTTATTATATTAACCTTTCCCTACCGGTGATGTATTTACTACACCTCGATTCTAATAATGGGAATATCGATATGAAATATAATAGATACGGACTTCCAAAATCAGATCCAGACTAAATGACGAAACACTCGATGCTTTAATGTTACTTCGGGGATATTTTCAAAATAATATTTGAATTTTTTAGTGTTTATTTGTCTATGGTTGAATTGTATTTGTATCTTTTCTTAAATAAATAAAAGTATTTTGCCTTAAAATTAAATAGCATTCATAAAAAAGAGATTACCTCCAGAATTCTATGAGTGGCAGCGTCAATTATTTGTTCCCGCAAGCAAAGTGTTAATAAATTTGATAATAGCCTTCTTTAATTTGATAAACGAATATGTACCATCGGTTAACAAGACATATTATAAGATAAAATATTGTCATACCAAATAGCTAAATCGAGCAAGCGTCCAAGTGATAAGACATTACCTGTAACAAAGATAAATACATCATAAATGTCACATCAAATACATAAACAAATAAAAATATGACACGCTGTCTGCATTTAACAATTGAACCCGCAACCACAGTTCACAAGTTCGCCCCCGGACGACACTAAGCGAGATTTCAATTTAGTAATAGGAATCCATTGTGATTCGGAATAATTTTAAAATGGGTTTGTGTGGTATCATCCCACGTCCCACTTTGTTATCTGAAGACACCTCTCCTCGGAGACAGCATTCTGTCGCTGGGTCCGGGGATGTCTTATCGTCGAAGACACTGCTACAGCGAGCTTTCTTGGAGACAAACTAGATAAATATTTGGACCGTGGTCTGGTACACGATCCAATTTACTATTATTCGGTCGGTAGATCTCGAGATTAACACTGAGGTGTCGGGTCGTTAACTGTCCTACGCATAAATTAAGCGCATTCAATTGTAATGCCTCCAAGATCGACCCTGTCCAGATAATACCCATGTAATGAATCCTGTCAAAGATCAATTACATTATGTGACGAGTATTAATTTTATATTTCTCCCCGTGTCGAATCAAGGTGTTAAATCTTAATATCCGGGGGACAAAAACTGGGACATGTTGTTACCTGTGGTAAATATTTTGTTTCGGGACAGGTTAGGTCTAATTGCTTCGGAGGAATATCAAACACCACCTGCCCTTGTATGGTCGAGAAAAGCAATTTGTATGCGAGGGTATGCGCTTTGTATCCCGTTCAAATAAAATACTGTTGATAGCCATCTGCAATTATTATCTCTCTATCGAAGGCTTTCAAGGATCGCCCTGTAATTAAAGCGCTAATTGGAGCATCATTCGATTGCCGCTTTCGTTTGTGCTCAGTATCGTAGAAAAAGACGTCCTCGTCCCAAAGCTTATTGCATATAATTCTACCTGAATATTAAATCAGGAATAATATTCTGCCAATATATAGTCGTAACCACAAGTTTAAGGCAAATCATCTTATTCTTACATATAATAGTTGCTGTTCGCAATGCAGTCGAAAAATTAGCAAATTCGTATGCCTATTGGGACAAAAAACAACCCTGCCGCAAGATAGTTTTTGTCCTATTGATTTAAATCCCATACAGAATCTTTAAGGCAGCAGTTCTTAAACTTATGTAGTCCGCGGATCTTGAATAAAATTTATTTTGCGAATTCGTCTTAAATTAGATTGTTTTAATATCTTTAAAAACGGTTTTGATTGAATTTTAAATGTTTTTCAAGATGTTTTGTAATACAATACGCAATATTGTACAAATAGATCACAACATTAGAGGATGTAAATTCTGAAATACACTTTTTTTACGGACACTGAGGGAGAATTTGGCATAAGATCAAACGGAGTTCGAATCGAAATGCAATACATTCGTAAATCTTCACTTTCATTGGCAGAAAATCGAAACCGACAGTACTTTGAAGTGAATCTTTAAGATGATCATAGTGTAATTTTCGTCAGCAAAAAAATACAATATTGCACAGTCTCCCACTGTGGCCACAAAACCTCAACGGTAGATACGATCCGATTATTTTAAATTTGTACAAGCAATAAAATATTCCAACAAACTGGGAGGTCTGTCGAAAAAATTGCAACGGCAATTGTCGCCAATGTATAATTCATTTGAGGGACAATCGAAAAAAATGTTTCCTCTTGAAATATGGAGACATTTCACTAGAGATCAATGTGAGACACAGCATGAGCAATGAATGACCAAATTGTTCCCGATGACCAATAAATATTTAATTCGTCCGCTGTCATTTTTTTCAGCTGAAGTCCTCGACAGAAGCTGAACATCCCTGCATTATAAAAGAGTGGGTCGATGAACCTGTATTTTTACAAGATTTAACCGTTGACCCGGTAATGTTAACACCATGATTGACACGATCGTTATGTAAATCAACGATGCCGTCGGAAGCCTCGTTCCAACATACGTAGCCATAAAAAAATGTTATTACAAAGAATCTACAATTCAACTGACCCCGGTTGACATATCAATATAACAAGAATAATGTTCATCTGTCTGGATGCTGCTGGAAAAATTTTATTGTGCAGATGACAACAATTATGTCATGCATCGTTGCAATTATTTTAATTCTGGCATTCTATACATATTCGATGTCCGAATGTTGAAAGCGCCGCCACTGCTTGTGGATGCAAATTGACATCATTATTGCATTTCGACAAATCCCTTTTTAAAGTGTTGGAAGATGCAGCAGCCACCTTCGGATCTGAAGCAGCCAGAGGCAATATGATGATTAAAGACCGGATCAGAGGAAAATATCGCAAAAATGATTTGATTTAGTATGGCAATTTTAAAAATTTCAACACGGCCATAACACAATATATAATTTAACAGACGCTTCTATAAAATTATCAAAAAAATCGTAGCCTCATAGCATACTAGATAATTCTAGAGTCGATCTCCGATTCATTTTGAATTATTAGATTCTGGCTCAAAAGCAGAAATTTCACTTGGAATTCAGAGAGATCATCGACGATTTCATACATCGACACATCCGCTTTCGATGTGTTAAATATTTCTGCGTTTCTGTGCTTTCTCCTTCTGTCCAAGCGTGAAACACGCGCGGATAAAAATTCAACCCAATCAGCAATTAATATGCAAAATGCGGTAGTCGTTATTGGAAATAACTGTTTTCGTAAACGGTCACCTCACGGGTTTTGCTGGTTTTCTCTCGAGTCCTCCGACGATGCTTAAATGATTCAATTAAAAAGTTTATATGAGGGGGACGTAACGAAAAATGTATGGATAGCAACGATCCATCATCGGGTGGTGGGTCGTTTACGACACCCGCCATAAAGCAATCCGACAGAAATCGTTCAATAAAAACGCAGTAAAATACAACCGATGAGGCAGCAATGTCTTTTTACAAAGTTCAATCATATAAGACGTTTGATTCGCCAAACGTGCTTAATTTTATGCGAACCTTATTGAAGATAAACAGTCGATTACCACAACTAAAATGTGTATAATTTCATAATATTTATTTTTAAAAAATCCCACCTGAACTATTGTAATTTTAATATTTCATAAATAACGTAAATATATTTTACGATCGTCGAAAATTTACATATCACTACTACTGTTGGCATAGTGGGTTTGATTTTGGGCTTTTATTATGAAGGTTTGGGTTCCATCCAATAAACCTAAATACCATAGATATGAATTTTTTTTAAAAATAATGGAATTAGTGTCATCATACAGGTACAAAATATGAAGAAAAACACCATAATGGAAAATTGCAAATTACTTGCATTTTCGGGTTTGTCATTCCTATCATATCATCATCAATCCCTAGCATATAGAAGAAATCGGAGATACGTTTGTGCATCATCATCATAATTTTGTTATCAAATAGATCGACATATTGAGTATAAATGCAACATTTTCAGTATAAAAGTGACATAATGCCTTTGAACCTATTCATCGATAATACCTCAAATTCACTCAACTACATGGCTAATACGTTTTAGTACCAATAACAAGATTTAATTCAAAATAAATAGCAAAACTGCGTTGATATAAATACAGGTCCTATGTAAATTCATTTGAAAATATTTATTTTAAGCGCATAAGAAAAATATGTTTTCAACAACGGACAAGGTGATAATCAATCGTGCCTTGATTCTAAGAATGGATAATCCAACAAAACAACACATGTATTTTAATAACCTTTGAACAAACAACATGTATTAATAAAACATTATAATAGATTACACCGTTATAAATTGCAAACTCTGCATACGATAAAACTGGATTAATAAATAAGAATTTTGGATAGGAGGATCGAGAACGTAATCCCGAAAAATCTGGGTTTGAAATTTTTATCTAACAAAAATCGTCAACTAACCAATCAACTCACCAGCACGATGAAGACTACCAAATCGAAATTTGTTACATATTTGTTTTTCAAATTGTTATTTTAACCTTTCCCTACCGGTGATGTATTTACTACACCTCGACTCTAATAATGGGTTCAGAATTTTTGTATTCCTCCGTAATATAATTACCAATCACATCGAAGTATTATAGTATATGAGTATTCGTCTGCAGCGACGGAAATAAATATTTTGTGAGGAAATCGGGGGAGGCTGAGAGTGCATTTTCAGCGGCAAGTTGTTTGGCTTCCAAAATCAGATCTAGATAGTCGAAACACTCGAAGCTTTAATGTTACTTCGGACATATTTTCAAAATAATATTTGATTTTTTTATTATTTTATTTATCTTTTCTTAAATAAATAAAATTCTTTCCCTTTCAATTTATTTTTTATATTAAACAAATGGACTTACTAATAATTTATGATCAAATTAATAGTAAATTTAATAATCAATATTTACTAGATCCAGAAAGTCAAGGTAAACCAAATGGATCAAGACGATCGATCGAATTCCTAAATTTGTTGGTACAATTTTTTCAACATATGTTCATTGTGTTATAATTTTCACGAGTATGACTTTCCATATCGTTATCCATAAATCGATTAATATTATTGTTATCAACTTCAAGATTCAATTTGATAACCAAACTGTACATATAATCAGATTTCAATTATATTTTCTTTATATCATGCGATTTTCCTTACTCCACGCCGGAGTAAATTTCAGATATCATTTCATATACGAGGGAAATCGTATTTTAGCCCTCGGATTGTGTACTAGAGGTATTTCAATTTTCATTATTTAAAAATTAAAAGAAGCTATTAAATTCGATATAAAATTTTCATCGTCTGAAAAAAATTTATAAAGCCACATCTCAAATCCCTCAATTTTTTTAATATGCTCGTTTAAAAAAACCCAAGTCTCAACAACATTAACCCTTAAAAGAGTACTATCCCAGGGCCTGGGACCCCCCTCCACTTATTCGAAAGAGCACTCTTGTACATTGAGCTCGAAAACAGACAGAGACAGAGAGAGAACTTAGCGTAGTTCGGGAGACAGAGACGGAGAGCTTCCCCGTATACATCCCAAGATTGTATAGATCGTTAATCCAAATTTATCGACTAATAATGATTTCGATTTCAAGTTTGTTGTTTGTTTACTTGAAGAAATGATCCAATATTTTGTTCTTTGATTCTGATTATATTGTTTAAAAATGACGTGGTCTTGTGTGTTATCAACTGTGTTTATTTACAATTGACTTTTCCTCGAATTGAAGATTGTCTTACGCTGATAGAAAGTAATCCCCAAAGATTTCCCAATGCGTACGAACTTTTGAATTGACCTGATACATGTTGGAACTTTCAATGCAGTTGTAATTATTACATTGAACACATTTTAAACGAAAACGTGTATGAAGAATCCAAAAAACTGATTGATTTGGAGCCAATATCAGTTATAAAATTTCTTGCTAGAGATTTGAAGCCAAAGCTAATAACTCTTCGTGTGCAAAGGGTTATTTAAGGGCTATAAAATAAACATCAGCGAAAGACAAGAGAGACTTCTTTATTATTTACAGCCTTAAAAAGGTTGCTTCGATGGCCGACAAGAGGACTTAATCGTTTATGCAAGCTATAAGCTTTAAATTTCAATTTTTTGTGTATCAAAAATACTACCCCAATAAAAATCTTAGCGTCAAATACTGGCATTAAAATCTTCCAAACAGCCGCAATAAAGTTAGATTACAACAGGAAAGACCGTGAATTATGCAGTCGCAAGGCTGCAGCATATTTTGAGATGGCAAATGATTTAGCACAATTGCATATCTAAACATCCCGAAGATATACGACGTAAAAAGGAGCATCTGCATACCTGTCGCGAAGTGTTGGCTGCTGATCTATGGGGTGCCTCACGAACGGGTTCAAAGTAAAATTACATGTATACAAGGCGAGAGGGTATTAAGCCATCTTACGGTGCGAAGTGTCATAAATTAATGCCGCTTCAAGTGCAGGGCTAATAATTACAGGGCCGCGACCGGACAGCGGTACCGGTCTTATCGTGGCGGAAGATCGCCGCCATCCGAGTCGGTATCTCGACACCACACAATCGTATCGACGCGCGGAGGCGTAAAATCATCGATCTGCATGTAATTGTTCGCTTTAATAGACGTTTACTGGTCCAGATAGCAGCATCATCGGCGGACGAGGGAAGATTAACGACGCTCACCGGTCGGAAGACGCATAGCGAAGGCGTCGCCTTACCGTTTGTGAATGATGCAACGGAAACTAAGCACTACAATTACCCATTTATATTAATGCACTCCTGTTGCGTGCTCAAAATACGACACGGGGAAAGATTTTTTCTCTAAATAATAGTACATGACGAGCAAATTGCTGTGATTTGTCGCTAGGGAGCGATTTATCGCCGATCGGGATCGATAAAAATCGTTCGGCGTAATAGCGCATTGAAGGATTTTATTGCATCGTCTGGTTACCATGCGGATTTATCGCACAATACAAAGTGTAATCGCATTTTTGTGTACTTGCAAGATGCATACATATTGCAGCTAAGCAGCACAGGACGCATCAAATGGCGCCGATTTTTTACAGCTTCATTTTTGGCAAAGATTACGTGTCGTATTAGCATAGTTGATGGACGTCATGCGCTTTCTTTTTGTGACTGATGTTTTTTTTCCCCCAAAAGGTTAACGACAGCATCCGAAAAAAGACTTTTAATTTTAGAATATTTCTAAATACTGACGTCCAATATTACTTACACAATTTTTACAACATATCTGAGGTGTTTGTCAATTTAAATCAGCGGTTCCCAAACTCGCAGTTCCCATAAGCCCCTCCTTTTTTTCAATGAAAGTGATGAAGCTGATGGGATAATATGAGATTATTTATGTTCAGCTCTATTTTTGTAAGTAATTTTCTAAACACATTATGCTATTCTTCTCGTTGATTGGGAAATTGACGTATGCTTTGTACTGAGCATTGTCACTATTATTCTGTCTCGCCAAACTGTATGCTATCTTTCATCCCATAGCTAATATTGTTTTTTTATATGATTAGGTAAACCCTTTTTGTAGGTCATTATTGTGCCAGTGAGAAAACATTTCCTTTTCAAGAGTTCTCCAGCAAGGGTTGGATTGGTGTAAAACCTATCCGTGAATATATGATAACCTTTTATGTCTTATTTTTGCCTATTGTAGACTATTAAAAAGATGTAGAGCGAAAAACGTACTATCAAAATAATATTGAATTACTGGACACAAATAATTTTCAAGATGTTCACTGCGATACAACTCGACACAGACTATTGTTTTGTGCTCTTTACCTGCACCGATTCAATTCCTCTGAACCAATTATTTTCCATATTCCAGATGACAAATTAATGGTCAGACAATAAGACAGTATTTTTAGAGTGTTCACTTGATTCTTACATTTAAAAAAATACCAAAATTTTATTTGAAGTTCATAAAAACTGCCCGAGAAAAAACTGGCCACACGTAGTGGCCATGGGTAAGGGTTAAAAATTTTATAGAGGTTTATTTTGTCACGTTGACAACCTTCTTTGAAGGGAATAAAATAGGACATTTTTATAGTGTATTTCAATGATCTTCATCCATTTTTGCACTCTTCTACTTTATATAATAATTTATGGCCCACAAATGCTAATTTGGGTTGGGATCGGGGGGGTTAATTTGAGGCCAACTATTTTGTGATATTTTGTAGTTTATACATATTTGTTGATGATTCATATTACATCATAAAGTTGTCCCATAAGTTTCTTTCGCAAATGAACACAGATCTAATCATAGCCATGGTTGAAGAAAACCCGCGATATACTGTTCGCGAAATAGCTAACAAGTTAGAAATTCCACGAACATCCGTCCATAATCATCTGGCAAAATTGGGCTACATCAATCGTTCAGATGTGTGGCTTCATGAACTGACTGACTCAAATAAACTTCAGCGTATTTCAACATGCGATCTTCTTCTCCAACGACATAATAGCCAACCTTTTTTGAAGAGACTTGTCACTGGAGATGAAAGTTGGATACTCGAGAATATCCAACGAAACGGTCTCGGACCAAGGGTACAGAAGCTTTAACCTGTTGAGGAGCGAGCAAATTTAAAATCGATGAATTCGTTGATGTCATAATCGCTTTACGCCGATTACTTTCTGTCAGCTCCTAATCAGCGTAAGACAATCTTCAATTGTAAATTAACACTTGATAGTGAATACAAGACCACGTCATTTCTTTACATAAACAATGCACAAAAAATCAATTAATTTGCTCCTCCTTTAGAAGGAAATGATAATTGAACAAAGACTCATTCAACACGCAGAGAAGAACGGCAAGCAGTTAAATAAACAAACACTTTCGATAACACACAATATTCGGTCGTTTCTTTGCGTAAACAAATAACACACTTGAAATCGAAATCATTATAAGTCGATAAATTTGGGCTTAACGATCTATACAATCATGCGATGCATGTGAGGAAGCTATCCGTCTCAGTCTCCCGAACTGCGCTAAGTTCTCTCTATCTCTGTCTGTCTCCGAGGTTCAATGTGCAAGAGTGCTCTTTTTGGGACATGAGAATTCGGACATACATGTATGTCGATGCTCCCTGACAGCTTAACTGTAGCCAAACCTGGACTACATCCAAAAAAAGTTTTGCTATGCATTTGGTGGGACTGGAAGGGGGTAGTTTATTATGAGCTACTTCAGCAAGGTGAAACGATCAATTCAACAAAATATTGTTTTCAACTAAACAATCTAAAGGACGCAATTGCAATGCAGAAGACGAGGCATTGTTTTTCATCACGATAACGCCAGGCCTAATCTGTCTTTGCTCGTCTGAAATAAATTATTATCATTCGATTGGGATATTTTACCTCATCCTCCACACTCTCTGGATATTGCCCCTTCAGATTATTATTTATTTCTTTCATTGAAAAATTCTTTACGTGGTAAAATTTTTTATTCAAAAATTGATATAAAAATATACCTTGATCAATATTTTGCCAACAAACCTGGGAAATTTTGCGAAGAAGGCATTATGAGGCTTCCGAAGACATGGAGAAAGGTAATAGAACAGAATGGATTATATTATTCAATAAATTTTGATGCAATACAAATTATTTTTTTCTTAATATGAAAACGAAAGAAACTTATGGGACACTCTAATATATTTATCTTGTAAGTGAACCGAGCATAGGAAATAATCAAAATGCTTAATATTAAAATAATTGAAAGATCGTAATGGCGTTTCAGTTTAACCCTAGGGAGGAAAAGAGGGCATATTAATCCATGCATCCTAGAAAGATTTTTTCAATAACAAAAAAAAAATGTTTTTTCACTACCTTTCAAGAAAAAACTGCTCAATCTCTATAATAATTCGTATTTCCTAACAAGACAGCCACTAAATTTTTGCCACGGCATTTCATGAGAACATCATCAAGCGCATTTAAAACGATGTAAAAATGAACTACTTCTAGATGTCAGAATTTTTACATTTGGAAAGTGTAATTTGCCAAAAACAATTGAACAAAATGATCTATTTCAAAATAAATCTTGAAAATCACTTTATGACCAGATTGAAGATGGAGTATAAATTTAAATTTTGACAAATGGCGCCATTGCATGTCGCTAAATGACATGTATATCAAACATTTAAAAATAAATGAGCATCCTTGAACGTTTGCAAGAATCGCGATACAGCCTCTAAAAATTCGATTTTTTCAAGACGATTTAAGTCACACGCCTCCGCCAAATTTTCAGCGCAATGTTGAATTGATGATCGGGACGGTGTTAACGATTTAACACGTGAATAACATTTTTTCAACGTTGACGGCTCGATTTATCAAAGCAAACGGCGTAAAAATTATGTTGTAAACCAAAAGAGCGATTAAAAAACATGCTTTAAACAGGACAACAACAAAAAAAATAGCTTAAAATTTCATACAACAAAAAATAAATTAAAAGAATAATAAAAAACGCAGGACTAACAAGTTTCAAGATGTCGGTCGTGCTCCAATAATAGCACGTCTCGAATCCTTAAATTTGCATTAACAATTTTTTATGGCATTCGGTAACAAATTCGATTCTTCGAATCGTATTTTAAACAATAATCGTAAATCAAAATACTTTAACGACAGTAATCTAAATCGTTAAGGACAGTCAAATGTAATTTATGCTATGTCGGAATTCCCGAACGCTTTGGAGAATTAATAAAAAAAATATGAAGAGGACTCAATTACAATAATATGGGGTCAACAAATAGTAAATCAAACCACCGATGGGCTTATGGAGCGCGTTGAAGAATACACCCAAAGACGTAGCATTACGCCACTTTACAGGTTCGTAGAAAAGGAAGATTATAACGGTGATCTCGGCGGTGGAAATATTTAAACGACCCTACAGTTTATTATGAGCGATTATCATCAGGCTTTAATAACATCATTAGTGCCCTTCTCTGTACCACCACTATTTGTGTAATGTCTCTTGGAGACCTTCAGATTGGATTTATGTAAATTTAGAACATTTGTCCGACGACGAAATCTTGTACGTTAAAGTGATCATAGCGGAAATGGGAAAAAAATATGAATAATCCACATTAAATTTCATGGGGAATTTAAGCAAAATGTCTAAAGGAAAAACCACTAAGTATGTAAATAATTAAAAAAAATCTGGAAGTACTACATCCAATTAATTTAAATTGTATTGACTGTATGATTTAATGATTTCGTTTGCGAAATTTCCATTGTAACCCTTTGAGCAGTGAGCTAATTTAAAATCTTCATAGTCTTAGATGCTATATTTGCTTGTCCGCCACTTATCATACGTACAATCCACTTATCTGTCAGGACTGCAGCAGTGCGTATGAAGCTTATATTTAACACTCTTATCGCCCAAAGCGAATCAGTGTTGTTTCTCACGGGACCCAAATTCGACAGTTGGAGCGTAAACAGAAGGAATAACAATGCGATATTATAACGCACGGGATAAACACGGATGACATGTGGGTTCGACTTCTCTCAGGTTTTGTTTTATCTTATTAATACTGTCATTATTCAAATTAACAAAAACAATGTGAAGATAAGCAAGTGCGAATAGACAAGGGTAGGATACAAGTTTTGGGGTCGATCTCGAAAGATATTTAGACAGTTGTCGTCTGGAAAACATTATAGAAAAACGTTCGTAACGTTTACATTTGCAAGTCGTTATAGAAATACGTAACAATGAGATGCTGGATTCGCTTTTCGGAGACGCGCATATTTGGTGGACGCAGCGACGAACGAGTTAAATGAATAAACATTATCGCTAGCACAATGAAAGGTCATTTCTTCAAGTAACATAAACAATACAATTGAAATCGATTTATTATATCATTCACACATCATTATTAGTCGATGAATTTGGGTTAATGATCTATACCAGCGTTTCTTAAACAGCGAAGATATATAAAAAACATTTATCTATACTTGAACAAGATATTTATCATGGAATTATTTACAGAAAATATTGTAAGAAGATCTATTTTGACCAAGAAATATTTGTTTGTTTAAAAAATTAAGTCACAAGGGTTGGTCCGCAAAAAAAATTGTTCAAGAGGGGTTCCGCGGACTACATAAGTTTAAGAGCCGCTGATCTATATAATCGTGCGATGTACGCAGGAAGCTCTTCGTCTCTGTCTCCCATGCGCACAGTTACCGAACTCCGTCTCTGTTTCTTTCCGAACTCAACGTACAAGAGTGCTCTTTCTGAATCACTAGAATTCGCTCGCAAATACGCGATCATCCTGCCATATAGGTTAACACCCATTCTACGGACCACCAGAATACTGTAACTGAACCGTTATAAATATTTGGAACTGAACCGGAACGAAAATCGAAATGAAAAACAATAACAATAAAAAAAATCCCTCTACTGTACTTCTTAAACAGTATTTCGCCATTGTTTAAAAAAATCCAAACAAACTTATTTTTATCCTAAATCACAAAGTTGAATTCAAATTTCGATGGAAATATTAAAAAGATTTTTCGGGTACATTTTCATCATTGAATTTTTGTTAAACTATGTTCAAAATCAAAACGATAATGTAATTAAATCTAGAGAAAATGAAATACAACACTTCTGTGTTATAAATAGAGATATGAGAATGATCAGAATTTATATTTATTATCCAATTTGCAAATCCTTCCAGTAAATCAAGTTTAAAATGACTAAGCACATTTATCGATCTTGGAATATTTTACCAGTTTCCCTTAGGCAGTTGATCTAAAATTAATTTGATTACATGTTCATTATCATTATTAAATAAATAGGATTTATTATATGATTTTTGTTTTTGAAAAATAAAATAAACCAGAGGTTCGCAAATGTTTTTATAAAATTTGAATACATTTAGACGTGGATTCAAAAAAGTAATTTTAGTAATAATGGTGAATAAACTGCAAATAACAGCAAGTAACAAGGGTGAGGTTGTTGACTTTATCATGAATTTAATACAGCTAGTTAATGTTGTAAGTAATTATTGTTAATTTGGCCGCCCCTAAAAACCGCCGCCCGGAGGCGATGGCTTCATTTCTGAAGGCAAACATGCAACCTATGCATATCTAACATAATTTATCATACCGCAACGGCAGTAGAAGATTTTGCAGACATTTCGATAGATAAATACATGTTATTTCCATTATATCATAATCTCAGACTTTATGTGAAATGATGACTCGTTCCAAAGTTGCCAAAACCGAAACATCAAAAAGCTGAATTCGTGGAAATTTTATGTCGAATTCTGAAACGTATAAATCACTTATACTGAGGGAATAAATGTACAGTGAAATTTAAACCACATTCTCGGTATAAAAGCACAAAAGACAACTTTTGCTAACCGATGTCTATAAAGTTTGGCATAAATCATGGAAACCAATGACGCCACAGAATCCAAATTCAAAGCTTTGTACGCGAAGTATACCGTTGCAAATATAAAAAAGTACAAAATATAAATTCGCTTTCATAGAATTGCGCGCGACGAAATTTCACTCTTCGCGGCCATTAAACCACGGGTAATTTAACACAAGAAAAACATGAAATATGTAAATGTTATAAATATTTTAGGGTCATAAAGAGGACCAAGGAATAAGTGCCCTGCGGAGATATTGAGACATATTCGGAGACATTAAGAGAATGAAATAGAGGCCCCCCTAGAGGGAGCGGCCCCGGACCGGGCCCCACCGATTTTGATTTACGCATTTGTCCTAAATAATAAATTCAACGGAACACAAGCCGCCGATTTTTATTTATGCCGCCCCTAATGCTTTTTTTAAGGACAAGAAAAAGGGGACATGTTTTCGTATGACATTTCAATTTCTGGAATGAACGCCCACGAGAACAAACATCTGTAATAGGAAAGAGTATCAAAGACAACATGAAAAATGGAGGATGTAATGGCTCAAATAATAAATGAGTTCCAATTGAAATTTTGAACTATTGTGGCGAATGGGATAATAAAACGGATCCAATCTGACAATATTGCGACCACGTTTGATTTATGATAGCAGAATGGTTGGGCGACGTTAAGTATTATGGAAGGTCGTAAGATTTTCAGACCCCAAAAACCTCATACTGAATCAATTTCCGTTTATATAGGCCATATGCAATTTGCCTTTATGAGACAACTTTCAACATCATGCATATTAAAATTTGATTAAATTCAATTAAGTGGATGTAGTGAATGCCTTTAAAGGCATGTTGGAGTCTAATTTTCATCAAAATAATTATTAACAAAAGGGCCTACAACCAAACGAGCCATTTTACTGTCCAAATAATTTTAATTTTATTACTCTACAATACATTAAATAATAATATATTAAATTTAATACAGTATCAAAATTGTATTATGCTTGAGGTCAATATTTTTTTAAGGATTTGGCAAATCACTTGCCAAGTCGTGTAAATAGAAACTGGTAAATCCATATCATCAAATTGGGGGTGGGGGGGGGGATCCCAGGCCCTGGCATAGTACTCCTTTAGGGGTTAAATAGCATTTGAAGTTCAATGATTATTTTGCTTTGTTTTAATTTTTTTGTTCAGAGCTTCACATTTGCATTTTTTTACTTTAAATGTCGTGCTTCTTTCAGTGGAAAGATCTCTACATGTTAAGAAGAGAATCTAAACTTTTTTATATGCTTCTTGTGCTAAAATCTTCAACATCTTCATCGTTTCTATCTTTACTATAATTATCTGAATTATGAGTTATCTGTAATACCGTTTCCACCAAATTTGCTTCATCAATCTCTTTTTCTAGCAGTAATTCTTGAATATCCTCAACATGTAAATCTTTAAAATCTTCTTCTTTAGATTTAGACTTTAGTCCACCCTATTCGAGCTTTTTATACAATGATTCATTAATGTCATTATTTTTAAACGTAGCTATAACCTCTAATCCAGTGTTTCCTAACCTTTTTAGTCTCGTTACCCCTATAACCTATCAGGGAAACTGATTTTACCCCCCTTTAAAATTTTGTTGAAGAAAACCACATATATAATACATACAATAGCCTTTATTATCATGAAATTGCACAAAACTATTGGAAATTACAATTTTAACATACTTTCTTGATTAATTTAATGATGGTTAAAGTTAAAGTTAAAATTGTTTTGCATTTGCAAGTTTTTTTTTAATATTAGGTTTAGTTTCACTTTAGCAACTTTATCCTATGCTGTCAAGATATTCGTCATATTTCCTTGTCATCAGACTGTTAATTTAACCGAAAAAATCAGCAAACACCGTCGGCATTTTGATGAATGATTTTTCTTTTATTTTTGAGTACAACTTTATTTTTTGTGTTCTCTGGTTTTCTAGAAACAATCCTTTTTCTTCGCAGAGCTCATAAAACCTGTTCGAAATTCTCTCTCTTGACTCCTGGGTACCTCTGTCTGTACAAAAGACTATTTAATCTGACTCCAACTTCATCGCACAAAATTTTGAATAATCTGAAACTCGTAGCGCTGCCACGAATTTGATTCACAATTTTTACTACATCATTCAACGCGCTTAGTAAATCTGAAGGAAGCTTCTTAACAGCCAAATCGTATGATGCAGTGATAAAACCAAACTTAAGAAGTCAATTGTAACACGACTATTCGAAATCCAGAACGTATTTTCATCATGGAAGACGTCCCTTCCCGTCTATACAATCTTTTTTTTTTTAGGTTTCCTCGGTTTCAGGCTCTCTGTACCAAAAACTTTATTACATAACACACTGAGGCTTATCCATATTCCTGTCAACAATATTCGTGAAACCCCATTGTAGAAATGCTTCTTGATACAAGCGCTTTTTTCCAGAAGCAGAAGTCATTTCACTTAAAATACTGTCACAAATGCGAAACGTGCAAATTAGTGCTCGAGTAAATTGAAACTATATCGTCTCCATCTCTAGTCTCTTCATCCCTTTCCTTGCGAGAAGGATTACTAGAAAGGCATTAGAATACAGTGAGAGACTTCTTGGAAGAAAATGCAAGCTATATGACGCTCATCTATCTTTTTATTATTATATCTACATACTAAAAATGAATATTGTCATTACCCCCGCAGAAAAGCCGTTTTACCCCTCGGGGGGTAATTCCCCCCAGGTTAGGAACCACTGCTCTAATCTAACGGTTAAAGTGCCGTAGCTGCATTATAGAGCGAAACCAGAGTTTCATGTAGAAAAAACAAAATCAATATATGCTCGAACCTCTTTTTGTGCGATTTCGAAGTTATGCGTTTTTTTAAAGCAATTTTTTCAAAATTTTCCGCTAAATTAGTTTACGAAAAATTGATACATTACAAATTTACATAACGCACTCGAATCCCAGAAAACGCGATGATTTTTTATATTATTTGATTGAAAGCCTAAATAATCGCCTAAGCGAAAATCAACGGTCATCTTTGGTAATAACACATTTAAACAGAGCTTCAAACTGGAACTAAACCGATAATGACATAATTTTTTTCGGTACACTTAAACCTCTTTTTGTGCGATTTTGAAGTTATGCGGTTTTTTAAAGCATTTTTTTTAATTATCTGCTTTAAAAAAAATCGCTGATTGGAACATAATTTGAAATCATCTCAATCAATCATCATTGATCAAATTTACATTTGACATAAATGAACCATTTGGTTTTATTCTTACGTTTAAATATTCCCATGATTTCGCTCGTTATATCCGTGATATAGCTATTATAGTCAATATATCTTGCCATAATAATGTTCGTACAAAAACTTAATCCAATTTTTATTTTCCATCATCAATTGCAACGATTCTTGAAGATTAACAAGAACATAAAATTGCGTATATTTAAATTTATGTCCCATTCGATCCAGATATTTATTATATGTAACATTCATAGATGCACTTACCATATTTTCAAGCAATAGGATTACATTGAGATTTATGAACAGTATATGTCTTCGTTCTTGTACGTTCGTAGGATAGCTTCTGTTTATGTGTGGAATACCTCAATAAAACGTCTAAATTCTCACAAATCACATTATAACAAAATTTATTTATGATAACAACTCCACGATTGAGAATGTTAAGCAAAATTGCATTTCAGTCATTGTTAAAATGAAATCCATCTGACATTTCGATATCGGTTTGTTAATCGTAGTCTGTGTCAAATGGATTTAATACCGTGTGTTTGGACAAAGAAGCAAGCAAGGACAGTGTCAATATATGAGCATCCTTTTACGATGTAAGGATCAATACCAGATAATTGAAATCTAGGGACTGCCCACATACGTTGGTGGACAGAGCAAAAAAAATGCAGACAAGATGACAACTTTCATATGGGATTTATATCTTTGTTCAACATGCATGTAATCACCTACGCCGTTGAAGACAAGGCCTGAAGAAAATCGAAAAAAATACATTTTGGCACTTGTTTAAATGTATCTTGCGGCAGTTAATCATGGAAGATAGACAATTCGCTAATAATAAAATTAATAAGCGTCTTTTTGATTTACGAGTCTGGTCAATGAGCTTCTTGTATGCGCTTCATTGTATTAACAACATTGAGATTGACGTTGCCGACGATTTTTTTGCACAACTATAAATATTAATTTCGCACAAATTTAGCCATTAAGCGAGCCCGAAAGGATATTTGTTATCGTCCATTTGTTGTCCAGTTGAACGACTAATGATTTTTATTGACTATTATATCATTGGCGAGCATAATAGGTACTACCTACTGCATGCAGGCATCACGACATAAATACACGATATGATGCACGACAGCGAAAATACACCACAAAAATAACACAAAGAACAATTCGATCATGTGTTATGTTTTAATCTCAATTCCATGGTGGTCCCGACAAATCATAGATAGTATTTATGGGAATTCCACGGCGAATGGAATCCACGAAAAAAAATTGGTACGTGACTTAAGAGCAAAGCGCTGCTTATGGTTGCGGCGTGTTCTAAGCATATGCTTATTTATTTTTTTGGCAAACTACCGAAGCCTTAAATTTTTTCGGGGGTTTTTAATTAATTTATATTAATTTTTAAGCACGTCCCGAATGGGTAAAAAAGGACGCGGCATGAATGCATAAGTCCGCGCCTTTAATAATCCTTCGTCTCCGCATGATAGCCAGAGGGCATCTCGACGAATTGAGCGAAAGTGAAATTTGGCCAGACGAGGAGCCAACCCACCTGTCTTCTTAACCTGGTCTTCGCCAAATATTTTCATGATCTCTTTATTATGCATACTTGAGGCGCCAGGTCAATGTCAAGAACCCATCCGAGTCGGGGATGCAAGACAATGATACACGTCCTTTATAATTTAATTCTTTTTTGATATGAAATTAGCATAAGCACCAAATAACCAGGACGTATTCAAGATGAAAAAACATTGTACATATAAATAAGATACAAGAAAAACAATATTAACATATCTCATTAATCGACGTTTCTTCGACGATTAACGAGTCGCTTTTAAATACATTCACCAATTCAAATCATTTACCGTACCAGCATATCACATGTACATGATTGCCTATAACTAAAGTTAACATATATAAAACATTGATTAGGCCGATTGTGGTTTACGGAGGTGAAACATGGACCATAACGGTTCATTCGTATAACACCATCAATGTGACTAGGGAATCCAATCCCGGGATCCCGGACAGTTTTAGGTACTTAAGAATCCCGGGATTGGAAAACGTAATCCCGAAAATTCCGGGATTGAAATTTTTATCTAACAGAAATCGTACACCTCACCAACAAGATGAAGGCTACTAAATCGAGGCATTCCCGACGAAATCTGGACGCTTGGAAACAGTGGCGTAATTACTAATTGGCGAACTTAGGTGACGCATAGGAGCAGTGACTGTCTAATCTATGTATACATATATAGCGTACATGTATGTTTTTCAAATTGTTATAGAAACCTTTCCCTACCGGTGATGTATTTACTACACCTCGACGAATAATGGGAATATCGATATGAAATATAATAGATACGGGGTTCAGATTTTTTGTATTCCTCCGTAATATAATTACAAATCACATCGACGTATTATAGTATATAAGTATTCATCTGCAGCGACGGAAATAAATAATTTGTCGGGAAATCGGGAATTTTGCGATTTTTAGTCCGTGTCTCAGCAGAAAAGAATTTTATCAGTCACATTGATGGTGTTATACGAAAATGAGGGCTCACACGATCATCACCTCGAACTATCATTTTAATATCTGATGACGATACCTCCAACGAGTGTGGAAGCTGAGCGTGCATTTTCAACAGCAAGTTGTCTGACTTCCAAAATCAGATCCAGACTAAATGACGAAACATTAATGTTTAATGTTAATGTTACTTCGGGCATATTTTCAAAATAATATTTGAATTTTTTAGTTTTTTATTTATCTATTTTTGAATTGTATTTTTATCTTTTCTTAAATAAATAAAATTCTTTGGCCTTCAAGTGATTTTTTATATTGAACAAATGGACTGATTAGTAATTTTTGATCAAATTCATCAAGGTAATATCTTAAAATATTGAAAATCCCAATCCCGGGATCCCGGGACTGGTCCCGGGATTGTCTAATGAAATCCCGAAATTCCGGGATTGAAATTTTGGCTCGGGATTGGATTCCCTAAATGTGACTGATAAAATTCCTTTCCGCTGAGACACGGACTAAAACTCGCAAAATTCCCGATTTCCCGACAAATTATTTATTTCCGTCGCTGCAGATGATTACTTATCTACTATAATACTTTGATGTGATTCGTAATCATATTACGGAGGAATACAAAAAATCTGAACGCCGTATCTATTATATTTCATATCGATATTCCTATTATTAGAGTCGATGTGTAGTAAATACATCACCGGTAGGGAATACATATATTCGGATCGTTGCGGTAGCGTTTACTTCATTTACAAATAAATCAACCATGTTTTCAACAACAAAAAAACATGATACTAACATACGTTTTATTAATGGTATTGTCAGTCCGTTTTATTTAAAATATGTTACTGTATATTAAGAGAATCAAAGTTGTTTATGATTGTCTTGGGAAGAATCCTGGACTTAAAATCGCACTACATAACAGACAATGTAATAAATCCGGATCATCGCAAAATAAATTGCAGCATTTTAACACTGCGATACCTTCGGCGTTACTTTGATATTCCATCCCTGATCTCGTTAGGCATAACGTCTTATGTACTTTGAGGACATCTTAATTCCAAGGTACGGAGATGCACCAGGTGGGTGTTCCCATTGTGGTCCAGCAAAAGGCCGGCCTAATATTTATGCAACAGGCCCACGAAAATCGGCGGTCAAAAAACTGTGAATAAAAACTCGCGCAAGGAGGCCCCGCATTATTAACCAAAGCTCCAGGACGAAAATGTATATTCAACGACAGGGGCGACGCTGCATATAAATAAATCGACGCAAAAAGTATCAATATATTCGCAATTAAATGAACGGGGTAGTCTTCAGGGTAATATTTTGCGAAATGCTTGAGGCCCAAAGAAGGCATGAGTGTTATAAATGACGGCGAATTAACTCGAGCTCTAAGGGCCTAATTTAAAAAATAGCAATGATTAAGAAGGGTATCGTCTCAATTAGTTTCTTGAAGTAATTTAATTTATCTGCTTTGATTTTTTTTTGTACATCTTAATTACTACAAGAGACTGCTTTGTTTTGTAATATTTTATTTGGTCTATAAAATCTAATGAGCATTTAAATTAGGCTAAAATCGAACTAGTATTATGTCCAAAGAGAAAGCTGCTACATATTTTTTCCTAATCAGCACTGCATGAAATGTAATAACGACCGTTCCGCCTATTCATAGTACAAATAATACAGCTAAAATTTAAATTGCAATATCTAAATACGAGAGTCATCTAGAAAGTAAAGATGCAGGAGCTGTTGAGGCAGGGGAAATTTTTAAAAAAATCAACCACGTGAACGATTGATCGGCTGCATTGATGACGAAAGGCTGAGGAGTGGAATTTGAACGAAATTCATCGATTATATTACAATACATTACATAAATGTTTGATATGTTTATGAAAAAGCAGTGGTGGTCGAACAGAATGACAAGATCGCGAAGAAATTCCAAATAAGCATAGAAGAGTGGAATTCTATTATATAAAAACTAATGATGATCTAGCGAACCAATTGTTTGTTATTCATTCTTGCAACATGTTAACACCAAATAGAATCAGATAAAATAGCATGTTTTACAAATAACCGTCGAAAACTAATAAAATTGATATATTATATTCGACATTATCAGGTCAGTCCAAAAGTTCGTGCGCATTTTTGGGACATTTTTAAATGATGTAAATAAAACACAATTTAATATTTTAATCAATGATATATTTTCCTCCACCATTTACAATTTTTCGCCATCTCACAAGTAGCTTTTTAATTCCATTGCTGTAGAAAAACACTATTTTTGAGTTAAAAAAAAACCATGAAAGTCCATTTTGTATAACCTATTTAGAATTTAACTTTTTCGCTTGAGGCAATTTTCAGGGGGAAGAAAGAATGTGGCAAAAGCTCCCAATTAAATTCACTAATTTTTCTCTCCACAATTTTTATAAGAACGTCGTTATCAAAATTAACAGGGTTCATCATAAATGCTACTTTATCCAACTTTAAAATTTCTAAACCATTTCTGGGCAGTATTTACATTGATACTATTAGGTTGTCCCATAAGTTTCTTTCGCAAATGAACACAGATCTAATCATAGCCATGGTTGAAGAAAACCCGCGATATACTATTCGCGAAATAGCTAACAAATTAGAAATTCCACGAACATCTGTCCATAATCATCTGACAAAATTGCGCTACATCAATCGTTCAGATGTGTGGCTTCCTCATGAACTGAATGACAGCGTATTTCAACATGCGATCTTCTTCTCCAACGATATTATAGCCAACCTTTTTGGAGAGACTTGTCACTGGAGATGAACGTTGGATACTCTATGAGAATATCCAACATAAACGGTCTTGGACTAAGGGTACAGAAGCTTTAGCTGTAGCTAAACCTGGCCTACATCCAAAAAAAGTTTTGCTATGCATTTGGTGGGACTGGAAGGGGGTAGTTTATAATGAGGCCAACAAACCTGGGAAATTTTGGCAAGAAGGCATTGTGAGGCTTCCGGAGGGATGGAGAAAGGTAATATAACAGAATGGATCATATATTATTCAACAAATTTTGATGTAATACAAATTATTGATGTAAAACTAAAAATACGCACGAACTTTTGGATTGACCTGATACAAAATCGGACATTTCATATGAAAATGACCGATATTATCACGTAGTATAATTTGAAAGACTTGAAAACCACTGAAGCTATTCTATCCCTGCCATAAAATTACGGTAGTCTTCGATCAATATCTGGACGATTATAAATGAAGACGTTTCGAAGCATAATTTAATGGGAAAGAATAAAGTGCGAATATCGACGGTGGTGTGGCGAAGGTTGCAGGGGAGTAAAATAGCCGATTAGTTCCAATCAGTGGCACACGTAGAGAGTTACGACCCTCCATGCCGTCGGCAAGCCACCTCCTCAAGATTATAGTTATTATTCAAAGTCGGGGTTGACGTCTCGTTAAGTTTCCACGTCTAATGCGATTTGACGATGTCTTAATTCTTCGGCGCCGGGATGCACTAAGTGGGTGTTCCCATTGTGCGCAGCAAAAAGACCTGCCTAATATTTATGCAACGAGCTCATTATTTTTCCAGCCCCGCGAGGAATAACTAATGGACCAATTCGGTGGAAAAGGCCGAAAGGCTGAGCTGTGCCAAAATACCGAGACGAATATTAAATTAGAAAAAATATAAATAAGTCATCGCTTTTGACACGATCGGTTCGAGCGTGCATAATTTATGCAAAAACTGACAACATGCTAATCGAAACTCTTTTTTGTTGGTCTTCTTCGTCGGTGCGCCGCATAAGCGGATCGCCGCAGAAACTATGCAATTAGCCGGCTTAACGGGGGCGCAGCTAAAAAAATGCATAACGACGACTCATATTATGCATTTATTACGCCACTAAACATATAAGATCAACGAATGACAACTAGACCAAAGGAATGTCCTATGAAGGTTATTATAATTGCATTCTGCGGAAGCAATTAGGCCTGATCCACACTATGGTGCCGGTAACGGTTCGATCTCGCTCTCGGTCTCGGTCCGGTCAAATATTCTCATACAAAAAACGGGATTGGAACGATCCTATAGTGTGAATACTCTGATTGTTTCTTGTGTAAGAATATTTGATTGGACCGAGACCGGAGCGAGATCGAACCGTTACTGGCACCATAGTGTGGATCAGGCCTTATGATGCAAAACAGACAACGATCAATATCCATTCAATTTACATGACAAACAAACTGGACCAATAGCAGTTTATAAACCTATTAAAAAAATCATGGTAATTGAAGATTAAAAAGTTGAACAGTTTGGCAAAGATTCAATAATGAGTTTCATCAAAATTCAGGATAATAATCACACGATGACATACAACTATATGTTACAAATTAACAAATCTGTTAATAGACACAGCAGAAGAATTCATGCTGAAAATAAAAATTGGATCGAGCCCGAGATCTGATAAAATTGTAATTTTATAAGAAAATGTTCAACCCCCACAATGACTGTTCAATGACAATGAAGCATTATGAAAGATGAAGACGTCGCAAAGTACAATACATCTTTATTTTTATATTTATTTTTGAAATGTTCTTAAAGAATAGACAACAAATTGTTATATGTAATTATGAACCTATAATGGAAAATAATTCAAGAAATTATCCCAATGGTGAATAACTTGTGTACATAGTTATTTCGATTCGATCTCGGGATTTCGGGACTGCATTAGACTATCCCGGGATCCCGAGACCAGGATTTTCAATAGTTTAAGAAATTACATTGATAAATTTGATCAAAAATTACGAATAAGTCCATTTGTTTAATATAAAAAATAACTTGAAGGCGAAAGAATTATATTTATTTAAGAAAAGATAAAAATACAATTCAAAAATAGATAAATAGAATACTCAAACATTCAAATATTATTTTGAAAATATGCCCGAAGTAACATTAGAGCATCGAGTGTTTCGTCATTTAGCCTGAATCTGCTAAAACACAAGCTAAAACTCGCAAAATTCCCGATTTTCGGACAAATTATTTATTTTCGTCGCTGCAGATGAATATTTATATACTATAATATTTTGAAGTGATTCGTAATTATATTACGCAGGAATACAAAAATTCTGAACCCCGTATCTAATATATTTCATATCGATATTCCCATTATTAGAGCCGAGGTGTAGTAAATACATCACCGGTAGGGAAATGTTAATGTGTATAACAATTTGAAAAATATATATGTACTCGATAGATGTATACATAGACTGCCCCTAGGCATCGCCTAAGCTCGCCAATTAGTAGTTACGCCACTGTTTTTAAGCGTCCAGATTTCGGCGGGAATGTCTCGATTTAGTAGCATTCATCGTGCTGTTGAGGTGTACGATTTCTGTTAAATAAAAATTTCAATCCCGAATTTTTCGGGATTACGTTTACTGGCCCCGGGATTCATGAGCACCTAAAACTATCCGAGATTCCGGGATTGGATTCCCTAGTGGAGATGACATGGAGATCGTACAAAATGTGGGGATACGAAACAAGTTTTTAACAGTTAGTTTTTTCGAGACATGATTCAGGAAACGCATCTTTTTTGTAATCTTGAAGAAGTTAATTTTGTGTATTTATTTAAATAATTTTATTATTTTTCAGTCCTCCAAAAGGCATAAATTTCTTTTATAATTACAATGCTCTGAGGAAATTTTTGAATATTTTGAATAAAAAATTGTCTGGTCCAATACTTGTTGCCCCAATCCCCGCTACGAATTTATATGACCGTAATCAAGCAATCTGGACGCATAAATCTGAAGGGTCCTCTGTCAAATTTTCATCACATCATAGCGCCAGACCCCGCGAAATGTGAAGCCTTTCCCTAACGCGCCTGTCAAACAGCGGATATTAATTCGATAACAGCTATGATTTATTTGGCAGCTCCGTTTCTAAATCGATTTCTATGCGAATTTTTTTGCTCCGGAATTCCTGTCCAGAAATCACCAGACGATCCTTTCGATCCTCCGTTACGGTATTCGGGGCGTCTGTCACGCGTTCATAAGTTTAGAATCGAGCGACTGGTCATCCTTGAAGATCGCCGAGAAGAATTAGTCTTTGAGAATTTGCGAATCATCGGTCGAAGCGGGTATTTAAATGCGATTTATCGCATTGGCAAAAAAGGTCGAAAAATGCTATGGATTTTAGATCTATTTAAAGTCCAGTAGGAGATTAAGCAGCGACTGGACCGGTTATGGTTTTAGTATCAATTGCACCGACTTGGTTCGTAAACGAGAGATCATACGCCTATTAAATGAATCGATGATTGAGTTTGACATTTTAAATTGAATTTGCCGACTTATAATAAGTCGAATGTCAATAATGATAGATCAACATCGAATGAATAACATCATTTACTGTGTTCAATTGCGGACAAAAAACGTATGAGAGTTTTTCTCAGTACCATGACATCATATAAGTACTATTTACATCTTTGCAACAATTAATCATTTAATAGGCTCAATGAAATAGTCAAAACTATTTAACTTCTACATCTATATATGAATCAATCAGTACATCAACCCTGTTGCATTAACAAATACGCAAGAAGTATATTTATCAGCAAATAGACAAAGAGGTACCCAAGATGACATTCATATCCAAATTTATCTGGATAACATTTCATTACATCGCATCCTCGAATAAATCATCTCCATGCCAACCACCAGGAGTAAGCCGACCTTTAACCGCGCTGCGGGCAGTCCTTAATTTGAAACAGTAGTATTATAAATCCACCCGAAACTATCCTAAACCCAATACTTATATAAAATAAGCGAATGATCGATTGGGAGCAATTTCGGAATTAAAAACCACCCCCTCCCGTACAAGAAAACGCTATACAAAATTTACGATCGGAATATTCATTTTATGAGCGTCGGATCTGATTTGTACTGACGTTTCCATTCGATCGTCCGAAGGAATGCGCGTCCGAGGCTCTTGAGCTTATTCCAAATTTCAATATCCATTCTTCTTTCCGAGGACAGACCATTTGATTTAAATATATAACAATTAATCTTATTTTTTACCTGAATACATGTCGAAACGCGAGAATCATATATTCCCATTAGGATTTATTTTACCCCGATACTAAGTCGGCACGTCCATTCATACGAGAGCTTCTCAAGCAAGCTTATAACACAAAAAAGTCTCAAACAATGGAACAAACTATGGAAAAAAATGAATTTACCACCTCGATAACAAACGACTATTAGTTTTAGATCGAAAATAACGATTTTACTAAATCAAACGTAACAATGTAGATCTAAATATGCCCACGGAACACTTGAAAACGCCAAACGAAGACAACGCCGAAAGCGATGATAAATAAAATAATCATATAAAAATAAATTATAACATGTTTTAAGTATGTTAGAGAATTTCAGCTGTATTGGTATTATACGTTTGGAGCTATAAAAAAAAATCCAGTATTTCGAAACCCGATTTCTTTGCGTAAACAAATAAAAAACATGAAATCGAAATCATTATTAGTCGATAAATTTGGGTTAACGATCTGTACAATCGTGCGATGTATGCGGGGAAGCTCTCCGTCTCTGTCTCCCGAACTGCGCTACGTTCTCTCTCTGTCTCTGTCTGTCTCCGAGCTCAATGTACAAGAGTGCTCTTTCTGAATAGTGGAGGGGGATCCCAGGCCCTGGGATAGTACTCCTTTGGGGGTCAATGTAAAAACGTACAAATTGTCTCGACGCAATTATTATCATGTTATCTCCTCAAACATGGTTCATCGATATCTAAAACAGGCTGTATATCTTATCGCATTGCACTTTTTACAACCACTAACGACTTAGACTCGTTAACATAATAAATTGAGATTTAAGACGTGCGTGACATATGATAGTTTTATTTGCGGCCTTTATATGCCCGCTGCTTTAATTGACTTACGTGTATTTTAATCCACATATCACGTGTTTTCACCGCAGATATGCAAGAATTAAAACGATAACATCGAAATGAGAAGACTGATCATTGACGTTGTGCAACCGGTTTGGTAATCCTGCGAAGGTCAGTTGAAAAATACATTATTGGATGCTTTTATAATTTGTGGAATTCCAGACGAATTTTGTGGTTGCGATTACTCGGGAGATTTCCTGGACGATGAATCGTCAATTTTGATGAGAAGACGTTTTTAATATGTATGGTAAATTAACTACAATATCAATTGTATGTATTAACCTATTAAGCGGGCATGACGTATATATTCGTCCAACATAAACGACATCGAAATTGGTTAGGACGTATATATACGTCTTCGAAATATATGTTAAGTCCTAAAACAAGTGTTTGAGTTGACATTAATTAAAGATTAAGATTAAGGTAGCAAATTGGTTGCACTTCGTTATTGTATTGGGGTGAACATGTACTTAGTAAACGCCATCAAAAAACAGCATCACACCTAAACCCTCACGTTTAGTTGAAAGTCATTTTCAAAGAACAAACGAAATGGAACTAAGGAAATGTTTTCCAGATTGTCAGGTAGCACTACATGTCAACAAATGTTTTAAAATATATTACACAGAAGTTAAGTTTTGGTTTATATATGAACATATTTTATTGTTTTAAAGTATATGTTTCCATTTTCTTTGTGTGTTTTTGTTTATTGTTTTGTGTTTGTTAACTTCTCTATATGTTTTTGTATCTGAAAAAATAAAAAAATATATGTTTAATTGTTTTTTTTATAAATTCTAAGCATCGTTAAAAAAATTGACAAAACAAACTCACGCCAGGTGGGCGGGACGTATATATACGCCCTAACGAAGATGTGCGCGCCCACTGTATGTTGCGTTATTGAAAAGTAACTTCCCCGCTTAACAGGTTAATATTAATCCATTATAATTGGAAATTTTCTTTCGTGTTTCACTTTTCGTGATGTTCGGACCAATTTGCCCTACTGCGCCTAGCGAAGTCCCGTTAAAAAAAATGAAGCCTTTTTTGTCCAAGAAATGGACAAAAATGCATCTTTTTGCTGATACGATATGCTTTTTGGCAATTTTACTCCTCAATCTTGTCTTCGGAACTTGGTCATCAAAGTGGTCTCAAGACGAGGTATTGATATTTAGTTTGACACATATGATAAAAGTCTAACTTAGTTATTTGTCGTCTGAGTATCCATGAGAACCCGAGAAATAAAAACAATATTATGGATTTTTTCTAAATACAATTTAATACCATTTAAAATCCTTTCACTTCCAATTAATAGCAAATAGATCGAGACAAATCGATTTCAAAGCATTTAATGCAAATACAAGTTTTAACTTCGGATTCAAGCAAGCGAAATTGGCACTCGTTAGCTGCACAAAAATAAGAGCACGTAATCGAAAAGCTCTCTGAATCATGAAGCATTTAAGTGAAAAATCATTTTTTAATTCAAAAATAACCACCAGAAGACGCCCCTTCAATTTGGTGGTTCGGGTATCGGTTACAACGCTGATCCATCACCTCTCGTGCGTGACTCGTAACCGAAAACGACGGCGATAATTGCAGCGAATAAAGAATTAAATGGTCATTAAGTAAATGCTTTTTGTGCGTGAAAGAAGCATTTCGAAAGTCGCAAGCTTCATCAAACAGTCTGCGAATATCTGCAGCGAATTCTGAATTCGGTACAGTACCCCGGGTACTGTTAGACGAAGAGCCGATAACTGGATCAACAGATGCGGTCCGAAGCCGCTACGCCCGGCAATGCGTCTACGGAATTCTGCTTCGGCAAAGACGCATTCTTGCTGCCGGTTAAAAATCATCCCAGATTTTGGCAGGTGTCGTCCGCGGAATATAGATGATGCTGCTTCTTCATTGAAGACTGGGGGAGATTTGGCGATTGATTTGCCGCCTGAGGACATGTCTTGTGAATGCTAAAAATCCACCCATACGCAATTATGCCAATTCATTTGGTGGACAATTATGCTGCACAAAGAAACACTGACTAATGAGGGACGAGTACAATTCGAATTGTTTATAAACAATCGCTCCTTAAGAAGATTGATCGGTTTCTATTGTTAGCCATATTTGGCTATTTGGATTACCACCAAATTGCTTTTCGAAGAATTCAAGCCGAAATTTACAAAATGCATTCTAAGATATATATAAAAGTAAGATGCTATTTCATAAAAAAATATGTAGCATACGACGTTTCAATGCAGCAAAACACAATGTAAATCTATTAATTCTGTACATTAATGTTAAATGTGTTGTGTGACGGAAACACTCTCATTTTAAGTATTATTTTCATTCAATGCGAGATGTCACAGTTACGAGATTACAATGAGCCTGGCTGCGAAAATACTTCTTCCCGCGGCCAAAAATTAAAATTTCTTCATAAAATACAATAATATGTAATGCATATGAATAACATAAATATGTATGAGAAAATTTCATAAAAATTATATATATAGTATCAAAAATCTTGCGAATAAAAAATATTTTTAACGCCTTGGATTGGAAGCCTTGGACACTTCCGTCATTGATTTTATATCATATCTCATACAGAATTATGAGATATAATGTATCAATGACGCTTAATTACGATAAACTTGACGAACTAAGACTTGATCGAACAGGACGTTTTCAACAATGGTCCACAGCATCAGTGCAAGCATCATATGAAATCGCATTGGAAATTGCTAAGCAAAAAAACCTAGACATTGAAGAGTAGATTTTGAATGAAATCAAAGTTTCACCATTGTCTTCTTTTCAAGTTGATGAATCAACAGACGTAAGGTCATATGCTCAGTTCTTGTCTTCGTGAAATATATTTATTCAGATGATATCAAATAAGAGTTCCTAATTTGTAGTGAACTTGAAACTATTATAAAAAGTTAAAGATATTACAGAGAAGATAAATACCATTTTTGAGACTGGAAGATTAAAATGGATAAAACGTGTGTGGGGTTCGTACGGATGGTGCACCATAAAAGTAAAAGAAGTAGCTCCCCAAGCAAACTGCATGATTCACCGGTATGTCCTTATTAGCAAGACTCTTCTAACTCCTCTGCAAGAGATACTTCATTCGTTGATAAAAATCGTAAATTACATCAAATCTGGAGCTTTTAACACCCGTCTGTTTAAAAATCTGTGCAAATACATAGATTCTGATCAAGATGTTATTCTTTTCTACACTGCAGTACGATGATTATCGAAAGTGTTGTGAATCGTGTCTGATTTGAAAGATGAAATCGAGTTGTTCATGGAAGTGCAAGAAAAACATGGGCATTTTGGTAAACTTTATCGACAAAGCTTGGCTGAAAAGAGTAGCATATCCAGCAGATATATTAGAACAGCAAAATAGGCTTAATCTGGAACTTCAAGGAAAGGAAACGAATATTATTGCATTACACGATAATCTAGGAGCTTTTTATCTAATCTGCAAAACTGGTGAATTAAAATAAATCTTGGACACATTGCCATATTTTAGAAACTCTGCAGTGTGGTATATGAATCTGAAGGTGAAATAAATGAAAATTTGAAAGGAGCATCTCGAATCCCTTGAAAACGAACTTCAGCGTTACTTCCCTGAGCTGAAAGAAGAAGAAACTACATTGACACGGAATTCATTTTCTGCTACCCTTGAATTAGCCAGAATTTCTGATTAATTCTTGGATTTGCAGCATGATTCCTCGGCACGTAACATGTTTAATGAAACATTGCTCACACAATGCTGGTGTGGTATATATCATTCATACCCAAATGTGACGATGCTTGCCTTTCGAGTTTTAGTTCTTAGTTCTTTAGTTTTAGTTTTTGGGGGGGGGTTCACACGACTTTTTTGTGTACAAATATCATATTTTATCTGGTTATAAAAACATTCACTAATCAATACGATTTAAAGAGAAAATTATCAGTAATCATCTCACTTTTAAAGATTTATTATCATAGTGCATTTCGGATTAAGATATTTGAAGAAATTCAACGCAATTAAAATAAGAATGCGAAAAATTGGATTCTTCTGATTGAATGTTATCGATCGATAATGAAATTCCTCGATTTATCTGTGCCAAAAAATGCAATCATATGAGAAAATGAAAGGCACATTGATAATGTTTTTATACAAGTACCTTTCAGCTCGGTTTCGTGATATGATGAAAGTTCGATTACCTGAAACAAAATAATAAAAAAATATGAGATTGGAAAATGAAAGCTTACATTCATATATGTTGAAATAACAGCAACAACCTGCTCTTGCAGATCTGTTATCACGCACTTGCCGAACAAGCACAAGTTAGTTCCGGAACGACTTTCAACTGATGCTTATTGTTTATTTCAAGAATACATTTGTATTTATTTTTCGATTTAATAAAGGAGGAGATAATTTTCCCAAAGGACGCGTCTGCCGAATGGCAAAAACTTGACCGACCATTGATTGGTCGAAATTTATATTCAGTGCTTCAATATCAGACCGCAATAAATCATTGCTGGTCCATCACTGGATGTCCAAGGGCCGTTTTGTTTGCTCTCGCCCGCCATCAATATTTACGAGACGAGACCACAAAGCCTCCTCCGGTATCGGTTTCGTTTACAGTTTATCGATTATGCTAAGTCTTTTTCGGTTTATTTTTTCGGCAGCGGTCAACACCGACGGGTCAACAAGGACCTCCTTCCTCGCCGGCGAAAAAAAGTTACATCCTTTTGTTTGATCCCTTCACAATACTATTCGAACTGTTTTGCTAGGATTCGAATTGTCAATAATGCGTTGCCTCTTGCATGGAATTCTCAGCATATTTGACGCAGAGATGAATTAATTCTACAACGGCACACAACCCTATGAAAAAAATTGAAGATGTGAAATCCGAAAACCCTTATAAGCTCCAAGCGTTTAACACACAACAATCCATTGTACGAGAGCAAAAACCCGAAAAAATTTCATCGATACACATCCTACATAATTACGAAATAATATTAACTCTAAAAATGGTCGCTGTGGGTCCAAGAAGCGGTCCCTACCAGAGCTGTCACAACATGAAGATCAAATGTCCATCCTCATTTGCATAACAACCCTCGGAGATGACGGGCCCAGCATCCCACAGGCATTCGTTAGCGATCTACATGCTTTAGGAACGAGATGCTTATCAGTATTCAGGACCAGGTGTATTAAATTGCATATCCTTCACTTGCATAGCCACAAGACAGAAGAGCTCCATTCAATTAAAAAAGTGCATTAAAAAGCGATGCGCTCGTATTATCGACTCCCTCTAATTTATTCCTTCTGAAATTTATTTGGTGATTTGAACGAACTTATTCGGCACTAAAGATGAATGAAGAAAATCGAAACAATACTTAAATACAATTAGAATCGATGCTGATATTATTGAAATTAAATAAGTCAAGGGAGATGAAGCGGGATCCATAAAATAACCCACTATCATCTATAATACAATGTATCTTTCGCTGTGATAAAATCAAAATAAAGGCAACAATGAATTATCTTATACAAAATTTAATTTGTAACAATTCAAAAATACAATATAGATAGCAGTTTCTAAAAACAATCATTTTTTTACATTTGATATCTGGTGTTAAATTTATGTTGAAAAATAAATATTTTTTTCAAATTGTTATGTTAAGCCTTTCCCTACCGGTGATGTATTTACTACACCTCGACTCTTTAAATTGGAATATCGATATGAAATATAATAGATACGGGGTTCAAAGTTTCTGTATTCCTCCGTAATATAATTACGAATCACATCAGAGTATTATAGTATGTAAGTATTCATCTGCAGCGACGGAAATAAATAATTTGTCAGGAAATCGGGGGAGGCTGAGCGTGCATTTTCAGCGGCAAGTTACCTGGCTTCCAAAATCAGATCCAGACTAAATGATGAAGCATTCGATGCTTTAATGTTACTTCGGGTTTTGATTTATCTGTATGACAAATTGGACATATTTTTAAAAAAAAAATTAAACTCTTTTATAAGAATCTATCAAAGCATGTACATATATCAATTACGTGATATGTCGGACTTAATCCAATCTTTCAAAATTGATATTTATGGAAGTACACCATGTTTTTTTAAAGATAGAGTCAACTCACATTGTGATTATACGATGCGTTAATTAGTTTTTGGTGTGATTTTTTTGCGTTATCCTCAAAGGATCGTACCGAAGATTTCATGCGAAATGATTCAAGATACAGAGTGGAATTTGTATAACAGGAAAGTGCATGTTGCGATATGATAAAATCGATCGATAAGGAAAATGTTTTATATATAAACGTATCGATTTCCGAAAATTTCCGAAAAAGTCGATTCATCCAGAATGAATAGAATTCGATGAAAAAATGGACCACATTCATTCTATCCTTAATGGAAGATTAGGCACCGTTAAGACGGACAATATGACCTATTAAGATCAAAGGCACGATGTATTCCAAGAAGCGCATAATGTCCGCGGACGGGACGATTGGTCCTTCAGGACATGTGTAAATTTTCACTTTCGATGGACAACTGAACGGAATGGAATGTGGTTTCGTTCATGAGACATTTGAATTAGAGGAAGAGCAATCTAACTGGGAATATCCAAATTTATCCAAATAAATATCGACTAATGGTGTTGGCATTCTTTGCATATATCGGCCCTTTAATAAAGCGTCGCCGAAGATTAGGACACCGAGAAGAAAAACGATGTTACGTAACATCTTCATCGTTTCGGAATTTACAGAATTCTAGAAGTCGAGGAGGTATTCCACGGGTGAGCATAAACATATCAAAATACGATGAAATCCGGTGATTAGTGCGGGCATGAATTGCTTTATTTAGTGTTTTTATACGAAAAAAATACGTATATGGAATTCAACGTATCGGTATTTCCATTGTTCCATTTTGACTTTAATAAAGCGTTGACGATAATAAATTTGTATCAACAATGCTATAAAATACGAGCGGATTTGTAGGAAGCGCCTATTTTGGTATAATGGCCGCAATCAATGTCATCGATCATTGTATTTTTTTGATTTGTATGCGATATGCAAAACAATTAAATTCTTCAGATTATTGAATGAAAGCTAATTGTATGGAATTTCTAAAAAAATAGATAATAACATACCAATTGTAAAATTTGCGATACAGATTAATGAACGTTCATCTAGATAATATATCAAAAAATGTCATAAAGGCAGACAAAATCGCAACGCAATTGACTATTATTTAAGCCAGATAAGTATCAAATAAAATAGAGATTGTATTTCTTATATCCGGAATGAATACAAAAATATTGCACAAATAAATCAAATTAATGATGGTGAGCATGGTACACGTTCTTAACCCCTAAAGGAGTACTGTGCCAAGGTTTGGCATCTCCTCCTCCACTTATTCAAAATCAAAATTTTGAAGTAAATTGGCAAGTATTGATATCTATCAGGTAATCGATTAAGTTCCAAGTATATTACAGACGACATTTTGTTCGAAACCAAATATCTAATATATCATATATGACGGTTCGAGCGTTTAAAACGTCAATGAATAGAACATGAGGCCTCTCAATGACCATTGATATGTCCGGTATAAATTGACGTGAACCGGCTCAAGGCCGAAAAAATCGGATAACTCTTATTATAAACTAACTATTACAACGAGAAAACGATTCGCTTTTAAGCAACTCAAAATTTGAGGATAAATTTGATTTAAAAAATCTACAGGCGGTACCGCACAGTCCGACAGACAAATTTTATAAATGCCGACGTTATCTAGATCGAAGAGACACGACGAATCTGCTTTGGAAACCAGCATAATTCAAAGGATACATCCGAAGATGACTTTTTTCAGCAAATAGTTTGGCAGCGTGTATCACCTTCGATTTTGTTGTAAGTCGATACGAGGATGTTTTACTGAAACGACCTTAATTTCGGACGGGGGGAGAAAAAAGGAGTTAACACGAAAATTCTTGTTATACATCTGCCAGTACATTGTATATTAGTCGTTCACCTTCCATTGAGAGACCCATTTCAGGGTGGGCTCTTTGCTAACATTCTTTATTGCGCGTTCGCACCCCGTTAACATATTTATGGTGAAACATCGGCAGTACGGTGCACTAAAAGATATATGTACCGATGGAGGATATTTTTATATTTGAAACGAAATATTTATTAGAGGCACATGCAGCAATATCGATTTAAATGAGAAAAAAAAATGTTCCTGAAAATATTTCTTTGGATCCGAGAAGTATTTAGACATCAAATGATAAAGATGCACTGAAAGAGTTCAATAGCATCGATACTAAAATAGATCAAGAACGATATTGAAATATATCTAGGACATATTATAGAATTGCTAAAATAAATATATAAAGGCAATTATGAACCCAATCATTGTCATTATATCATCATCACACAAGTTAGATAATATATTCAAGTGAAATCGAATAATGTGTAAGCGTGACATCATATATATTTTTGTATTATTAATATCAAAAAGCATTGATAAAAAATATATGAAAATTAATAAAAAGCAGCATGTCTAGCATCAACATGTTTCTTATGATATTTACAAGTATAGCACGTATAGCTTCAAACATAGAAAAATTGTGGTGTATCTTTTGTGTATGGAGACGGAGAGACTATTAAACGATTCCCCTATTTTTCTGACTGACTACCGGTTGGAATTGACTATAAAAAATAATTTAAAACACGGACTAAAACTCGCAAAATTCCCGATTTCCCGACAAATTATTTATTTCCGTCGCTGCAGATGAATACTTATATACTATAATACTTTGATGTGATTCGCAATTATATTACGGAGGAATACAAAAATTCTGAATTCCGTATCTATTATATTTCATAACGATATTCCCATTATTAGAGCCGAGGTGTAGTAAATACATCACCGGTTGGAAAAGGTTACTATAACTATTTGAAAAACATATACGTATAAATAGATTAGACAGTCACTACCCCTAGTCGTCGCCTAAACTTGCCAATTAGTAGTTACGCCACTCTTTCCAAGCGTCCAGATTTCGGGGAAATGTCTCGATTTAGTGGCCTTCATCGTGCTGGCGTAGTGTACGATTTCTGTACCTAGCACCTAAAACTGTCCGAGATCTCGGGATTGGATTCCCTAACTGCGTCTATAGGAGTTTCTCTGCTTTATATGCTAATAAATCTTGACTATGAAACTATTTAAGGGGGGAGATACCTTTAGAATTTTCAAAAAATTGAAATTTTTTTTTTTACATAATTCGAATGTATAATATGTTAAAAATATACTGTTAAAAGGAAAAATTGAAATATTGAATATAAATGGAATTATTGTCAAAAACGTCAGTCCGCATACTGTCATCAACTCGGGTAGTCGGAGAGCTTGGGTCGGAGCAATGCTTCTTTCACAGTACGTTTGTATATTTTTTAACTTTCAAGGCAATTTTAGATTTTAAACCTTACGGTGATGATTTGACTATTGTGAAAAGTGAGTGTGTTGGCCATGTTGAGAAGAGAATGAGCTCCAGACTGCGACAGATAAAAAAAAATTCAAGAAAAGGGAAGTTGATAGAAAACGTTGTAAAAAAACTTACAACATATTATGGTTTAAGTATTCGAAGAAACGTTAGTGTGGAAGATATGAAACGAGAAATTATGGCTACTTATTACCATATTTTTTCAACGAAAAAAAATCCACAACACAACAACTCTCCGACTGGAGCCGAGATTTGGTGCAAATGGCAGAAAGCCATCGCTTTAGGTAAAGATCCTCAGTTTGAAGATCTTACTCCATTACTTGACGACGATATAAAACAACATCTTCTACCAATTTACGAAGGTTTGTCCAGACATGATTTACTGGAAAGATGCTTGGGTGGCCCAGAATGCCAACAAAAGTTTCAATGCGACAATTTGGCGAATATGTCCAAAGCACCTCAATTCTGGACTAAAAATTGTTGAAAGTATATTTAATGAAGGCTACACCTCAATTCTCAAACTTATGAATGAGCTGGGTATAATTGTTGGCACCTATTGTAAAGTTTTCGCTGAAAATACCGATGAGGCACGAATAGTGAAACAGAACCGGATGAGTTTTTCCGAAACCAAAACAGCTCGTACTGGTCGAAAACAGCAGCAGCTCGAAGATAATCAGCTTTTTTAGAAGGTCGAAGGTTTATTGTATGGATTCAGAATCGCCGATTGATCGGTAAATCACATTAAATTATAATTATACTGAATCAAAACTTTGAACGCGATTATCTCGAAACTCTGTTTTCAAAAACTGCTCGTTCTGTAACTCAAAAATTTATTGACCGATTAGGCTGAAATTTTCAGGGGTTTCTCTTTATAATATTATCGGAAGGATATACCTATAAGTTTAAAGATATCGGGTTAATAAATATTTTTTTTGGGGTCAAAACTGTTGAAAAATAGCCAAAAATCTGGACTTTTTTTTTAACAGCCGATATAAATTTTATTTTTAAACTTTTTTATTATTTTATAGGTATATCCTTCCCGTTAATATATCAGTAATCGAAAAAAAATCAACTTTTTTATTTCAGATAAATAGAAAATTTTTGACAGGTGCAGCAGTTTTCGATGTCTCCCAGCAGACGCTTGAAGAAATATTCTACAGAGCGGCCATTTTGTAAAAAAAATAAAAAAATCACATGTTTTTTTACACTTTAATAATGTATCAATAAGATGTCAAAATATATGGACCTGACTATTTGATATTACTTGATACCTGACTTTAACTTATTCGTTCCAACTATGTCTATATATTTTTTCCAGTTACTCCCAGTCTGACCAATTAAATATTATTTGATTGTGCCCGGTAGGCACTAAGCGTCAAAGTTCGAATACTGTGATGCGACATAACTACCCCTTGCTAATACAATTTGACTAATACTTTTTGCGGCCTAACCACATTTGACTACTCCTAACTATTATACTTATACGATTTTATGTATTTTAACTATTGGCCACTTGACTAGTACTTTTTTACAGAGTAGATACTTAAATACTCTTCTAACAGCAAGCTGATACCCAGTTTATCTACTATTCATTGGTTTTTATACGAATCATGACTTGCATGTCGCTCGTTGTCTCTTGCATGGTCTTCCCTACTTAGCAATATGGAACTCGAGGAACCTCACCGATTCGGATCCGAGAGGCTTTAGGAACGGAGCAGGAACAAGAAGAACACCAAGGAGACGGCCTCGAGAAGATGCATATGATGATCTTTACTTTGCAACGAAAAACAACATTGTCTTCCGTTGACTTCTATATCGTTTTGTAATCGCCGAACTGAGAGGGGCAACCTGAAAAAATGGCGAAACCACTCAGTCTCGAATTCGCTCGGGTAAGTTGTACGGTGACGGGGAGACACCCTCAGTTGGTGTAGGAGCGAATCCGAGATGCACTTAAGCGTCACCTATGTCTTCACCCTACCCCGGCAACGCCCTAGCGAGGAAAGGGGTGACTGGACTCCTTGTACTCCAGAAAGCCCTTTCCAGTAGAGTCAAAAAGGTCGTCTAGAGTAGTTTTCCACCATCTCCCTATGAAAACTACTCAGTCTTTACAAACCCCCCAAACTCCTTATCGAGACGTTCGCGAAAGTGTTCGTCAATACGTTCACTCAGGATACCCGTTGGGTGAACGTTCAAAATAAAACTCGGTGCTAATGCTACCTTCAATATCGAGCGAATGAGGAGGTGAATGTATGATACAGACGAAATGGATGTAACCCCCCCTTCCTATGAATGGATATTGAAGAGGCCCATAGTTCTGTAGTGGACTGTCAGTGGCTGCACTATGATGATGATGATGATATGCTAATAATGTTTTAAAATTAGTACAGGGCTTGTCTTGATACTATTTTTTATGCAAATACGCCAATCGATAATAAATCAACCATAACTAAATCATGCCCTATTGATGTTAATAATTAAAAGAAATATAAGATATTTATCAAAACTTTAGATCGAAGTTCAAATCGGTTTATAATCACCCAATCGTCCAGTTGGGATAAAGCGAGAAACATCGACTGCAGCAAGAATTATATATTGGAGCTTGAGGTGTTATCCTGAATTATTTTTATTTAAAAAGGTATATATTTTGAAACATCCTGAACCACCTCATAAATATCCCGAGCTAAGTCTCTAATCCAAAGGAAGAATAAACATCAATTTTACATGCACTTTACAATCTTGTAGAACTTGTAAATACGGCATAAAGCCATGTTTACAAACACTCCTAACGAGCGATCTAATTTATGTGCATATTAGCGAAGATCACAAATGCAATGAAAGAAACACTTCGTTTTTCAAAAACACCCCGAAAAAAATGCAAATATGGTCACGGGTGTGAAGTGTTTTATGTTGCAGTCAAAATATGCACCAATTCCGAGCCAATTAAACTATTTTGGCACATTTTCCGAATTTATGCGAAATGACACAAAGCGAACAAAAGTTCGGCGCTAAGCCTCAAATAAATTTAATTTAATGATGCGATTGGCACAAATGATAAAATTATTCAGAGAGCTCATACAAGGAATGGCGACACGGGGTTATCTCGCCAAGACGAGCACTAAAATTTCGAATTAAATGCCTCGCGTCGCCCCTTTGAGACACACCCGATAAGACAAATAAAAAAAGGATCCCTCGAAAATCCTTGCTTCGCTCTGGTAGAATGACACTTATATTAGAGGATAGAGCGTCAATTTGTTCGGCGAATGTTAGACGTCTAGGGGGCGGATATTCCCGATGCTGGGAAACAGATTGCCAGTCCCGACATGGAGGAATGCAGCCAAAAATGTATCGGGCCAACTGCGAGACTTGGGAATTATATATGTGTTTTTGGTAAACTTCTTGTACAAACACCCAAGTGTGAACCCATTCAACAAGCTACAAAGTGTCCGCAAGACACAATACAAATATTTAACCCGCCGGGCCCGGGGCTCTTAATGCGGTCAACATGGGAATCGAACCGAATTGGTAAATAAATAAAAACTGCATTTTTCACGTATCGGCATACAAATTGACTGCATTTGGAAAAAAATGTGGTCAAAAATAATAGCTCTGTGGCTGGATCGTAGTACTAACGCATGAGTCTTGTAAATCCTGGTAAATTCGATGATATTCAAAATCAAATTATCTTTTTGTAAATAGCCATATATTGCAACATAATTAAAATATACGCCGATGATATATGATATGTAAGACCTTAAGACGATATATCGATTATTGGATTGTAATAAATTAAATATTAATCTGAGCCGCTTTTCAATGGCATGTGTCGTACTCTCATAATTTAATAATGCAAGCCAACAGTCCTATGATTTACTGACTTCCTCTTTTAGACTACGATAAATTATCACTTTTCTGATAAAATACACAAAAATCGTATAAAAATAACACTCACAGTTATGAGTTATCAAGAATTTCGGCGTGTATTACGTTTAAAAGCATGATTTGTCAGAGTTATTTCGGTTTTATTTGCGGTTTTAGGATAAGCCGATCATCCAATTTTCTAGCATATGCCACCCACAAACAATCGAATGCATGATTAAAGTATGCTCAATATTCAACTTATGATAAAGACAAATTTCTATTTTGAATGCTCATTCTGCACCCTAAAAAGAAAAAGTGAGAACGATGTCTTCCTCAGAAGGATGATGAAGAATATTCATAACAACCAATATGATACAAAGGGATCCAATAAAATATTTTTTGCGCCTAAGTCCCTATGTAATCCTAAAAATTGAGTTATAAATCTGTATATCTAATAATTTATTTTATTTAATTTTTTAGCAAATCGTATATTTTTTAAATTTATTGGTGCTTCAAGACTTGAACGTCACGAAAAGTGAAACTATAAACTGCCGTTGTTACCTATTAGCCACTTGACTAGTACTTATTTAAAGATTAAAGCAAGCTGATACTCAGTTTATTTACGATTCTCTGCTACTTTTACATATCATGACTAGGGAATCCAGTCCCGGGATCCCGGACAGTTTTAGGTGCTCATGAATTCCGGGACTATTAAACGTAATCCCGAAAAATTCGGGATTGAAATTTTTATCTAACAGAAATCGAACACCTCACCAGCATTTTGAAGGCTACTAAATCGAGACATTTCCGAAATCTGGACGCTTGGAAACAGTGGCGTAACTACTAATTGGCGAGCTTAGGCGACGCCTAGGGGCAGACACTATCTAATCTATATAAACATATATAGAGTACATATATGTTTTTCAAATTGTTATATTAACCTTTCTCTACCGGTGATGTATTTACTACACCTCGACTCTAATAATAGGAATATCCATATGAAATATAATAGATACGGGGTTCAGAATTTTTGTATTCCTCCGTAATATAATTACCAATTACATCGAAGTATTATAGTATATGAGTATTCATCTGCAGCGACGGAAATAAATAATTTGTCAAGAAATCGGGGGAGGCTGAGCGTGTATTTTCAGCGACAAGTTGTCAGGCATCCAAAATCAGATCCAGACTAAATGTCGAAAGATTCGAAGCTTTAATGTTACTTCGGACATATTTTCAAAATAATATTTGAATTTTTTATTATTTTATTTATCTTTTCTTAAATAAATAAAATTCTTTCGCTTTCAATTTATTTTTTATATTAAACAAATGTACTTACTAGTAATTTTTGATCAAATTTATCCATGTAATTTCTTAAACTATTGAAAATCCCGATCCTTGGATCCCGGGACTAATCCCGGGATGGTCTAATGCAATCCCGAAATCCCGGGATCGAAATTTTGGCTCGGGATTGAATTCCCTAATCATGACTTGTAGAATTAAATTCGACTTAATGTCGGTAGTTACAGAGTAGCGAACATTTAAATAGCATTGATCTTAGTTATGAATAAATTATTATGAAAATGTATGAAACTTGGTTGTGATAAAGAAAATTTATTTAAAAAAATATTATTTATATTATATTACACTATCCATGCTCCACGATAACAAACCAATAAATTTACTTTTTTATAGGAACGAACAGACATGTTATATTTCCCAGAACCAGTATGAGACATCATTGATAAAACCGAAAACAAAGGATTTATGCCGAATATTCAAGATTACCAAAACGAAAAAATAAGACGAAATCGTCCCATATTACATACAAAATATTCCATTGACATAATAAAACTTCAATAAAAAAAGTAATAAAAGTCATTTTGGGATACACTATAGTTTGGCCGGCATTATTTAGGTCAGTTACTGAAGGGAGTTCATCTAAGACACTTAATGAACAATAACGTTTCAGGGTCAAAAGTATTAACTTCCATAAAGGACCGGTTGAAAGGTGGACACGGATGATCAGCTTCTAAATAATGAAGAACGATCACGCATTGTCCGTGCTTCCATTGAAGACACAAACGGCGTTTATCGCCCATTCTTCTGGATTTTGTTGCGACACACAGACGGACGTGTCACGACATTCGATTGCCAAAGAAAGACTGTTAAAACATCTTTCAATAGGGCATAACTTGAAGCGGCGGAATTCGAAAAGGGTCTTGTCGATCAAATATGACAAATAAATATAAGATCAACGGAAAAGCAATGATTATTAACGTCAATCAGATAAAGCAAGCGAACCGTTAGATCGATGAGAACTTCAAATACTATAAATCTAAAAAGATTTGCAAAAAAATGAGTATAGTGCTCAATCTTTAAAATTACCAAATTTCTTAATCGAGAAGATATCATTCGACACATTCACCTCGGTGACCCGTTGGATGAGTAAATGCCGAATTACTATAGATGATAATATCACGATAATTAACTCATTTTTAGATCCTATCATGTCTAAATTGCCAATAAATATTATTATAAAATACGTAGAAGACATTCATTATTCAAAAATAGAAGAATGTTGCTTTTAATTCTATAAATATTCTGGAAAAACAATATTAAAATTATGCATCAACATATGAAATTTTAACGCATCGACAATAGAGCCATCATTTTATTAATTTGCTTTTTAACCACATTGTTTGCAATATAAAAATAGTGTTTTGCAATGGATAAACGCAATAATTGCCTTGTATTTGGCTGGCAAGTTTCAACCGGCGATATTAATGCTTTGTATATCATATCATTAATCGTTTCAATTGTATTGATAGTATCGCAAAATGAATAGCAAATTCCTCGAAAGATACGGAACACGAAATTCAAAATTGAGTAAGATTTGTGGCCAAAAATTAGCTTTCCCGAACAATCTAGCAGAAGTAACATTAAACATCGAGTGTTTCGTCATTTATTATGGATCTGATTTTGGAAGTCCACGCAACTTGCATGCTGAAAATGCACCCTCGTTAGAGGTATCGTCATCAGATATTTAAATGCTAGTCAAATATCTAAGTAAAATTCCTTTCTGCTGAAACACGGACTTGCAAAATTCCCGCTTTCCCGACAAATTATTTATTTCCGTTGCTGCAGATGAATACTTATATACTGTAATACTTTGATGTGATTCGTATAATATTACGGAGGAATACAAAAATTCTGAAGCCCGTATCTATTATATTTCATATCGATATTCCCATTATAAGGGTCGAGGTGTAGTAAATACATCACCGGTAGGGAAAGGTTAATATAAAAATTTGAAAAAAAATATATGTAATGTATATATATGTCTACATAGATTATACAGGTACTGCCCCTAGGCGCCGCCTAATCTCGCTACTTATTAGTTACGCCACTGTTTCCAAGCGTCCAGATTTCGGCGGGAATGCATATGCATACACAAAGATATCTAAAATTATGTACGCAACACTACTATAAAATATCACTTGGCCTTCTGTCAATCGTGACAGATGCATTCATAATTCAATATCGAGAGTGACATCACAGTCGGACAAAATTAACAATTCCAAGGAGCAGATCGAATCTGTCATTACAAATACAACATGCGCTATTAATAGGATGTCAACTTTGACGGCCAATGTCAAACATCGGACGAGACTATCGGTTGAACCAATTGATCTGGTGCAACTGGTTAGCGTTCATATAAATCTGATTCAGTGCGTGGGTGGGTGGGTGAGGTTAGTGCAATCGTGCGCCCCGTTATGAATGAGTGTCACCGACACCGCGACAAAGCCCTGCATCTGTCATGCGAACGGACTTATTTGTCGTTGGAAGACGATGGCTCGTGACACTTGACTAAAATAATAGCACGGGCATTACATAAATCGGATATTACATTTGGAGTTCATATGCTCCATAAAATGTGAGTGTGTCGTATAAAATAGCTTTTATGGAGAGAAGGACGACTATAAAACACTGAAGCAACTTATGTATTTCATATGACCCTCGGCCGAAATGGCACACAATTGACCTTAGCTACATGAAAGCAAAAGTTATCAAAGCAGATTTATTTAATCCATTAAATTGGATACGGATCGAAAAACATAATAGGTCGTATATAAAGCAAACTGTTGAAACTTTGGCTTTGGAACAAATTTAATATGAGCCATTGTTACTACCGGGTTATATTTCCAAATGATATATATAATATGCAAGATAAATGATATTGCATAAAATATCTCAAGCATAAAAAAATGCGTGGGAATTTGCCAAGAAAAATTGTTAAATAAAAAAAATAAGCAGTGTTTGTGTAATATATAATAAAATACTGCTACTGGCTACACATACACGTACAGTAGAGGCGACGTAGCGTATGCACGTAAGGTGTCCATGATGCACACGACGGAGACGGAAAGAATATCTACGATTCTCCTTCTCTTTCCGATCAACAATCGGATGGAGTTTCAATTTTTGTGACGACAGACATTCATTCTATGAACAAATTTTATTATCGATTAAATATGAGTATTTATATATTTTTCATATATGAAGTCATCTTTACTATTATACAATTTCATCGATCCATACACTTTCATTAATTGCTTAGGATTTGATATAATTGAAGTGATAAAATAAGATGATATCTGTGGATGATTAGTGAATCGATCAATTTTTTTTAGAGATATATAGATTATTTTTGCAAACTAATCTATCAATACTTGATTTAATCTCCTAACATTTTAAGAACAAAAATTAGGTTAAAACCGCCGATTTAGGAAAATCGATCAGATAAATTATTACTTTCGATTTCCGAATTTACTATCAATAGGAATTAATTTTAACATAAAAAAAATACATCGCAAAATTTACCTTAGTATAATCGGTTTACAGGAATGTCGGCATGTCTCATGTGAGATAAGATCTCATGATTTAGATTTTAAATCTATACAATGTAATGAGGTATTCGCCATAGTTTTGTACAAAATTTAAAACAAGGGGTTAAATTTATGAATTTCAGAATTTAAACAATCGTTTATGAAATCTTAATCAAGTGGGATTTTGTCTTGGTTTCTTTTTCGCGGCAATTAAAGACCAATTGGAGATAAATTGGCTGCAATCTTTTAATTGCTCAATCTAAGATCCTCGGAGTACTTTATAGATCGGTGGGTTTTTTTAGCGAGCGATCGTCGATAAATCACCGTTTTGTTTTCGAAATCCAAAGAATTAAATTGTTTAGCCTACCGAATTTGGGCGCCCACGCTGTCTGTGCGTCAATTGTGCCCCACGGGTCCAAAATAAAAAATATAATTAAAAAAAAGCAACATTAACAAACGGATTGCGTGGGTGGTACGGCATTGTACGAAATAAATTGATATTTATTCCTCGGGTATCGACGGATATTTATTTATCAGAAGCGTAATGTAAACCCCCGGGCCTTGACAAATAAATGAGATTCAATTGCCGAAACGTTTTGATTTATTCCGTGTCATTTGGGAATTAAGTGGCAAGCAGAGCCTCAAGGAAGGAGTGAAAGCGAATTTCCTGCTTGGGAACAAGAAGGGCAATTCTTCGGCTGATTGAGATCGGGTTGACCGTGAAAATGCATCACAAATCGATGTTTACATTAAAGACGCCATGCTGGCTCCACTGGGGTGGTCAGCGTTCCGTCAAAGAGCCTTCCTAACACTTTCTAATCCATATCTCACGCCGTATAGAGAAATAACATTAAATTTAATACCCATAAGATAATGTGAAGCCAGCAATTCAATTCTCATACAAATGAGCAACCGTAGAGTAAAGCAATAACGTGACCGAGGTCGGGAAAGCTGAACATCCACAAGAAACTGATGAAGCATTCCACGCATGATATGCGACTCTTACGCACGACTTGAAGCTTTCTCTTCTCCAAGCCCTGCTAAAATCTTTGCATCGATCGAGCAAAAAGAAGACTAAGAAATCAGTTTATTGAAAGCTTAGAATCTACCGACCATATGACCAGAGCTCATGAGTCGAAACCCCAAAATAGCCCCGCCTAGCCCCACGCGTCCATTTATGCACTCGCCTGTAAAATAATTTAATTTTCTCTCTAAACATTCGACGTGTAATTAAGGTGAGAACCTGCGATTTTCGGGAGTGCCGCCAATTTTGCTTCGACAGTGTCGCAATTCTAAAAATATTGAGAAACACTCTAAACCCGGGCGATTTTGCGCACGAAAAACACATTTTTGCGCGGCCCAAACACGCTGAACACATTTCGACAAATCCATTTTTTTCGTTCGACCAATACATTCCGATTAGCTTATTTTCGATGTTTTACAATATCTCGAATTCTTTAAGAATTTACTTCTCGCCGTTGTTTATCATCGTTCGTGTTTTCAGACCATTTGACGGATCTGCACGACACAATTCACTATTTATACAGTCGAGCTTAAATAAAACACTTTTAGAAATTCTTTACGAAATCAATTTTGCCATGACGCTTACAAAAGCTACTTTTTCAAATTGCGAATTTAAGTATCGTCAACTTTAGTAATGGTATGCATATAACAACAAACATAACAATATAGTATCAAATCGCGGTGAAATTCGTTTTTACAAGCAAAATGTAACAATATCACGGATATAACGAGCAATTTTAACTGAAACAGTTGAAAATTAACGGTAAAGGTACATTTATATATCATTTTTTGTATCAAAATTTTTACCATGTAAAGAATTTTTCAATGAAATAAATAAATAATAATATGAAGGGGCAATGTCCGGAGAGTATGGAGGATGAGGTAAAACATCCCAGTCAAATGATAATCATTTATTTCTGACGAGCAAAGACACGTGAGGCCAGGCGTTATCGTGATGAAAAACAACACCTCGTTTGTTCACTAATTCTGGTTGTTTTCTGGCAATTGCATCCTTTAGATTGTCTAATTGGAAACAATATTTGATGAATTGATCGTTTCACATTTCTGAAGTAGCTCATAATAAACTACCCCCTTCCAATTCCACCAAATGCATAGAAAAACTTTTTTTGGATGTAGGCCAGGTTTAGCTACAGTTAAAGCTTCTGTACCCTTGGTCCGAGATCGTTTACGTTGGATATTCTCATAGAGTATCCAACTTTCATCTCCAGTGACAAGTCTCTGCAAAAAAGGTTGGCTATTATGCCGCTGTAGAAGAAGATCGCATGTTGAAATATGCTGAAGTTTATTTGAGTCAATCAATTCATGAGGAAGCCACACATCTGAACGATTGATGTTCGTGGAATTTCAAGCCATGGCTATGATTAGATCTGTGTTAATTTGCGAAAGAAACTTATAGGACAACCTAATAATTCCTTTGGATCGTCTCGATCCAGATTTAGCCCGACTTCCTCATTCTGAAAATTTAAATACTACTAAATCAAGATAAAGGCCAACATTGCAGTACTTTCAAGACAGGCTTGATTATTTATTCATCAATCAAAATTTGGAATCTGGGATCGTTAACACTGCAATTTGACCACTAATTTTTCACACTCATTCGTTTTCATTGCATATTTATATCTGTCTGATTGCTTCTGTGATTTATCCTTTTTTTTTTTTTTTTTTTTTTTTTTTTCCTGTGGGCGCGGAATCTTCCAAAGACTGAGTGTGAGATTCACGCTGGTATTGATACAACTTCCATAAGGGATGTTGGCCAGCCGTGCCTACTCACTAAACCGCTCCCTTTGGTCTCCTCTGTCCCCCTGGTATTGTTTATCACATTGCTTCAAGGGTGACAGGTAGTCTAGCCATTTGGTGGCCCTATTCTATTGTTGGAGAGGCGCCCTGCGCCTCTCTCTTTCACTGTCTTCTTTGGCGCTCATGATGTCTTCTACGTAGTCGCGCCAAAGGTCCCAGTTCTTCTTACTTTCCATCATGCTGTGGACCATGTTGTCGATATTTAGCTCGGCCACCCCGAGTGCTTGTTTCAGCAGTTCTCTCTGGGGTGCCCAAGCCTCACAGCCAATGATGGTGTGCTCTGCGTCGTCGACCTCCGCTTGGCAGTGTTGGCACGTAGCGGATGGTTCTTTGCCAATCCGCTTCAGGTACGCACCAAAGCATCCGTGCCCAGTGAGCGCCTGCGTCAAGCGGTAGGTTGTTTCACCGTGTTCCCGGGCCCTCCACCGACTTATGACCGGGATAAGTCGATGGGTCCATCTTCCCTTGCTGGACTGATCCCATCTCCGTTGCCAGGCTTCCCTCAGTTTCTGGTCATGTTCGTTGCGATTTTTAGGATCTTCGTAGTCCAAGGCCCTCTTCTTTGCCTGGAGGTCCAGCGGCGGTATTCCAGCAATCACCAGCACCGCGTCTTCAGACACTGTCCTGTACGCTGCGGTGACTCGGAGCGCTCCCTGTCGCTGGACTCTGGCGAGCTTCTTTCTGTTGATGTCACGTTTGAGCGACTCATGCCATATCGGGGCTCCGTACAGAAGGATCGAGTGTATTACCTCGTTTATGGTACGTCTTCTGCACGGCTTTGGCCCTCCAATGTTGGGCATGAGCCGTCCAAGCTCGCCTGCCACCTTCTGTGCCTTCTGTGCAGCTTCTTCTATGTGTTTGCTAAAGGTCAGCTTGTTATCCATGAGGATCCCGAGGTATCTCAACGTTTTGCTGTATTCCACCTTGTGTCCTCCAATAACAAGCTGCTCGACCCTCGGTCTTCTCCGTCTGCTGCATATCATTGCCTCAGTTTTCTCAATCGCCAACTGCAGGTGATTATCCCGCATCCACGCTCGAATTCTGGCGAGGGCTTCGTTGCCCGTCGCCTCCACTTCCCATGGATGTCGAGCTGTCACCAGCAGTGCAACGTCGTCCGCGAAGGCAATGAGTTCTGCTCCTGCAGGTAGTGCCATATTTAGGAGACTGTTGTACAGTGCGTTCCAGAGAGTTGGTCCCAGAACCGACCCCTGCGGGACGCCCATCTCCAGTCTTCTTGTCAGGTCCGTTTCGTTGTGATGGACATATCGGTCTTTGAAATAGTCGCTTACGAGGTCGACTGCATACTGTGGAATTTCAAATTTTTCCTCCAGGGCTCCCACGATTAACTCCCAGTTTGCGCTATTGAAGGCGTTTTTGATGTCCAGTGTGACCATCACAACGTCCTTGCTTTGTTTAACCGAGCCTTTCCACGCTTCTCGGATGACATCAGTTACACGTTTTATTGCTCCAAGCGTGGATCGCCCCGGTCTAAAGCCATACTGCCTATCTGACAGTTTTTGTTCGATTCCTGGCTGGATTCTCTTCAACAGCATTGTTTCGAGGAGTTTTCCAAGACCGTCTAGCATGCACAGCGGTCTCAATGTAGTTTTCCCCGGTTTCGGAACTAATACCAGTCTGGCCGTTTTCCATCTTCTTGCGAACTTTCGTTCCTCTAGGCAGGCATTTATTGTGTCTAGTATTAGTTCCGGGTACTCCCCAACCATCAATTTGATGATCTCGCCAGGCATACCGTCCGGTCCTGGCGCCTTCCCGGGTTTTATCCTCGAACCTGCATACTGCAGTTCATCTATGCTGAACGGCGCGGGCGGTTCTATGCTGTCTCTGCTCCTTTCTCTGTATCTCTCGGCAGTCCGAACAGTGTGAGATTTGTCTGGAAAGAGTTGGCTTATTTGGTCCTCCGTTTGCCGTTGGTTCCAGATTTCGCTTCCTCCCCGTAGTTTCCCCCGCACAATTTTGTACGGTAGTCCCCATGGGTTAGAGTCGAGTGTACGGCATAACTCCTCCCAGCAGCGCGCCTTGGATTCCTGGATCATTTTTCGCAGGTTTCTTCGGTCTGCTCTGTGAGTTTCTTGGCACTGTATTCTGGTTTCCGCCACTCTGGCCCTAGTTACCCTGCGTCTACTGGCAAGACAGATTCTCCGTTGCTCCGCAATTTCTTCTGTCCACCAGTACACACCAGGTCTAATTCTTTCCCTCGGTATTCTGGGCATGGCCGCGTCACATCCACGCTCTATGAGTGTTTGGAGTTCCTCTACAGCTTCTTCCGCCCCTCTCTGGGTTATGTGCTCCTTCGCTCTTTCCTTTCCCGTCTCTATCGCAGCGAGGAAATCGTCCTTGCAGAATTTTTTGGTCGCCCATCCTTTGCTGTGGTGTTTCCGGCCTCCCCTCCGCTGGTTAGCCAATCGGTAGGTGATATACTGGTGGTCGCTATTCGTATACTTTTCTGATACTTCCCAGTCTCTCACCCTGCCGATTACTGTTTCATCGCAGAAGGTGACATCAATAATCGACCCGTAGGGATCTCTTCTGTATGTCCATTTTCGACCTCGGTTGGCAGGGAGCAGCCGCAATCTTGCCATGCTCTCTGCCAGGATTATTCCTCTCCGGTCAGTCACAGGTGACCCCCAGGCCATGGACTTGGCGTTGAAATCGCCAGCTGCTACTACAGGAAGGGAAGAAGTAGAGACATCATCCTCTAGGTCTCGCAGCAGTCGGTCGTAGTCTGCGGTGTTGGTATTGGGGGAGAAGTAGCAACTATAAATCCTCACTCCCTCCACCTCCACCCAGACCCATCCGTTCCCCGCCGCTCGTCCGGTCACCTTGAGGCTCTCGTTCGCTATCCACACGGCTGCTCTCTGACTGGTGTCAGCATGCCAGCCATGTGTGTGGTCTTTGTACTGTTCTGAGACTATCGCGAGGTCCACCTTTGTGTCGTAGACCTCGTGTTCAAGCAGTGCCTGGGCCGCGATGCATCCATTCAGGTTTACTTGCAGCAGTTTCAGTGATTTCTTCGCGCCTTCTGGAGGTATTTTTGCATCGCGAAGCACTTGCTGCTTCCGCTTACGTGTCTTGTTCGTTCCTCTCCTTTATTTCCGCATAGCGGGCAATACGGGTCGGCTTTGCATGTGCCAGCCCTATGTCCGCTTTCAGAACACTTCCAGCATTGTGACGTCCTGTCCTCGGCCCTGCAGCCCATGGCCGTATGTCCAAATGCTCTGCATCTGTAGCACTGCAGGATCGGAATTCGCTCCCTGATTCTGCAGCGCATCAGTCCTATTTTAATTTTCGCGACCTCCTTCACTAGTTTTTTGGTGCCCTCAGTCCACGGTATGGAAGCTGTACATGCCTGCGACCCGGTTGCTGTCGAGTGCAGCTTGTGAACAGTTATTTCTGCCCAGTCTTTCTTTTCAATGAACTCCCTCAGGGCATCGTTCACTTCGTCCTGCGTGGTGGCCTCATCCATATCGTGGATGAAAATGGTCTTCTTTTCAACCACTCTCTTAATGGCTAATCCCTCGCCCAGTTCTCCGTCTTCTAGTTTTTGGATAAGCGTTTCCGTTTTTGGGTCACCTTTCCGCAGCGTCACGAGAAGGTCACCTCTCCTCGTGCGTCTTATCCCTTTGATATCCGGGACTGCTTCGGCTGGCTCCTTCCTCATGTTTTTGAGGATTTCGGAATATTTCAAGTCTCTCGTTTTGGCGTCCTCCGGGCCCTCCTTAGTGGTAATAACCAAGGCATCCGTGGTTCGCGGCCTATTTTTCCTTTTCCTTCGGTTTTCCTTCTTCCTTGTCGCCATACCAGTTTTGGTCTGTGCTTGCTCTGTTCTTTCTTTGACTGGTTGGTGCGGCCTTTGCTGGGTGTTCACTCGGTAGGGCCTCCCTTCTGTTTGCACTGGCTCTGGTTGCCGTTCTTTTTGTCTCTTCTTTTTTACGACCTCTACCCAGTTTCCCTCTGGTATTGGGGCAGGCAGAGGTGTTGTTTGGTTTCGCGTCTGGGTACTTGCAGTCTTCGTACTATGCTCAGTATGCCTCTCTGTTTGTGTGCTGTTTTCACTGGTTGGTTTTTCTAAAACGGCGTCGTCAGCTCCGCACGTCGTCTCAGCTAATTTTTTCACGCACGTGACTAGCTGCGTGAGGCCTTTCTGGATGGGCAAGTGGAGATTTGATTGCGTGGCCGCAAATTCAATCATTGTATTCAATATGGTCATCATGTCTTCTACATGATCAGGTGTTGTTGCCTCTTCTTGTGGCATCCTCTTCTTTTCCCTTCTGAGCGATAGGTGTTCCGCCATCTGGGCCTTCTTCTTCGGCTCTAGCTTCCTTTTTTGGCTAGCATGCATTTCTTATGGTTTTATGTTTTGCCCATTGCCTTTGCTCTCTTCGTGAGATACTAGATCCGTTGTAGGTAGGTGTAAAACGCAACTGGACAACAATTTGGACAACATATTTGCCATTTGGAGGGCGCAGCCCCGGCGGAGGGCGCAGCCCCGGCGGTGAGGCGGAGCCCCGGCGGTGAGGTGCCGACAAGGCGCAGGAGGGATGAACGTAGCACTGAATCGGATTTGTTTTTTTCGCGAGGTGTATCGAGCGTCGAGTCGTTTTGCTTACAAAATTTCCTTTACGTCTACGTTTTGCTTACAAAATTACGTGTACGTCTACGTTTTGCTTACAAAATTACGTGTACGTTTACGTTTTACAGTATATTATAATGTTATGCACGTAATTTTCGTTAGGACAAGATGGAACGATCTTACTGATTATGGGGGCCCCTTTTGGAGGACCCCATTTGGAGGGCGCAGCCCCGGCGCAGGGCGCAGCCCCGGCGGAGGGGCGGAGCCCCGGCGGTGAGGCGGAGCCCCGGCGGTGAGGTGCCGACAAGGCGCAGGAGGGATGAACGTAGCACTGAATCGGATTTGTTTTTTTCGCGAGGTGTATCGAGCGTCGAGTCGTTTTGCTTACAAAATTTCCTTTACGTCTACGTTTTGCTTTCAAAATTACGTGTACGTCTACGTTTTGCTTACAAAATTACGTGTACGTTTACGTTTTACAGTATATTATAATGTTATGCACGTAATTTTCGTTAGGACAAGATGGAACGATCTTACTGATTATGGGGGCCCCTTTTGGAGGACCCCATTTGGAGGGCGCAGCCCCGGCGGTGAGGCGGAGCCCCGGCGGTGAGGTGCCGACAAGGCGCAGGAGGGATGAACGTAGCACTGAATCGGATTTGTTTTTTTCGCGAGGTGTATCGAGCGTCGAGTCGTTTTGCTTACAAAATTTCCTTTACGTCTACGTTTTGCTTTCAAAATTACGTGTACGTCTACGTTTTGCTTACAAAATTACGTGTACGTTTACGTTTTACAGTATATTATAATGTTATGCACGTAATTTTCGTTAGGACAAGATGGAACGATCTTACTGATTATGGGGGCCCTTTTGGAGGACCCCATTTGGAGGGCGCAGCCCCGGCGGTGAGGCGGAGCCCCGGCGGTGAGGTGCCGACAAGGCGCAGGAGGGATGAACGTAGCACTGAATCGGATTTGTTTTTTTCGCGAGGTGTATCGAGCGTCGAGTCGTTTTGCTTACAAAATTACGTGTACGTCTACGTTTTGCTTACAAAATTACGTGTACGTTTACGTTTTACAGTATATTATAATGTTATGCACGTAATTTTCGTTAGGACAAGATGGAACGATCTTACTGATTATGGGGGCCCTTTTGGAGGACCCCATTTGGAGGGCGCAGCCCCGGCGGAGGGGCGGAGCCCCGGCGGTGAGGCGGAGCCCCGGCGGTGAGGTGCCGACAAGGCGCAGGAGGGATGAACGTAGCACTGAATCGGATTTGTTTTTTTCGCGAGGTGTATCGAGCGTCGAGTCGTTTTGCTTACAAAATTACGTGTACGTCTACGTTTTGCTTACAAAATTACGTGTACGTTTACGTTTTACAGTATATTATAATGTTATGCACGTAACGCCCATCTCCAGTCTTCTTGTCAGGTCCGTTTCGTTGTGATGGACATATCGGTCTTTGAAATAGTCGCTTACGAGGTCGACTGCATACTGTGGAATTTCAAATTTTTCCTCCAGGGCTCCCACGATTAACTCCCAGTTTGCGCTATTGAAGGCGTTTTTGATGTCCAGTGTGACCATCACAACGTCCTTGCTTTGTTTAACCGAGCCTTTCCACGCTTCTCGGATGACATCAGTTACACGTTTTATTGCTCCAAGCGTGGATCGCCCCGGTCTAAAGCCATACTGCCTATCTGACAGTTTTTGTTCGATTCCTGGCTGGATTCTCTTCAACAGCATTGTTTCGAGGAGTTTTCCAAGACCGTCTAGCATGCACAGCGGTCTCAATGTAGTTTTCCCCGGTTTCGGAACTAATACCAGTCTGGCCGTTTTCCATCTTCTTGCGAACTTTCGTTCCTCTAGGCAGGCATTTATTGTGTCTAGTATTAGTTCCGGGTACTCCCCAACCATCAATTTGATGATCTCGCCAGGCATACCGTCCGGTCCTGGCGCCTTCCCGGGTTTTATCCTCGAACCTGCATACTGCAGTTCATCTATGCTGAACGGCGCGGGCGGTTCTATGCTGTCTCTGCTCCTTTCTCTGTATCTCTCGGCAGTCCGAACAGTGTGAGATTTGTCTGGAAAGAGTTGGCTTATTTGGTCCTCCGTTTGCCGTTGGTTCCAGATTTCGCTTCCTCCCCGTAGTTTCCCCCGCACAATTTTGTACGGTAGTCCCCATGGGTTAGAGTCGAGTGTACGGCATAACTCCTCCCAGCAGCGCGCCTTGGATTCCTGGATCATTTTTCGCAGGTTTCTTCGGTCTGCTCTGTGAGTTTCTTGGCACTGTATTCTGGTTTCCGCCACTCTGGCCCTAGTTACCCTGCGTCTACTGGCAAGACAGATTCTCCGTTGCTCCGCAATTTCTTCTGTCCACCAGTACACACCAGGTCTAATTCTTTCCCTCGGTATTCTGGGCATGGCCGCGTCACATCCACGCTCTATGAGTGTTTGGAGTTCCTCTACAGCTTCTTCCGCCCCTCTCTGGGTTATGTGCTCCTTCGCTCTTTCCTTTCCCGTCTCTATCGCAGCGAGGAAATCGTCCTTGCAGAATTTTTTGGTCGCCCATCCTTTGCTGTGGTGTTTCCGGCCTCCCCTCCGCTGGTTAGCCAATCGGTAGGTGATATACTGGTGGTCGCTATTCGTATACTTTTCTGATACTTCCCAGTCTCTCACCCTGCCGATTACTGTTTCATCGCAGAAGGTGACATCAATAATCGACCCGTAGGGATCTCTTCTGTATGTCCATTTTCGACCTCGGTTGGCAGGGAGCAGCCGCAATCTTGCCATGCTCTCTGACAGGTTTTGCTTTCAAAATTACGTGTACGTCTACGTTTTGCTTACAAAATTACGTGTACGTTTACGTTTTACAGTATATTATAATGTTATGCACGTAATTTTCGTTAGGACAAGATGGAACGATCTTACTGATTATGGGGGCCCTTTTGGAGGACCCCATTTGGAGGGCGCAGCCCCGGCGGAGGGGCGGAGCCCCGGCGGTGAGGCGGAGCCCCGGCGGTGAGGTGCCGACAAGGCGCAGGAGGGATGAACGTAGCACTGAATCGGATTTGTTTTTTTCGCGAGGTGTATCGAGCGTCGAGTCGTTTTGCTTACAAAATTACGTGTACGTCTACGTTTTGCTTACAAAATTACGTGTACGTCTACGTTTTGCTTACAAAATTACGTGTACGTTTACGTTTTACAGTATATTATAATGTTATGCACGTAATTTTCGTTAGGACAAGATGGAACGATCTTACTGATTATGGGGGCCCTTTTGGAGGGCCCCGGCGGAGGGCGCAGCCCCGGCGGAGGGCGCAGCCCCGGCGGAGGGGCGGAGCCCCGGCGGTGAGGTGCCGACAAGGCGCAGGAGGGATGAACGTAGCACTGAATCGGATTTGTTTTTTTCGCGAGGTGTATCGAGCGTCGAGTCGTTTTGCTTACAAAATTTCCTTTACGTCTACGTTTTGCTTACAAAATTACGTGTACGTTTACGTTTTACAGTATATTATAATGTTATGCACGTAATTTTCGTTAGGACAAGATGGAACGATCTTACTGATTATGGGGGCCCTTTTGGAGGACCCCATTTGGAGGGCGCAGCCCCGGCGGAGGGCGCAGCCCCGGCGGTGAGGCGGAGCCCCGGCGGTGAGGTGCCGACAAGGCGCAGGAGGGATGAACGTAGCACTGAATCGGATTTGTTTTTTTCGCGAGGTGTATCGTCGAGTCGTTTTGCTTACAAAATTTCCTTTACGTCTACGTTTTGCTTTCAAAATTACGTGTACGTTTACGTTTTACAGTATATTATAATGTTATGCACGTAATTTTCGTTAGGACAAGATGGAACGATCTTACTGATTATGGGGGCCCTTTTGGAGGGCCCCATTTGGAGGGCGCAGCCCCGGCGGAGGGCGCAGCCCCGGCGGAGGGGCGGAGCCCCGGCGGTGAGGTGCCGACAAGGCGCAGGAGGGATGAACGTAGCACTGAATCGGATTTGTTTTTTTCGCGAGGTGTATCGAGCGTCGAGTCGTTTTGCTTACAAAATTTCCTTTACGTCTACGTTTTGCTTTCAAAATTACGTGTACGTTTACGTTTTACAGTATATTATAATGTTATGCACGTAATTTTCGTTAGGACAAGATGGAACGATCTTACTGATTATGGGGGCCCTTTTGGAGGGCCCCATTTGGAGGGCGCAGCCCCGGCGGAGGGCGCAGCCCCGGCGGAGGGCGCAGCCCCGGCGGAGGGCGCAGCCCCGGCGGAGGGCGCAGCCCCGGCGGAGGGCGCAGCCCCGGCGGAGGGGCGGAGCCCCGGCGGTGAGGTGCCGACAAGGCGCAGGAGGGATGAACGTAGCACTGAATCGGATTTGTTTTTTTCGCGAGGTGTATCGAGCGTCGAGTCGTTTTGCTTACAAAATTTCCTTTACGTCTACGTTTTGCTTTCAAAATTACGTGTACGTCTACGTTTTGCTTACAAAATTACGTGTACGTTTACGTTTTACAGTATATTATAATGTTATGCACGTAATTTTCGTTAGGACAAGATGGAACGATCTTACTGATTATGGGGGGCCCTTTTGGAGGACCCCATTTGGAGGGCGCAGCCCCGGCGGAGGGCGCAGCTCCGGCGGTGAGGCGGAGCCCCGGCGGTGAGGTGCCGACAAGGCGCAGGAGGGATGAACGTAGCACTGAATCGGATTTGTTTTTTTCGCGAGGTGTATCGAGCGTCGAGTCGTTTTGCTTACAAAATTTCCTTTACGTCTACGTTTTGCTTTCAAAATTACGTGTACGTCTACGTTTTGCTTACAAAATTACGTGTACGTTTACGTTTTACAGTATATTATAATGTTATGCACGTAATTTTCGTTAGGACAAGATGGAACGATCTTACTGATTATGGGGGGCCCTTTTGGAGGACCCCATTTGGAGGGCGCAGCCCCGGCGGAGGGCGCAGCCCCGGCGGAGGGGCGGAGCCCCGGCGGTGAGGTGCCGACAAGGCGCAGGAGGGATGAACGTAGCACTGAATCGGATTTGTTTTTTTCGCGAGGTGTATCGAGCGTCGAGTCGTTTTGCTTACAAAATTTCCTTTACGTCTACGTTTTGCTTTCAAAATTACGTGTACGTCTACGTTTTGCTTACAAAATTACGTGTACGTTTACGTTTTACAGTATATTATAATGTTATGCACGTAATTTTCGTTAGGACAAGATGGAACGATCTTACTGATTATGGGGGCCCTTTTGGAGGGCCCCATTTGGAGGGCGCAGCCCCGGCGGAGGGCGCAGCCCCGGCGGTGAGGCGGAGCCCCGGCGGTGAGGTGCCGACAAGGCGCAGGAGGGATGAACGTAGCACTGAATCGGATTTGTTTTTTTCGCGAGGTGTATCGAGCGTCGAGTCGTTTTGCTTACAAAATTTCCTTTACGTCTACGTTTTGCTTTCAAAATTACGTGTACGTTTACGTTTTACAGTATATTATAATGTTATGCACGTAATTTTCGTTAGGACAAGATGGAACGATCTTACTGATTATGGGGGCCCTTTTGGAGGACCCCATTTGGAGGGCGCAGCCCCGGCGGAGGGCGCAGCCCCGGCGGAGGGGCGGAGCCCCGGCGGTGAGGTGCCGACAAGGCGCAGGAGGGATGAACGTAGCACTGAATCGGATTTGTTTTTTTCGCGAGGTGTATCGAGCGTCGAGTCGTTTTGCTTACAAAATTTCCTTTACGTCTACGTTTTGCTTTCAAAATTACGTGTACGTTTACGTTTTACAGTATATTATAATGTTATGCACGTAATTTTCGTTAGGACAAGATGGAACGATCTTACTGATTATGGGGGCCCTTTTGGAGGGCCCCATTTGGAGGGCGCAGCCCCGGCGGAGGGCGCAGCCCCGGCGGAGGGCGCAGCCCCGGCGGAGGGGCGGAGCCCCGGCGGTGAGGTGCCGACAAGGCGCAGGAGGGATGAACGTAGCACTGAATCGGATTTGTTTTTTTCGCGAGGTGTATCGAGCGTCGAGTCGTTTTGCTTACAAAATTTCCTTTACGTCTACGTTTTGCTTTCAAAATTACGTGTACGTCTACGTTTTGCTTACAAAATTACGTGTACGTTTACGTTTTACAGTATATTATAATGTTATGCACGTAATTTTCGTTAGGACAAGATGGAACGATCTTACTGATTATGGGGGGCCCTTTTGGAGGACCCCATTTGGAGGGCGCAGCCCCGGCGGAGGGCGCAGCTCCGGCGGTGAGGCGGAGCCCCGGCGGTGAGGTGCCGACAAGGCGCAGGAGGGATGAACGTAGCACTGAATCGGATTTGTTTTTTTCGCGAGGTGTATCGAGCGTCGAGTCGTTTTGCTTACAAAATTTCCTTTACGTCTACGTTTTGCTTTCAAAATTACGTGTACGTCTACGTTTTGCTTACAAAATTACGTGTACGTTTACGTTTTACAGTATATTATAATGTTATGCACGTAATTTTCGTTAGGACAAGATGGAACGATCTTACTGATTATGGGGGGCCCTTTTGGAGGACCCCATTTGGAGGGCGCAGCCCCGGCGGAGGGCGCAGCCCCGGCGGAGGGGCGGAGCCCCGGCGGTGAGGTGCCGACAAGGCGCAGGAGGGATGAACGTAGCACTGAATCGGATTTGTTTTTTTCGCGAGGTGTATCGAGCGTCGAGTCGTTTTGCTTACAAAATTTCCTTTACGTCTACGTTTTGCTTTCAAAATTACGTGTACGTCTACGTTTTGCTTACAAAATTACGTGTACGTTTACGTTTTACAGTATATTATAATGTTATGCACGTAATTTTCGTTAGGACAAGATGGAACGATCTTACTGATTATGGGGGGCCCTTTTGGAGGACCCCATTTGGAGGGCGCAGCCCCGGCGGAGGGGCGGAGCCCCGGCGGTGAGGTGCCGACAAGGCGCAGGAGGGATGAACGTAGCACTGAATCGGATTTGTTTTTTTCGCGAGGTGTATCGAGCGTCGAGTCGTTTTGCTTACAAAATTTCCTTTACGTCTACGTTTTGCTTACAAAATTACGTGTACGTCTACGTTTTGCTTACAAAATTACGTGTACGTTTACGTTTTACAGTATATTATAATGTTATGCACGTAATTTTCGTTAGGACAAGATGGAACGATCTTACTGATTATGGGGGCCCCTTTGGAGGGCGCAGCCCCGGCGGAGGGCGCAGCCCCGGCGGTGAGGCGGAGCCCCGGCGGTGAGGTGCCGACAAGGCGCAGGAGGGATGAACGTAGCACTGAATCGGATTTGATTTTTTCGCGAGGTGTATCGAGCGTCGAGTCGTTTTGCTTTCAAAATTACGTGTACGTCTACGTTTTGCTTACAAAATTACGTGTACGTTTACGTTTTACAGTATATTATAATGTTATGCACGTAATTTTCGTTAGGACAAGATGGAACGATCTTACTGATTATGGGGGCCCTTTTGGAGGACCCCATTTGGAGGGCGCAGCCCCGGCGGAGGGCGCAGCCCCGGCGGAGGGGCGGAGCCCCGGCGGTGAGGCGGAGCCCCGGCGGTGAGGTGCCGACAAGGCGCAGGAGGGATGAACGTAGCACTGAATCGGATTTGTTTTTTTCGCGAGGTGTATCGAGCGTCGAGTCGTTTTGCTTACAAAATTACGTGTACGTCTACGTTTTGCTTACAAAATTACGTGTACGTTTACGTTTTACAGTATATTATAATGTTATGCACGTAATTTTCGTTAGGACAAGATGGAACGATCTTACTGATTATGGGGGGCCCTTTTGGAGGACCCCATTTGGAGGGCGCAGCCCCGGCGGAGGGCGCAGCTCCGGCGGTGAGGCGGAGCCCCGGCGGTGAGGTGCCGACAAGGCGCAGGAGGGATGAACGTAGCACTGAATCGGATTTGTTTTTTTCGCGAGGTGTATCGTCGAGTCGTTTTGCTTACAAAATTTCCTTTACGTCTACGTTTTGCTTTCAAAATTACGTGTACGTCTACGTTTTGCTTACAAAATTACGTGTACGTTTACGTTTTACAGTATATTATAATGTTATGCACGTAATTTTCGTTAGGACAAGATGGAACGATCTTACTGATTATGGGGGGCCCTTTTGGAGGACCCCATTTGGAGGGCGCAGCCCCGGCGGAGGGCGCAGCCCCGGCGGAGGGGCGGAGCCCCGGCGGTGAGGTGCCGACAAGGCGCAGGAGGGATGAACGTAGCACTGAATCGGATTTGTTTTTTTCGCGAGGTGTATCGAGCGTCGAGTCGTTTTGCTTACAAAATTTCCTTTACGTCTACGTTTTGCTTTCAAAATTACGTGTACGTCTACGTTTTGCTTACAAAATTACGTGTACGTTTACGTTTTACAGTATATTATAATGTTATGCACGTAATTTTCGTTAGGACAAGATGGAACGATCTTACTGATTATGGGGGCCCTTTTGGAGGGCCCCATTTGGTGGGCGCAGCCCCGGCGGAGGGCGCAGCCCCGGCGGAGGGGCGGAGCCCCGGCGGTGAGGCGGAGCCCCGGCGGTGAGGTGCCGACAAGGCGCAGGAGGGATGAACGTAGCACTGAATCGGATTTGTTTTTTTCGCGAGGTGTATCGAGCGTCGAGTCGTTTTGCTTTCAAAATTACGTGTACGTCTACGTTTTGCTTACAAAATTACGTGTACGTTTACGTTTTACAGTATATTATAATGTTATGCACGTAATTTTCGTTAGGACAAGATGGAACGATCTTACTGATTATGGGGGCCCTTTTGGAGGGCCCCATTTGGAGGGCGCAGCCCCGGCGGAGGGGCGGAGCCCCGGCGGTGAGGCGGAGCCCCGGCGGTGAGGTGCCGACAAGTCGCAGGAGGGATGAACGTAGCACTGAATCGGATTTATTTTTTTCGCGAGGTGTATCGAGCGTCGAGTCGTTTTGCTTACAAAATTTCCTTTACGTCTACGTTTTGCTTACAAAATTACGTGTACGTTTACGTTTTACAGTATATTATAATGTTATGCACGTAATTTTCGTTAGGACAAGATGGAACGATCTTACTGATTATGGGGGCCCTTTTGGAGGACCCCATTTGGAGGGCGCAGCCCCGGCGGAGGGCGCAGCCCCGGCGGAGGGGCGGAGCCCCGGCGGTGAGGTGCCGACAAGGCGCAGGAGGGATGAACGTAGCACTGAATCGGATTTGTTTTTTTCGCGAGGTGTATCGAGCGTCGAGTCGTTTTGCTTACAAAATTTCCTTTACGTCTACGTTTTGCTTTCAAAATTACGTGTACGTTTACGTTTTACAGTATATTATAATGTTATGCACGTAATTTTCGTTAGGACAAGATGGAACGATCTTACTGATTATGGGGGCCCCTTTTGGAGGACCCCATTTGGAGGGCGCAGACCCGGCGGAGGGGCGGAGCCCCGGCGGTGAGGCGGAGCCCCGGCGGTGAGGTGCCGACAAGTCGCAGGAGGGATGAACGTAGCACTGAATCGGATTTATTTTTTTCTCGAGGCGTATCGAGCGTCTTTTATATTGAAAATAAAAATTTAACTTTAAATAACTTGGCCGAGGACCGCGGTAAAAAATCGGGGACACCTGTACCAGACTCCCTGAAGTCCACAGAACAAAACCTAGGGTGAGGGGAAAGAAGAAAAATATTTGAGGGGGAAGGGGAACCGGAAAAAAAAAATTCGAGGGGGAATGGGGGGAACATCCTATAAAATGTTATCATTAACATATGATTTATCCTATAACATCTTAATTTGATTGATCAACACCTCTTTAAATCAATATTTATTATCATGTGTTAATACTTGTCGAAGGAGTTATTTTCGATGTATACATTAATGGATGCCTATCAATTTATATCAAAATGGATAAAAAAGATCGATTTAATATTTTCAAGCAACAATTTAATACAGTTAACATACATAAAATAGATTAATCGGGACATAATTATAATTTAATGTAATGATTGTACTTGCATCTAAGCAACCAGTTTTGAAAATCGCAGCTCAGTGCTAGTTTACGTCATTCATTTTCCACATTAATTTGTTTCTTGTCTTTACATTGATATGTTGAAGTATTAAAATCCACTCTTGCAGAAATATGTAGAGATAAATAGGAGTAACACTTGAAAGGCAAACATGGCGACATTTGAATATGACCAGGATATAACACATCAGAACTGGCTAACATTTTTTTAAATGGAACACATTACACACTGAAGGATCGTTCTGCAAGTACACAATAATTTCATCTCTTAAATCCTCATGAAGTACATCATCCACTGTATGTTTCCACCACTTTGGATAGTTTTTAAAGCACCATTTTGATGATGATGATATTTCATATTCTACATATAATCAGATTCGGATCGCTCAATCGTAAAACAACCAATTTTTATACTGAAAGCAGTTAACGCAACATTACAAATTTGATCCAAACAAGATTTAATCGCCTGTTTTAATTGCACAGTCTTCTTTAAGGATATAGTTTATACTGTTCGTCAGAGTCGTAACGAGGATATGAAGCAACACAAAATGGTATTAGATGAACGTCGACTGTAATTGACTGAAAATTTGGACATGAGAAAGCTGTGCGCAAGATGGGTGCCGCGTTTGCTCGCAATGTAACAAAAACAGCGTCGTAATGATGTTTCAATCGAGTGTTTGGCGATGATTCATAGCAACAAGGTCGAATTTTTGCAAAAATTTAAGATGAAACATGGGTCCATCGATTCACATCTGAGACAAAGGAACATGGGGAGCCTCCACTGATACGAATTGTTAGTCCCACAGATGTTGTAACTTAAAACTAAAAAACTAGCTAAGATAGCAGCATAAATTAGTGAGATAAATATATATCGTTCAAGACCAGATTTGGAACGAGCTATCTATGTAAGTTAGCCTCTGAGGGAGCTTCCGTGATCATACAGATCATAGAAAATGCCGCAAACAGCCCTAAATGAGGACGGAATGCCCAAAAGGTCTGTGTGTCCAACCGGTCCGCTTTTCGTACCGCTGATATGATGAATGAGCGCCTCGCGATCGGACACCACGCCTGAATATGTCTACAGAACGATTATGTTTCTATATTTGAATCGACTTTTCAAAACACCATAGTGGAACGTTTATAAATATTTTCTCATGTTTATGAATCACATAATCATTGATATTAACTGTTATTGTTATGTCTATCGCACGGAAGTAAGAATTTACTCCAGAGTTCAGCATGAATAAAATATACTCGAAAATGCGCAAGATTTCAATAGAAATAATAAACATACTAATAGAAGTACATGAAAAAAAAAACGTAAACATTCAGGATGAAAAAAAAACGCTGAAAGATAACACTTCGGGGGCGTTGATGAAGAATGTTCGTGTGTTTCGTATTGTACAAACATCATCTACCAGGAATGAGCTGTTCTGGAGAAGAGCAATTGTTTTGGCGAAATGTTTTATATCGACGGCGATTGTAAAATTGGCTTCCAGACATTGAAAAAACTTCAATGTTGATCTTTCCAATAGGCGTCCACTAGTTTGGTGAACCAGGGTGAAGGCCGATTGTTGAACCTGGAGTTTTTTCATCATCACGCCGTTAGACCACATAATTTAAGATATTTAAAAGAGAAAAAATATTACAACAAAAATTGGGAAAGTCTTCAAAGCCCGTTTCCTTAATTGATGAGATCCTAGCCAATTATTTTTTTATCGGCTTAGGCATATATTGCACAACACCGTAATTATGATTGCAAGATCTTATCGCGTCTAAAATTGAAACAATAAATCAATTTTCAGATCGGTATGGGGTATACATTTACCCCACCTACAATTCTATTATTTATAAATTTATAATATTTTTCTGTTCTTTTAGCCTTTAGCTTTATTAATCTCACAAATGGCGAGCTTAGGCGACGCCTAGGGGCAGTAACTGTCTAATCTATATATACATATATACAGTATATATATATTTTTTTTAAATTGTTATATTGTTATATTGTTATATACCTTTCCCTACCGGTGATGTATTTACTACACCTCGGCTCTAATAATGAGAATATCGATATGAAATATAATAGATACGGGGTTCAGAATTTTTGTATTCCTCCGTAATATGATTAAGAATCACATCAACGTATTTTAGTATATAAGTATTCATCTGCAGCGACGGAAATAAATAATTTGTCGGGAAATCGGGAATTTTGCAAATTTTAGTCCGTGTCGAAGAGCGTACTTCAATAAGCCAGTTTCGAGTGCAAAAATGAATCATCATCCTAGTCTGCAATTTCATGGAATCTTGTACATAAACGATTCAAGATCATCGACCTTGCAAAAAACAAAAAGCACATAACGTTTTCATCGCATGTCCATTGTGTTAAAGCGGTAAGCACCGAACATTACATAGCGTCGAGCTTTTAAGAAGCTCATTGCGATCACGTGAAATATTTTTACCTACGGCGAAGATTGTAAATCATAAAGATCGAATATTTGTGTTAAAACAGCATGGCGGCACGAGCAGAAAGCAACACTTTAGCACTTTTATTGCACCGCAAAAAGATCCAGACGGATAGATTGCTTCGCGATGAAAAGCAATCATCGGCGTTTCATGCACGCACGTTATTCATTGCTAAAAATTCCGGTTTTATTTATTTTGCCACATTTAAAATAACTAAAATGCTTTCATACGAGCTCTGTTGAAAATCAGTAGACCGATATATAAAGCTCTTAAAAAAATCATTAGTGCCACCGCGATAAGTACATTAAGGGAGCTTTCACACGAAGTCGAAGCTTATTAAATTCTCAACGGGTGTATTCGATGCCATATTTCATTCAGAATGCGTCAACCCCATGGACTCTTTTTCTTAACACTTGCGGGTAGGGCACACGTGGGAAGGGTGAGATTTCCTTTCCGCTTCCATTCTTGAATACTTAGGCGCTAATGGCTTAGTCGTCACAGTGATTAATAAATAATCGGGACAGCTGCTGCTTAAAATAATCTAAACACCATGTCATAACTTAATGCAGTATACGAGGGATATAATCTTCATTTAAAATTCCAAGATACGTGGGGTATAATCCTGACGCGCATTTAAATGATACTTCTGGAAAATGGATTCAGAAATAGTTGCTATGATTGATCGCTACAAGTTTTATCAATACGAGGGATGATGAATCCTAAGCGCAGCAGACTTAAAAATACAGTCATGTTTTAATACTTCAACGAATTTAAAAATCACAGCTTTTAATGTCATTAACATCCATGTATAAAAATATCTAAACATTTAATTAAATTTAATACAGTATTCACCAGGCCAAGCGTTACCAATTTCATTCGACTGTAGCTTTATTATTTGGAGAATTAAATTTAAAAAAAACTATTAATGTCCTTATTCTCGTAGCTGGTTATTCTCCAATTATAATGGATGAAAGATCTTGTGAGTGGGGAATCCAATCCCGGGATCCCGGACAGTTTTAGGTGCTCATGAACCCCGGGACCTTTTCGTTAGTGAGCAAATTAAAAATCGATGAAGTCGTTGTTGTCATAATCGCTTTACACCGATTACTTTCTGTCAGCTCCTAATCAGCGTAAGACAATCTTCAATTCGAGGCAGAGTCAATTGTAAATGAACACTTGATAGTGAATACAAGACCACGTCATTTCTTTACATAAACAATGCACAAAAAATCGATTCATTTGCTCCTCTTTTAGAAGGAAATGATAATTGAACAAAGACTCATTCAACACGCAGCGAAAAACGGCAAGCACTTAAATAAACAAACACTCTCGATAACACACAATATTCGGTCATTTCTTTGCGTAAACAAATAACACACTTGAAATCGAAATCATTATAAGTCGATAAATTTGGGCTTAACGATCTATACAATCATGCGATGCATATGAAGAAGCTCTCCGTCTCAGTCTCCCGAACTGCGCTAAGTTCTCTCTGTCTCTGTCCGCCTCGGAGCTTCAATGCACAAGAGTGCTCTTTCTGAATAGTGAAGGTCAAAACGGATATTTCCGATAGTACTCCCATACAGGTTAAACGTAATCCTGAAAAATTCGGGATTGAAATTTTTATCTAACAGAAATCGTACACATCACCAGCACGATGAAGGCCACTAAATCGAGACATTCCCGCCGACATCTGGACGCTTGGAAACAGTGGCGTAACTAATAATTGGCGAGCTTAGGCGACGCTTATGGGCAGTAACTGTCTAATCTATGTATACATATATATAAAGTACGTATATGTTTTTCAAATTGTTATATTAAACTTTCCCTGCCGGTGATGTATTTGCTACACCTCGGTTCTAATAATGGGAATATCGATATGAAATCTAATAGATACGGGATTCAGAATTTTTGTATTCCTCCGTAATATAATTACGAATCACATCAACGTATTATAGTATATAAGTATTCATCTGCAGCGACGGAAATAAATAATTTATCGGGAAATCGGGAATTTTGCGAGTTTTAGTCCGTGTCTTAGCAGAAAGTAATTTTACTTAAATATTTAACTGGCTTAAATATCTGAGGACAAGTCACAAAATGTAATATATTTGATTAAGAGCGAAATCCACAAATAATTTGAAGCAATGAATGACTATAAAAATCGCAAACACCTGCTCGGATCATGAATGGACCGTAATGATCGCTGATTTTTCTCCTCTTATGATTTTGAAACTAGGTGTAAAAACCAATGAACAAATATATTTTTCATAATTATGAGCCATAATAATGAGAATCTTATGCAATATTTTCGATATTAATCATTGCATTGATGCAAGGCGATTAACTCAAATGAATCACTTCATAAATAATAACAAAAAAAATATGTTAAAGCTAAATAAGGAGAAAATGGCGAACAATTGATTATAATTCTGATATCGTTGATATCATCAATCCAAAATGATCAATTTTTGAATCATGATACCACGGGATTTTCTTGATTGTTTTTTATCTCTTAGTCATAGAAGCAAATTTATATCTGTTTGCTTGATATTTATGACAAAATCAATGAAAATACATATTTCGTTCATGGTTTTGGCAAAGCAATCAATTCCAAAAATATATACAGAAGCCAAGCGGAAAATTATTTAGGAACGATCCGCTGAATAATAATGCGACGTATGCAATTGACAAAATGCAAATGCGTCCGATGACAGGCGATGCACGAATGCACCCGGGGAAAAAAATGTATTAAACGACTTCCAACAAATGTAAAGCTTGGGGTGGCGACTAGAAGTCATCATGCTTCAGGAAGCCTTCAACCCTCGAAGATGTTATGCATTAAGCCGACGAATGATATTATGTATATTAGACCGCAGATGGAATTCACATCGAGCGTTAAGAAAATAGTTGTGGAGTAATTATTTTTAAAGCAAGATGAGATAAATTAAATGATCTTACATAGTAGTGCCGATTCTTGCAGCATATATGGTAATACCACTGATCGTTCCAACTGCGGGATGCAGGTTCCAGCATCGGGTTTTCTCCAAATATGTTGGCAAATTGGACCGTTATTTGGATCTTGAGATGGATGGTGAATGTAATATGATTGTGTACAAGTTTGTATTGAACATTTTGTATGTCGGTAAAAGAAATTATTTGCAATTAGGATGATTAAAGATGGCCTGCATATGGAAACCTTGGAATTTATTGAGCATTCAATAAATTATGCAAATAAATATAATAGGTCTATAAGTGTTTTGGCAAATATTTGCGCAATTATACTGTAGTACAAATAATTTCGCTGAAACCATGATAGAAATGTTTTGCCAATTTGGCTTCATCTAAAAAGACGTCAACAGCACCCATGTATCAAATGTGTCAAAACAGCTTTTTTATCCAATGGGGTGACTCAATCATACCCTTGTCGAGGGGAAGAACAAAAAAATTAGACGCGAGATGCGATCCTCTTCTGAGATCATCCCATGACAAATTGTGGGACCCTGACAATGAAGTTCGACTTCCACGATACTTCGGATGAACGAGTCTATCAAGAACTTGTTTATTTTTGTGCGAATTTTTAGTACGTGATGTTATGCAATTCTTCGCGGAGCGAATCCAGAGCAAAAGAGCTGAAAGATGTAAGCCATTTCATGAAAAAAATATTCAAAGCTTGCCAAACGGCCAAAACAATTTTTGCAGTCGATTGGGTCGACGACCCGGTGATTTCGGCAACACAAAAAAAAACAACTCCTTCTGAAAACCGCCATCTTCTAAATCGCCATATTTAACAAAGCATCTCATAAAACACCGAATCGCCGAACAATCGATGGATATTTCGGTGATGGTGCCCGCGAGTCTCCAACAGGATTTTACGATCATGTTCTTTCGTGGTGCACGAACGTCCAGTGCAACAATCCCATAAAATTCTTAAATTAACACCAGCGAAACTACTAAACAAAAGTGTAAAACGCGCAATAAAACAACCACGCGATGGAATGAAACCTCGACGGTGGCTTTCATCCGATGGTTGATTGCACATATAAGCTACCAAAATCAGGCTCACGCCAATAAGATCTGGCGGAAATAACAAAGGATTGTTAAATAGAAACGATTTGCTAATTACGATATATGGCAATGTTAGACCACCAAGAAACCATCAGTGTCACGGTAGAACATGAATACATCGACTTTAACTGAATGTACAGTTTTTGTAAGACTAGATTCTAGCAATTGGAAATCCAAGTGTATGAATAAAGCGTCCACCCCTGTACTAATTTGCAAATATTTTCAAATTTTGGATACTATATTTCGTTTTAATGTCTTTAATGTTTCTGATATTGGGGCAAACTTATTTATACATAAGCGTTTAGATCATTGTTTTCTCGTAAAACGTATGAATGTAAGAATTTATCTCCTTGGCATTGCGCTTGAAAAATAAGATGAACCCCATTACTTGGACAAAAATGCATCCTTTTACTGACACAACGTATATTTCGAAAATTTTCAATCTCCTCAATCTCTTCACATTCAGATTCATGTACCTCAATTACATCCTTGTTTTAACACAATTCGATTTCGTTGTTCTCGGAACTTGTACCAACGCGGTCAAATTAGAAAGAAGATCTCCTTGGAATAATGATTTTTATTAATTATTTATGTTCGGATTGGTTTTATAAAATTAATCGACCCGTCAAATAGATAAGTATACTAAAACCTTTTTTTGTGCGATTTCGAAGTTATGCGGTTTTTTTAAAAATCATAAAGACGAAGGTACAAAGTAAAGTACAAAATTAGGCTAAAAATGACTTGATTTGATTTTTTTAAGCAGTGGCCATTTTTGGGATTTATTTATTTTTTGAGTTAGGGACTATTGTTACATTTTAACTGATTAAGAATTATATTGTTGGAAAGAGAAAATTTACACAGAATAATGATCATACAGCGATGATTGTAATTAAAATAATTAGTATTTCTCTACTGGATGTCTAGTATTTGAGATGTCAGATATCAGGCATCCTTAAAATTTTACCAATGATGCAAGACGTCCTTTAAATGTTACCATAAATGTTATTTTTTAATTGCCTTATTGTTTTCCTTGGTTTTTTTATTAACTTTTTTTTATGCGATTTTCAATATATTTTAAATGGCCGTTTCAAAGTTATGCGATTTTCAATTCACTTTTTCTATGTAAATCATAGCTTTTTTGTGCGATTTTCCGCGGAACGCATTTACCGCACAAAAAAAGGTTTAACTGTATACATTACAAGTAACTTCTACACTACAGAGCCGAGATAGACGTATGTTTAGGTACATACTCATAACATTCCATAAATAGTATTTCACAAAGTTTTTTTAAATTTTGCTAATGAAGTTTAAAAAAAATATGACAGAACTATTAAAAGTCAGAAGCTTACAAAAAACTATATCAGCCTATCATGGTAACTATTCAATTAAAACTTCATTACGCGGATCAAAAGCTCAAGTTGACGAGCAAAAAAGAGTCACTTGTGGAAGTCCAAAGGGCATAAATAGTTGTTCTTCGGTGACAATGATGAATAAATGATGATTAAGACTATTATTCATAATGGCGATTTATTTGCACAAAAATCGTGTTCAAATACCAATAAAATATCACATCATAAGATGTTTTTCTTGAAAAAGAAAATCTTTGATTGGTGTTTAATTCTATGAGTCGTAGAAGAACATACATTTACAATTTGATTGTGGACAATATTTTTACTATTACCAAATGAAAATTTAGTTTTTTGACATAGTTAACTTTTAAAAGATTTTTTTTTTGGCACCCTATTTCAAATGTATGATTTGTGCAGCAAAGTAATTAAAAATTTTATCTAACAAATTGTACATCTCACTAGCACGATGAAGGCTACTAAATCGAGACATTCCCGCCGAAATCTGGACGCTTGGAAACAGTGGTGTAACTACTAATTGGCGAGCTTAGGCGACGCCCATGGGCGGTAACTGTCTAATCTATATGTACATATATTGAGTATATATATGTTTTTCAAATTGTTATATTAAACTTTCCCTCCCGGTGATGTATTTACTACACCTCGACTCTAATAATGGGAATATCGATATGAAATCTAATAGATACGGGGTTCAGAATTTTTGTATTCTTCCGTAATATAATTATGAATCACATCAAAGTCTTATAGTATATGAGTATTCATCTGCAGCGACGGAAATAAATAATTTGTCAGGAAATCGGGGGAGGCGTGCATTTTCAGCGGCAAGTTGCCTGGCTTCCAAAATCAGATCTAGACTAAATATCGAAACACTCGAAGCTTTAATGTTACTTCGGACATATTTTCAAAATAATATTTGAATTTTTTAGTGTTTTATTTATCTATCTTTTCTTAAATAAATAAAATTCTTTCGCCTTCAAGTTATTTTTTATATTAAACAAATGGACTTAGTAGTAATTTTTGATCAAATTCATCAATGTAATTTCTTAAACGATTGAAAATCTCGATCCCGAGATTCCGGGACTGATCCCGGAATGGCCTAATGCAATCCCGCAGTCTCGGGAACGAAATTTTGACTTAGGATAGGATTCCCTACTCCTATGATTGCTCGGGTGAGTCTCTATGCCTTAAATAATTTAAATTCACACATGAAATAACGAATTTCGTAGTCGATGCCAAGACAAATATACAGTATGCGCTAATGCAATCATTTTATTGGGTAATTATGAAATAGCATCTTAATAGTATGACACCACACTGTATTATTTACTAGAGCCAACAACAATAATGACTCATTATGGCAAATGGTCGATAACAAAGGATCGATATCAGATTATGATCTGATTCCGCAATTGTTTCAGCCTGAAGAAAGAAGCCGATAAGTGGTTGCTCATATTTATTCTACCTGAATCATCTTTGTCCGATTTGCGCTGCAACCATTGGTTATAAATTGAATCAGCTGCTTTTTCTCAATAAATCTTTGATTTCTTCGGCGAATTAAGATAGAGAGAAATCCGGATAATAGAAGTTTCAGAATTGTCACACGTTTTGTATTAAATGTATTTATGAATGATATCAAATCGATTTCTTTTGTGATTCATAGCATTGTATGATCAATAATAGCGGCGATCTAAATCTGCCAGACTAATTGACTTGGACCGATTGCATCTTCGGTAAGCTAGAGTCATGACTCAATCGGGCAAAGTTCAGGATCAGATTAATAACAGTCGTTCAATTTGTAAAATATACTTCAGCCGATGTTAGCAGCAGAGAACCAAAGCAAAATTGCTAAATGTGCATGTTCTAAAAATAATGTGGACATGGCCGTGGTTGTCTACGAGTTCAAACCTGCGATCAGATAATACGGATAACACCCACATCTTCTATATATAATAATAATTCTACTAAATTTAGACAGGAAGCATGGTGATCAAAAACGGGAGGTTAGGTTCCCGCTAAGAAAAATAGACATAGCATGGAACACGCACATCACTTTATAAAACCAATTTTTAGAGCGTTGCAGATAGAGCATTTCTTAGAAATTAAAATCTAAACATCAAATGCGATATGCTTAAATCAGAATTTGGTAACCGTGTGGGATTTGCTGAAGAAAAAAAGCTAATTACGCAACACGCTTGCACCAACACCAAGCAATATTAACATCTTGGGATAAGATACATTTAATAATTCTTGAATTGCAGTTTTATTCTGGATGATCATCATTGTCATTGGATCCTATGACGTGATAAATTTTCATTCGGTGGTTAGATCAGTCCGTTGACCACATCCAATCTCCTAATCTTATCGACTGTCAATTCATATATTGTAAATGTGAAATGATAAGAAATAGCACACTTCGCAACAATAAGTCAGCTATCAACTGTAATCCCTGTGATGTGTCAACGCAAGAAGACCGTGGCAATGAAGATAAGGAAAATTTCCATCGAGCTACCTCTGAATCTTGCTGCATTGTTCGGAATGCATATGCATTATGCACCGGTTGCACGTTGATCAAAAGCCGAGTCGCGTGGCAAAGAACCAATGCGAATTTCAATGCAACTGGTGCAATTAGATCGGTCAAGTGCAAGGACGTGCATTGCGCATCGACTGCATGTTATTCAATTATTATTCTGTGCAGTTTCCGCATCGCCAATTCTTGCCAATTATTAGCAAATTGCATCAGCAAAACATCATCGATTCTATCAAACGCTGCTCAAATTTCCTGAAACAATAAATCATCATCTACGCCCGAATGAAGAATATTGGTTTGCTGGAAGAATCAGCAGGTCTTGCATCGATTGGATTGCTCGATTGGAGTCAGCTTCATTCGACAGCTCCATAATACTCCAACGTTTGAAATCCAATTTGGCAGCCAGGCGAAGGACGAACTTAAACAAAATAAAACCTGTGTTAAATATAACGATTTAATAAAAATGTTCTATTGAAGACCAGAAAAAAATGATGCTAACCAAGTCGACCGACAGAAGCTCAAAGAATTTTAGGACAACGGCTAAAATTTAAGAACAATCAAAATGTATCATTGATTCCTTATAAATGAAGTCGCTACCAATTTCCAAGATCCTTCTATAACAGAGTACTTCCAGAAATGTTTACAAATCAATGGTAATTTCCAAACATGGGCAAAATAAGGGACATTACATCCATGAGTTCTACTAGCATTTCTATCTATTTTCATAATATTTTGTAGTCATTATGGTCTTAATTTAGACTTAGATCTTTGGAAACAGAAGAGTGGAGAAGAAGAGATGCATCGTTTTGAAAAAATTCAAACCAGCTATATTCTATCGTCGTTCTTTCTGATCTCCATGTACTATTCGGCACCTCTTCAACGGTCCGATTATGAACGAACCACGTGGGGCATGTAAAAATATATTATAACGTATTGCAAAACATCTATAACTATTTGCGACTCTGCTCGTAGAATGATATTTTTTACTTAATATAATATGCAGGTTCTTTGCATGATTTTCGCTAAACACGAATACAAGATTCTATACATTATTTCTGTATAAACTTTCGTTTAACAGGTAGAAAGTCTCATTGGTAAAGTCACATAAGATTTCAATGATCATCTTTAACCATTTTAAAAAGGCCATACTAGGTTTATCATGCAAATTATAATCAGTAAGAAGTTTAGCTCTTACTTTACAACCGGCTCTGCCGAGCCGGTTCACCTTAATTATATAACAGCATGGATTGAATCTGTTTACAGCAAAAACCAAATGCAATATAAAAATCAAGGATTCATCGGGCGTTTCTTAAAAACACCAAAAGCCCTTATAAATTATTTCCAAAATACGTACACCATTCGACAAAAGCCATAAAATCCTTAAAAAGCCGTCTCAACACTGCTTCTGTTTGAATCGCCCAAAAAAAGTGACCAGCACTTTGGGCAAAAAGCGACACGACTTACTGATCATATTCGATTGCCAATTAAAAAGAAGAGACGACACCACACTCCTGCCATATTAACATGCCAAAAACCTACCCAGAATCGGAATCCGGCCGGAAGCATAATTCCTTAAAAATTGGCAATGCTGAAAGTAATGTTTTCGGGCCGCGTTTCATGTTATGAATTCTTTGTGCAGAATTCGGAGAATCCTGGACACTGCCTTATTACGACTCGACAGATGCTGTACGGAAACAGTGGATTCTTTAAAAAAGACATCAACTGGATTTTAAACTGATGACCGTTGTCCATTATTTTCTGATCATACCGTTTATATCAACCCTGAAGCATCACGAGAATGACTATATCCAAACGAACATAGCCAGTGACATCATTGGAGAGCTTAACCTAATCCATCTTTGGCTTCGTTCATGAACATCAATAATTTCAAGGTGGACGCCAAATTACATAAAGTTGCGAAATAGACAAAATGCTGAAATTAAATGGAACGCATTATCTATATTATATATCTTATTTATGACTAAATACGTTCCGAAACAAGTTGATTAAATTGATTCATAAGAATGATATCTAATGTATTTTCATAGCCCAGAGGTTCCCAGGCTTTTTCTTATCGAAAAAAAAAAACTATTCACTCCCGTTCTCGATGTTAATAATGTAACCCAGGGGGGCGGCATTTGGTCCTCAACGCCCCCAAAATTTGTCTTGGATTATAAACGCCTCCTTTAATCTCTTCACAGCTTCCACCGGGCGTTGAGGAACTCTGCCATAGACTATAGCATTACGGCAAAACTGTCTAAAAACAAATAGTCTTAGTAGTTTAGGTTTTTAAATATGGGATCAATTTTCAAGATATTAAAAATGGCATGTAGATTGTTGGTAAAAATACCATTGACTGCAAATCTGCATCGACCTGATGACTTGCACGTAATCCGAGATCCCATTGCAGCTCAGAGCGTCATTCAGCAAATATTTGTCTGGCAAACCTCAAATAACATTAACTCCATTAAATTGTTACTAACTTGTTGATAATATACGAACACATCTTCAATATTATACAATCGTCCGCGATGCATTTATATCGCATTTTCGATCGATGATCAACATTAAACATCCAATATAGATGTTTAATCGCAGATCCCCCCTATTATCAACATGATTCATCTTCTTGACAATGGAGATCCAATAAAGCTCCAATTAAATACACAAATTGGATTATTGGTTTTCAATTGCAAGATCAACTGCCCTGAATCGCTAATCGAATTACGAATTCGCCATTCTTGCGTGGAATTAATGCGTTCTTGAAAACCAATTTAATGCATGTATAAAAATAGAAAACTTCCCTTATTTATATCATCCATCTCGTATCTTCCATGATGTATTTATATAAAAATATGCATGAAAAATAAATTCCAACATGTTTCTGTTATCGTAAAATCTTGAATTTATAACAATAGCTATGATATCTGATGGTTATTTTAAAAATAATGATGAGTCAACTACTGCTGAATATGGTCAAATTTATAATTAGCAAAATTAATTCTATTGCAAATTTCTTTTCTAAGAGCCAATGATCAAATAAAGATACCGTCGGTAATGAAAAATGTATTTAGAATTTTCAAGAAAAGCGTTGATTTATAATAAAATAAATTTAATTGGCAAGATTCCCTTGGGTGGTTCAGGCAAGCCTATTAAAAATAAAATGGGTCAAGAGTTTAAAATAACATAACCTTGAGACTATATAACCAGATAGTGACTTCCCCGCCGCACACAAAATATTAAGCTTATACATATTTTTGTATGTGACCATACTAAAGCAGCATACGGTGGAGTGCGGGTTAAAAATAAAGCCAGAAAGAGGTCAATTTCTCAGCTTCCCTCTATCGTCAAGCACAATACTCGTGGAGATCTTAAACATACTTTAAAAAAATATTGTCAGACGCTACATAAGAAAACACAGAATCAAATTCAATATAATTTTATTTACTGAAATGAAAATAATATTTAAATTATTAGTATAATTTTAAAGTCCACATAAACATGATTTATATATAAATAAAACAGCAATTATCTATGAGACAATCTCCAGAATACACAATAGACTTTTAGAAAATTAATTTACACTTTACGAGACTTCTGAGCGCACAAACATGCACACAATGTAAAAAATATAACATTTTTAAATATCGAGAACGCGGCATACTGTCCGAGAGCTCAGTTTCGCTCTCGAGCACCATGCTCAGCATTCACAATGGGAAAAAGTTGCGAATACTATCGCTCTATCCACACGATTATAGATATACTCTTTCATACGCTACGCGTACAACGTCCAATATAGGTTAGATTTGAAATGTGTGCAGTCTTCACTTGGTGTTATGACAATATTTATAAGCGTCTATACTAGGACTCCCGCGGCAGCGAGAGAGCAGACTAACAAAGAATAAGTCTAAATTTGGCGATACATCCTTCGAAGCGAAATAATTGACAAAAATAGTTGTTAGGTCACAACACAAAAAGGCACAAATTAAAAATATAATTCATTCTCTCTACGTCCTTAAAGACAAGGACAAAAACATACAAATGACATAATTATATAGAATAACAATATTAATCAATAGGGGCAATAGGATTTTCACAGTGGTAATAATACAAATTTTCACCTAAAAAACATAAAATACTTTCGGCGTTCGATCATCGACTCTCCACATGAGATGTCTATTTTCAATTAAAGTATATATCTACAAAAACCTATACAATAATTTATAAATAAATAGATAACCACAATAAGCATAGAGATGTGCATTGAGTTTTAGATCCTAACAAAATCTGAACGAGGATTTTACTGCCGACCAGAAATTGTTATAAAGCTAGCATCGCTATAAAAGAATCATCGTACAAGAGATTGAATACCATATAATACAAATCAATCTATTTCATCAAAATTACATCTAATGCGCATAACTCGCAGACATACTTCAGTTTTAAATATTGACTAAATACTATTTCATCGCAAATTTTTGCAGAATCACAAAAAGCTAGGCGTTACTGTCAATTTACCAACGATATAACATATATTAAAACTGAATATATAGACAGTATCGTCGTTGAATTGATGCTGTTCTGATAAAACTAAATTACAACTGGAGGGCGGCGCACGTTGCAGTTCTAACATCGAATAAAATATATAGCTAAGTGTACAGAATATATATTTATATTTTGATCGATAAAAACGTAACAATTCGACGAAAGCTGCCTTCATCGTCGACGATGCATTTCGGCAAGGAGGGTAGAATACGGAAAACGAACGAGCTATTCAAGGCGCGATCAACGATATAGAGAAACTCGCACATTATACGCTTTCAGCATGCGCAGCATATATACACAAACGTAACGAATACTATAAAAAATATGATGAAATCGTCAGTATCGGACTGGCCGAGGGAAGTGTCCATTGCACTCGTCGGATCGGTCCGATATTATGATTATCTCCGTTGCGAGCGGGACGGCTTCCGGGACGCGGTGTGTCGCTCACTTCTTCTTGGTGAGCGCTTTCGCTGTTGTCGCGTCCGCCGATGGAGTTTTGGAACCGTGGATCTTGTTGTACATGTATTTGGCCTTCTTCTCGGACGGCCGGAGGATTTGGAACGAGCACATGAGCGACTCGTCAACGGACATCATGCCTCCGGCGTTGTCGAACTCTCCGCAATAGTTCGGCGCCGAGAAGAGGGTGACGAGCTGTCTCTTGGCGAAGAATTCATAGCCGTCTTCGACTACTTGATGGGCTCGACAGATGAGGTCCAGGTCGTGTCGGTGAAGGAACTTGTTGACGATGTCCGGACCGAACGTAAATGAGACGCCGCGGTCGTTTTCGCCCCAGCCTTTGACGTCTTTTTCGGGATCCGACCAGAGCAGATCGCAGAGCAGCCCGGTGTCGGGGACGTCAGTCGGGCGCATGATGCGTTTGATCTGCTCCATCCCCTGCAAGTCGGGAGAGAGACCTCCGTGGCAGCAGAAGATCTTCTCGTCGACGATCGCCGCGATGGGCAAGCAATTGAAGCAGTCCGTGAACGTCTTCCAGAGCTTGACGCTGAAGCGGCGCTTGCACTCGTCGTAGAAGCCGTAGATGCGATTGATGCTTGCGCACTCGTGATTGCCGCGCAATAGGAAGAAGTTCTCCGGATACTTGATCTTGTAGGCGAGGAGCAGGCATATCGTCTCGAGAGACTGCTTCCCGCGGTCCACGTAGTCCCCGAGGAAGAGGTAGTTCGCTTCCGGCGGAAAGCCGCCGTACTCGAAGAGTCGCAGCAGGTCGGTGTACTGGCCGTGGATGTCGCCGCAGATCTTGAGCGGCGCCTCGAGCTCGAGCAGGATCGGCTGCTGGAGGAATATCTCGCGCGAAGTCTGACAGAGCGCGCGGACTTCCGCCTCCGTCATCTGCACCGTCTTGCCGGGTCGGCAGCCCCGGACCTCGAGCAGCCGGAAGATGAGGGCGTCGACGTCGACTTCGTCGGCCATGTTAGCGAGACTGAGCCTTATCTAAGCGCGCCGAGAAGGGCCTCTCGATCGGGGGCCGCGACGGAGGCGGAGCTGAAGCGCGCCGGGGGCCGCCCCATCGGCCGCGGTTCGGACGACGCGCACTCTTCGGTCGGGGCTCCCTGGGGCACGATAGCGTGCGGGGAAACGCGGGGGGCGCGGGTGACGAACGTCTGCGACGCGCGCGACGGACGTCTACGAAGACCGTTCCGGACTGAATATGGTCAAGTTGGTACTCCTACCTTAGGGCGGAGCGCGTGCACCGTGGCGGGCGAACGAGCGGCAAAATACGCGCCCAGACCGAGGGCGGCTGCCCCGACTAGGCCGGCGGTTGCGCCCCCGTTCCTCGCAGCCTTCCATCCCCCGAAATTTCGCACAGGCGCGGTCCCGCGGGCCCCGTTTCGAATTATTCTACATGACAGCTTGGCCAGGGTGGCCATCTTAATACCGCACTACCGGCGAGAGAGAGCGAGATGACTATATTCGCGCTTGCGTGCTGCAACCCGACCTCGAGTTATTATTAATTTTTCACTCATAATAACCTAACAAAATATATTTCGTCCAGACTCTTGTCGTCGAACTCGACGCTTTGGCCGTAACACACACTCTAAACGCACCTTAAAAATATCAAATACTCATGTAAATCCAGACAATTTCATTAATAATTTTACTCATATGAATCAATTCATGAAAAGCACACATAATAAAAACACGCATCTTAAAATGCGACAATATATTATATCTTTATTATTTTGAACCATGAATTAAACAAAATTAATTAACCTGTAACATATCGAAATTATTATAAATTGTATGTTAAATTCTTATCTCATTCAAATTTAATTACATTCTTAAAAAAAGCGACATCTATATTTGTTTGCAATAAAATTGTTTAAATGCTAAAAAACCATAAAAATGAATTAAAACGAAAAAAATTGATCTGTAATATTGGTGCAAAGCAATACATTTTTACGAATATAAAGTGTCACTTGTTTTTATTTTTTTAAACAATTTGTATATTTAATTTTCTCCAAAAAATACTTCATTATTTTATAAATAAATTGCGCACTATCATTGTTTTTGTGATATAATACCAACAGGTTATGCATATACGCTATTATCCAATACAATTAGTTAGCGCTTAAATTTGCATCGCCGTATTTTTTTTTTTTCAAATTGAATCCCGTTTTATATACGCGAGTCATAAAATTTAATTGGTTTTGTTCTGTTTTGTTGCTGTCTATTTTCGTCTGCATCTTATCAATATTAATTGGTCATTGTAGTATTTCATAAACGTAGATTTAAGTATTTTTGTAACGTTTTGCGATTTTATTGTAATTTAAAGCATTAAAACTTTAATAAGCGAATTGCTTTTTAAAAAAAGTCTTATTAAATTTAATTTAAAAAATGATATATAATAAAATAATATTCATATATTTTTGATAAAGTTAAAACTCGTTAAAAACGAGTATCCGATCACTGTTTTTGGTTGTTTGAGAGTCTAAATTGGGTATAAAATTTTACTTCTATCGCTCGCTATATTTTACCGCTCGTTCAGCGGTCTGAAAAGCGGACCGATTGAGCATATAAACCTTATGATCACTCCGTCCCCTTTTAGGGCTTTTTGCGGCATTTTCTATGATTTGTACGATCGCGGAAGTGACGTAGCGTCCTAGTCTTAGTCGTATCAGTTTCCTTAACTATATAATTCATGATTCTGAATCTTCATCAGAAGAAATATTCAGATTGTACTGTGATAAGTATTAAGTGATCAAATTATCAAGGATTGCACTCAATTGCAGCAGCAGGCATGCATGCTTCTTTTCAAAATAGACAAATGCACTGCAGAATTTTTATTTTTAAATTGCTGATTTGATGGAATGGAATGTTTCTTCAATGTCCGTTGACATTCTTCAGTGGTGCACATGGCATTGACGTTTCTGTGGTTAACGTACGATTTATAAAGCACTGGTGTATTAACATCGGGGATATTATGGATAATTAAGAAGTATGAGTCAGTGGACTATTTCGCCTTCCGCTATTGGTGTTATATCATTAAAGCAGTACGTGTCCGAGGACAGGTCTGCTGATCTATTAAATCCGTTTGGCTGACGTTCGTTTTTTGCCATCAGCTGACTGTGAACCGTTCTTTCAGCACGTGGTCCTTGAATCAGGTGACTGTTGCATACATTTTCTGGTACAGCACGTGAACTGATCCAAAAGTGGGTCACAAAAAGACCCACTTAGCAAACCGTAGAAAGCTCCATTTATCGCATTTGAATATATTTTCAGAAAGCGCGTGCGGAAACGTGCTATTGAAATTCATGACAATATCTCGTGCTTTGAGTGTTAGAGTAGTTCTTTCAAAAATAAACCTTGAACGTCACTCTTGATCATTTTCGAAGAAGAACTTCTATCGCACTCGATGATATAAGAGCCATGGACCACCCGCAAAATATTGATGCTGGATCTGATCAATTCTAATGTCTTAATTCCATTAAAAATGCCACGATACAACAATTTTAATGTCTGCAATCTGCTCGCATGACGCCAATGTGCACTTGAAACATGTAGTAATAAAATTTTCTTTCAAACTCTTTGAAGACGATTTCAACATCCTTTCACACGGATACCTCTTTGTAGAGGCACCTCTTCTTTTGTATGGAATTTCTTTCAGAAATGCACTCGTGCTGCACTCGAAATTGACATTGTTCTGTCTACGTGCATACATTCAGGTCCGCAGGGTCGATTTCAATCGTAACTCGAAGCATGATGTTGTAATCGTAAAGTGCGGATCGTTAAATATATAAATTGCATATCATATTTATTTACGACTACACGATGCTAAGACCCATATTTGTCGCGAATAAACATTAAATCTGAGCATTTTTGTTGATTTAATGCACAATGATTGATTGCATGACCTTGAAAATCATCAAAAATGCAGATAAAACATTCCAAATCGTCTAATATATAAATAAAAATATAATTTTGTTGTGTTCTTGCTATGGATATATTATCCGCCAGTTGAAGTGTTATCAAAGTCAAACAATTACGAACATCAAATTACCAATTAAATCACGCTAATTTTTAGAGTTCGGAACTTAAACAGATACTCGTAACTAGGGAATCCAATCCCGGGATCCCGGATCCCGGGATCCCGTGCTAATTGCTACTAATTGGCGGACTTAGGCGACGCATAGGAGCAGTGACTGTCTAATCTGTGTATACATATATAGCGTACATGTATGTTTTTCAAATTGTTATAATAACCTTTCCCTACCGGTGATGTATTTACTACACCACGGCTCTAATAATGGGAATATCGATATGAAATATAATAGATACGAGGATCAGAATTTTTGTATTCCTCCGTAATATAATTACGAATCACATCGAAGTATTATAGTATATAAGTATTCATCTGCAGCGACGAAAATAAATAATTGGTCGGAAAATTGGGAATTTGCGAGTTTTAGTCCATGTCTCAGCAGAAAGGAATTTTACTTAGATATTTTACCAGCATTTATATATCTAAAGACGATACATCTAATGAGTGTGCATTTTCAGCAGAAAAATGCCTGGCTCCCAAAATCAGATCCAGACTAAATGACCAGACCACCAGACACCCGATTCTTTAATGTTACTTCGGGCATGTTTTCAAAACAATATTTGAATTTTTTGGTGTTTTATTTATCTATTTTTGAATGGTATTCTCATCTTTTCTTGGATAAATAAAAAAATTTCGCCTTCAAGCTATTTTTTATATTAAACAAATGGACTTAGTAATAATTTTTGATCAAATTTATCAACGTAATTTCTTGGATTGGATTCCCTAGTTGACAACACAAAGATCCGAATGAGATAATTACTGAGCATCTTGAATTACTTTAAAAAGAACTTCATCAGCAAATCGTTAAGCATACAGAAAATTAAACTACATCGGTGCCAAGCCCATTCTTTGCATCTTTGAATGTAGCCAACATTCCCGATTGGTGTCGATGAATTCTAAGACCTGCAAATCGATTTTTCATCATGTAATTTGTTCCATAAAGATGTTAGTTAGTCTGGTGTGCTGTGTCCTAATCGTATTTAAATGTCACCATGTTTGCCTTTCAAGTTTTGTTCCTACTTGTCTGTATATATTTCTGCAAGAGTTGATTTAAATTCTTCCACATATCGATACAAAGACAAGGAACAAATTGAATATTGAAAATGAATGGCATTAACGAGCATTGAATCACGGTTTTCAAAACTGCTTACTTAGATGCAAGTACAACCATTACATTATCTTTAATAATTATGCTCTGATCTATTTAAATTTATTTCTTAACCGTATCAAAATGTCTTTCACTTGTAAATATGGCGTAGGCTGCAATTTAAAAAGATCGAATAATACCATTATCTTATAATCGTTGAAGCATGCATGATTAGTATATTATGTTCGATAAATTATGGAAATAGAAAAATACGGAGAGTATTGAGAAAGAAATTCAAAGGATTGTGATAGTCCTTGATTAGCTTATTGATATTAATTTGAACGATCTTACCATCGATGATTCGTTGGATCTTGAAATCGAATGATTACTGAGGGAACTGAAAATATAATCAAATATAAAAAATCATGTCACAAGGGATAATAAAAGGGTAGATTTTCATTAGTAAAAATCTACTGTTATAGTTCGTTCCAAAAGTATTTATAATTATCTTACAATTTGTGATTTTTTAAAACTATCTAGATCTGTTTCAGATTTCGATTGATGTTCCTTATGTTTCATTCGTATCTTTACGTGCCATTTAACCCTTTGCCCTCGAGACCTTTATTCGCGCGGTCAACCAGAAACACGAGACGTCTATATAATTTTGCCGTGTGTTCATAAAACGATTTTCGGGTCAAGTATTACAATAATATATCTATTTGAAGGGGTGTCATGTTACACCTTATACGATTATACAGAAGAACGTAAGGACCCGCTTCAAAGGAACTAAACATCAGGGCCGTAACAAGAGCATGGCAAAGCAGACGCCCGCCACGGGCGCAACTGGGTTTGGGACGCAAAACGCAGAATACCGACCCATTTTATTTTACATGAACTAACACTGATTGGCTCTGCCCTATAATACATATTAAGTTGTTTAATCCCTCTTTTCTTCGTTATGGCTATGTTTATAGGCATTTGATCGCGAAGTCACATTCGTCATATCAGCGGTCCGAAAAGCAGACCGATTGAGCATACAAACCTTATGGCCAATTTGTCTTCTTTTAGGGCTTTTTGCGGCATTTTCGATGATCTGTATGATCACTGAAGCAACTTAGCGTCTAGACACTTTTTATCATAGTTACATACAATAACCGCCATCTATACATTATGTCGGGTACTTTTGGGACTATCTTTATATTTTATTTTTAAAAATACATTATAATAGTATTGAATATATTGCATTTGTAATAATATTTAGTTAACGTTAAAAAGATTCTTGCCACACGGTGGTGAGCGAGAGTTGCCTTTCGAGTTGTGGCATCAAATCATATAGTGAGTGAGAGTCACCTCTCGAATGAAAAGGGCTAATCAATGCCTGTTCCTACAATTCAAATCAAAAAGAATAACTTTAGCATTTTATCACGCTGATACACGACACACAGGTTGAAAACCACTTTTATGTTTAAACATTTCGATGCAGTAACCTCTTTTATAGACATTACTGAAATTACGTTTCAATCTATTATCTGGTTTAAGAATTATAACAATTTTATGAAAGAAGTAGAGTTTAATGAATGAATTGGTAGATGTTTAGTATGGAACGCCCGGACTACAGAGTGTTAATATAATATTAATGTAGAATGTCTGTTTGCGATGTGATCTGACATATTTAAAAAAAAACTTTTAACAATAACTTAGAAGACAGGCAACTTATTGCTGAAATTACACACTCGTTAGAGGTAGCGTCTTCAAATATTTAAATGCTAGTTAAATATTTAAGTAAAATTCCTTTCTGCTGAGACACGGACTAAAACTTGCAAAATTCCCGATTTCCCGACAAATTATTTTTTTTCGTCGCTGCAGATGAATAATTATATACTATAATACTTTGATGTGATTTGTAATTATATCACGGATGAATACAAAAATTCTGAGCCCCGTATCTATTATATTTCATATCGATATTCCCATTATTAGAATCGAGGTGTAGTAAATACATCACCGGTACGGAAAGGTTAATATAACAATTTGCATATATTGTCACTGCCTCTACGCGTAGCATAAGTTCGCCAATTAGTAGTTACATCAATGTTTCCAAGCGTTCAGATTTAGGCAGGAATGTCTCGATTTAGTAGCCTTCATCGTGCTGGTTTGGTTTACGATTTTTGTTAGATAAAAATTTCAATCCCGAATTTTCGGAATTCATGAGCACCAAAAACTCTCTGTGATTTTAAACATATGTTTAAATAAAGACAATATTATTTAAATAGGATTTTATGTAGGAGAGAATATATTACATAATATTTCAGTATCGTGGCAAAACCTTTGAACGCAATTTTTTTTTTTGCCATCCAATCTGAATCTTTATTAGAATCCAAGATCAGCACTTTAAGAATATTAGATCATCTGAAAAATAAGGGATGCATAATTGAGGTCAATTGAATAAAAGACAAGGATGTTGTATTTTCGACAAAATTGTGTTTATTAATTATGTTCAAAAAAATATTTGGTTTTAACTCCTATTCACCGTACAATTAACATCATTAATAAGCATTTTTTTTAATTAAATACCCTTCGAAAATACGCATCGTGCGAGGGAAGCACCACCCCTTCGCAATGTTTTTTGAGTTTTTATCAATTTTTTTCAAACATTACTCAACAATGCCCATCAAGAATTATTTGTTACATCACTCGAAATGTTAAACCTAAATAAAATACTGTCAGCGTACACTATACATATATTTAATGAGTATTTGTTTAATTAATTCACGTTATTACACAACATACAATTTTATCTATATATCATTTATCTTTAAATATTGCGCAATAATTATTCTGTTTGGATCCACCGTCGCTCTTCCCTGAAAAATCGCCCCGGTGGATCTCTTCCAGATTGATAAGGGCAGTAGAAGTCATCGAAAATATGCATAGATAGGAATCTAATTATATAAAATGAGATTGCGAAGCCTTATCAATATGGAAAATGCGCCATCCAATACACATAATTAATATCAATTTTTTTGATGTACGATAAGAATACTTAATAAAAAGGGAGATTCTCATCCCCCTTTTAATCAAACGGCCAAATGCTGAGCACAAATTCGTCATCCGCCACTGACTTAATCATAGTATTTTCAATTTATAATATGACAATATACACATATATATTGCTAATTATATCTTTATATGGCACATGAATTCAAATAAAATAAATTAAAAATATCGTCCAACGCACGAAGGTTTTGATGCATCAAAATCTCTGCCTTGAATAGTCTTTGATGTATTGATAAGATATTGCAAAACATCTATTATTCGCAATCGTATATATTAAACGAGTTGTAATAATAAAAAAAGGTGTACGTGTCTAACGGCACGATACATAAAATATTGCGTACATTTTTTTCTGTTTGTTTTTGATTAATTGATCTTTAGGCGGAGGCCAGAATTTTTTAGATTATTTAGATTGAACTTTAAGAAGTCCACATCAATTGTTTAATGCGATATTTTTATTTGCGATAATTAAAAGGGGAAACGATCACGGACGCATGGCCGTGCGAAAAGTTATTAAGACCGCTGCGCGACGTCAGTGTTGCCACACTTAAAATATCCCAGCGGCGATTCAATTATTATAACGCCTAGAATTAAAATACAAGCGCACAATTTGCTCATAAAATGTCAGAAATATTTTTACATTAGTGTTAATATAAATATCAGATCTATTTGACACATCGTACGAATCAAATGATATTTTCAATACTTCATGGATTTAAAGACTATCCAAAGAACGCCTTGTGATAATAAATTGGGTACGGATCCATAAAGAGCGATTTATAAATTATTAAAATCTTCCCCCCCTTTTTATAAATATTTGCTTTTATATCAAGATTTCGATGAAAAAATACAGCAATGCGTATTAATGTAATATAAATAAAAATATTTAATTTTCATACAAACGAATATATTTAATTGCAATATACATCAATGTGGCGATTTTTACAAATGTAGATCTTGTGCCAAAAATTTAGATAAATCTTGGATCCGCCCTCGAATTGTACGTTAGCTGTAATAAGCTGCCAATATTAAGAAAAATTATACTCGTTCATCGACATTTTCAAATCGATAGGGACAAATCGAAATCGTCGACTTTCACTAACAATATTTCTGAAATATCGCTCAAAAGCCAAAATATTTCGAAACTGAACCGTGTCCTTATCAAATTGCAAATGCCACCCCATCCCCTTATTACATCATTATAATTATTTAATGTATTATATAATAATACGGATTCATTAAAAGCATACGAAGTACGAATTAACAAATAGTTACAAAAAATGGCTACTAAAGTAATGCTTAAAAATATATATACAATTACAAACGATACACATATATATATAAATTTAATCATGCCTACTTTAATTAATAATTTAATTTAAATGTTCTTAAATCAAAATAATCATTATAATAAATAGAACACATCTAAATACAGCTTTAATTAATAAATTAATTATACAAAGTATAGCTGCACATTAAATCACAAATGTTTATGCCTTACATACAGTTTACTAAGTATTACAATAAATACAATACAGTTAGACCTCATTTATTATACAATTTAATGCTCGCTAAATATTATCCAAATGCTATATAATTTTGGATGTAAACGTATGAATAGATTGATTAAGAGGCATACCGGAAAAAAAATCGTTTTTATAAATCAATAATGCGCTTAACCTACGACATCGTGTAAGACACGTTATCAGCACAAATTTCGACAATATTTCCCGGTATCCTTATTTTATTATACTGCATTTTAGATTCGGGACTCAATTATAATGAGCGCGGATTAAATTAAATTTGCAATTTGATGTGTATTTCATATTCGGGCATGGATAAGTACGTTATAAAAATAATGAAGATCTTTATTATGAGTCCCAATCCAAACTGATTTGCCGCCGTTACTATCTATAGATGCTACCAAAGTTGACATTTTTTTTTTTTAACTACTTTCTAATCTACAAACTAGTATTCGAATGTTTGAAATAGGATTTTTCAACTAAAGTCGTTTAGTGCTACGTTATTCATATATTAAAGTATACCTATAAATGTATATATTAAAATATTTATGTACAATATTAATTTACATTATATGACTCACGTAAATTGTGACTATCACGTTACATAGAATTCATATTGCGTTCGTTCCTAGTGCGGCAAAATAAATCGGTACCCGAAAAAATAATTGAATCATTGTCACCATGGAAATGAAAGCCTTACTTTCAAACAAAGAAATCGTGCCAAAATATTCGACAGACACTCTGCTCGGGGAGGGGTTTAAACGGACTGGGGGATCGATCACATTGCAATTGACTTAAATAATTTACTTAATAAAAAAATCAGTCATTTTCGGGATTAGGAGTTATCCCGATCGTATTTTGAGTTCGTTCGGCAAGCTCTCAAAAACACACCCGCATCCAAGAACGGGACTCAATTCTTAAAAAGCTCAACTATGTTGGAAGCAAAAAAAGACAACAGTAATAATGTGCACCATAGCGTCGATTTTAGATGTCGTCTTCCTCGGCCGTCTCCTGAACGGCCGACGCTGGCCGAAAAAACTCCCCATTGAATCCGGAATTCGTGGTCAGCTCCCATTGGGGGAAGTCGTCCATCTGCGTGCTGCTGAGCCACTCGTCCGAGGTGCTCATCCCTATTTCGTCGATCTCCGACGACCCCGTGGTCGTTTGCAATGAATGAGAACGCTCTTCGATAGCCCTCTTGTTTCCGCCCCGCTTAATCTTCATAAGCCGCTGCTTCTGCTGCCTCTTCTTCCCTGGACCATTCGCGTTTTGAAGCCTGGGGTTTTTCTTATTAAGCTTTTGCAGCTTTTTATGCCTTCCATGGACTTTGGTTGTATTCGCACTTTCAATTTTATCAAAATGTCCTTTACACATTTGGCCCTCGGGACACTTTGTTAGGTGTTGGGATTTTTTTGGGTTTCTTTGATTCGGATGCAATTCACAATTATCTCCAGGCTTTTCGCCCTCTTTGCACTTTCGTTTTCTCTTCTTCCCGTTTCGACAGCCATGTCTTGCGGGATGATGAGGAGGCGCTGGAGTATACGCCGTGGTTCTCGAACAAGTTCCCGTTACTGTGGAATTGGGCGCTTCTTTTGGAAGGACAACTACGTACTTCGAAAGCTTGCCAATGGTTCGATTTTTTGGCAGGACGACTCTTCGTGGCTTTCCATTGGCGTTGAGTGCCAAATACATGGTGTATTTTGAATCGGAATAATTTGCCGAAGAATACGTATTATATTGATTTTTCTCAAACATCTCATTGAATATGCATTCATTCGTGTACTTCCTCTGTAACAAAGAAAAAAACAAACAATCAAAAAAATATTCAATAATACATATCAATGTCATAGCTATATAAACAAATTAATCGTAACAATTGACTATTACATATAGTTTATTTTAACTTATGCTTATACAATAGATATATGATGAAATCTAAATAAACCAATTACATTAGGAAATAAACGCTTTTTAATTATGCTAAAAATGATGATTTCTATCAAGAGGGTACATTTAACCATTAGAAAATATCAAGAGACTGTGAATTTGAAAGACAGAATAATACCGGACCGCCAAATACTTCATTATATTATCGGCCAAAAGAAGTCTTCATCTTACAGCTTCTTAATTAACCGTAAGATTGAATGTAATCCTATTAATTAATGTGTCAGTCTCTAGAATAAAAATGACTTAAATCCACATAGAATTTTTGAACATAGCGTTGAATAAATATTAGATAAAGCGGAAAGAAATGTCATTTTTTTGGTTGCGTCTTTGCCGTCAGTTTGCCACGGGTTGCTGTCGAGTGAATACGTCAAGGTTGGTGTCATTTTAAAGCTCTGTTGTTTGTCTTACTTTTTCAAATGTTTTTATATTTTTTTAGCCATAGCGAAAATGTCCAAGCCAGAAATTGATGAGAGCCATTTGCGTTCTTGTTTACTGTTTTTATTCGATAAAGGATTAAAAGCATAAGAAGCTACCCAAAACACTTGTGATACATATGGCAACATATTGAATATTCGAAAATGTCATAAATGTTTCAAAAAATTCAAAAGTGACAACAGAGATTTTAAAAATAAACCAAAATCAGAACGACTTCCAATAATCGATGATGACGCATTAAATTCTCTGGTAGAATCTGATCCTCGAAAAACAATAAATTAAGTATCGCTAGACTTTGGTTGTCCCTGGTTGATAGTAAAAGATCATTTGAAGAGACTCGGGAAAAAATATAGACAGGGAATTTGGGTACCGCACGAGCTGTCATCAATGGTCTTGGAACAACGGATAATCATTTGTTCATCGCTATTGTCCAGGACAGTATTTTTTTGGCGTAATTCACTACGAATTATTAAACCCGGCAAAACTGTCACAGCAAAGCTATACTGTGTACAATTAGATAGGTTAAAAGCGGAAATGCTCAAAAAGCAATCAGTGCTAGTTAACAACCAAAGAAGAATATTATAGCATAATAATGCAAGACCACACGCAGCAAGGATTACGCAGAACAAAATAAAGAAGCTGGATTTGGAAGTGCTGCAGAGGTATTAAAAAGCTACCTAATCTGTGGAGGGCGATTATAAGTAACAATGGAAATTATTTAATTGAGTAATATTGTACAGCTTTTATTAAAAAAAAAATTTCTCCAAATAAGAAAAAAATGACATTTCTTTCCGCTTTACTTAATAAATAAGCATTTCCAAACTAAATGTCGATAGAGTGAAAAATAATCAAATTTTTAATCTTATTGATCAAATTATGAGCGGAATTCTTATTCGTTATTTGTATTCATCAATGAATACAAATTTGCTTTGGTTAACTTCATTTCTTTGAATTCAAGACTTTGATTCATCGTTAAAATATTATTTATTCCATGTGATGAATCATGCAAATTTTAAGCATGTCAACTCATTAGATATAAGAGACAGTTATGAATGTGGTGATGATGGAAAATGTCAGAATTACTTTCCGATGCTATTTCGAGGGCCTGAATATGGCAAATTTGCCAAGATTTTTTGCTTCGGTTAAGAACAAAAGTATGAGTGTTTTTGGTTGGATGTCCTTCGTGTATTTAAGCCCGTTGATCGATTCCATCGATGTCATCCTTTTCAGAATGTCAAAAATGCAATTCTACGTCCTCACAAGGATAATAGACACTCGGATGCCCCAACCGCTTTTTGTCGACATTTCTACATACAATACGAATTTCGACTGGTGGGACTATTCCAGTAACAGGATCACTCTTTGAAAAATTCCTGTCGCTCATATGACATTGCAGAATCTATCCAAAGATCCGCTATGCGATGAATCTGCTAAATATTCAAGACAATAAATACATAATTTATCTAAACGGACGATAAGCAAGAGTCCTAGGCATTAGATGTTTTTAAATAGGATGAGCTATCTGATCGTGACGAGATTCGATTCTTTAGCACTGTTGAGAATTTAAAGCCTCTTAAGAATTCTACGCGCAAAGAAAGACTTCAATAGTGGGCGGACCGTTTACTGTCATAAGACAAATGAGATGGCAGAATCCAACTTGTGAAAAATTCAGAAAGTCGCCAAGATCGCCAAGCCTTCCTTTGTAGATTTGAAGCATGACTGGTTTTGATCCGACAAAGAAATGGGACTGATCAAAGAAAGCCCATCGTATACATGCCTTTCTAGCTGTAATTGTATTAAATACACAATTAACAATCATCCAATTTCGATCAAACGAACCGTACGTAAACGACTAATGAATCGCCCCAAAGATGGACTTAAATTCTTCACTAATGTTTCCAGATTGAAAGCCTCCAATGATGGACCACAAAATGTTCATACAGTCATTTTGTACGTTTTGTATTCAATGCCAGACGCATAAATTGAAAAACGGCTTATTAAATCATATGAGTTTTGTTCAAAGGCCGCCATACGTGCATTTCTAATTCGGATACTAGTTTTAAGTGCTGGTTTTTGTCAATTATTTGTTACCGAGCTTTGAGATAAATCAAACATGTGTCACAATAAAGCTCGTGACAGCGAAACACCTCTTCAATGGAAGCTAAATTTGAGTTCGACCAAAGCACTCGTGTGAAATTATGAAGTGCATTCCGGAACTAAAATATTTGACCGATGATCAGACTCAACTGAATGGACCAAAGCTTTTCCAAAGTTAAAATCACAATTTATTCTAAAATTGTGCTATTTTTTTATAATGAAGTTCTTAAGTCCCATATCCTTTTTCAGACATGATTTTGCTATTATCTTCCCTTATATGATTAATCTGAATAAAATATGATTAATCGCAAAATTCCCGATTTCCCGACAAATTATTTTTTTCCGTCGCTGCAGATGAGTACTTATATACTATAATACTTTGATGAGATTCGTAATTATATCACGGATGAATACAAAAATTCTGAGCCCCATATCTATTATATTTCATATCGATATTCCCATTATTAGAGTCAAGGTGTAGTAAATACATCACCGGTAGGGAAAGATATATATAACAATTTGAAAAACATACATGTACTGTATATATGTATACATAGATTAGACCAGCGGTTCTTAAACAGGGGTCCGCGACGGTATAAAAAAAAATTAATCTGTAGTTGAACAAGATATTTTCATGAAATTATTTACAGAAAACATTATAAGAATATCTATTTTGACCAAGAAATGTTTCTTTGTTTGAAAAATTAAGTCACAACGGTTGGGATGAGGTCCACAATAAAAAAAAATGTTCAAAAGGGGGTCCGCGAAAAAAATTGGCTCAAGAGGGGGTCCGCGAAAGAAATTTTGCTCAAGAGGGGGTCCGCGGACTACATGAGTTTAAGAAGCGCTGAATTAGACAGTTACTGCCCCTAGACGTCGCTCTAGCTCGCCAATTAGTAGTTATGCCACTGTTTCCAAGCGTCCAGATTTCGGCGGGAATGTCTCGATTTAGTAACCTTCATCGTGCTAGTGAAGTGTAAGATTTCTGGTAGATAAAAATTTCAATCCAGAATTATTCGGGAATACGTTTACTAGTCCCGGGATTCATGATCACCTAAAACTGTCCAGGATCCGGAATTTTTGAAAATTTTGTTTTACGTAGAACGTAGTCGTATGAACTTCGGACTGTTTCTGCTGATTGTGCACGCCAGTCTGTTTGCTATCGGATTGTGTAAAGTCAAAAAAGGATTGAAAAGACGGTCAGATGATAGAGAAAAATCGATGTACATGGCCAAGGTGTTTATTTTCCTCCCAATTCTGACATTGCGCATGCGCAGAAGGGCGGGAAGAGATCGCTGTTAATCACGTTAATTGCGCCTAAGAGGATTATCAGTAGTTTTGTAATGGGTGTTTTATACCCCACGCTAAAATTTTGATTGCTTTTAGCTTCATATAAGTAGGATAATGTGGAGGATTTCAGGAATCTAGAATTGAAATTGGAAGACATATAAGGTTCCCATCTTAAATTATGCTTTACGACCAATTGTCGTTAAAATGCAAATGTATTTCATTATGATGAATAGTAATAAGCTATTTGGCTCTTTAAGGACATTCAATGTTTGATCTCGCTTGGTAAAAAATACGATTTGAACCAGAATTTTTACGAGGACATAATTTCGAGAAGTCTACTATATAATACGATACGCAATCGCTGAATAAAATAATAAATTCCCGTACTGGGACAATTTCTGTATAAAAAAGGATGAATATTTTACGTACATAAAATGGTCATAAAATCTAATCAATGGCGTCTACGACTTTTATTTCGGTACTTGCGATAAGAGGTATTTCATCAGAAGAGGGTTGCCTAGACTCGACGATATCAAATTTCCTATCTAAACTATTCGTAGATCCTCCCGGTACTCACAAATCTATTATAAGCACTGAAAGACGTGGAAAAAAATGCTCGGTAAAAAATCTGAATTTATTACAATCAGGCGCGGGGATCGAGTTTCAATCATGCCCCCTGGATAATATTCACACAGAAAAATAAATAAAATTGATATTTTAATTTGAATGGCGCATTAATGAGGCTATCCTGGATTTAAATTAAACATCTGGAAGCTCGTTAGAGGCATAAGATCGTCGGTATCATGGTGGCGCTATTGTTTATTCGAATGTTGATTTATGGGATTTGGATGATCCAATACCACCCACAAGAGAGCCGGAGGTCGCCGGTCCTCTCGGATACCCTAAGGATACAATTATTTACCTAAACAATGACCCGGCTCTCGATAACCGGGTACCACATTTTTAAATCACTGATTGGTCACAATCTCGTGTGACAGACTATCAATTGATACTACAAGGTGTTTCCGATGAGAATAGATGCACTTCAAACGATCGTACAACGTCGTTTGATGGAACGAAATAATATTTAATTACGAGCTTTTCGGACACCCTGTCGTGAGAATTGTTCCGTTAAGTGCACTGGAAAAAGGTGAAAGATAATTTTGTCAAGAGCAAAAGGATGCTTTTGATTAATGGTGTCATTGGATGCGTTATTAAAGAGCGTCCCCTTGTTTATAAATTTGATAAAATCGCTCTGAATTCTAATAATCCTGCATGATTAATGACGAAGCACATTTGAAAGTCCTTGCCTTAATAACAATCCTGAATAATAACGGGAGAATTTAATTTACAATATATTTTTTTATTAATTCAATTATCGTTAATTACAATTAGGCTATTTTATACTGAAATGGCGGCTTTGAACGACTTTGTTAACCCCTAAAGGAGTACTATCCCAGGGCCTGTGATCCCCCCTCCACTATTCAGAAAGAGCACTTTTGTACATTGAGCTCGGAGACAGACGTAGCGCAGTTTGGGAGACAGAGACGGAGAGCTTCCCCGCATACATCGCATGATTGTATAGATCGTTGGCCCAAATTTATCGACTAATAATGATTTCGATTTTAAGTTTGTTATTTGTATAAGCAAAAAAATGACCGAATATTGTTTGCTATCATTTCCTATTATAATACGATCTAGATCGACTTCTAAGAAACAATTCTACGGCCATTTTTACAACCTCCACATTTTATCTAATTAAGTTATGTCCAAAGCGACTCTTAAGATTGCTCATTTTAGATACGTCCTTTTTTCATACGGCCATAATATAGACGGCATCGAAAATTGAAAAGGACATGGGAAAGGAGAGACGTCCGTGAATTAGAGGCGTATCGTAATTTCAACCCTCGCCGATAAAGGTCCTTCGGATGTGTTTTTTATACAATGGTCATGCATTTGCTTGGATCGTCGGTTCTTTTGTCTTCGCTTATCTCGCTTGTCCTATGACACGAGGAGGACGTGGACCTGATCTGTTTCGGCTTTTTTCTTTTTTTCCATGCATGGATGTATTATATCTGGGCGATCATGCAATAAAATGTCTTCTTGATTGGCCAACTTGTTTTGATCCAACGAGAAGCGACTCTGGGGAATCAATTTTGATATGTCCAATGGTGCAAGACTTTGCGAATTTAATCTTATTATGTATCGAGCATGATTCGTTTGTATTCGACGTACGAAATTTCTGGTAGCCTATGAATCAGGGGTAATAAATTTTGGGTTGACATTTCTTCTACCGTATAATAGGAATATTATTCCGATATCAATATCGAGATCGTTATGCATTCCCGCAACGCATGATTATAAATCTCTTCCATGTTTCGGATTTGGATGTATAAAAATGTAAAGGAACGCACATCCCATAAAACATGAGACTATTTTATGTCTTCATCTCACCCTCTCCCCACGGATGCTGATTTCGGCATTTTTCCATCGTCCTTTTTTGGTTGGGACTACAAATTATAGAGACTGTAAATAAGGCAATATGTCCATAGATAAGAAGGTACATTCCGAGAAATGTGGAGGGTGGCTTGTATCGGAGCAGCAGGTAGTACAGCAGGGGTAGCTGCGATGACAACACTTCAACAAATGGATACAAAAGAAGGGTGTGAGATTTCTTATCCGGGATGTGGATCTGACCCGGTAGGAGAGCTAGCACCACATGAATCCTCGCTATTGTTTTTAATACACACCGTTGGGTTGTAAAAAATCGTTTTAAAGATCAAATGTCCACTTTTGGACTTTCATTCATTCAACCGACCATTGTAATAATATGGGAGAAAAAACAATCAACATTATCTATAATATTTAACTTCAAAATTTGCAATATATTCGCAAGACCTTTCTAAGAAATTGTTAGACCAGTACCCAGTTTAATCATATTTAATCAATGGGTATACCTGGGCTATCGTGTTGATCATGATGATCGTCAACTTTTTATATCGGTATTCTGGTTCTTAACATGCATATTAATTCAATTGATTTTTTAAAGTGTTTGATTATTTAATCTATTGCCTGTTAACACATAAACTGCGGAAACACTTCGTACGCATCTGCCGTAAAAATATTTTTAAAAATGCTATTTTTTTACCAATAAATCATCAAGTGATGTAAAAATATAATTTAAATTAACGAAGATCCGTGGTATATAGGGAATCCAATCCCGAGCCAAAATTTCGATCCCGGGATTTCGGTATTGCATTAGACCATCCCGGGATCAGTCCTGGGATCCCGGGATCGGAATTTTCATTAGTTTAAAAAATTACATTGATAAATTTGATCAAAAATTACTAATAAGTCCATTTGTTTAATATAAAAAATAACTTTTTCCCGATTTCCTGACAAATTATTTATTTCCGTCGCTGCAGATGAATACTTATATACTATAATACTTTGATGTGATTCGCAATTATATTACGGAGGAATACAAAAATTCTGAATTCCGTATCTATTATATTTCATATCGATATTCCCATTATTAGAATCGAGGTGTAGTAAATACATCACCGGTAGGGAAAGATTAATATAACTATTTGAAAAACATATATGTACTGTATATATTGATACATATAGATTAGGCAGTTACTGTTCCTAGGGATCGCCTAAGGTCGCCAATTAGTAGTTACGCCACTGTTTCCAAGCGTCCAGATTTCGGTGGAAATGTCTCGATTTAGTAGCTTGCATCGTATTGATGAGGTGTACGATTTCTGTTAGATACAAAATTCAATCACGAATTTTTCGGAATTGCGTTTACTAATCCCGGGACTCTTAAGCACCTAAAACTGTGTAAAATAATTTTTGGTTGTTTTTTGTTAATCGCATAACTTTGAAACGGCCATATAAAATATATTGATTTGATGAAAAATGATTGATTGATTGAATTTGATCATTCAAATTTAAAAATGGATAAATAAAAAACTAAAAAAATCAAATATTTTTTTGAAAATATGCCCGGAGTAACATTAAAGCATCGAGTATTTCGTCATTTAATCTGGATCTGATGACCCCATTTTCGTATAAGACCATCAATATGACTGATAAAATTCCTTTCTGCTAAGACACGGACTAAAACTTGCAAAATTCCCGATTTCCCGACAAATTATTTATTTCCATCGCTGCAGATGAATACTTACATACTATAATACTTTGATGTGATTCGTAATTATATTACGGAAGAATACAAAAATTCTGAACCCCGTATCTATTATATTTCATATCGATATTTCCATTATAAGAATCGAGGTGTAGTAAATACATCACCGGTTGGGAAAGGTTAATATAACAATTTAAAAAAATATATATATACTGTATATATGTATATATAGATTAGACAGTTACTGTCCCTAGGCGTCGCCTAGGCTCGCCATTTAGTAGTTACGCCACTGTTTTCGGCGGGAATGTCTCGATTTAATAGCCTTCATCGTGCTGGTGAGGTGTATGATTTCTGTTAGATAAGATTGATGATTTCATAAGCTTTTGGATATTTTAGGATATAATTACCTTCCTATGGTGGTATATCCATTATCGGAGCCATTTGAATAAAATGAGATAAATGTATTTGAATAATTATTTTTAGTTTGAAGGGGATATAAGATTGAAGAGAGAAATTATCATTATATTTTCAAAAAAGGAATATTAGGGTAAGATCGAATTAACACATTCCTGTCGGGTTACGTATAGTATTGTCTTTCGCCTGACGCGGGGCGCATTTACAAAAGCTTGCAGTATCAGAAAAAAAATTGCTGTAACTTTGTAACTATTGCGTAGTTTCTAGAAAAGAATGTAGATAATATTGCACATATCATAGGCGAAAATCTGCTAGAAAATGTTTAAAGGTTGTGTGTGACACATCCGTTACTAGACTCAACGCCATCATCTGGTCCAATCGCGACGCGAAAGTAATTTATGCAAACATATGGTGGAATAAGGCTAAATTTATTTGATTTATTTTTATTGATTTTTCATATTTTTAGTATTCCAAATTCTTTGTTACGGTGATTATTTTCCCCCGAAATCTGGATTTGACCAGAACGTTCATAGTAAGAGTCCGACAACTAACCGACACTCGACTAACAGGATACCAATTATACGTAAACCGATCACGTAATAGCGAGACAAGGACTTTATACGGTCGTTGCTTGTAAAAGGCAAAAAATATATTGAATTACGATTTCCGCTTTCACTTGCAGGACCCTTAGGATCGGTAATGTCCAATAAAATCTTAAATTTTAATTGCCTCATGAATTCCAATCGCCCAATTCACCTCGTCAGTTGACTCCGATCTCGAATTAAATTCGATCAAATCGAAGCTCTTACCTTTTTGTGCACTCTTATAAATCGTCCGTCCGAAGACACTTCTCCTTAATTAAATATTAAATTTCATCGTTAGCCCATGGCGACGTTAATCATTCATAGACATTAACATGTAAATAACGTGTTTTCGAAACACTTAACGTCATACCTAAGAAGCATATCGGATATCTCCGTTGATATATAAAGTCGTAAATATTGCTTTAAAAATAAATTAAACAATTGGCACCCGCCTACGAATGTTCGTTTTAGAGGTGGCCATAAATTCTTGGCGGTATCGGTCCACTCGATTTATATGGGGTGACATGCGTCCGTGATGTGTGCAACGAAAGTAAAATTATAATACACACAATAGGCGTAAATCTTGATTTTATTTATATTTGCTTAAGCGACTATTAGCATTCAAACGTATAAGGAAGTCTTATAAATGCGTACGATGAATAATGCATGAAAAGTAGGCTTATTTTTATTTTTATGTCCATTTTCGCACCAGACGTCCGATGTCCTCGATATCGAATTTTATGGCGCATTTTAATTTGATCGATCAAATATTGCGGCAGATTGGTCGTAAATTATAACACACCATGGATTGACGATCGTCCCAAGGCTTCTAAGGTAATTCAGACATTGTTAATCAGGGTTTCAGATTCCTGACCTTTCGACGTTTTATCTCTTCATCATCGGACGATGTTGGCCGCTTCTTTGTCGGCAGATTAACGCAACAACGCCGATAATATTATTCAACTGCGATATCAAATTATTATCCTTGATATTAAAGCGTTGCTTTTTTTATACGGCTCGGATCTATTCAAATCGACGCGATCCTATTCGAAGAATGTCCGATCAGGGACATCGCGTTTCGAGGTGTCCCTTTTTCGGTTTTTCGGTGAAAATAATAAACGACAATTGTCCTTCGTGGCGATAGATCAATGTCCCATTCTGTCCAAATGGTGGCCAGTGGTCCTCGATCAATTAAAAAAACAAAGGGTTGGCCATATTTGGAGTCATCGAGATGATCGAGTCACGTCTGGAATTCACTTAGGCCGCATGAATTTTCGAATCGTAAAATTTTATTATTGTATATCACCTCGATCTTGAAATCTCTATTCCAGATGCAGCACCCTATTCCAGATATAATCAAAATAAATCCTAATTCAATTTATTTCACCAAAAACATGGAATTCTACCAATTTGGCATGGCATTTCCAGGAAATCAATGCTTAAAAAAATAGATAAAATCTATGATTTTTATTTAATAATTTCCTTATTGGTTAATTATAGGGTAATTTTATAGTTGATAATTTTCACACAATATAATTTATTTAATATACTTCCTATATAATGATTATTTTTAGCCTTGGGAGATGAAAAACCAAACCGAAGGAATTGATTATGTCCGAGCTCAAATTATACTGAATCTACGCATTTTAAATAAATTTATCTTAGATTGCATGATTTAAATTCAGATTTGCCCATCGGCCTAAATATAGGTCATGTAAAGTTTCCTACGCTTTTGGATATAACTGATGCATTAAATACTTAATAAATTCATTGTGATGGATTTATTGATATGCTTTAAATTCAAACAACATTTTTACTCGGATTGTGTATTTTTTCTTGTTCTTGGGACCTTAAAATAAATTATTCAAGACTATAACTGTGCAAGAACATTTAGGTTGATATTGTATATAGAATCCGATGACCTTTTAATTTAATTTGAAAACGTTGAACGCAGCGAATCACCTGGATGAAAATGTCGAAGGACATGGATAATTATAAAGACTAAACAGCTCTCCTTGAAAGGAAATGAAAAACTATTTGCGACTACCATTTTCATCAGAAAAAAACTTATACAATTAACCCTCTTATAACATTCACTTCTTTTGCGGTGTCTTTACGTAAATAACAAGTAAAATACGTAATGTCAATTCCTCCTCGCGTGTGTTAGTCACTAACATTTGTTAACAAACTAACTAACATGTACAAATTTTGTATGAGTACCTGTAGCTTTCTATAGCGTTTTGTTTCTATAGCGTGGTCCTTATCGACCACGATGCTACAGAAGGTTTAACTGTATCAAACATTTTTAAGTTATCCGAATTTTTTCGCTTCAAAAACTTCACCTTTTTGCAATTTTTTGCAATAATAATTACATATTTTGTTATGATTATTGATTGTTCTGATAATTTTAAAATTGACTTAAAAATGTTAAATTAATATGCCAATGATTATCTAATAACTTAAATATATCTGTTATTTTAATATTGTATTTTTTATATTTCTTAAAACCGAAAACCGGTGGAAACCGGTTTAATTCGAAAACAAAAAACCGAAAACCGGTTTTGAAGAATGTCGGTTTTTGTATGAGCCCTAGTGTTGAATATTTGGCTGTTTTCCATTATCTTCTCTGTGTTATTAAATTGAGATAGGATTCTTTGAATAGGAATTGACAAAAAACTGGATCTATTGGTAAGTAACATAATCAGGGCTTCAATCGAAACCGGTATAACCGGTAAAAATCGGAGCTAAATAGGTTCAAAATTTTCTACAGACTTTAACATTAACGAATGAATCATCAATATTCAAAGAGAGCAAACCGACAATATTATTCTTGTAGAATGCTTATTATGAAAGATTGAATAAAATGCTCTTAATTATGCTAGAAAATAAGTTTTTAATACAAATTAAAAAATGATACACCCGGAGCTGAAACAAAACCGGAAAAACAGTTATTTTTTCCTGGAAAGAAAACCGTAATCGAACCGATATTAATATTTGAAACTGAACCGGAACAAAGAACGAATATAAAAAAATAACGGTTCAAAGCCCTGACTAAATTCATTATTATGTTTGGGCAATATTTTAATTATTGTTACAAATCTAGTCACAAATTTATAGTCCTGAATGACTTAATTAATCATCTCTCTATTTACGTTTTCAGATCCAAGAAATTGGGACAAATCTGGATCAAGAAGATCGTTAAAAAACAATAATATTTCCGATCAATCAAATTTATTCTACAAACTGGATTTGAACCCGAATAATAAGAGTCAAGGATCTGACCCACTATATCGACATTAAATTCATTCTAATCCATAAATATTAGGCTGTCCCATAAGTTTCTTTCGCAAATGAACACAGATCTAATCATAGCCACGGTTGAAGAAAACCCGCGATATACTGTTCGTGAAATAGCAAACAAATTAGAAATTCCACGAACATCGACAAAATTGGGCTACATCAATCGTTCATATTATATATGTGGATTCTTCATGAACTGACTGACTCAAATAAACTTCAGCGTATTTCAACATGCAATTTTCTTCTGCAACGACATAATAGCCAACCTTTTTTGAAGAGACTTATCACTGGAGATGAAAGTTGGATACTCTATGAGAATATCCAATGTAAACGGTCTTGGACTAAGGGTACAGAAGCTTTAACTGTAGCTAAACCTGGCTTACATCCAAAAAAAGTTTTGCTATGCATTTGGTGGGACTGGAAGGGGCTAGTTTATAATGAGGCCAACAAACCTGGGAAATTTTGGCAAGAAGGCATTATGGGGCTTCCGAAAAGATGGAGAAAGGTAATAGAACAAAATGGATTATATATTATTCAATAAATTTTGATGTAATACAAATGAATGCTTATTTTTTTCTTAATATGAAAACGAAAGAAACTTATGGGACACCGTAATATATTTATCTTTTAAGTGAGCCGAGCATAGGAAATAATCAAAATGCTTAATATTAAAATAATTTAAAGATCGTACATACAGAGCTGTATGGAAATCCACAGGCGTCCATGCAGAGATATAGGCAGGTTGCGACACCCTGTATTTTGAGTTGTCCTATGTTGACCGTTGTTCTTTGAAGAATTGCTGCAAAGATAAAACAAGATAAATTATAATCAACACATTTAAATAACAAAGAGGATCCGAATTTATTTGACAATTAGTATTTTTGGACAATATATATTTTTGCTTGATATCCTCAGATTAAAGACGTCATTCGGGCGTAATTTATGTATTCGACGATATGATAAGGAAGCTTTTTCCGACGTTGCGTGCAGCATACGAAAACCTGACATTCTGCTTATTAGTCAAATATATATAGGCGCATTTTTTTATTTCGTTATAGCGCCCAAAAAAAAATACACACAAGATAGGCAAAAAAAATCGCGATGATATCAAATAGCCCGAAGTTAATTGTATCGAATGCTTGTGATATCATAAATCAAAGGATCTGTTGGATTGGTTGCATAGCCGAAAATTATCAGGCGTAATATTTGATTCATATCGTTTGCCGTTATTGATTGCTTTGGCGTTTTATATGTGTTGATGTAATAATAGATGTAATGATTGTGATTAAAAGCTCATTTTTGTACATTGTGGTTATTTTTATGATGGGAAATTCAGATTAAGTTTGAAGACCGTGTGAATGAATTGAATTTAGCGCCGAAATTTGTCAAGATCCTGTCATGTGACCTTTGTTGGCTTTGTGATCTGAAGATAAGCTCTGGAATTACCGAGGCCTGTTTATTTACGATTTTTATTATCCACTTATTTATAATCAATTGAAAATCATTGACATAATGCATATACTTGATTCGAAGGACTCTGCCATAAATTGCGAATATGCAATACAGCCTTTAAGCGTGTATCGCATGCGGTGCCCATTTCTTAATCGCATGGTGCTTAAATCATCGATCTCAAAATGGGGCTAATTGGATTGCTACTACCGATATGGTAAAATGAGAAAATTGCCATTTTAGAATCAACTTCAGCAAAACAAGAAGCCGAAGAAAGCACTTAAGCAATTATTTAGCATAAATTCCATAAAAACATCCACGAAACAACTACAATAAAGCATTATCTATTATGTATTGATAAACACGTATTTTTCGACATCTGCGCTGTACCAAAATATGATGCTGAATGCTAAGCATATCGCTTTGTGCTTATTTTACAATAAAATTTAATGTTGTTGCGTTATTATGCAAATGGATGCAAATTATCCGTGGTGAGTGTGAAAAACGTTTATCATGTCGGAGCAGCTGTCCGTCGAAGATATCCACCCCGTCCAGGCTCCGATCTGGACTTCGTTAATTGAATTTAAAAAGGGTGTTTTACGATTCACACTGTAATTGGCTACGATGATGATGAAGACTATACACGCAACTTCGGACCATATTCGGAAGACCTCCGCCAGGATAGGGCATGACTATTCCACTTCAAACGCCTGGAAAAGCGAACGGGCATTGTTCATTAGCATAAAACCAATGCTGTAAATAACATCTTTGTTACATTTAGATACTTTGTTTCGAATAATGAAGAAAACACGTGTCGTAACGATTGTGGCCATTTAAACTTACCGTTTTTATCGAACCTGTATGATAATTTTACACACTAACAATATATATTTATCGATGTAATTCTAACATAAGTACTATAGGGAACATGATGGCTGACATCGATGCATGCATCCGACATCAATTGATGTACAATTTCGTAATAATTTTCAATAAAAACGTTTAATTAACTATTTCAGAACTGAATTATTTATTTCATCCGATTTTGTAAATTCCAAGTGTCTATAGTATAATAAGGTATAATAAGTATAATAAATATTTATGTCCACAATTGTGCACGCCTGTTTTGTTTTTCAAATTGTTACATTAACCTTTCCCTACCGGTGATGTATTTACTACGCCTCGGCTCTAATAATGGGAATATCGATATGAAATATAATAGATACGGGCTTCAAATTTTTTGTATTCCTCTGTAATATAATTACGAATCACATCAACGTATTATAGTATATAAGTACTCATCTGCAGCGACGGAAATAAATTATTTGTCGGGAAATCGGGAATTTTGCGAGTTTTAGTCCGTGTCTCAGTAGCAAGGAATTTTGTCAGTCACATTGATGGTGTTATACGAAAATTGGGGCTCACGTGGTTATCAACTCGAACTAGCATTAAAATAGCCGTAACTAGGGCGTGGCAAAGCAGGCGCTCGCCACGGGCGCAACTGGGCTTGGGGCGCATGGTTTTTATTTTACTCAACCATTCTACTTTGCATGAACCAACACTGATTGATTCTGTCCATTTTTATAATATATGCTATGTTGTCTAATCTTTCTTTTCTTCATTATCATTATTTTCAAGTATGGCATCCGATCGCGAGTCGCTCATTCGTTAAATCAGCGGTCCGAAAAGCGGACCGATTGAGCATACAAACCTTATGGCTACTCCGTCCTCTTTTAGGACTTTTTACGGTACGATCACGGAAGCAATGTAGTGTATAGATGGCGGTTATTGTTGTAAAAAAATATTATGCTATCATATCCGACCTATACAATAGGTTGCCTACTTTTGGGACTATCTTTGTATATTATTTTAAATCAAACATTATAATTTAATATATTGCAATTATAACAATATTAGTTAGCATTAAAATATAAATTGGATTCCGGGAGGGTTGGGGGCGTTAAGTTAGATACTTACCATGGGCGCTTCATACCCTAGTTACGGCTCTGGTGACTTTCATACAAACCCAATTTTGATTTTCATCAATTCTAATTATTAGAATACATCATTTTATTAATGTGTATGTGCTTAGACTTATGAGCCATACAGTTGCGTTTGAATTCGATTGCAAATATTTGATTTTTAAATTAGAATAGAAAGCTTCCCACGGCTAATAAGCAGAGTAATGAAATAACGCTTAACAAAAAATGAGCTCGTTGTTATCGACAGTTTGACAGCTTAAATGAGGGGAAGTTGATTGAACGATTTAGAAAAGGCAATTACAATTTATTCTGTCCACGAAAGCTAGATTGTTTTTGTATTTTACTTTTAGATCGTTCTCACAGAAGCTCAACAGACGGATGATAGATGAGGCAAATGGTTTTTTTTAACTCATTTATCCCTTCTATATATGCATTTATCATTAAATTTCTACAAATTTTGTTGATAAAGATTTATTTACTATGTTCCTGAATGTTTGCAACATTTTCAAGAAAAAGTATTCACTAACGTCAGAAGTATCAAACTCATTTATATTAGGGTTGGAAGGTTTTAATTTGCAGCGTCATAAATTCAGCAATATCAAATCCAATCATTGTAGTGCGTCAAAAGATTTTTTTTTAGGGATGCACATATATTGCTCTCATATTAAGATACATAATTGATCAAATGTCTGCTTGTAATTAATTTATTGCCGGTATGTTTTGTACTAAACAAATTTATCATCTAAGACGCCAATGCCTATATGAAGAGAGACTGAATGAGGCCATCCGATCGTTGTTCAAATTGAATGCTCAAGATCCACCCCAATGATGACGTCGATGTTCGAAGATGCCTGCTGCTTTCACCAGTCATCACCGGGATAATTACATGGTTGTTCCTCAAGCTTAATGGCTTCGTCGATCAAAGACACTCTGATTATTTATACGAACAATTGTACTTTCATCCCGGGAGTCTGTGGGTGGCGACGGGAGTTCAGGTCGGAGTTGAAGCCCAAAGATATAAACTGTCGAGACGTCTAAAGTTAATAAACTGGTAAATAAATAACCAAATAAACATGATGGCGATGATGGTAAGCACTATTTATAACTCGGTGGATTAGCACTCATTGGTCTCCACGACTGGCACTTATTACTTTCCCTTTATTATTTTGTTGGCTCCGAGGAACTCATTATGAAAATTCGCTCGACGAGGCAATGTTCTGAAAGTGTCTCGCTCTTTTTATTGCATAAACATTATCCCTTAATTTATGTCAAACCCAAGCAAAGCTATATACAATGAGCAATCACGAAGAACAAGCAGCATTCATGTACGCCTTACACCACCGATGATTAATACGCCACCAAAGATCTAAAATTAATTCATACATATTCATGTGATTAATCGCCGGCTTACAACCACCGTGAAAAATTACAGCCAAATTACAAGGTTACTGGGAAACTTAATATCCACCCACGCAGCTCGTAAATAATACCGATTTCAAAGCGCCATAAAATGACTTCAGCAATCGGGCGCCTTTCAAGACCCCATGTGAGGGCCACACCAAGCCTATGGCAAATATAAAAGTGCAATGAATTTGTGGTCGCCTTGTATATTAATTATGTTTATTGGCTATAAAGCATGCTTAAATCGAGCATGTCAAACTGGCAATAAAATTAACGGCCATTCCCGACAGCTTCCTTATAAATGCACCAGCTAGACGACCAGAATAATTGCATAGGTATGCGAACGATAGATGCACATCTTTATTGACGTCGGCGCTAGCAATAATCAGCATCATAAATAGAAAGTTACCAATGGAGTCGATGACAACCTTCAAGAGCTATTTTCCATTAATTAAATAAGCTTTAACAAGTGTTAATATTGGCGAAGAAGAAGCATTCTGCCATTATGTCTCAAGCGATCGTGTCTAGAAGAGACAATGTTTAACAACCTATTTCAATTATGTTTCCACTGCCATGAATTTATTGGTAGCAAAGGTTAGGTGTCATCCATATATTACAATTCCATAAGCTCGATCCTAGATTTTTGCAATGTTTTTTACGCGTTTTTTCTATATTATGTAAAAGTATAAAAGTCATATCACCAATACAATTCTAAATAGAAAATTAATTATTTTGCAACGCGAATTCATGTAAAATTATAGAAAAACAGTAGGATTTTTAAAAGATTTCTAAATACATAATAATAACTAAAGATTACAAGCGTGTACGAAGCTTGTGTTAGGTTGTCCCATAAGTGTTTTTCGCAAATGAACACAGATCTAATCATAGCCATGGTTAAAGAAAACCTGCGATATATTGTTCGCGAAATAGCTAACAAATTAGAAATTCCACGAACATCCGTCCATAATCATCTGACAAAATTGGGCTACATCAATCGTTCAGATGTGTGGCTTTCTCATGAACTGACTGACTCAAATAAACTTCAGCGTATTTCAACATGCTATCTTCTTCTCCAACGACATAATAGTCAACCTTTTTTAAAGAGACTTGTCACTGGAGATAAAAATTGGATACTCTATGAGAATATCCAACGTAAACGATATTGGACCAAGGGTACAGAAGCTTTAACTGTAGCTAAACCTGGCCTTCATCCAAAAAACATTTTGCTATGCATTTGGTGGGACTGGAAGGGGGTAGTTTATTATGAACTACTTCAGCAAGGTGAAACGATCAATATAACAAAATATTGTTTCCAACTAGACAATCTAAAGAATGCAATTGCCAGAAAATGGCCAGAATTAGTGAACAAACGAGACTTTGTTTTTCATCACGATAACGCCAGACCTCATGTGTCTTTGCTCGTCAGAAATAAATTATAATCATTTGACTGGGATGTTTTAGCTCATCCTCCATACTCTCCGGACATTGCTCCTTCAGATTATTATTTATTTCTTTCATTGAAAAATTCTTCACGTGGTAAAAATTTTAATTCAAAAAATGATATAAAAATGTACCTTGATCAATATTTTGCCAACAAACTTGGGAAATTTTAGCAAAAAGGCATTATGAGGCTTCCGGAGAGATTAATATGAAAAGGAAAGAAACTTATGGGACACCCTAATATATTTTAATATAGAGTTCAATCACCACAAATTTCAAATATTTTTTAAAATATTTCAAATTAAAATTTAGAGCGTTCTCATGAAAGCACAATCAGCAGATGATCATATCTTATTTATTATTATAAATGAGAATTTTGCATTGGAAGCTTAAATCTTTAGAATGGACGATATTTTTAAAATATTAAATAAATTATTAAGAATTTACAGCGATAAAGCTACTGATTTATTTGAACGTACACATATGATAGATATTAAATTTTAACTAAATCGCCAATGGAAATTGATGCTTCAGAGGAATATTGTCCAAGTTGAAGGTCCTGCAAAATAAATTTAGCAATTTATTACCGTCATATAAACTTGTTTATAACGCCCAGCCTGAATAGCATATGACTTAATCTTTTTCAGAGAATTTCGCACCGATTCGAGTAGCTACAATGAATTCTATTTATAAATTATTATATTTGTGTACAAGAATTCCAGAGTGTGAAGCCAAATATTTATCGATTTTAGCACAAATTCACACGCCAATAAAGATTACTGAGCAATTATTTGGATAATTCAGCACGATATTCGAAGAATTTCATATATATATAGAAACCGCCCAAAAAAGCTACGCCGTTAAGCTTTTGAAAGCTCGCGCTGGAATTTCTCGCCATACAATACCACACCGGAACGTTCGTTAATATTTACCCATCCTATTTAATTCCGGGATGATATATTGACCTCTTCCTGTAACCTGATCCTGTTCAGGATGCATTCATGTAAAGGCGTTTGCACTCGTCATCGCAAGCATTAAGCGCTTCATTAAAATCGTGTATTCATAAAACAATATCCATCGAATAATACGAGCCGACGAATGCGAAAGTGCATTCTTCTCGGTTGCGGATGGCTATTAAAGAGTCTAGACTTGGATCGATTTACAAGTTACAATTATGGTAATTGATGATTTTATTACGATGCTAAATCTGTCATACGACTGCGGTCAATATGGAGTTATCAAAGCGCAGCGTATTTCAAAGAGCGATTGAACCAAATGGAATAAATCCAGACATGTTATCCTAAGATACAAATCTGAGCGAATCCAAACAATTTTTTTTTTTAATATGAAAATCTAAATTTATACACTCTGAAGTGCACTCCACTGATCTCATACATAATTGCATACAAAGTTCATATTACGCATGCGCATTACATTAGCCCCAAATATCTAAGTAGCATGACAGACTGCAATAAATCCAATTGTTGCAATCTTACAGTCCGTCAATGCCCATTAAATTTATACACGTCTCAGTCATTTCGATCCCATCTAGTATAGCAAAAACAATTTAATAGAATCGTGTTTGAATATTATAGAATTTGACATCGTTATCGTAATCCAATCCTTCAAAATTCAATTCAATTCCAATTCCAAAAAATTCGGGATTGAAATTTTTCTCTAACATAAATCGTACACCTCACCAACACGATGAAGGCTACTAAATCGAGACATTCTCGCCGAAATCTGAACGCTTGGAAACATTGGCGTAATTACGAATTGGCGAGCATAGGCGACGCTTGGGGGAAGTAACTGTCTAATCAAATTGTTATATTAACCTTTTCCTACCGGTGATGTATTTACTACACCTCGACTCTAATAATGGGAATATCGATATGAAATATAATAGATACAGGGTTCAAAAAGTTTGTATACCTCCGTAATATAATTACAAATCTCACGAAAGTATTATAGTATATAAGTATTCATCTGCAGCGACGGAAATAAATAATTTGTTGGGAAATCGGGAATTTTGCGAGTTTTAGTCCGTGTCTTAGCAGAAAGGAATTTTATCAGTCATATTGATGGTCTTATACGAAAATGGGGTCATCAGATCCAGATTATTCGGGCATATTTTCAAAATAATATTTTAATTTTTTAGTTTTTTATTTATCTATTTTTGAATTTGAATGATCAAATCAATATATTTTATATGGCCGTTTCAAAGTTATGCGATTTTTAAAATTTCATAGAACGCATCTTTACTTTTTCTATGTAAGTCATAGCTTTTTTTATGCGGTTTACCGCATAAAAAAGGTTTAAGTGTATTGAGTTGACATATAATAAACAAACAATCCTAGAAATCAATCATTTACACTTTGTAATATCATTTTCAATTGTTGTAGCATCTTGTGTTTAATATTCAAATGCGCGCGCATGCATTAGTCAATGAAAACGTGTCGAAATTATAGAAGGACCATATGTTCTTTGTAGCAGTATTTATTGGGTTAAGATTGTAAATATTTATTTTGATTTGTTTAAAGATGGTTACAAAATATACATCTGTTTTTTCAACAACAAAAAAAACTTAATAATAGCAAATCCATCCAGCTCCGCAAGCAAAGTGTTAAGAAGGTTAAATAATAAAATTTAGTGCTTGATAAATGGACTTAATTGTACTAATTGAATGATTTCATATATATTATGAATCTGAGGGTGAAAGGGTGTGTCATTGTGATTGTATGTAATGAATATTTTTAACAAGTATGATTTCAACATCAAAAATTTGTACACGTTAAAAAACGATACATTGAACGATTAATCCAAAATGATCAATTGATTCATATTGACGCACTACAAGATTGCACCATTTACAACAAGTCCCCAGTAATTGGTTGACATGACGGAGACATGTATTTCTTAAAATCGATGATATGAGATTTATTCTGAATATGAACGCATGATCGCTCAATAAGATATTGACGATGTTATTTAACTGCAGAATCCTTGCTGTAATTTAATGCGTGGATTATCTGTTAAAGTCGAAGGTTGACGTATACGTTGTTGGATTGTGGATTGCGAATTGATCGTGTATTTTAAAAGCATTGGTCTTTTATGTACGTCCGCATCGAAAGTCAATAATCGGACGTCATGGCAGTGAAAGGCAATCGACAATTGCTTCATAAATGAATTATTTTATTTTAGTTTTGTTTGATCTTTTTGCAATGGCTACCACAAATGACAAGTGATTACGTGTGATGAAGAGTTGAAACAGTTACTTCTGGGCTTCCTGGCTTGCTGCAGGACCGGTCCTCCAGCTTCACCTGTCACTTCCATCTCTTCAGGTGAAAGCCTTTTCATGTTGGCACCGACCTCCCGGATTATGTGGCTTTGGATCGCTTTTTTTTGTAAAGTAATATTTTGCACAAAAGATGGACATGTTATGACCATGTCGCTTCATCAAGGGCATCGCTGAAGAATTTAACACAAAGCTATTAAATTCGCATTTTTTGGATATCCAAAACAGCGTGAAATTACTGTCATTATGGATAAAAGCGCTGCCGTCGCTTAAGACTTCAAAATCGAAAAATAAAAACAGAATGACGCAGAGTCAAACGTTTCTTCGGCCTAAATCCTATAAGAAACAACCGGTTGCTACTTCAAAAAAAGAAAATATTCAGGTCACATTAGTCATGTAAAAATATCAATTATTGCTATTAGCATTAATAATATGATGTGGTAAAATAATGACATCAATAATACATACAAAAAATCCCATTGATATTTCATATCAGAACATCTAGGTCTGCATTGAGCCTTCGTCTTATCAATGGCATCCTCAATGGCAATAGAAGCCTCAAATTTGATTTCACCGTCGATGCACTCTTATGCAACTGCACCAAGTTTAGAAATACGCATCTGTCACACAAATTCTCAGATTAGATCTAAATAATGTAGGTCCATTCATCAACGCTATCATGTTTTAATGAAGCATCGTGATGTGCAGCTTTCGAACCATGATGCATCACTCTTGAGTAATATCATAGCCCGTTTCAGAAAAACACGGTAGCGATTGATTCGTTTAAGTAATGAACAGCCACACCTTGAGCATTTCGCAAGGAAAAATCATTAATATTGTCAAGGATCTAAGAATGAAACGCGTAACATGAGATTATTTTGGGAAACCCACCCATTGTCAAAGGAAAGACCTATACCTAATGGACATCGAATCTATCATAAAAACGTTGATAAATGGACCATAGTTGTCACATATTTAAAATAGCTTTATATATACCATGATATTATTAATGTTGCCTTACAATGAAAATGAATTCGCATTATTTATGGACTACAATAGGATAAATTGTTATTATTGAGGGTGGAAAAACGTTATATTTCATGGTGTGATTGTATCAAAACACTGATGATTTACGTGGAAATAGATCTATTTAAATATGAAACTATTTACAAAAAACATCACGTTATACGTCACAAATAAGCTTGAATTCTAAAATATATGATATCATGCATCGATATAGCAAACAGTAATTGCCAACCATTGAAAAGCGCTACAGTTTCTTTACCACATGGGTCAAATTGTTTACATCCTGTTCAGATTTAAATTAAGATCAAGTTATAGATCTTCTTCTATATAAAAGAGGGCTTCAAACTGGAACTGAGCTTAAAATCGATAACCGGTAAACTCGTAATTTTGGACGGAATAAAAACCGAAACTGTACCGATACGAAAATATCATCTTTTTCGGTTAGGTATACGTCTCAATGATTCTTATACAGTATTTGTTTTATAATGTTCATCTATTTATTCTATACATATTACTCCAATCCTATTCTTCACACATTTTTGAGATAGAGTAAATTCGACAATATTATTCATGTAGAATACTTTATTATAAAAGAAGATGCTAACCAATAGTAACCAACAACTTACATTCAATTAATCCTGGAAATCCAATCCTGGAATCCCGGACAGTTTTAGGTGCTCATGAATCCCGGGATTAGTAAAAATAATCCAGAAAAATTCGGGATTGAAATTTTTATCTAACAAAAATAGTTCACCTCACCAGCACGATAAAGGCTACTAAATCGAGACATTCCCGCCGAAATCTGGACGCTTGGAAACAGTGGCGTAACTTCTAATTGGGGAGCTTAGGCGACGCCTAGGGGCAGTAACTGTCTGATCTATGTATACATATATACCAGCGCTTCATGCAGTCCGCGGACCCCCTCTTAAGCAAAATTTCTTTCGCTCTTGAACAATTTTTTTTCCGTAGACCTCATCCCAACCCTTGTGACTTAATTTTTTAAATAAACAAACATTTTTTGGTCAAAATAAATATAATTTTCTTATAACGTTTTCTGTATAGTCACAAAAATATCTTGTTCAACTACGGAAAAATGTTTTTTTATGTCTTCGCGGACCCCCGGAAATGGCTCGCGGACCCCCAGGGGTCCGCGGACCCCTATTTAAGAACCGCTGACATATACAGTACATATATGTTTATCAAATTGTTATATTAAACTTTCTATACCGGTGATGTATTTACTACACCTCGACTCTAATAATGGGAATATCGATATGAAATATAATAGATACGGGGTTCAGAATTTTTGTATTCCTCCGTAATATAATAACGAATCACATCAAAGTATTATAGCATATAAGTATTTATCTGCAGCGACGGAAATAAATAATTTGTCGGGAAATCGGGAATTTTGCGAGTTTTAGTCCGTGTCGATAGGAATTTTATCAGTCACATCGATGCTGTTATACGAAAATAGGGGCTCATGCGGTCATTTTTGAAATTCCGGGATCGAAATTTTGGCTTGGGAATGGATTACCTATTCGTGAAGTTGAAAATATTGTAAATCTTTGTATATTTTAACGCAAACTTGAACCAGTCTCTATAACAGTAAATTGTGTGTCCACTTAAATTAAAAAGATTTATAAGCCGGTAGTCAATTTTTGCATTCAAATTTAAATATTTTTTTCCATTGGGGGGCACCTAATCTGAGTTATAAGTAAGACCTCCTACTGCTTAATTTTACCCCCGACCGTGTAAAATACGACACTTTAACAAACAAATCAATATTTTACAAATGTAAAAAATGGCAAATAAATAGCAAAAAATAAATTAAATTAAAATATTTGAATAGTTAAAAAAAACACACATTTCAAGCTATTTTTAATGTCTTAACCCTATAAATACGGGCCGCACAGATCTGTAATTCTCATCACATTTACTCAAACGTAATATTTGACGAAAATGGAATTAAATCAAAAATTATCGATAGGTTTCATTGGATCAAAATTGCAACTTAAAATTTGTACGCACATATTTTTAAGAGCATTTGCCGATGCTTTTGGCAGATTTGATTTTACATTAATTTCACAATACATTGGATACCGCTTGGTGTTGGTCTGTTCATTGCTGGAATTAATGTGATGACTAGTATGTCCACATTTCAAAACTGAGCAAATTTTTCATTTGCAATATATCTTCTGACAGATCGATGCCCTCGTTTGATCAAGACGATAACCGCTCTTGCTGAAAACGTTCTTGTAAACGTTGCACTTGGATTACTAGGTCACACCAGCGATTCTTGGCGCTCAGCAAAACGCTATGGTGGCTATTTAATTTCGCCTATTGGTGAATATCTGCAAACGGTCAACGCTTTGGATGGATTCGTGACCAAAATCACGTAGGCACTCGGAATGTTACTAAAAGTATTAATTTTGGCCATTTGTAAAATTTGCATGAACTATGATGGCGAAGAATTGGCAACAGTCATGACTCGTCATTTTGCCTAGCATATTGTCGTCAAGCGGACGTAGTCGCTCCATTGAACATCTTCAATCTACCGTGAAAGTATTCTATGAAAGCTGTCGTTTGGAGGATCAAACGACGAGCTGAAGAATTTATAGCATTCGCCACAAACGTCGATGATTGACATCCACTATCTCGTATTTGAAGAAAATTGTACTAAATGATCTTTCACATTAGTAGCGCCACGCGTATTTGCTGACGTGGTCAAATGTTTGCAGATTTAATCAATAATACACATCGCTAATCATCTTTTCGTTAACATTAAATCATGCCAAATTAAATAAAAAAGACATTCTTATCCCGTAAGAACAAAAATTCCATTTAATCTAAATTCCAGACCTGATTTATAAATCCTTCAACTTGTCATCCAAACAATTCATATACGGATCAATCACGCGCATAAAATATCATATCATCATTCCAAAAATATCCATTGCACCAAACAATTTAATCGATTGAGCCAATTATGGCAATTAATCAGTGTTAATTCGTATTGCGGCCAAAATTAATTTTCGCAATTGGCGTAAATAATTTCATTTTATTTATTCGAGCCAGCAAGGACGACTGCTGGATGCTAACGACCTCAAATAGTGTTAAACAACAGAAGCGCACAAGATTGTAATGTAATGTGTTTTACTAGTACAGATCCTTGGAAACCAGGTTTATTTATGAACCTCAGTAAACATTTTTTCTTTTGCTTCTTATTAACCCATTTGTCGTGTTGCAATTTAAATAGCATCCTTTCAGAGCAAAATAAACGCAGGAGCTGTGTTATTCAACGGAACAAGATGTGTTGTTTGCACTATTTTAGCATAAATTACAATATCATCTCTGAACTGAAATCATTTGAATAATTTCGTTCTTTCAGATGTAAAATTTCGTATCCTCTCATTGCCACAATTGTGATAAATTACAAACGTACAGCAAAACTCCCTATACAATTTTATTGGGGTAAAAAGAAATTTGTGTTGGTCCTGAAAAGAAGAAAATGCGTAAAAAAAAACTTACTTTTAAGAATTTTTTTATAACACTATTTTGATTTTAGAAATTTTATTTCTTGATTATTATTAATGAAATTTTAAGACATTAAAAATGATTGAAAAGTGTTTCGTCGTTTAGTCTGGATCTGATTTTGGTGGCCAAGTAACCTGCTCCTGAAAATGTACGCTCAGCCTCCACAAATTATTTTTTCTCGTCGCTGCAGATGAATAATTATATACTATAATACTTTGATGTGATTCGTAATTATATTACGGAGGAATACAAAAATTTTGAACCCCGTATCTATTATATTTCATATAAATAATCCCATTATTAGAATCGAGGTGTAGTAAATACATCACCGGTAGGGAAAGGTTAATATATCAATTTGCATAGACAGTTACTGCCCCTACGCGTAGCGTAAGTTCACCAATGATTAGTTACATCAATGTTTCCAAGCGTCCAGATTTCGACGGGAATGTCTCGATTTAATAGCCTTCATCGTGCTGGTGAGGTGTATTATTTTTGTTAGATAAAAATTTCAATCCTGAATTTTTCGGGATTGTGTTTACTAATCCCGGGATTTATGAGTACCTAAAACTGTCCGAGATCCCGGGATTGGCTTCCCTAATTCTGTCACAAATTTAGGCGAAATATCTATGCTTCCATGAGAATAGTACAAAAACAATGCAAATTATTGAAATGCTTCATAAAAATGTATAACACTATTTATATCTCTTCCAAGAAGATTGTCAGCGAAGCATAACAAAGCTCATCTGTTAAATAACAGGATGCTAATAAAATTTAAAAAAAACATGATTTTCAAATGACGGTCATAAGTTGACTCACGGTTCAATTTAATAAATCTTGAGTATTGAGTATTATCACGTAAAAAGATTTATGTGTGTTTGTTATTTTAAAAGTTATGGCAATTTATGTAAATATACATTTTTTAAGCGCGGCATTGAACGGTTGCCCGTGTCAGAAGGGAAACGCGCGCGAAGTGTCCCCGCACGTAATGTGTTAATACTACAGATCTCCAAAATCGGTTAGTACGATATAAATAAATTTAAAAAACTATGTAGGAAGCTCTAAATTATCTGATAACAATATTTCTGATATTGAAACCACCCTAAATTAATCTTCTTCTAATATATAAAAATGAATTGGGTTTTGTTCGTTCGAAATGTGCTGCCATACCGTACATCGGATTGCAATAAAACTTTGTCCACTTATTACTAAGAATTTCGCAAGTAGTATAGGTATAATCTAATATATAAAAATCAATGTTTGTTTGTCCGTATTTAATGCGCTGCCATACCGTTTATTCGATTGCGATAAAACTTTTCCAACTTATTGTTTGCACTTTTTCAAACAATATAGGTAAAGTATAATTAACTTATAGTAGATCTTATATATAAAAATCAATGTTTGTATGTTTGTTAATATTTATAATAAAACCAACAAACGATATTTTTAGAATTATTACTTTTGTAGCGGCAACGCGCTGTGTATCGGCTAGTATAATAATATTTTTACGATCAAATTAAATACTTAATAAAATATTTCTATAATAAGAGCAATTTGTATTGAATTTATGAAAACACATTATCGCTGTCGCCAACGGTTAGGTATACATATTATAAGGGCGAAGCTTATTATCGCATGCGGCTAAAGCTCGTCGGACCCACCGGGAGCTTTCCGATAAAGCTCACATCAAGCCATTAAATACTTTCGTATTGTGACACACTGACAGACGATGATGATGAAATTACAATAATCATGATTGATCGGCTGTCGCCACATGTCGAAGAAAATATGTGCCATAAGGTTTCCAGGTTACTTTTAAATCCAAAGACAACACCCATACATCATATGCACCACGCTTTTTAAAAATCGTCGATCAGGTTTCGAAGCAGCATCTCGCTGTACTCTGCAGTCGGACACGATCTGGTAATTCTAAAAACATAAATCTCCAGTGGAATAAGCCCCACCTGCTGACAGATAACGTCTTGATTTACGTCCCGATCTAGCACCGGTCAAATGTTACATCGTTTACGTGGCAACAAGTGTTAAATTACATCTTCTGTACTACGAGCATGCACCGTGAATAATTCGATGATGAGTCCATTATTCCGGGGGCCGTAAATCACCATCGAAAATATGCGGCTTAATTAATTGCATCGGAACAATTAAATCGTTGGCTAAATTTTAAATAGGCTCTTGACGCATGGTAGCTATTGATGCTGTGATTTACGATTTAATAATAGATTTTATGGAGATGTTCACGTGCTTATGGTATTAAATTTTATTGCCCATGAATCAAATCGCAATAAACCTGTTGTTTCGACAGTTCAAATCCGAATAGAACAATTATTCCGGCAATCAGGTCAATTCTTATAACGTCCTATTTGTGGTGCTTTATTGGGCTTTACGATTCATTTATGGGCCACTATGTAATTTTTGAACACTTGCTCCGTGAAATTATTGGGTTATTATTCTGGACAATTGGGACCATTGACACATTAGGCCATATGGCTTGTGTCGTTTATGGTTTGAGTTATTATTGTTATGTCAGAGAAATTATCATACAATATGAAATGCAGGTGATGTGTACCTTTATTGAGTTTATTCTTTGATTAACATAATAATAAGCGACATAACAATATTTGGTTACACGAGAAACCATTTATGATATGTTCAAACATATCCTGATTAATCAATTTTAACCCTTTCCATTATTACCCCATCAAATTAAAATAAACGATAATTGCATCAAAAGCATTGTTATATGACTCATTGCTGAAGACTGGACTCATCTCCACGGGAAACTCTTATAGTATGTGGGAATTTTCATATGATGATTTTAAATTATTATCATCAGCCCGAATGAGTAAGTTGTGTGTTTGTCTGTCTGTTCATTATTAACACTTTCGCGCGCGATTACCGTCAATACCATCGTCATCTACTCGTTGCATGAATCCAAATGACGGTGATATTCATAAGCACCTAAGAATACTTAAACCATCACTAGAACACACAATGAGGGTCACAGAGATAAGACCGTACTTTTATAGCCGTCAAATCATTTATCGTCAAGTAAATCGATCCACACGTTTTTTTAATGCGTTATTTATACTTTTTAGGAATTTTCAACCATTGAATTTTTTTTATAATAAAATTATTTAAACTATCGCTAATACACACAATGAGGGATCGTTTACCAAAAAAAAAATACAATTTACAAAAGAAAAAAATCACAAAAAATAGTATAATAAAAAAATCGTTATGAAAATAAGAAAGGCAATTTCCACTACATAGAGGAAGATATTTTGGGCAGGTTTTTGATGTGGTATAAAATCCACGCATTAGATACTGCCATGTCTAGCAAATGGAATATTATTTTTTTATACCACCGAATTGTTTTTCGGGGGCACGAATAATATACGAGTTGGTCTGACCAGGGCCGTAACAAGGGCGTGGCAAAGCAGGCGCCCGCCATGGGCGCAACTGGGCTTGGGCGCAAAGCGTAGAATACCGACCCGGTCGAGAGTTGCGCGTGGTTTTTATTTTATTCAACAATTCTACTTTACATGAACCAACACTGATTAACTCTATCGTTTTTATAATATATACTCAAGTTATCTAATCCCGCTTTTAGTCGTTGTCGTTATGTTCAGGTATGGCATCCGATCGCGAGGCGCTCATTCGCCATATCAGTGGTCCGAAAAGCGGACCGATTGAGCATACAAACCTTATCGGTCACTCCGTCCTCTTTTAGAGCCTTTTGCGACATTTTCTATTCATCTATACGATCGCGGAAGCAACGTAGCGTCTTAACACTTTCAATCATAGTATTTTTTACAACAGTAACCGCCATTTATACGTTAGGACGGGTAGGAGGTTTATATGCACATGCATTCACAGATGTGCTGCAGCGACGAAGGGATTGACGGTTACCGTGCGCGAAAGCGTTAAATGCTTGTTGAAAAGGTGTTTACGGGTTAAAATCTTGATTTGAAAAAATATTTCGAGATTATCCTCAATTGGTAAGTTTTTTGAACATTAATTTATAATCAGAGCCCTTATAATACTTGATTTTAATGCACGTATATGATTTTAGATACGACTACTATTTGAAATATATCATTCGAATATCATATTTATGTATATGATGCTGCGAGCGAATGGATAGTGCGTGCATGTACATGTGAACATGTCTTTATGAGCGTGTATGCGGGGCCTGAAAGAGCCGGTCCGTACGTCCACCATAGTAAAAATTGTTTTAAATTCGTTCTTGAAGAAATTTTTCTTAAAAAATCTAGCCCATAATTGGAATATTATAATGAGTTGTTGAAATATTGATACATTCTGTTATGGAGCCACCTGTAACCGATGGATATGGAAATAAATTATCAATACTATATTGAATAAAAAAAATGGCAAATCAATTTTTTTTCAGGATATTATCTCGAATGAAATTTATTGGCTAATACCAGATGGAAAGGTTAAGCGTCAAAATCTTTCATAATACGCCGTCAATTTATTCATCTTTTATCTCCATTACATTTTCTTGCTTAATTTATAGGCGTTAATAAAATACATTATTATCCTTCACAAGGAAGCAGCTTGGTAGGCGACCCCATTCATATGAAAAATATAATTTATTACGACGAAATGTCGTAACTCGATCCTTGAAGCCTCGGACAGTTGACCGTCCTACTCAGCGTCCTCATACATATTCCCGACTTCTTCATCCGGGCCATCGGTTCGATTTCAAAACGCCAATCAATCATCGCAGGGCATTCATCTGTCGAAAACAAATTGACGTTTCGACATCCGGTCCGGTCGCATCGTCGAAGAATTGAGTCGTTACTTCTGTATTCCGTTTTTGAGCAGATCAATGATTGACCGGTGGAGCGGTCAGAGCATGCGACTTCGGCCTGACTGCCGTCGATAAATCTGCCGTTGACAAATGAAACGAGAAACCAAAAGTGATCGGCAATAAAAATTATCATTGCCAGGCTCCCCCAAAAAACACATTAATAAATATGTGAATGAATGTGGAATTAATCAAATTCGTATGCTGCTGTGCTGCTTCTCCATAAAGAGATTTTTATGGACTCGATACGTCAATTGTTATTAAAACGGGATGTAAGTTTATGATAATGTTGCGTCATAAATGTACGAGTGATTTATTTCATTTATATTGCATGACTTCCTGATATTGTATTTATTTCGATACAGCATATCATATATCGGCATGATCATTGGCGTTTATGACCGAAGAAGTGATGGTGTTTTTATATTGCAAAAAATCCGAATCAAATACTCGATATGTAGAGATTTGCGAGTTGGATGGCGCTCACGGCGTGGAGCGTCCGATGTTGGGTGCAATTCACTTACATAACCTATTATATCTGACAAAATTGGGCTACATCGATCGTTCAGATGTGTGGCTTCCTCATGAACTGACTGACTCTAATAAACTTCAGCATATTTCAATATGCGATCTTCTTCTCCAACGACATAATAGCCAATATTTTTTGAAGAGACTTGTCACTGGAGATGAAAGTTGGATACTCTATGAGAATATCTAACGTAAACGGTCTTGGACCAAGGGTACAGAAGCTTTAACTGTAACTAAACCTGGCCTACATCAAAAAAAAGATTTGCTATGCATTTGGTGGGACTGGAAGGGGGTAGTTTATTATGAGCTGCTTCAGCAAGGTGAAACGATCGATTTAACAAAATATTGTTTCCAACTAGACAATCTAAAGGATGCAATTGCCAGAAAACGACCAGAATTAGCGAACAGACGAGGCGTTGTTTTTCATGACGATAACGCCAGACCTCATGTGTCTTTGCTCGTTAGAAATAAATGATTATCATTTGACTGGGATGTTTTAGCTCATCCTCCATACTCTCCGGATATTGCTCCTTCAGATTATGATTTATTTCTTTCATTGAAAAATTCTTTACGTGGTAAAAAATTTAATTCAAAAAATGATATAAAAATATACCTTGATCAATATTTTGCCAAGAAACCTGGGAAATTTTGGCAAGAAGGCATTATGAGGCTTCCGGAGAGATGGAGAAATAAGAGAAGGGATAAAAAAAAGGAGCATGATTAATCTTTGTATATACTCAATGCACGTTTTTATTTTTGGAGCGTTCCTACGGAAATATCATCGATAAAGCATTTAAAAGCAAAAATTGATATTGTTTGAATTAAATAATTTATTTGAGTATTGCCATTGATTTGCGTTCACATTGACTGTCATGTTATTGATGTTCACATAAATTCGCTTAAATTTTAAAACGTTTCATATCATCGAAGGTTCTTTTCGTTGCGAAGTCGAACTAATTGAAATTCTTTCGTTAATATGTAAATCTCATGATTTTATGTCATCACCAACATTATGCTAATTGCGGATAAATTAAAAGCCATAATAATTTCATTATTTACGCGCGAATAAATCAATAAGGACGTTTGTTGCCTTTAATTATTGAATGTGAACGTCGAAATGATTTAGTTGCATGAATAAAATGCCGATAAATTCGCACGAATCTCATTGAAAATCATGTCTAAAAGTATTTTCGCATATTGCGCTATTGTGGCGCATTAAAAATGCAGCCCTTATTACAATGCAGAAATGGGGATGGTCGTAAATATTTACTCAATGTAAATTCAATTTTCTTGAATTTAAAGCGCTCTTTGTAAATCAACAAGAATGCCATTATTCAGGAGTGACTTATTATGGTTGTGTGATTTTAAATGCGCTTATTTAGTGACAATGCAATTAATATCGGCATAAATAACGCCCGACTCCCCCCATTTAAAATACATATTTATTTCAGCATACGAATTGATGTATTTCACTGAAGAAATGCATTCAGCGCTGATTCAATGAATTAATGTCGCATAAAGCAGAAGTTTGCGCTTCAGCCCGACCGTTGAGTTCTCCGCCGTATGAATGAGATTCCTTTATGAAAGAAAATCGCCTTTCAAAAGAAACTGGTTCCTATCTATATAATTATTTTAATGGATAAGCAACAAAGTTTATTTTACGACCGTATGCCTAATTGATATTAGTGTTATTTATTCGAATAATCTGCTTATATGGCGTTTTTTGTCCGCGGCAGCGTCTCCGGAAAGACGCCACTTTTCAGCGAATTCGAATACGAAATTATTTATTGCGATACATAATACATCGAGGCGTGTGCCTTTGTCTTATGCAATGTAAGACATCTTAATGTGGTGAATGCATTACCCGCCGAAATGCATAAAAAAGCGATGCACATCGTAATGCAGTCGGGTAATCGATTGCATTAAATTCAGAAACAGGATTGATCACTGCATTGTCTTCGCGGATGGACCAAGCAGCATTCGGCGATGGCAGGAAGCGATCCCTCATCTCGTCATAACCGAGCAGGAACAGGAATCGAAGACCACGAAAAAAATGTGGGACGTCAAAAAATGTACTTCCTGGTCGACTAAATATATTCATGAAAATATTCATAAGGCAATGCCAACAAATCATGCTTTATTTTTTCCGAGCATCCAAGCAATTCAAACATTTGTCAGAAAGGATATATATAATGTCGCAAACGAATGTCCTCAATAAAATTTAAATAATCGCCGGCGACGATTTCGCTTTCTCACCTTGAAATTTGACAGAAGTAGTTTCGATTTCTGTCCTAAAATTTTTTCAGTGACAAATGTGCTTTTAGACGACCCACAAAATGTGCGTTTATGTATTCGCGTGAGCTTTTAATCGATTTTTTTCACCTCGAAGGAGCGTGAATAAAATATTTGGAAAACCCACATAATGGCTGTCAATCGTATTAAACAAATAGTATAAAATCACATAAGCACTTCAAATTTATTTTAATAGTCGGCATCATAACATTACCATAGCAATAAATTAACACTTGGGCTGATAGCATCTCCTGTCCGTTATATTTTCGTGGGAACGAGACATATTCAGGAGCGTGCCATGAACTTTGATAGGCGATTTGTTGTCCCTGCGTAGAAGCGCTGTTAACATCTTCCATCTCTCTTCAAGTGCAATGTGTTATTTTAACAGCGCCATCTCTTGTGGCCCTGCGGAGACATTGCACCTGCATACTGACCGATTGCTTCTTGCACGTGCACCGTTGCTGGAGTCGGGAGAGTGGTCGGTTAGCCTTGACTGCGGGAGGTCGTCCTTCCTGCAGCCAGATCTCTCGTGTGCGGCAACATCACAGACGATCATGTTCTGTATATCCGATCATATCCTACATATCCTGAAAAAAAAACCAGCTGACTTTTGTTCGCATTCTTTCTGATCCCCATCCACTCTGTGACGTCTCTTTTTTTTGTCCATCAATGAAAAAACCACATAGACCACATTTTTACAACAATTTTTTTCATTTCGGTTTAATTCCAAATATTTATATCGGTTCGGTTACGGTTTTCCTTCCGGGAAAAATAACGATTTTTATGGTTTTCGCTTCAATAATGACTTACAAATGGTGAACTCAAAAATCAATCAAACTCACTTTCTTATACGTTGCACTTTTTGTACTCTTTCTATTTTTAATGTTCGCGAATATCAAAATTGGTTCCAGAAATTTCGATCTGATATTTGTGATTTAACTTCTTGAGGAGTGAGCAAATTTAAAATCGATGAAGTCGTTGATGCCATAATCACTTTACACTGATTACTTTCTGTCAGATCCTATCAGCGTAAGACAATCTTCAATTCGAGGCAGAGTCAATTGTAAATAGGCACTGTTGATAGCATACAAGACCACGTCATTTTTTTACATAAACAATACACAAAAAATCGATTCATTTGCTTCTGCTTTAGAAGGAAATGATAATCGGACCAAGACTCATTCAATAATCAGCGATGAACAGTAAGCAATTAAATAAATAAACACTTTCGATAACAAAGAATATTCGATCATTTCTTTGCGTAAATAAATAACACATTTAAAACCGAAATCATTAATAGTTGATAAATTTGGGTTAACGGTCTATATAATCGTGCGATGTATGCGGAGAAGCTCTCCGTCTCTGTCTCCCTAAGTGCGCTACGTTATCTCTCTGTCTCTGTCTGTCTCCGAGCTCAATGTATAAGAGTGCTCTTTCTGAATAGTGGAGGGGGAGTCCCAGGCCCTGGGATAGTACTCCTTTAGGGGTTAAAAAATTATTGCGTAAAATGCATGCCCCCAATCTGACTTCTCCAGAAATCGCCCCGTCGGATTTATATCTTTTTAGATGTATGCAGTATTATTTGGATGAGAAAAAATACAAAATAAATTATGAGGTAAAACATTATATAATTTTTTCCAGAAGACCAGAAAAAAACATCAACTTTAAATCCAAATACCTATGTAATATACATCGGTTACATACCATGACGTTACCAAAGTATGAACGATTTGTTCGATATACGTTTTTTACTCGTAAGAATCCATAATGAGATCTCGAATAAATATTCATCATTTTAATGCCCTGGGCGAGAGATTTTCTCTTCATTATCTAAGGCTTAAATTTACCATTCATTTTGCAGCAATCAATACGTAAACATCTCGGTATTTAATGTACTTACAGGCACCACTTTGAGCACGATAGAATATGTAAAGCAGGTCCATTAGCATTCTGTGTGATTATGTCAATAAGGCGATCACTATTTGACGAGCAATATGTATTAAAATGAAACGACGAGTAATCTTCGAATTTATGCTTATTTTCCCCGCGAGGCATCGCATTAGCAGTCTATTAAGTTTTGATACCCCATATTAAAAAAAAATCGTCTTAATTCTGCCATAATTTTTAATTTATAATGCGGAACAACTTCAAAACTTTCGCCATAATATCGTCGATTCCGAATGATTTATTCGGTGAAAATTCATATGTATAGAGTATAAAGTACGGCGAAAAAAGCTCTCGCGTTTAACAAGTCCGAGGACCGGTTGTGTCTTTAACACATGAACCGTATAAATTAACGAAAAATAAGAGTATGATTTATTTTCGTGTAACCATAATATTTACCGTTGGGTTTCACACGTTTTTGCTTCATTTTACGCTTCTAAGTGTATGCAAATTGTTAAATTTATGCAATGTTTCCGAAAAGCGATTCATCAACCCTCTGACGGGCGCTGGAAGCTCGTCGCTTGGAGCTTTCGATCTCAGATTAACATATCAACTTTGACCAATTTCTTATAGCCTTTTAAGTCACACACCACTCGATACATTATTGTAGACCCTAATGCCCTTACTTGAATGCAAACGTGCAAAATCAAGCTATATTTCAGATCTCTTGTTCTATAAGATGGATGTTTTGTTGTAACATGATATTATACATTCAATTGCATTAAGTACTCAAACGTTAACATGATCAATTAAATCTTACAAGTATAATTATGTACATCCTTAATAGCATAAATCAATTTTGTTCTGGTACAATATCCAAATGGATTATGAATCACAAGATGATTATGCTTTTGGCATGATCCATATATAAATCTTATAAATATCATTTAAGCAGTTTTTATAAAAAAATATGCTTATTGGACGATCGATCAACCAATTATGTTAATGATCAATAATTCATCTCCATTGAAAGTGGGTTGTTCTAACTTCATATTTTATTTTATTAACAATAAACATAATCCTTAATTAAAACTATTTATTAGAGTTCATATTTCTGCACATGCGCAAATTCATATTTAATACGAATTAAAGATTTATTCCAAGTCTTAAGAACCGAAAAACCGATATATGGTAATACCGTTGATTTAATTTTGAAACTGGCATAATTTTTTAATCATCTGCAATAAATCTTGAACGAAAAGAAAAACAAATATTTGCTTCATTTTAACATATTCAGGCAAAAAATGACAGGCGTAAACACAAGGTGTTGAAACAGCATTCATGATGAATTATTTAGCGGCAGTCGAGCTGAATGCGAATTTCATATAAATCATGCGATTTTTGCCATAAATCTAAATCTCAGGCAAAATTAGATAATGTAATAAGATTCTCAAGTGATCTTGACCGTGAAAATCCAGTCATTTTTATTACGACCCAGAGGCATACGCTGTATCAACATTAATCATAATTCCATCTTTATTAACCGATAATGAATACCTACAACGCGAGATTTATATCTTGATGTGCTGCCAGGGAGAAAGTCGTGGGTGTGACAACTCATTTTTTAATGTGACGATCATCCCAAAAAATTATAGATTTTGGATATTATGAAACATTCTGACCACACGTATTACGTACGAAGAGTTATGGCCATCGGGAGATCGTAAAAAAGTCGGCCGAGATGTGCTTAATTTTAGACGTACAAGAAACAAACATCGATGGCATTCTTTTGGGTTAATTTAAGCGATTCGAATGGATATCGATTTGTAATGCATTAGAATTTGTATAATTGATTCTGTATGCCCTTGGGGAATCGACGGAGCTTTTACTTATGAATGGACCATAAAATGTCGGGCCTTCATAAATTGGCTAGATTTAATATCATCGAAGCTGTTACAAAATTAATACTAAAATACTATATTTATAATTGTCAATGTCCGGCGGAGATAAATGCAACATGGACAAGATTAATCTTTATGGTGATATTTTAAAAATTTGTAACCTAATCTATGAAAACTAATGACTTTGGATGCGTATGGCATTGAAGATGAATCAGAATGGGATTTAATCCTCGATCGAAATTCCAAGGATTTGAACGCAGGGATCCTGTAGAGTTTCCTATCGTCACATTTTTATCTCTCATGTAATAAGAAGATATTGTAACTTAATCTTATAACGCATTCAACTTGTTACATTGTTAGTTGAAGACGACATTCCAATATCCAAACTATGTGGGTTTTGTTAAACGATTGTTGCGCCTTTAAGTTACACCTCATCCATACACATCCAGGCGAAGGATCATTAAACAGACAAAAACACAACAAAAATGTTAATTACACGTACTTGAAATACGAAGCCTTTAACAAATTAAAATCAAGAGAACCGCCCTCATCCACACAAATAAATCCAATAATTAGGAATAATAAATAAGGATATTAATGAAAAACCAACAAAATTTATTACCCCCAAGGATCTGAATTACGATTCCCAGACTCACTCTATTTACACAAGTACTCCGGGAAAATTTACGATATTCTTAGGCCTCCAGGTTTGAGACTTTGGCCCTCCACATATGCCGTTTATGGACGTCGTAAGTTACGATTTACATACAAATATGAGCTTCCCGAATGAAAATAAGCCGGTAAATATTTATAGATATAATTTACATGGATTAAAAACTCGTTACTCTAAGTACGGCCCGTGTAAATTATAAGGCTAAGCTGCTAGGACACGGTACGAAATGATGTAATAAAAATGATTAGGCGCTCTTTTTGTAACAAGAAAAACTCATAGCTGTAATATTGTGTAATATAAAGTTTTAAATTGACAGAAAAAATAGGGATATTCTTTGTGTAATCTTCCCTGATCTACTACCAAAAATAAAGTGAGGATCAGTTGACGACAATCGTCCTAATTTTGACTTCGTAAAATCGCGAAAGTCAACCAATAAGTTGCATCAACAATGATTTTTTTATGATTTATTGGCATTCTATTTTATTTTATTTCATATTCCTTGTATAAAATATAAAAGTTTACAGTTGATGTTTCAAAACCCCAAAAAAATAACTTCTTCCACCACTTCAGTCTTTAGCATGAAACAATATGATGTTGCATATTAATTTGCCGTGTCCATCTCGCCCATATTTTTGATGTAATTTAAAATGACTACTGGCTTGTTTATTAGCTCATCTTGATTAGATTGGTATGGGGTAGTTTTTGCTATATATATAATATATACAGAAGCCGACGGGACGAGCAAACAAAGACCAGTCACCGCGGGAGTCCCACAGGGTTCGGTGCTCGGACCCACCCTGTGGAACGCAATGTATGATGGCTTATTGAGGACACCGCTCATGGAGGGCGCCAAAATGGTCGCCTTCGCTGACGACGTCGCAATACTAGTCACTGCCAAAACGGAGTACCTCGAAATAATCTGCGAAGACACGCTAAGGAGGGTCAGGAACTGGCTGACGGGGGCTGGACTGCAGCTCGCCGCCCAGAAGACTGAGGCCATCTTCTTTACCAGGCGAAGAAAGCTTGCGCCCCCACCTCTGAGTATCGAGAACTGTGAGATCAAGTTCTCAAGATCCATCCGTTACTTGGGGGTAGAAATTGACGATAAGCTCCGTTTTGTTACACATACGGAGAAGGCCGCAACAAAGGCGGCTAGTATTGCGGAAGGTCTAGCTAGGTTGATGCCTAACATCGGTGGCCCTAAGACAAACCGTCGAAGACTATATAACGAGGTGGTGCACTCGGTACTATTGTACGGAGCTCCGATATGGGCCGAGGCACTATACTTCGAAAGGGCCAGACTCAATCTGGCTAGAGTGCAGAGGAGAAGCGCGATCAGAGTCGCAGCAGCATATCGCACAGTGTCAGAGGACGCAGTCCTGGCACTGACTGCCATTCCGCCAATCGACCTGCTCGCAAAAGAAAGGAAAGCTATACGCACCAGGGAAACCAGGCAAAGAGCTAGGCAGTCCACCATGGTGGAATGGCAGTCCCGATGGGACAGCTCCACCAAAGGTCGATGGACCCATCGGCTCATCCCTGACCTTAAGCCCTGGACAGCTAGGAAACACGGTCAGCTGTGCTACCACCTTACCCAGGCACTCACTGGGTATGGCTGCTTTGGTAGCTACCTGCACAGGATTCAAAAAGAGGCCGGTCCGAATTGTCACCACTGCGGAGCGGAGATGGACGATGCCGCGCACACGCTATTCGACTGCCCGGCTTGGAGCACAGAGAGGGACACACTGCGGGAGGAGCTTGAAGTCAATTCACTCACTCCCAGCAACATGGTCCCTACGAGGCTAACCAATGCCAGGGCATGGAACGCGTTGTCCAGATACGTCGCGAGCGTTATGCTGCAGAAGGAGGATGCTGAACGACTGAGACGTCGGACACGCACCGAAGCATCCTCCTCCTCCTCAACCCATGAGCGAGAAAATCCAGCAGAGATATATCAAGAATAGAAGAACCGTGAAGAATTCACGTTAACACGAGGCCCTAGAGGGACACATACCGCCACCCTAGAGCAATACTTCGCGGTAGCCGGGTGGCGGCGGAACCGGAAGAGAGGTTTAGTGAGTCTGGCGATGCTCAGTCAAATACTAGCGAGACGCATTACCAATGCTTAGTCAAACCTCACACTACCTCAGAAGGAGGTGTCTTCTTGAAGATTCCCCTCCTTCAAAAAAAAAAAAAAAGCATTGTGACTATTATTTTGTCTCGTCAAGCTAACACTAAACTATCTTGTTTTCTGTATGCTATCTTTCAACTCACAGCTAATCTTGGCTTTTTATATGATTAGGAAAACCCTATCTGTAGGTCATTATCGTGCCAGTGAGAAAACACTTCCTTTTCAAGAGTTATCCAGCAAGGGTTGGATTGGTGTAAAATCTATCCGTAAATATATGATAGTCTTTTATGTCTTAGTTCGCCTGTTGATATTCACTGCGCCACAACTTAACGCAGACTATTGTTTTATGCTTTTTACCTGCATCGATTCAATTCCTCTGAACCAATTATTTTCCATATTCCAGATGACAAATTAATGGTCAGACAATAAGACAATATTTTCCTATGGTTATCCATCAAGTGTCATACTACAATATTATAGTCATACATAAAATTATCAATCAAATTCATAAAATGATATTTTAGTACGTCCATTGGAAAGGCTATCAATCGTCCTTAATCCTCGGTATAAGAATCGGTTAAAAATCAGATTGTTGAAAAAAATACTGTACTAAAGTATAGGAAGATCAGAAGTATTAATATTTCCGATGGATTGCCTTGATTAACATTTGATTTGATTTATTGAAGCTGAAATTATAAATATTAAGACGATAGAAGATCCTAAATCATGCATCGTTTCCTGCTTAAAATTCCAATTCAAATAATCCTACCCTAATTTAAAACCATGTGGAAGGCAAATGACTTCATAAGAAATAATTAAAATCTAATTTCAGAGTCTATTCAAGGATCGATTGATCCCAATCTCTTTCTATTGCGCATTTTGTGTTATTTTTCGACGGCATGTAATTTACAAAAGCTTAATCTATACATGCAATGCAAGTTTTACAAGTTCAACGATTCGTTTATGAGATGCACCGAGTGAATAATTAAGTCTTGAGCAATCCCAGTGATTCCTCTCAGGGCCTCTTCCAATAAGAGGATTACCCAAAGCTCATGAGGTGATAAATACTGTTGATGCATTGTTAGAATAAGCACATATCGATCGGTCCATTTTATAGTTGATCGGCTTTGATCGCATTAGGCCGACCCGCAGTGGCTTCGATGGTCGTACAAAAAGAGAACTCTTTAATATGTTTATTTCCAACTGGGGATTTATTGGACTCGCCGGATCGGCACCGCCGGATGCATGATTTAGTTCATTGGTTCGATCGTACCTCAGCTTAAAGACCTTCTTGGGCGATCGACGTGTTAATGCTGAGGGCTTAATGAATGACCTATATTATTGGTAATTAATGATGCGTTTAACTATATGAGCGCCTACAAGCTAGAGCCTTATTAGCTTAGATTGGTCCATGAATAATTCTTATAAAATTCTGTCTGACAAGTTCTGTTTTTTACAACTTAGACTTCAAACTGGAACTAAACCGTTAAAACCGTTATTTTTACAGGAATGACAATCGGAACTGAACCAATTTGAAAATATCGTTTTTTTTTTTTAAACTTAATGGTGATAAAATAATCGTATCATTTTACATTTTTGACACTATTTTACTAAAACCTTGACGTGCTTATTTACTTTATTTTTTTTAAAAGAAAAAAAAACTTTCATATTTTTTACCATTTTCGTGATAATTTTTACCCCAAAAAATCATTTATTTATGCGAAAACCTTAAAACTTTAGCTTAGTTGACTAGATAATATTATAGTGTAAAACATTCCAAAATTTCAGTCAGATCGATCAAGAACTTTTTAAGCTACAACTGGCGAACATTTTGAAAATGCAATTTCGAGATGATCTCGTTTAAAGTTTCAATGCGATAAAACTATCAATTTTAGTGACTTTTCGATCAACCAATGATTCCAGGTACATATAATAGATCTTCAGCTTTCTCAAAAAGTTGATTATCTTCGACTAGCTGTTGTTTTTGGGCTATACGAGCTGCTTTTGTCTTGGAAAGACACTTACGGTTCTATTTCGCTACCCGCACTTCATCGGCATTTTCAGCAAAGACTTTACAATAGGTGCCAATAATTATATTTAATGTATTCATCATCTTCAAAATGAAGCTGTAGTCGTTATTAAATATCCCAGCAGCAGTGTATGTTAATATTTCAATGATTTTTACACCAGAATGCAGTTGCTTTGGAACCAGTCGCCAAACCGTCGAGTTAATTCATCCCTGGACAAATCTTTATAAATTGATAAGAGCTGCTGTTTTATCTCTTGGCCAAGAAATAGAGTCAGATCTTCAAGCTTTGGATATTTTTTAAAGCAATGGTTTTCTGCCATTTGCATCAGCTTTTGACTCCAGTCGGTTCATCTGCTCAAGAAATTTGCAGTATAATTTAAATTCATCAAACAAACGTAACATGATATCAACTCTCATTTTAATTGGTATTCAGAGGCCCTCAACTGCAAGACTTTAATTACCAAAACGACCTCTTGTGTTTCTTTGCTTGTACGATATATTTACACAAAGAATTTATAAATGGTATTGTAGCTAGTAATGAAAAATGTGTGTTGTATTATAATTTTACAAGAGGGATAAATCGGCTGAGACCCAGATTATCAACGCTGAGGTAAAAGTTGACCCTGCACGTAACATATACAAGAACAGGACTTGTTAATAAATTTATACCAAATGACTTTTAAAAAAACTGTTTTTTTGTCGAAATGAGCATGCAGAGGACGAATGAACATGTTTTGGGTGCTGAAATCAATAATTAAATAAAGATTCAGGCACTACTATAAAAAAACATTAAACGCAAAACGATCGAATAAGCTAGTTTTCAAACTGGCAAGCTGATACTTTTAGCTTAGTTTTTGAGCTGAATTCCCTCCCGTGAGGATAACAATTGACTTCAATATCGCACGTATGATGAGGTGACTCCACAATGCAATTATAACTGGCTTGAAATATTTGATAAGCCGTTCAGAACTTTTCCGGCACTCTAATGTGTCGCAAATTCCACATCCGCATTGCGAGTTCATAAACCCTAATCTGGTTTAATTCAAAGTGTGATATTACTAAACCTATAATTTGATCGATGTATTCAATTACACCTCGATCATTACACAGCATTGATCATATTGATTAGCAGTCTCCGACCGATCTATCGTAATAAATCTGGTAAATGATTGATTTAATTGATAGCTAATCGCCTCCGAAGAGAGGTACTTCTCGGAGAGCGACTTCCTGGATTTATCACAACGGTCCCCATACAAAATTGAATAATCATCGAATTGGATTCCCAGCCAAAAACAATTAAGATAAAATCACAAAGAAGATTAATGCAGCGATCGGTCATTAATGTGTTTACCCTAAGCGCATAAATTAACAGGTCGTTGCGTGCAACGCATCCGATGGATCGGTGATTGAATAAATTATTACGTGCTTATTAATTTTTCGTATAATTAATAATATATGGGCGCGGTGAAGGTGTTATGCAAATTTGAAGAGCGTCCGCGAGGGGCGTTTATTGCAATTTGGCGGCATTTATTACTGATGTGACAATAACCGTCATTATGTAAAGATGATAATGATTTTTTATTTACATCGTTCGGAGAGCTTTAAAGCTATTTTCGTGCTAACAACATCACTTTGAGATTATTATTTTTTTGTGCAAATTTTATTGCGACATGTCGCGGAGGAAATTGAATGGTGTAATATTAAATTTTACGATGTGAATTATTTCATGCTTTTTTCCCGAGCTATTTGCCCATTAAAACAACGATACCGTATAATTATCGCCATAAAGAGAGCACTGATAAAAAGAAAAATTTTCATCAGGCCAAGTAAAATCAAATTATTCTACGGAAGTGTTTGTGCGGATTTAAACAGCCATTCTTAAATGGATAGTATTAATATATTTTTAAAATTATATAAAAAAATACGACTATATTTATATGGGCACTGCACAAATTGCAGTGCCAAAATCAGTACGTCTTCTTCATAAGGTACCACATTTATTATTGGACATAGTCAATCTCCATAAAATACATTTTTAGAAAAGTACCCGATTCCCGACTAGCGTATAAATACCGATTGCTGTTTTTGAAAAAAAACCAAGTTTAAACAAGGCCGTACCAGCTGCAAAGACGAACAGCGCAGTAGTCTATAAAATGAGGCAATCACCCCAACAACGGTGAAGAAACCTTTCAAAAACTGCTGCACATCGCATATAGACTGAAAATTTGGATATGATAAAGCTGTGTGCAAGATGGGTGCCGCGTTTGCTCATAATGTAACAAAAACAGCGTCGCAATGATGCTTCAATCGAGTGTTTGGCGATGGTTCATTGCAATAAGGCCAAGTTTTTGCATCAATTCACATCTGAGACAAAGGAACATAGGGACCGTCAATTGATGTAAAAATTAGCTAAATTAGTAAGATAAATATATATCGTTAACGATCTGATTTGGCATCTATGTAAGTTAGCCTCTGGGGGAGCTTCCGTAATCATACAGATCATAGAAAATTACCACAAGGTCTGTGCGTCCAACCGGTCCGCTTTTCGGACCGCTGACATGATGAATGAGCGCCTCGCGATCGGACACCTGAAAAATTCAGCCTGAAAAATTCTAAAGAACGATTATGCCTTCCACATATGATAAAGTTAGAATGGGACTATTGAAATATAAATTTTAAGTAAGAGAGGATCTAACACATAATTTAATAAGTTCGTAGGTTTTTTTTCTTTTTCGTTTGGGATCGTTTTATATATCGAACAGACAGACACACGTTCAATCACACGAGACACAGAATCTCGGTTGAGGCACTTATTAAACATTTTCATTTAATACATATATGGAATTTCTTATAATACATTTACAACATTTCTCAATTTGTAATAAGATTGATACAAATACATACATGCACTTTCATATAATCCAAATTGACATTAATCCACATCAATATTGAATTTAGAAAACTTATTTTCTACAAAGATTATGTGCATTTATAGCTTATGCTAATGGCTTGTATGAAAACTCGTTTTCTTAACAGTAAACGAATTGTGATGTTATAAGTCATAAGGATTAAAATATTATCAATTTTGTTCATAAAATTCTATGAGATTCGCTTGAGATTTTGCTCACTTTTCCAATTAAAAATGTATTGTACAATTAAAAAATGGACCTTAAAATCTTAAAGTTGCCAAGATATTGTTTTGTATAAAAATAAAATGGCATTTTTAGAAACGGTTTAAATTAAAAATGTACCATGAGTGTGAAGTTTGACGATGGTTTAAACCACATCTGCTGTTTACCAAACGACGACGATCAATACGTATGATAGAAAACCAAATGAAGAAATCTCAAAGCAAATAGACCGTATGTACGTAGAGTAGAGAAATAAGAGAAAAAAATATTTGTCCATATACATTTAGTACGCATGATAAGTCAATTGGCGTGTTTAAACACATTTACGCGGTAATTAAATGTCTCGCGTAAAATAATCTCAATATAAATAACATGATTTTCTGCTGTTTTTATGTGTAAAAACCGCAATGTTACATTAAATACATGCGTTTGAGATCATTTTTCTATCTCCGATAAGACAAAAAAATGCTTGTTAAACGCAAAAGAAATGTTGGATTCTCGGAACTTTAAATTGGAGTACGATATCTTCAATAAAGGCTTGTTCAGACGAGGACATAAAAACCTCAGGCAACAAAACGACAGACGTGGTAGTAGTGACCGCACGTTAATTCGGTACTATTTTTTGACCTCGTAATCTGAGGGCTGCCAACTCTCACGCGCCGTGACAAAGAACGTTTTAAAATGAATCTACAGGCAGGGCCTTTTCAGAAAAAATGCGACCAAAGAGTATTTAGTATTTTACATACTACGTAAAAGTGAACCTACGTATTTCAAGTCTTACGATTACTTGCCGGAACTCAGGTTTAATACGCAAAATAAATTTAATTTCTATTGAAAATTCGACTAATGTGAAACATGCATTTTTATTTTGGATAAAGATGAGAGTTTAACCCTTTCAGACCTGCGTGCACAATTGTGGACATAAATATTTTTTTTTATATTCACCTTATTATACTTTAGACACATGGAATTTACAAATTCCATCGGATGAAAAAAAAAATTCAGTTCTGAAAGACTTAATGTTACACCGACGATAAGTATCATATGATATTTTTGAAAATGTAAACATGCTCAATACGTCTCTTCAAGAAAAAAGGTGATATTCTAACAATGGCTGAGCAAGTAACCGTGTTTCGTATTAAAATCGTAATGCGGAGGGAGAATTTAGAAATGTTTCCATCGTTGTGTGAATTTTGATTCCGAAAATGAAATAAACGCGAAACAAATTAAAAATCTTACATCGATACGTTTCAAAAATTTCGAGACAAGCTTTGTAACCAATTTATAGATCTTCTTAGTATTAAAACAGAGTTTCAATGGGTCATGAACCCATTGACTGAACATCATCATTCGATTATTACTAAGCATTAAAAGAGATAGATTCTTTCGATACTACTAAGCAAATACAACCACATCGCCCAAATGAAATTCTAATTCAAATTGTAATAAATATATAACTTGATTTTTCACTACACACACAATTATTGTCGTCTTAGTAGTACGCGATCAAAATACTTTGGAGACTCTTGCCTTAAAGATTCTTCATCTTTATTGTGAGGCTACAACAGTAGACACAGGTAGCCCTCGGTTCACGCCGGCTCAATTTACGCCGATCTATAATAATACCGCTACGCAATTCGCCGTCAAATTCTTCGATTCTCGACTTCGATGCTATGCTGATTTTCGTTTCAGTATGGACGTATTTACGTTATGCATTCGTTAAAACATTGACTGCTATTGGATACATTTATTTTTCGTGTTTAATATTGTTGGGTATGTATACAATTACATTCAATTGAATTAATATTACGCCTATTCGATTTGCGCGGGGTTTTGTAGTTTGTTTGATTTGATTTTTGGACGAATATATGAATCCTTGTCTATGAATGGCCCCAATTCTCAGAATTCTTATAACAATAAATGCTGTGTAATGTGCAATATACTTTCTAAGCATTTCGTTCAAATTTGTCCACAGCTTGGAAGCCGCTTGATATGACAAACACGCGGCATCGTACAAAATTATTTCTAAAGACTTTAACAATATTCTATTTGTGAAATGAATAAAACAATATTTATTATGCTGCTTCTTCAGACAAAAACATAAATCATTTATTACAAGCATTTATTAATACACCAATTATTTAAAATACTTATGCACTATACTATACGCTTCAAATAATTCTTATTTTACTATATTAGCATTAATAGCAATATAAAATCGCTAGAAATGTGCTGGATTTCTTACTATCACTCGCCCATACGCAGCGGAGTATTAATATTACACCGACAGTGTCCCAGCTGCCAGAACGATTGCTGACCCTACTCGTCATTTTGTTATGATTTTTCAGCCAATGGAAGACGTTGATTTGAGAAGCCCATACAGATTCAAAAGGTAATACGAACACTCGTTTGGCATCAAATGTGGCATTTTAAAGCCTGAAAAAAGTTGGCTGGCCTCCTACTTTGGGATTAAAACATCTCCGAATTTCGATATATAGTGGGTGCAATATACTTTCGAAGCATTTCGTTCAAATTTGTCCACAGCTTGGAAGTCGCTTGATATGACAAACACGCGGCATCGTATAAAATTATTTCTAAAGACTTTAACAATATTCTATTTATGAAACGAATAAAACAATATCTATCATGCTGCTTCTTCGGACAAAAATATAAATCAATCGTCGTTTTGCTTGTTTGATTTATTAATGCACCTAAATCTATTTATCACTTTTGGCCTGAATAAATATACCACACTATAAACGATCTTGCTGAAATTATAATTTTTATATTAATAATTATTGTCATTGAGAGTAAATAGTCAAATAATTTCGCTTTGGCATATTGTAGATAAATATTGTACTATATAGTATTTGTAGTAATTTGCATTATTTATGCCTTTTGAAATAATATTTTTGTAAAGTCGTTAAAATCGACTCATTAATATTTGCTAGAAACACCATGACAGTACTTTGAAAGTGACACTGTCCCATCCCAAAATAAAGAAACAAAGGGACTTACCTTATTCCGAATCGAACGATTTGATTTGCTTTTTGTTTCGATTATCGCTGTTGCAGTAGTACACGATAGTATTGGGATTCCTCAAAATCGCACGTGTTATTATATCGGCCGTTTATTACGCCGATATAGTGTCCCAACTGCCTTTGCATAATCTTTATCTTCTTAACGACTTCTCCCATTGGCTGAAAAATCATAACAAAATGACGAGTAGGGTCAGCAATCGTTCTGGCAGCTGGGACACTACATCGGCGTAATATTAATACTCCGCTGCGTATGGGCGAGCGATAGTAAGAAATCCCGCACATTTCTAGCGATTTTATATTGCTATTAATGCTAATTTAGTATAGTATAGTGCATAAGTATTTTAAATAATTGGTGTATTAATAAATGCTTGTAATAAATGATTTATGTTTTTGTCTGAAGAAGCAGCATAATAAATATTGTTTTATTCATTTCACAAATAGAATATTGTTAAAGTCTTTAGAAATAATTTTGTACGATGCCGCGTGTTTGTCATATCAAGCGGCTTCCAAGCTGTGGACAAATTTGAACGAAATGCTTAGAAAGTATATTGCACATTACACAGCATTTATTGTTATAAGAATTCTGAGAATTGGGGCCATTCATAGACAAGGATTCATATATTCGTCCAAAAATCAAATCAAACAAACTACAAAACCCCGCGCAAATCGAATAGGCGTAATATTAATTCAATTGAATGTAATTGTATACATACCCAACAATATTAAACACGAAAAATAAATGTATCCAATAGCAGTCAATGTTTTAACGAATGCATAACGTAAATACGTCCATACTGAAACGAAAATCAGCATAGCATCGAAGTCGAGAATCGAAGAATTTGACGGCGAATTGCGTAGCGGTATTATTATAGATCGGCGTAAATTGAGCCGGCGTGAACCGAGGGCTACCTGTGTCTACTGTTGTAGCCTCACAATAAAGATGAAGAATCTTTAAGGCAAGAGTCTCCAAAGTATTTTGATCGCGTACTACTAAGACGACAATAATTGTGTGTGTAGTGAAAAATCAAGTTATATATTTATTACAATTTGAATTAGAATTTCATTTGGGCGATGTGGTTGTATTTGCTTAGTAGTATCGAAAGAATCTATCTCTTTTAATGCTTAGTAATAATCGAATGATGATGTTCAGTCAATGGGTTCATGACCCATTGAAACTCTGTTTTAATACTAAGAAGATCTATAAATTGGTTACAAAGCTTGTCTCGAAATTTTTGAAACGTATCGATGTAAGATTTTTAATTTGTTTCGCGTTTATTTCATTTTCGGAATCAAAATTCACACAACGATGGAAACATTTCTAAATTCTCCCTCCGCATTACGATTTTAATACGAAACACGGTTACTTGCTCAGCCATTGTTAGAATATCACCTTTTTTCTTGAAGAGACGTATTGAGCATGTTTACATTTTCAAAAATATCATATGATACTTATCGTCGGTGTAACATTAAACTCTCATCTTTATCCAAAATAAAAATGCATATTTCACATTAGTCGAATTTTCAATAGAAATTAAATTTATTTTGCGTATTAAACCTGAGTTCCGGCAAGTAATCGTAAGACTTGAAATACGTAGGTTCACTTTTACGTAGTATGTAAAATACTAAATACTCTTTGGTCGCATTTTTTCTGAAAAGGCCCTGCCTGTAGATTCATTTTAAAACGTTCTTTGTCACGGCGCGTGAGAGTTGGCAGCCCTCAGATCAGAGGTCAAAAAATAGTACCGAATTAACGTGCGGTCACTACTACGTTTTGTTGCCTGTCGTGTTTATGTCCTCGTCTGAACAAGCCTTTAGGCCATAAATAGACTATTACTTTGAAGTTCGATCTTGCAGGTCTTCATTAATTTATGACCGGCTGAAAGAAGAGATGCAATAAGACTCCACATGCACTTCCGTCCGTGTCATAAATCGCATACCTTCACCAATTTCGTTTCACGTGTCTCATGGCGGAAGTGTCCGATGAAAGCAGAGATGATTTAAGTGCTTCTTCAAGATGCCGACCCGAAAGTCAATACTTTCGTATGGAGAAGACGTCGATTTGGAACCGGAGGAGGAAATTATGTGTGTAATCTCGGCACCATTGTGTACGCAGTGTGCTTCGAGATATTCAATTATTTCCAATCCAGCCGAGGATGCTGTACTTAATGCATTTGAATAATTAAACTTGTACACGTTATTAAGAAACATGAGATGTTTGTTGGGCCATGACTGGATACTTTTGTGAACAAGGGCTCGAGTGTACTAGACTATGATCGGGATGAATGGACCATTTTACGACAACATCATCAGGAAGTCCTGGCTATCTTAATCCGCAATGAAATAATGGACAACCTCCAGTGCCATGCAATTTAATTTACAAATTCAACAAAATAATTGATTCGATTCATTGAAACGCCTTCCTACCTAATGCGATGGAGATGAACAATGTACAGGCAAATTTACTAGCAATTAAAATTGAGTACTTCAGAAAAATCGTATATGAAACTATTACGCACAAAATTAACCCCTAAAGGAGTACTGTCTCAGGGTCTGGGATCCCCCCTCCACTTATCGGAAAGAGCACTCTTGTACATTGAGCTCGGAGACAGACAGAGACAGAGAGAGAACATAGCGCAGTCGGGAGACAGAGACGGAGAGCTTCCCCGCATACATCGCACGATTGTATTGCTGACAGTGTTTATTTATTTAATTGCTTCCTGTTCGTCGCTGCTTGTTGAATAAGTCTTTGTCCGATTGTCATATCCTTCTAAAGCAGGATCAAATGAATCGATTTCTTGTGTATTGTTTGTATAAAAAAATCACGTGGTCTTGTATGCTATCAATAGTGTTTATTTACAATTGACTGCCTCATATATAGGCATTATAGGCATTAATCAATCAATAAAATAACAGAATATAAATGAGGTAGTTCTCCATCAAAATTTGAAACGATGAGTGATCATAAAGAAACGAGGACTTGTTCAGATCATGATTTAAATTGCTAAAAAAGCAGACATACTAAATATATTATTTCATTATAATACTAGGTGAATTCCAATAACAAAACATATTTTTTTTAAATCCGGCATCATTTGAAGTTATCACGTACTAAAGACCACCAAGATCGCTCTATAATTTTGTTTAATATATGCGAATTTGCTTAAATCTCACATAAGATATACGCTAAGGACTACCACAATTGCCAATTAATGTTCATATTATTTTAAATAAAAAACACATGTTTTTCAGACTGTCATAATAAATACGCCAACGAAAAACGCCATTTTTCGTCAATATGCAAATAAGCCCAAAGGTTGTGATACAATCAGATTGATGATTTCCAGACGATTTTTAATTAGAGCCTTTTCTGCTAAAATTAATTGGTCTATTCGATAATGAGATTGTTTTTCGTCGTTATTATTCAAATGTGAACTTGGAAAACGATCAAGATAAAAGCTTTGAATCTTGTAATGAAGATGCTTTTACATATAGTGTATTACTGTCGATGCATCCATGCCATAAAATCACGTTTTTATTATCACGTCATCGACTATTTCCATAAAATCGTCCCTAAGATATTGTCTTCCTCGCCTAACTGATCTTCCGAGACATTCTCCGTAGGAAGAAAGCATAATTTATTCCCACTGAGAGCATCCCGGGGTGGAGCCGGCTTAATTGCTTTGTCTTAATGAAGACGTCCCCAAGTGAAATAGTGACACCATTCAATTCCGACATTACGCATCTATTAACACCATAACTGTAAAAAGCATCATAAAACGACGTTATTCGAGACGATTATGGTCGAAATAGGCGCGGACGAAACAAAGACGATTAATAAAATCCCTAGACGGGACGATGATCGTTAAGTTAAACGAGGCATCAAAACACCAAAGCTTTCATTCCCATCGCACAGTTACTATTTGAGCAAAAGCGCAATGTTGATAAATCAACGCTTAATGGTCGAGAATGTGCGATTCGATTTAAACAGTCATTGAGCAATCATTTCATCTAAATAAACGGATGAAAAGAGCGTTTGCCAAAAATTCCAGATCTAAATAAAATTTTACGACCCATAAATACGCGCTGGAGATTGAATATATGGCAATAGATTTATGATTATCATAACTTTCAATTTGCTCTTTCATCTGATGCACAAGAGTAATGTGTGCAGATGTAAAAATTATAAAAAAGTTCTTGTCGCAGTTGCGAAAATATGAATCGAGGAGGCTTTCGTTTGTGCCTCGTGCAGTCGTAAATCCCAGTAGCGTTTGAAAGCTTGAAAGCTCACACTAACAATTCATGTGGCATTGAATTTGGCTTAATATTTGATAAAAAATATTTTGAATTTATCGTACGATTCAATAAGTTATGACGAAATGAGCGACTTGATGCAAATTTGTACATATACGATTTGAACGAAATATTTCACCATTGAAGATTATCCTCATATGGATGGATCCTGGAGAAATGTGTCAGAAAATGTGACGTTAAACCTTAGACGATAAGTGAATGAAGATGTATCGAACAGCTGAGGATACAGACATCTCAACAGGAGTAGTTTGGGGCTCATAATAGATCCCGAAACTCTCGGCAAAATACTGTTTAGGAATATTCTGTAAGGATCTGGAACAATTTTTTCAATGTTTTTCAACAACAAACAATTCTTGGGTCTATTAAATAGATACTGAATCTAAAATGAATCTTAAATGAACAATGTTATTCAGTATTTTTATGATCACACAATTACTTCTTCGCGATGTTCGAGATTTTTGCCTACATTTAATATAGTGTCTCGTGGGCATTTACGGTTTATTTTAATTTAGGGAATAAACAATTCTGGGAAGCCATGGTGCAACAAGTTGAGAGTCTTTGCCGTTAACCAATCTGTCTAAATCATATCAAAATTATGCATATCCCTAAACACCATGTTCCAATCATTAGAACCCAATATCATAAATACCCTAAAGGTCCGAAGCAATCTCATCAGAGGTCACCAACTAGAGTTCACAACGCCCTTCTGCAATCAAAGCCAAAATGAGCCGCCGGATCACCTCGGGTCACACTGTTTATCGACTGTCGTACATTTTTCATCGAGTACATTACCACGTGTAAATGTACATCTTTCCCTCCTTTCACATAGCCAAAGTTTATGGGAAAGAATAAAAGCGTAAATAAGGGGGACACGTGTTGGATCACGTGGATGTCTTTCGGGTGCACGAATACTGTATAAACACCGTGACGAACAATGAATTGATATTTGGATTGATACATTACAAACATTCGATGGGGAGGCGGCGAGAAGGCTGTAGATGTTTATCTTCTTAGGAAAGCATGAAATAAATGGATCGAAAGAGATGTGGTCGATTGTGTTTTTAACGGTAAGACAGTGCACCGGAGGAATTCGTTTGCTGTTAGGCGGATGTTATATTTTGGCTATAATCTTCGGTTAAGTTTCGCTTAACTTCACACTTCGACCGACTTGTATATTTTATCAGAATATTGCTTCGCAATTAATAGAAAGCGCTGCGTCTATTAATAATGAATTAAATTTATCTCAAAGAAGATGCTATATTGATTACAATTAACACTTTATAGTCCGAGGTATCCGCACTAAATTTCGCATGGAGTCCAAACGAACTACTTCACATACTTCTTTCATAAAATTGATATAATTCTTAAACCGGCTAATGGATTGAAACGAAATTTCATCGATGCCTTCATAAAAGTATATTGCTTCGATGTATGCAAATATAATAATGGTTTCTAATCTATGCACAATACAATCTGCTATATTATGATGACGGGTGACATTTGAATATATATTTTACATGTCATTTTTAACACAGGCACGGACTATAATTAATACAGATAACAATGTACGCCGCATCTTTCTTCCATGATCAAAATTTGACGCTTGCCATTTTGCGAACAGTCTATCAATGATGTCCAAAAAATACGATCAATGTCATAGATAGGCCAAAAAATAGTCAAAAATCAATTTTACCTAATATATATTTGCAGATTTCAGTCTGATTGACATCATTAGCGAAATGCCCAAAAATAGCATCCTTGCAAGATAGCCTCTTGTGATAACAGATAAACGTTCGATATATATTTTTAAATGCATTAAGAAGATTTTTCATCAATGAGAAGATTTTTATTCCACACGAGAGAGAGAGAGAGATAGAGATCTGGCTGCAGGAAGGACGACCTCCCGCATCCAAGGCTAACCGACCACTCTCCCGACTCCCGCCTCCTGCGCGTCACTATTCAACCGGCAACGGTGTAGATCGGTCGGTATGCAGGTGCAAAGTCTCAGCAGGGACACAAAAGATGGTAAAATAACATATTGCACCTGAAGAGAGATGGAAGATGTCGCTACTACGTGGGGGTGGTAAATAGTCCACGCTATAGGACACAATAATCGAAAATTTAACCTACTGAATACTTGCCACAAAGCAAAACCGCGATAATTAATCAAATCAATACATGTGACTATGGAATCTAATCCCGAGCAAATTTTCAATCCCGGGACTTCGGGATTGCATTAGATCATCCCGAGATCAGTCCCGGGATCGGGATTTTCAATAGTTTAAGAAATTGCATTGATAAATTTGATCAAAAATTACTAATAAGTCCATTGGTTTAATATAAAAAAATAATTTGAAGGCGAAAAAATTTTATTAATTTAAGAAATGATAAAAAATACTATTCAAAATTAGATTAATAAAACACTAAAAAATTCAAAAATTATTTTGAAAATATACTCAAAATAATATTAAACATCGGGTGTTTCGTCATTTAATCTGGACCTGATTTTGGTAGCCAGGCAACCAGCTTCTGAAAATGCACGCTCAGCTTCCATACTTTTTGAAGGTATCGTCATCGTCATCTAAATGCTAATTCGAGTTGATGACTACGTGAAGCCCTATTTTCGTATAATACCATCAACTGACCATATTCCTTTCTGCTGAGACACGCAATAAAACTCGCAAAATTCCTGATTTCCCGACTAAATATTTATTTCCGTCGCTGCAGATGAATACTTATATACTATAATACTTTGATGTGATTCGTAATTATACTACGGAAGAATAAAAAAAATCTGAATCCCGTATCTATTATATTTCATATCGATATTCCCATTATAAGGGTCGAGGTGTAGTAAATACATCACCGGTAGGGAAAGGTTAATATAACAATTTTAAAAACATATATGTACTGTATATATGTATACATAGATTAAACAGTTACTGCCCCTAGGCGCCGCCTAATCTCGCTACTTATTAGTTACGCCACTGTTTCCAAGCGTCCAGATTTTTATTAGATAAAAATTTAATCCCGAATTTTTCGGGATTACGTTTACTAATAAAACAAGATTGATTATGTCAATATCTGTCAAGATTTTTTAGGCTCAATATTGAGAAGCGCTGATTTTTTAAATGAAAAATGCCATAAATTCACACAGTTTTTGGTATTCTCCACGTCCAGTGCTAAGTTGTAAATTTCTGTAGCATTTTTCAAAAGTAAATAATTAATTCTGCTGTTAATTTTATTGTTTCCGCTCCTTTATTGAACCGTGTGAACATCTGCTTTGGCATACACTGAAAAATGCTTATTTTATTCTTCGTTCAACCTTGACAAACATAGTCATCCATAAAATTATAATAACGCATAAACAGAATAAGAAATGTCCATCCATTACGACCTAATATGTCCAAAATGTATGGCGTCCTCGGCTTGAATAATGCAGCAATATGGTCCATAACATAAAGATCAATAAAAGAAACATTTATTTATTCGAGCAGCTACTGACTACACATCAACGCCTTAATAAGAAGCGTCATGATTATATCTAAAACCCCAAAAAAAAAATATATATTCTGATTGTATCAGTAAAATATTCACAGTGAGGCGTTCGGCTCAGTTAATTTTATAGACTTGATTTGTTGGCTGTTTTTAAGGTAGCAGACATATTTACAACTCGGTAAAGCCTTCAAATGAATCGTTCCGTTTGATTTACCATTCACATTATTCATATGCAACTTAACAATATATTATGACCAATCAATTAGGATTCATCTTTTTTCGGCGTACAAATTATGGGCGAGCTTTCTTTGGGAGCTTTTAACTTTTCCGACGTCCGAAGAAGGTCTCCGGACGAAGGCACAAATTCCAATCAGACAAAAGCAATCAGTAGCATTTTACATAAGTGCTAAAGCATTTTTTGTAAATGCCACAAGAGGAAGACATCCGGTTGAGTCCCAAAATGGCAGATGGAAATTGGCCTCAATATAATTTTGCATGCCGCAAAAGGTCCACAGCAAATTGAATTTCCATCAAAAATGCAAAAATTTGCATCAATCTTTAACTATCAATTGATGGTATACTTGGCTACTAAAAATAAATAAATATTGCCGTTTAATAAAAATAAATATAACAATGCTTACAGTTCGATGATGATAAGAACGCGTGGAACTCATTGAAAATGCAAACTCACCTGAAACAAACACAAATCAAATTAGTAAGGCATATCAATTATAAATATATATTAATATTATATTGTATCTTATAAAGTGCTGAGATATTGCCTGAATATATTGATTTAACTCTCAAAGGGCACAGCATCAATTAAGTCATAGATTTTTGTTACATGCCTAATTTTGCATAAAATTGAATGTATGTCAACAATTTTACTCATTTTTTAATAGATACATACGTAAAATTGTTTAGCATTTTTTCAGTATTCATGTATCCCATATATTTGCTTGTCTATATTGCTGTGTATATTTAACACTCTCGTCGCCCAACGCGAATCGGTGTTGTTTCTCACGGGACCCACATTCAACAGTTGGAGTGTAAACAGAAAAAATAGCGATGCAATATTATAACGCATTGGATAAACACGGACGATATGTGGTACATCGATAAGCTTGACTCTGGCATTAGCCAAATTAACAAAAACAAAGTAAAAATAAGCAAATACGAATAGACAAGGGTAGAAATGCAAGTTTCGAGGTCGATCTTGAAAGATATTCAAAGTTAACTCTTTGTGGTCCTATGTCGAGTCTGGCTCGACATTTTGTTTCTACATTTTTTTCCCCATTCAGATTTTAAATCATAGTGTTTCACCTACTTGCTAGAGATACAAAAGAAAGGGGCTGTTGCCCGGATAAAATCCTAAAACACAGGCAGTGACTCTTATTGCGCGCTTTCGTGAACATCTCCGATCATACTTACGATATTTTTACGCAATCATACAATATTCAAAATATTTTTGTCCGAAACTAACGAATATACAAAAAAAAAATTTAAAAACCCTCCATTTAGGCCAATGTTTTAAGAGATACCATACATTATCTAATTATAAACTATAAAATATAATGCCTCTGTAAAATACATTAGTAAAAAAATAATAGTGTTTTATTAAATAATAACTTATAAGAGTGGAATTTGCTCGCAAATACGCGATCATCCTACCATACGGGTTAAAGCAATATTAACTATTTTAGTGTCAAGCGAAAAAACTGTTCCTAAGCGAAGAATAAACCTATATTATAGATATTTTCTCATGCCAACAGTATATTCGAGTCACTGACAAATTTACTTAGATCATTTAATTAGACTTCATTGTGTCAATTTTATATTACCCCTTAAAAGTTTATCTATTAAATAAGTCGCATATAATAATATCGTATACGTAACGATATATCGTCGCTAGCATTTTGCGCAAGTATTGACAACGTCAATATATCATTGTCTGGCGCTAAAGGTGTTAAAACGTGGACAAAAAAATTACATATTTATTTTTTTCTCCATGGAAGATTTTATCCAAGGAAGGATTGTTTTTTATGTAGTAGCTTTCCATTGTGTTAGACATATGATAATCAACATATTTATTTAAATCAAGGTTTAAAACTTGAGAATAAACGTCTTGAAACTACCCCAATATACCGAAACAGGTACATATTTACAATGTATCATTTTTTTCTTCCCTAAATATGAATATTTACGTTTAAAAAATATATGTGATAGTTCTGAGTAAATTTATATAATTAGCTATGAGTTCTTAATATCAAAAATATGCAAATTTAGCTTTACTCAAGCATTTCTGTACAGGATATATCGCCGTCATAAATTATTATATTTTGATGAAAGCTGTTTGCTTTGACTTTGAATGCCTTTGCTTTACCGCAAATTCTTCAAGTACTTGATTTACCAAGCAAAATAGTCGATTTGCAACTATGGCTGATCCAGATATACGACAGGCCATTAGTCTTTCGTCGGTTCTTTGGATGCACAAACGTATTTCAGTCTACAAAGGTGCGACAACAAACTAGGAAATCCTTTTAAGCAGGAGGAAGTAATGTTGTCAGGATTCCCCAACTTGGCGAAACATAAATAAACACTTCAAAGAGATCTTCCCTAATACCGGGGGTGAAAGATGAGGATCCAACGAGTTCCTCCTGGGAAGCTATTCATCTAACGCCGCATAATAGTTTATTAGATGGACCGTTTCTCGTGGTAGTTCTCGAAAAAATCAACGCAATCCGGGTTAATCGGATAATCGGAAACTTTCTCACAATTAAGAGACTCAGACATGCAACGGACATCTTCATTGCTGATAAAATCGAGAATTTTTCGAATACAATCCTCTATTTGAAACGCAATCTCGACGAAAAGTCTAGAATTTCTTCGAACTTAATTATACATGTTACGCGTTGTGTGTCTTAAATAACTTAATAATCACACAGTTTCTAAAAATCTTCAAATAGTCTATCTATAAATTTAAATACGAACACATTTATTAAATAAATCATTTAGTTGTGGTCATTTTTTGATCCAAGATTGATCTTGGAATATTAAGTGACGATTTTTTACATTGCCAATTCGGTCGATTGGCATTAAATTATCTCAAAATAGTTGAATTGGGAATTTTTTTGTTGCAAAACGTACGCAAAAACAAAGTAGATTGAGTCTTTTTAGCGTTAAACTTGTATTTCGTTGGTAATAAAGACAACGTAATTAGCGATCGTTTTAAAAATAAGCCAAGCATCAGTCGCAGACGAGATGCCAAGGAGAATGCACGCATCTTTGATTGAGAATTTTCAACAGAACGCTACGAAACATCGAGTCTTTCCTTTAAAATAAATTTGATAAAAATCAAAGAAATGATTTTGATCATTTTATGATATTTTTTTGTAATTTACACTCATTTTGTAAGAAAATATTTTTTATAAACATGATATTTTTTATTATTTTTTCAACGGATTAAAATTTCTAGTGGCATTATTGACATGATTTACCAACTTTTTTACTTAAAAATGTCACTAACCACACCTATAGATTTGAAACGAAAATGTTTGAGTTCAAAATTCAAGCGCTAAATCATGACACTACATAAAAATATCACAATGAAATGGATATCAGAAATTTTAATATTAATTAATTGTTATTCAATAAATTTTGCAAGATCAATCTATTGTTTGTCATTTATATATTATTTATATATGATAATTTAGCAATTCTCCATCAACCAAGCAACTTGCTGCAGAAAAAAATAAAATTCCTTTCTGCTGAGACACGGACTAAAACTCGCAAAATTCCCGATTTCCCAACAAATTATTTATTTCCGTCGCTGCAGATGAATATTTATATACTATAATACTTTTATGTGACTCGTAATTATATTGCGGAAAAATACAAAAAAAATGAAACCCGTATCTATTATATTTCATATCGATATTCCAATTATTAGAGTCGAGGTGTAGTAAATACATCACCGGTAGGGAAAGGTTAAAAGCACAATTTGAAAAACATATATGTATTATGGATTACGTTTACTGATCCCGGAATTCATGAGCACCTAAAACTATCCGGGATCCCGGGATTGGATTCCCTAATTATATAGTACCACATGAAGATTCGGAATATCAATAAGTCATAGATCAACAGTGATTGATAAGGTTCTATACAATATTTTACAAGTTCAACTATTTGCAGTTAACAAATGTACTGTATTCTTCAATTGTACTTTTATACGGAGTTGTTTTTGCTATTTTTTTCTATGACTTTTTAGACATAATGGCGTCAACAAAATATTTCCGCTTACTTTTTGTGTATGAGCTAAAACAACATTTTTTGTATTAACACAGCGCAGCGGTAGCGGGTAGATGTTTCAGCAGAACTTTTAGAGAAGAATCTATATAGAAAAAATATAAAGATTTAAAATCATAATAATGGATATTATTATGATGAAATAAATTGTGTTTTGTAAAAATTATGGCGTTACATGAATACCGTACGTTCATATGAAACGCCCTAATCGACTTTCATTAAATTTTTATTAGATTAAATATGAATACTTCTGATCTCCCAAACTAATAAGGTTCATGAATCTATCCCAAAAACACCCAATACTCTTATAATCATAATACTGTGAATAGCAATAAATAATTAATCATCACGTTAAAAATTCCTCTCTTGCGAAAAAATACCATTTGCAGATTTTGAATATAAATTCTATGATATTCGTTAGACAAGGAATTGCTTTTACAAAATGGAAAGTATGACCTGTTTTCATTGATCATTAATAATAGGTTTTAACCGTTACTTTGACATATAATTGCATATCATACCACTATAAATAGGAAGACATGTGGATTTTTTTTATTGAGAAACATATACCGGCCATAATATTAATTGCCCGGTGTGATAAAGCGAATTGGCGCTTATCAGAAAATAAGAAGAAAAAATCGATAGCAATTAGGTCTCGAAAAGAGGCTAAGCGAACCTACTCAACATTCAAGTTCAAGAGCCCAATCACGTGGTTTGAGCAAAAAGCACTTTGCTTCGACGAGTTTTTCGAGTTAACTAGCGGCACTTGACGCAAGTGCTGTTTGCTCAAAGCCTTTGCGACACATTTTACACTTCAGCATGTAGGAAACATTGTACCGAATTTAATTAAGCTCCATATCGTGTTACAGCAGAGCTCTTGATCTCGCCCGACGAGGGTAAGCCCAGCATCCTGAGAATCGCATCCCCGCGATGCCATCTTCGACACTTGACCAAATGTCGAGATCATCTTACGCGACCAGTCATCAGAAGTACACTCCAAATTCCCAAAGAACATTCGGATACAAAAAAAAATCATTCCCATATTCGATTATGCTGTTTCATCGTATTATAAGACGAAAGTAGGCAAGATAAGAGACAGCCGAACAACGTTTAAATGTGTAGCCCAAATATGCGGCATCGTTAATGATACTAGTTAGTTAATTAATTAATTATGACTAGATACGAATTATCTCGTTTTACCGACAAACTACATAATTAATTCGGTATCTTTAATCGAAACACATTTTTTTATGAAAGCTTTTTTCCTTTTACGTTTCACTTCTGGTCCATGGGTGTTTTTGATAAGCAATGAAGCGATAATCTCAGAAGAAAATGTACCAATAGAATGATATCAGAAAGTTTTTAACATAATAAGCGTTATTGAGTGAAAACCAAGCAAAAAGTATTTTAAATTCTGATGAAAAAAATTGGATTCCTGTATATATCAATGCAGCTATAATAATAGTCATACATTTTGTAAATAATTAGGGACGTGCTGAAACTTTTTTATCGCAAAGAATTAAGAACAAGTCAAATTTTGATTAGATAATTTAAGGCTCATGGGATAAAAACTTGAGGACAGTGTTAAGCGCTGATGATGAATTATAATGGACGGACTGAGATCATTAAACACATAGTAAATTATGCTGAAAGCTTATGACTTCAATGTTGCAAACAAGACATGTCATCACGCTAATCCAGACACATTTCATCAAGATCTCAAAAGATTCGGATCGATTCAATAAATGTTTCCAAAAAGTCGTTAGTCGATTCGATTTACGGCGATATTAAATTGTTTCCAATAATCAATTAGTTGTGAAATTGGAATCGTCTGATTTATAACTCAAATATGCCAGACTTTGAACCGAAACGAAAACGGAAACCTATAATATAATCGATAAAACCGTTATTTTTACCGAAACGAAAACCGTAACCGAACCGATATAAATGTTAGGAACGTAACCGAAACCGCTAGCGCACGGGTTCGTTCTTTTATCGGGCTGGACGAATGGATGGGAATAGACGGGCGTCGAATAGAGAGACTCTCTTTTCTAAATAACTATTTATTCCACACGAGAAAAAGAGAAATCTGGCTGCAGGAAGGATGACTTCCCGTAGTCAAGGCTAACCGACCACTCTCCCGACTCCCGCCTCCTGCGTGTCACTATCCAACCGGCAACGGTGCACGCGTAAGAAGTGATATGTCGGTAAGCAGGTGCAATGTGTCCGCAGGGCCACAAGAGATGGCGCTGTTAAAAAACACATTGCACTTGAAGAGAGACGGAAGATGTGGCGAATTAAATCTGCTCAGATTAACAGCGCTACTATGTGGGGATGGTAAATCGCAAATTAAAAATTGTTTGTAAGTAAACCTAAAATAAAAATATTTTTATGTTCATCATCAATATCAAAATGAAACTCGGACACCCAGCAATATTACAATATTACATACATTAGTTATGGAATTGTATATTCTGATAAATTAACAACTATTGACTATAAATTTTGTATTTATATTTCGAAATACTGAATACATCCAAAATGCATATTCTAAGGGTTAAAACCACCCAAATAACTATACCAAGACCATTTAAAAAATCAAAATATTTTATTCAACCATTTCAAATGTTTGCATTTACGACGTATTATTTTTGAGTCACCTCTGAAATTAGCATAAATTTAAAAAAAACCAGCTTAAACATTTTTGAGTAGCTAATTATTGATTAGACTTGCTGGTTTATTAAAAATGCATTAGTATTCCGATTATGTTAATATTATATTGAATTGTGTAAATTCATCCCAATCAAAAATTTAACAACGTGCATTAAATACCTTAACGATGCTTGAGCGGTTTTTATGATTTCAATAGGTAATAAGGATATTTAAATTTTTTAGCATATTCAAATATTTCAAAATTTCCCTATGATAATGAAATCAAATTTGATTATAATTTTTGGACCTCCCCGGGATGAAACCTTACAAAATGTCTTACAAGTGGACGGAGTGGCCATAAGGTCTGTGTGTCCAACCGGTCCGCTTTTCGGACCGCTGACACGACGAATGAGTGCCTCGCGATGGGATGCCATAGCAGACATGCCTACAGAATGATTACAAACTCTTATTACAAAACGAAGTTGTCCGAAGAAGACTAATCGGGCGGGTTGTTTAAATTTACAATCAGTCGAAAATATTGTTGTCTTTATTTTATTGCGGGCTTATGCCGGCTGGGCCAATGTTTAAGACAACTTAGTATTATATTATAAAAATGAACAGAGTCAATTAATGTTGATTCATATAAAGTAAAGGTCAAGTAAAATAAAAACCATATGCAACTCTCGACCCGGTCGGTATTTGGCGTTTTGCGCCCCAAACCCAGTTGCGCCCATGGCGGGCGCTTACTTTGCCACCCCCTTGTTACGGCCCTTGTCTTATCAATGTTTTCTTCGATTGTTTCGTCTGTGCTTCGCTGCGCTTTTCACAGATGTTTATCCACTTAACGATTTTGTTATAAAAGTATTTTTTAACACATCCGTTGCTGTTTTAGCGGGTCGTTGGCTTGCATATCATAACATTGGAGTCAAATATTTAACAAAAAAATGGTTTACTCAATAGTTAAACAATCATAATGTTTGTATACATTAATTTTTAAGAAATATTTGAATAGCACAGTTTTAATGTACACAAATTGCTACGCTTCGCGTGCATGACCGTGAAATTCAATACAATTTTTGATATGATAACACAAAAGTTCATCAAACCCAATTTTTTTGCAACAGCATGGAATTAGCGCGCAATGCCGTATGACTTAACATGTTTGTCACACGCATCTTCCGTTTTTTTCTGGTATCCCACATCATTTTTTCTGGTATCCCACATCACAATGGTGGTACTGTTCTACTCGAATTTCTCACGTGAATTTATCCCATGAAGCTGCTTTGAATGTCAACATTGGTCGATATAATTTCTAGATCACATAAACATCCATCCATGGCATTGACCCCCAAAGTCCAGACGGAATTTTTTCATGTTCGTATGAAATTGATATCCACGTGTCGGCACATGTTTTGCTTTCGGTCTTCGTGTTTATGAATTCTTACAGGCTTATTTTGTGCTGTTGCTAATCACGCACATGAAGTGTTTTCTGCCGGGGGATCAAATGGTTCATAAAGAGGATACCGACTCGACAAGGACGCAGAATTTAACGACTCAGGATAGAGAAATATCGAATGTTGAGTCTGTTCTGAATTTTTTGCGCATTTAAATCACAGCCTGTCTGGACCGAAAAAGGAAGCTGTTTACGCTTTTAGCATGTGGAAGCGTTTGATAAATGTATTCATCGCATTCAGACTGTCATGTTTAGTGCAAAATATGGCCGTTTTACGATCTTTTTTGCGCTGAAATTCAACACCGCGCACTCGCTCAATTCGATTATTTATTTGGGATTCAAGTTCAAGGATGAAATCTGACTGTGCTTGGACTAAATCTGTCATGGGAGCCAATTAACGGATTAATTTATGAACTTCAAATGCCCGTCTCCTTCGTGTAACTTGCTTATACGTTAAATGAAATAATCAAAATTCGAATTGACAGACGGAATAATCAAATCAATTCGAATACAAACATTTGATTGACACTCGAATGATTCGATCAATGATTGAAAAGCGACATCCGAATTATTCAGAATTCGAGTTGCTCCACATTTATATTCTGTGATAATTCAATTATACTACCACATTTGGAATTGCCACATCATGTGTTTATTATTGAATTTTTACAGCGTTCGCACGGATAAACAAACAAATTTAAATTGCAATCGTGCCCCAAATCATAAATCAAATGAATGTCTTCGTTATAACTGCTATTTTTCTTCATTGCTTCTTGATCATGATCCTCAATGAATGAATTTTCTCGACTGACATCAATATTTTTTCCCCCAAATTCATATTTAAATCCTATTCTTTATTATGAGAATCTCGATACTAATAGAAATACGATATAAACAAATATCCAGATACGATAGAAATTGACAGATATTTAAGCATAGCAAAATTCAGCATTCTTATCACGCTTTCATTGAAATACACTTAAAGTTTTTTTTGTGCGGTAGATGCGTTCCGCGGAAAATCGCACAAAAAAAGCTATGACTTACATAGAAAAAGTGAAGATACGTTCCATGGATTTTAAAAACCGCATAACTTTGAAACAGCTATATAAAATATGTGCAAAATCGCACAAAAAAAATTAATCGATATGACTCAAAATCGCTCTCTTCTTCGGAAAAAATATTTTAGTATACCCAGTGTCAATAGCATCATTGTTCTGTGTAGATTTTCTCTCTCCAAAAATATAATTCATAATTAGTAAAGATGTCACTATGATCCTTAACTAAAAAAAATCACAAAATGGCGACTGTTTAAAAATATTCAATCAAGTCATTTTTTGGCCTTATTTTATTTATTTATTTATTTATTTATTTATTTGTGGAAACCCAACAGCTTTACATATATAATTAGCTGTAGATTAGAAATATTACAAGCCAATAATAGGATTTCACATATAGAATTAGTTTAAAATTAAAGGTAAAATTATAACATGTACTCAAATTTAAAATTTAAAAGTTCGTAACCTTGTAGTTATTTCGTTTTTATTATTTTTTTTTTTTTTTTTTTTTTTTTTATTATTTTTATTATTGCTGTTATTACTACTGATTTACTTTATTCATCAATTAAAAGATTGATAAGCTGACGTTTGACATCGATTAGATTACAATTGAAAATATCCAACTCAAGATCCCTTAGCACATCATTAAGGTTTATTATGGCTCTACTCAAGAAGGCATTCTTTCTATAATATAGTTGGTAGAGGCCAACGGAACCGCGATTGGTTGGTAAAATCTCATAGATCTACTAGGTATATTGAAGTTAATACTACTCAGCAGTTCAGGACAGTCAATTATGCCGTTTGTAATTTTGAGTAAGTATATAATGTCTGCTATTGTACGGCGCTTATTAAGGGCTACTAAGTGTTGATCTGAGCAGATACGCTCATATTCTGACGAATTATACGCTTTCCCCATTTTGAAGCATAGGAATTTTATAAACTTCATTTGAACTCTTTCAATTCGATCCACATATTTTTGATACCTGGGGCTCCAGATTTGAGACGCATATTCAAGCTTGCTTCTAACATAGGCACAGTAGAGAATTTTTAATGTCTTAGGTCGTTTAAAAAAGCTTGAGTTACGCATTATGAATCCCAATGACCTTGTAGCTTTTGTAACTATATCATTAATGTGGGGATCAAAGGTCAGCTTAGAGTCATGAACAACACCAAGATCTGATATGTCATTCTTTTTTAGTAATGTGTAATTTTTTAAGTTGTATGTCGTTTGTATAAAATTACGTTTACGGGTAAACGTGACAGAAAAGCATTTTTTTGGGTTGAGGTCCAATTTATTGTTTATGCAGTATTCATCAAGGCATTCTAAGTCAGCTTGTAGGGCATTGGCATCCTCAATTGAGGTGATATTGGCGAAAATCTTCATATCATCAGCAAAAATTAAAATATTAGAATTTCTGAAGCAGTCAACAATATCATTTACAAAAATGTTAAATAAAAGAGGCCCTAGATTCGATCCCTGGGGGACACCACTGGGTATGGCAACCCAGGTGGATATGTAATTATCAATGACAACAGCTTGGGATCTGTTTGTTATGTATGAGAAGAACCACCTATGTAGATCTCCTCTAATTCCTGCATTGTATAATTTGGTCATGAGAATGTTGTGGTCGATCCTGTCAAACGCTTTACTGTAGTCAGTGTAGATAACATCAACTTGTTGATCGTTATCCATAGCCTCTGTTATAAATTCATTCAATAGTACAAGATTGGAAACAGTAGATCTGTTTTTCATAAATCCATGTTGAGCTTGATTGAGATAATTTTTTAGAGCCAACTGTACCTGCATATGAACAATTTTCTCCAGTATTTTTGCTAGAATACACAGTTTAGAGATCGGTCTGTAGTTAGATACTTCGGTCTTATTTCCCTTTTTATGAACTGGTGTTATGAAGGCAGATTTCCAAATGTTAGGGACATAGCAGTCGGTAAAAGAGCGTTGAAATAGAAGCAAAATCGGCTTGGATAAGGTCCTAGCACAATTAACCAGGAATAAGGCAGGCAGATAATCAGGACCAGCTGATTTAGATGTGTCAATTTTGAGTAACATTTTAGTGATTAGGTCAGAATCAATCATGATGGTGGTTATGTCCGAAACTGATTCAACTGTAATATTTGATTCAAGTGAGATGTCCAAGTTATCTGGGCTTAGAAAAGTTGATCTAAAGAATTCTGAGAAGACATTACATATGTCAGTACCAGTGTTAGCCACACAATTGCCGTATTGAATAGTACTAGGGATGCCAGATGACTTAGCACGTGACTTAATAAATGTCCAAAATTGTTTGGGCTGTTTCTCAATATTGTTTTCTACTGATTGACTATAGTTAAGGAAACATTGAGTTTATTTTGTCAGAGTTTTAATTTTATTCTAGTAAACAATGGCATAACAGTGGCGTAACTACTAATTGTCGAGCATAGGCGACGCCTAGGGGCAGTAACTGTCTAATCTATGCATACATATATGTTTTTCAAATTGTTATATTAACCTTTCCCTACCGGTGATGTATTTACTACACCTCGACTCTAATAATGGGAATATCGATATGAAATATAATAGATACGGGTTTCATATTTTTTGTATTCCTCCGCAATATAATTACAAATCACATCAAAGTTTTATAGTGTATAAGTATTCATCTGCGGCGACAGAAATAAATAATTTGTCGGGAAATCGGGAGTTTTTCGAGTTTTAGTCCGTGTCTCAGCAGAAAAGAATTTTATCAGTCACATTGATGGTTTTATACAAAAATGAGGGCTCATGCGGTCATCAACTCGAACTAGCATTTAAATATCTGATGACGATACCCCCAACGAGTGTGGAAGCTGAGCGTGCATTTTCAGCAGCAAGTTGCCTGACTTCCAAAATCAGATCCAGACTAAATGATGAAAAACTTATCTATTTTTAAATTCATCGCGTCACTAAAATAGCTATAACTTTGTAAGTAGTTGAAATTTTGGAAATTTCTTCGGAGATTATATTTTTTAAAGTCGAAACACTGGAAAAATGCAAAAAAACTAATTGAATTTTTCCAAAATTCTAAACTAGAATAAAAGGCGTGGTCGTATAATATATTCAACGATAGCAGATGCAATATGATTTACACAGTCCCAAATTATAATTTTTTTCCAAATTTCGGTTAGTGTTGATGATTTATTTCCTATTTTATCCAGAATATCTCGATGCGTACTCTTTATGAAATTAAAAAAAAAATGCTTAAAAAAAACCGCATAACTTCGAAATCGCACAAAAAAAGTCGCACAAAAAAAGGTTTGAGTGTAATTGTATTTGGGGACAATTTAAAAAATATGTATGACGGACCGATGTCAACTTGAGTACAGTGGAAAATATACACGATTTCTCAGCCATAGCTCTTAAACAACTCAATAAAATTTAGTTCTGATTCTTCGCTCCCAATAATAATATATGTAATATAATGCATGAATTATAATGTATGGCGTAAGCTTGAATATCTCTGACTCGATGAGTTATTACGGGACAATTTCGCACAAGCTAATATCAGATTGCAAAAAACGGTAGCTTAACCTATTGCAAGACATTATCTTTCATCTTCCAGACTATTTATTACCGAGCGGAATTCGGTCGTATTAATATCCAGCATGCAGGATCATGCGAATGCCTCTTGACATTGAACTTGTACATCCAGAGAGCTGTCAAATAAATTCTGAAAAAAATTGTCCGAACATCTTAAGCGCTTTCAATTAATTATACATAAGGTTGAGAACGGAAGCCGTTTAGATAAGCAGATGTCTCGAGCAGCATCCGAGGAATAGTCGAGATGCTTCCAGTGGCTTAAGATAAATTGGAGATTTTATACAACCGACTTCTACATACATTAGTTGGGCATCGTTTTGAAACATTTCTGCATTCCACGTGTTGAACGCGAAAAAATCAATTTGAACCGCTGATAATCTTTCTATATCGGCCGCGTACAGTAGTCGAGGACCATAAAATTTATTATACGAAAATAAAAGTCGTTAATCGGCTCTGTAAGCCCGTAAATATCGACATCGTAAAAATCCGAATCATGAATCACGAAATGTGGATTCTTAATCGCCTTAGCGATAATTTATTATACGAAAGCTGATGGAAGAGCGGTGAAAACCTGATGACAACGCGAACAATTCCACCAGGAGCCCACACATCATCATCACAGATCATCTTCCTTCGATATCGGATGACAGCTAGATCATGGGACACCCAACACCATTACGGTAATGATGTAACAACAATGCTTGCATCGGAGAAAGTGGATCATAAATATCGTCTTCGTACTGGTATATCCACTAATTATTTCCAACCAATATTTAGATTCAACACGAATAGATAATATCGATCGAGGCGCCCCAGATTTTACTACCACTTTTCCGGCTGGGTTTCAAGCATCACCGTATCGAATTTAATCGAACCTTACCGGAAATTATTTCAAGGCATCCAAACAGGTATTCATTCAGAATTAAATATTATGCAACCCAATATTGTACAATAAAATATCATAATTTAGATTCTTTTGAAGAACAGCGTGGGATCTCTTTTGTGTAAACATCAGAATCCAGGGGGTCCTTAATCTCTAAATCTCTGCTTAGCATCTGTCTTCCATGCACACAAGCACATCAATACTAAATAACATAATTTATTATCGAATATTATCAAAATTGTGCAATTTAATTTCGATACATATCACGGGAGAAAATAAAAATATATATATATCATAATGTCAAACTTCATCAACACTGTATTTTTTCACATAAATACGCATTCTATTATGAGACACACATATACCATATCAATTTTATGCATTTAGACTTTAAGTATATAATAAATTTGATACACTATTGAATATTAAAATGCGTTTTATATCATTTCATATTTTTAATCGTATGCCACTCGGAAAATTTGCATTATCCGCTTCAGGAATCAGTGATATTGAATTTATTAGTTAAATAAAAATATAACCGATGTGTATATATTTTTTCCATTCCATTACACTGAGCTCTTATTGCAAAAGTTTTATTTAATAAATTCATTAAAAACTGCAATGATTTTATAATTCATTCCTGCTTTTAAATCGGCCTATTTCCATACCAAGCAACCCCTGTATAACACTGCATTCTTATAACACGGTTTCTGTATAACACTAATAAACAAAAATAGAGCTTTGATTATATTGGTAACAGTGAAGCTTCATCAATATCCTTCAACGCAATATAAACTAAATATTTGCAATTAAATCTGTATAATATATTTCACTCTAGTATACGTTTGTTCTTTGATTTCGTCAATAGTTTGAGTCTCATTTTGTATTGCATTATTAACACATTAACTTGGCGACAAAATAATTATCACAAATGCTGTTTAATATGATTTTAACCCAATAAAAACGGGTCGCTCAAATAAATGCAATATATTATAACGATTATTTTAAGAAAAACATACGAAGATATTCCAAAAGTATCCAACCTAATGTATACAGTGGAACCTCGGTTTACGAGTGTACATTATTTTTGTCTCGGTTTACGAGCAAAATTTCTGGTTACGAAGTCATAAACCAGTCATGTTACCAGATCATAAACCGATGAAAGACCGTCTGACGCTCATCTTTTATGCGACAAGAAGATACAGCCTCTTCTTGTTTGCTCTGCGGAGAACCCGCGAGCATTCAAGAAGTGCAAAGTGCTAAAAAAACAGACTGCCTGTTATATGGAGGTCAAACAGCAGGGCATGAACCGACGAAGAGCTGTTTACCGAATGGATAGACTGTTGCTGGTCCTAAAATTAAAAAAAATACATTTCTCTGAAAGCCACGCTGATTATAGACAATTCTCCTCCCACATCAAGAAAGTTCAAGATAATATTTTGGAGGAGTTCATCATACAGTTTTTTCTCTTTTTCTGCTTCTTTACATAGTAATATTTTTGGGGATCCGGAACGAATCAATTGCATTTCCATTATTTTTTAATGAAAAATTCGTATCGGATTACAACTTTTTCATCTTACGAGCTTTCATAATCGTGCAGATCATAAAAAGCCCCAAAAATGTCGCAAAAACTCCTAAGAGTGGCTGGAAGGTCTGTGTGTCCAACTGGTCCATTTTTCGGATCGCTGACATGACGAAAGAACGTCTGCGAATTTTTATATATTTTTTTAAATTTAATAAACTTATACATTTGATCCATCTAAAAACATTTATATTTTTTCATTGGGACGCGAATCACAGTTGCATTTTCAATGATTTTACTATTGAGAAATTTACAAAAAACCAATACAAATTTAAATCCAAACTTGGCTTTAATTCGCAGGTTTGTCAATAATTATAAATGGGTAATATAAAGTTATTAATTATACTGAAAAATAATATTTTCGAAAATTATACACATTTTGTGGTCGCTCTGTATATATTGGGGATGCGCTCAATTTTATAAAAGTAATTTCAAAAAATCCTCTTAAGACAAGTAATGTGAACAAAATATAAAAAAGTACCACATAATAAAATTTTAGCCGATGTAATAAATTCATAAAAATATGCTTCCCGCAGTTACCGTGTTAATATTTAATGGATGTCATGATACGTACCTACAATGTTTACATCCTGTTATTAATTAAAAAAATGCATAATTTCATAATTTATAGGATACAATATGATGTTGAAGTTATAACGATATTTAACGGTTATAATTTTATTACCACATGGGCTTGGACTTCCAAAAAGCTACGACAGTTAGAGTTTTTTCAAAAGATTTTCTTAAAAGGCGACTATAAGTCCATCATTTTATTGCGTTTTTTCTTGGCAGATACTTCTGGTTGATGAACAAGGTGTTAATTGGTTAAGAATTTTCAATTGAAGCACTCGAGTGTCGGCAAGCATAAAAGTGCATATAAATAACCACTCTATCAATTTTTCACGCATCAACTTAATACAAGTGCTATTGAAAGTGTTTTAGAAGAGATCGGTTCTTCTAGAGTCATGGTAATACTACTCCTGTTTACATTGGCATACTTAACATCCGATCATATAAACGAATTTGTTCAACGCTCTCGAAGTAATTACTCACTTGTTACGAAATAACGAGTTTTTCAAACAAACTACACATCATTGAGACAAGGCAGATGGAAGTAGTCCGCATCTGGTCTCCAGCCAAAGGATGTCAACATTTCATGATTTATGAAAGCATCCTAAACCACATAAATATATTAAAAATTAATTGAATTATTTTAAAAAAATGCGGAAATTGTGCGACGCCTACAATCAAAGTTAATATGTCTGCAAGCGGCAGTATGAAGATAAATAAGAATCATGACAACCCATTTGATTACATTATACAGGAATCTTTATAACATCCATGATTCATAAAAGCGTACGATGTAATTAAATATCAGATTAGCATAATGTCATCAAAACTCATCGGTATAAATCAAATCGATATTCACAGATTGGGAAACGCAATTTTATAAAAACCAATTGCGACTGCATCCGTTATAATGCGTATCTTTTTAAGAAGCCATCATCGGCGAAGACCACTTTTTAAATTGCAGCACGAGAGCCATCATCATCGGAATGATTATGACAAAGACAATAGTTCGTTACAATCAATCATCATTTTTTTTCAAACCGTGTAACAACCCGATCATCGGCAGATAGTGTGTTGAGATTAAACGTGATGTTATGTGTGGTCTCGTACATAATACGAATTCCAAGAACAGTGATATTCAAATCGTGTATCACTCGTGTAATGTTAATGAGATGATTTTCCGACTGCCAAACTGAAAACCTTTCACCTCGTGTCACGTTGACAGTTGACAGTCGACTGGGTCATACGATATGGGATGAAGACTTGTTAAATGCCGGCAATGTTAAATGCTTCGATTGATGTATAAATCTTGGCTAATGGCGGATGATGAATTGCGATGGAAGGATTGAGTTGTTTAAATACATAATAAATTATGCTGAGCGCTTATGACTTCAATGATGCAAACAAGAGATGTCATCTCGGTAATCCGGACACATATCGTCGAGATCTCAGACGATCCAAATCCATCGAATAAATGTTTACATAGGACGATAAGTCGATTCAATTTAAGATGATATTAACACGCTAACAGCGGGACACGAGAGAGACTGTGCATAAACCGCGGGACACAAGAAAACTCATTCACAAAATTTACTTATTTGCCGAAACTTATCATTCTCGATATATGACACAAATAAATGTTAAGGGGTCATAACGTCAAAAAATTCTTGTTTTTTATTTCATTTTTCAAAAGGACATGTCTCTAAGGAAGTCGTCCATGATTTTGGTGAAGAAATTCGGATTATTTCAATGCTTTACAACTAATTCGCGTAATGCGCGAAGAACGTATACGCCTTACCAATCGCCAAGGTTCAGAATCTTCTAAATAAGCTAGAACAATTCATAGATACCCCAAATCAGCCAAAAAAGAAGAGGCTGAGGTAGCTGAAGATTTTTTTAAGCTGGAATCGCTGATAAGTAGTATATTTCCCTTTTCAAAAAAAAAATTAGTACTTAAAACTTTAAACGCGTTTTTCTCGACGAACGACATTTTTGCATGCGGTGTGGAAAGAATTTTAAAGAACAAAGTCGCCGATTGGTCTGAAATTTTACGAGCTTATTCTAAATATATATAGCTATGGCAGTTCGCAAAACCAGGTCAAAATGTTTATTTTATCTTACGTTTTATATTAAAAAACACCCCCGAAAAAAGCTGTTTTTTTCGAAACGTTTCTTTCAAAGCAACGCCATTTTGTTACTTTTAAACAAAAAGTGTTAATTATCGATACTGCGATAGAGTCATGCTTACAGATGAAGAATCATTTTGATTTTTTGTTTCAAGTAAGCCTGAATAAAAAAAAATTGTTCCACACCATGGACTTTTGGAGATTTTTTTTGACATGTCATCTTGATTTTTTTAAAACGACATAATATATATTTTTTAAAATTACGAATTTATTTTTTTAGTATTATATAAGAGTGTCATAATAAATCTCAAAAAGATTCATTTCATTATATGGTGTATTTACTGAGAAAAAAATTGTTAAAAATTGCCTAATTTTTTGGCCGTCGAAAGTGAGATGTTCCCTTAAGAATGTAATTTTTTATGAAGCTTTTAGTGCATGTTATCAGCTAATCACATATATGAGCTAAAAGCTTATCCACGAAGAACTTTTAATTTTTTCAGCTTTATATGAATATGTCACATTATATATAAAATTTATATTTGATCCTAAATTCGTATGAATCTCAAGTGTTAAATTAAACTGAAATATAAAAATTTAACTCTCTTTAATCGAGTCCAGTTTCGACTAAATCATTAAAAACCCAATTAGAAGACAGTCAAGCAAGATATCGAAATTAAAATCGGTCGATCTACAATGTCAAAATGAAACTCGGACACCCAGCAGCAGAATAATATTTTATAAAAAAGTGTAAATTCTCAGTATATTAACCCTTAGCCAATGTAATTTTTCAAATTTAAGCTACAAAATTAGATAAATATTATAGGGGTTGCAATAGGATGTATAAATTAGGTTGTCCCATAAGTTTCTTTCGCAAATGAACACAGATCTAATCATAGCCATGGTTAAATAAAACCCGCGATATACTGTTCGCGAAATAGCTAACAAGTTAAAAATTCCACGAACAACCGTCCATAATAATCTGACAAAATTGGGCTACATCAATCGTTCAGATGTGTGGCTTCCTCATGAACTGATTGACTCAAATAAACTTCAGCGTATATCAACATGCGATCTTTTTCTCCGACGACATAATAGTCAACCTTTTTTGAAGAGACTTGTCACTGGATAAGATGAAAGTTGGATACTCTATGAGAATATACAACGTAAACGGTCTTGGACCAAGGGTACACCGGCTTTACTGTAGCTAAACCTGGCCTACATCCAAAAAAAATCTTGCTATGCATTTGGTGGGACTGGAAGGGGATAGTTTATTATGAGCTACTTCAGCAAGGTGAAACGATCAATTCAACAAAATATTGTTTCCAACTAGACAATCTAAAGGATGCAATTGCCAGAAAATGGCCAGAATTAGCGAACAGACGAGGTGTTGTTTTTCATTACGATAACGCCAGGCCTCATGTGAATTTGCCTCATAAATTATTGGGACCAGCTTTTGTATTGACCTGATACATCGGACATTTCATATGAAAATGTCCGATATTATCACATAATATAATTTGAAAGACTTGGAAACCACTGAAGCTATTCTATTCCAATCAAAAAATATTTTGGCGGACACTTTTATTAATTACGATAAAGTGTAGCAATTAAAAGCTAGACAACTTTGTTTGTCTCCTCATTTTTGGAATGGATTGCTACACATTTGTTATTCCATTTTTAAATGCAACATTTTGGCCACACGCCATAAAATATACATTAGGACTATAATATATTGATTGATCTTTATTTCAAATGGATGGACTTCAGCGATACATTTTCGTGGGCTTTTAAAATTGATTTAGATCAATATTGTCAAATTAAATTTTTTGCTGCTGAATAACTTAAACTTAAAGTTAATGGGCGGTCGTAAATTATTACTTCACAAGCTTGTCTAGACATTTGTGGGCTTATAACACATTTTGACTGTCTCTAGTAAAATGTTTTATTTAAAAAAGTCAATCGAAGATATCTTAATAACTTAATAATTTCGTATATTTTTTTCACTTATTATTTATTCGCAATTTAAAAAAAATCCGATTAACTTGATGTGTTATATAAAGTGATACGAATCAAACGTCGGGGTAATTTGTCAGCCATGTCTATTTTTTACAGAGGCGTTTTTACAGTAATTATCTGATTAAATTTAGCACCCAGTTGAAAGTAAGATGTTGAAATTCTTCAGATTGAACAAATTGATATGAAATCGAGATGACATTAAAAGGAGCGAAAATATTCTGCCGTGTAATGCATATGAGTGGGCATTTGAAATTTGAGCACTTTTCTAACAGCACGGTGTCATCTAGCTCGGCAAGAACTCGTTAACAGTACTAACAGTTTAATTTATTGATTCGACGCACATCGGATTCGATATCTTCAGAAGCGAAACAATTATGATCGACGACCTCGATGACATCTCACTGCGTTTTTCTTTCGTACGTAGAGCGATGCAAACGCTGTTGAACTCCGGCGGGGCTAAACTGACGCGGCGCAAACTATTGCAATCGTCGAAACGCTTGTATGGGATCACAATTTAAAATGTGGTCGAACAAGTGGTCGAATACGGCGGCAAGTATCATTTATTGGCATATGGAAATCATATATGTATGTGATCGAGTGTCGGGTGTCTAGACTTGAGGCATTTCGATCGTTAGATACGACGCTAGATGACCGCAAGATATGTGTTCTATCAGCTTCTTGTCATTCATACCTCGATAAAAAGTGTCGATCGTTCCTCAAGCAGGAAACATTGTTTCTTGGAGCAGGTGTAGACCGCTCATTTTAATTTTCAGATAGACATATGGTAGAATTACTTCCACCTAATAGACAAACATGATTTATTTTTTGTGTTAAAAGATTGTGGAATAGCGTTGATTATATCAATCTATAGCTGCTTGCATGAAAAAAGACTTAAATTTGACTTTAAGCTTAAGACCGTCTTTGTGTAGTATATAATAAAATACCAGTCTACTGGTTGCTTTATAAGTTTATTTTCCATTTTGTCATAATTTTCTTATCTTTCTTTATCAGAGTGCTTGATCAAAACCGATATTTGCCCACTTTGTTGCAAGCATCCTGCAGAATACACCAATTAATTGTTTTAATCAGGTCACACTCATTTATTATCACTCACTAGATCTTCCGCTTGGCTTCATTCCAATAACAATTAATATCTTCCGATTGTCATCGTTTCATCATTCGATGCCAAGATGGAGACATATGTCAATTTAACGTGAGTGACTTAAATTTGTTCCCATATATTCATATTAAGTAACGTTGGCAGAGCGGATTGGTTATTTGGATTCCAATGTACAATGTAAAAGTGTTGATTGATATCAATTCTCATCATGAAAAATGCTATTTTCAATGAGCAATATATAAGAATAGTGATTTTTTTAAAGGTGATAATAAAAATTGTAACATTTTAAATTTATGATTTTTAATATGTGTAGGCGGTCAACTAGGCTATAAAAATTTAAAAAAGCATAAAACCAAAAATTTAGTAGGCCTTTTAGTTAAAATTTCATATTTTTACCATATTCTTGATCATTTTTACCCCAAAAAAAGCATTTATTTACGCAAACACCTTTAAACTTTAGCTTAGTTGGCTAGATAATATTATAGTGAGAAACATCCCAAAATTTCAGCCAGATTGATCAAAAACTTTTTAAACTACAACTGGCGAACATTTTGAAAATGCAGTTTCGAGATAATCTCGTTTAAAGTTTCAATGCGATAAAACTATTAATTTTAGAGACTTTTCGATCAACCAATGATTCCAGGTGCATACAATAGATCTTCAGCTTTCTCAAAAAGTTGATTATCTTCGATTAACTGTTGTTTTCGGGCTATACGAGCTGCTTTTGTCTTAGAAAGATTCTTACGGTTCTATTTCGCTACCCGCACTTCATCGGCATTTTCAGCAAAGACTTTACAATAGGTGCCAATAATTATATTTAATGCATTCATCATCTTCAATGAAGCTGTAGTCGTTATTAAATATCCCAGCAGCAATGTATGTTAATATTTCAATGATTTTTATATCAGAATATAGGTGCTTTGGAGCCAATCGCCAAACCGTCGAGTTAATTTATCCCTGGACAAATCTGTATAAATTGATAAAAGCTGCTGTTTTATCTCTTGGCCAAGAAATGGATTCAGATCTTCAAGCTTTGGATATTTTTTAAAGCAATGATTTTCTCCCATTGGCACCAGTATTTGACTCCAGTCGGGTTAAATAAGTCAGTTTAAATATTGGTTCATTATTATTAAAATAACAGGAATAAAAAAATATAAAAAGCGTAGCTGAGAATTTCTTTTTAATTTAATGTCCTTTGTTCGATGACTTTAATAGCAACATAAATTTGATAACAAAAAGCCATAATGATTATATTTTAATATATGCAATCGAATACCACTGATCAAATTTGCATTCTTTACGCAAGAATCAGTTATGTTGAATATATTTTTTTAATAAAAAAATAATTACTTAGTCTGTGTTTACTTATTAATGACGCATGCCAATTAAAATGTCCAAATATTTTAATGAAATTAGGGACACACTCTTAAAACACGATTTTCGAAGTCCGTATTAGAAAAAAGTTTCTCCGCCCCTATTCAGCATTTTTTTGTATTAATAAGACATTAAAATTTATTGAAAACGATACAGCATTTAGGCGGAAAATCTACCATGCCGCCATATAACATTTGCATACAAATTTCAGCAGCAACGGTACATTTAGACGATTTGGATCGAGGACAATATGGTTTTTCTGATGCTCATCTGATGTTTACGATCGTCATTAACAATGCAGACGGATCGAAAAAATAAAATTAATCAAATCGCTCAACGACCGTCACTAATACAATTCACACATGCGGATTTCTAGTGCGATCAAAGGCGATGATGTCGCGATGATTTCATGATTTTTAATCGAAGACGTGACGCACCGAAGTGTAAATTGTTTCGAAAAATGCTTTGCATTTCGGAGTGTCCGAGAAAAAATAGAAGTTGTTAATGAGATTAACAACGAGCCGTCAAACGTATATGTTAATCTGACGGCATTCTGTCCGAATTTCGTCATCGGAAGGTCGATTTTGTAAAGCGTAATTGCGAGGAAATCTCATTGAAACCAAACAATTCGGACATCAACAAATTAGATTATAATTTGAAGAACCTGTTCTTCTAATCCGATTGTGGTGAGATGATGATCTAAATATTTTTTGTCGTATTTGAAGTTGAACGGGATTGTACGATAAACATGGTGAAAAGTCAGCTACAAATGTTCAAATGTCCATCCATGTTTCTCATAAAGATTTTCTCCTTCTTAAAGCACAATATCAAAATCCAATCCTGAACCAATATTTTCATCCCGGGATTTCGGGATTGCATTAGACATCCCGGGATCGGGATTTTCAATAGTTTAAGAAATTACATTGGTAAATTTGATCAAAAATTACTAATAAATCCATTCGTTTAATATAAAAAATAACTTGAAAGCGAAAGAACTAATTGTAACTAGTAACTGATAAAATTCCCGATTTCCTGACAAATTATTTATTTCTGTCGATGCAGATGAATACTTATATACTATAATACTTCGATGTGATTCGTAATTATATTACGAAGGAATACAAAAATTTTGAACCTCGTATCTATTATATTTCATACCGATATTCCCATTATTAGAGTCAATGTGTAGTAAATACATCACCGGTAGGGAAAGATATATATAAAAATTTGAAAAACATGTATGTACTGTATATAATATGTATACATAGGTTAGACAGTTACTGCCCCTATATGTCGCCTAAGCTCACCAATTAGTAGTTACGCCACTGTTTCCAATCATCCAGATTTCGGCAGGAATGTCTCGATTTAGTAGCCTTCAACGTGCTGATGAGGTGTACGATGTCTATTAGATAAAAATTTCAATCCCGAATTTATCGGGATTCAAATGAAGATTGTTAAAAAATATAATAAATTGCTGTTGTTGCTGTCCGAGTTTCATTTTGACATCATTTTTTTTGTATGCTTAAACAAGTTTACTTGATTAAATTTATTCCCATTAAATAACGTCTCGGCCAAATTAAATCTCGGTGAAATTCTTTCAACATCTGATTTGATTGAATATTTAGATTTTGTCCAAGTCCAACGAACGCTTCGTACTTTCTATGTTTGTATGCTATTAATGCACATTTCGACCCACCATGGGCTTGTTAATGGATGTCGATCCGACGAATTAGCATGATTCTTTCATTAATTGTGCAAGAATGACAGAGAAACCTCAAAAATCAGTTGTTTTCATATCATTATGATAATGAAACGACGGAAAGACCAAACATACGAGCAAATGTCACAAATTCCAAGTTCATTTTTAATTAAAAAAATAATTATATGGATGTTCTTGATTATTAATGATTTGATTAAAATTGACTTTTCGAAATACTTTTCAAAATGAATTTAATTACGATGGAATTGTCGTGTGAGTCATTTGAAGTGGTCTTTGAATGTGTGGAAAATGTCTTGAAAAATGGTTTTTATGAGGATGTTATAATGACCGTAGCGTAATTTAATTTTTGACATCGTTTCATCAGGTCTTTTAACGTTGTGAAATTTAATACAACATCAATTTTCATATTCATATCTATGTTTTAATGCATCTACATAATTGTCCGACACGTCTTTATATCATACGAGAAGATCGCTTGTAAGAAGCTGAAGATTACATCCGATGCAGCCTCATCATGCATGCATATTCATTTCAAAAGATTTATTTACAAAACATAATGGTTTCTCAAAACCGTTTAATACAATAACCACACGGGAGACATCCTCCGGGTCTTAAGATGAAAGAAATACAAATGTTACTGCCGCTCATATACTAATCGTACATCAGTAATTATAGTCAAATATTTATAAGCATTAATTTAATTAAAGATGCTTTCTTAACAGGAGACCCTATGTCAATAAAATTAACATAAATTTAAAATCTTACATGGGTGAAATCGTTCGCATATGCAATATTGGACTGTCAAATAAATTGTTCAAAGTGTTTCACAACTCTTTGAATAAATGAATCCAAAGGAAAGTTTTCTTGGACGATCAACGAAACGTCGAAGCTTTCAACCTCAATCTTGATTTATTATTATAGGCTTCTTAAAAGTAACAGCATTTAATTTAAGACCATGACACCATTAGTGATCATGCGAATATTTCATCCCAAAAGCCTTCGAGGATAATTTAAAAACGCATTCAAAACAATCCGCTAACATATTAAGGCTCGTATGCTAATTTCAGAGCGATGCTCTATATACCATTCAGCTTTGATCATTCGATATCAGCATTTTGGTAGGCGAATACTGAGACAATTTGTAGGCTTATAAAATTTACAGTTGGATTGAACTGCATAATACATTCATATGCTAATCGCACAATCAAAACGTTTAAGACTCAATCTTTAAATTTACGCCCGTTTATGTTTTTTATTACGATTAAATCGATTCAAATTTTAACAAGTGGCTATGAATTAACAAACGTCGTAAACTTGGCATTCTCGCTATAATTTTATAGACATTCGTAATGAATTCCATAAATTTTCCCACTGGGGCTTATTCAAAGGTATTAATATAAAAGACAATGTAAAAAAAAACCGATGGAAATCTGCCAGACACTTAAAAGTAGATAAACGAAAGTTCACACACCTTTTGTGACCTATTTTCACAAAAGACAAAATAATCTTGTAGAAAATTTGGCAGCTGTCAAATAATTTACGACGCCCACAAATTGTGTTTCCTTATTATTTTTGATCTAAATAAAATGCTCGACTTGATTAAGTGTTGATTTAACGTTTTTATTGCTATTTGAAGAGACGTATATGCTTTTCAAATTTATATCCTTTTGGACTTTGACTTGTTTATTAACTTTAAGGTTTTATTAAAAAAAAAATTACTTAAGATATTATGACCATGAATTCAACTTTATAATCAAAAATGACCATAGAAACCCTATTTAAATCCACATAAAAAAAATATAAATTTATAGTCTGAAGTACCAAAGTCAAATGATTTATCACCGATGAGCTTCGGCGTGGATATTACTACTTTATATTTCTTCATTATAACAGCTTGCTTAATATTCTAATTAATAAACGTTCATAACTAAATATACAATAAATAACTTTTGTCAAACAATATTATCGCAGGCTGTAAATATGTCGAATGCGGAATGATTAATATGTGGATTCAATAACAAGTTACTGCAACTATTTCACACTCCACGTACATACAGTGGCTTCAAGTGAAACTAAATTATATAGCCCTTATCCTTATGACTTCAAAATATTCTTTTCAGGAATTCAAATTTACCTTCATAAAGAGGCAAATATTTGATATAATAAAATAAATCGCAAGATACTGCATAAAACACATTAACTACGGCTCGCCACCTGTCGAAGGTTTCCTATTGAACTGAAATCGAAAATGTAAATATTTTTTGATCTTCAATATGTGTAGGCAGTCAACTAAGCTATAAAAATTTTAAAAATTATAAAATTAAAAATTTAGTAGGCTTTTTAGTTAAACTTTCATATTTTTTACCATTTTCTTCTTAATTTTCGCCCTAAAAAATTATTTATTTACGCGAAAACCTTAAAACTTTAGCTTAGTTGACTAGACAATATTTTTGTGAGAAACATTCCAAAATTTCAGTCAGATCGATCAACAACTTTTTAAGCTACAACTGGCAAACATTTTGAAAATGCAGTTTCGAGATAATCTCGTTTAAAGTTTCAATGCGATAAAACTATCAATTTTAGTGACTTACCGATCAACCAATGATTTTTTTGAACTTTGTAACGGGTTTGTCCTCCATAGTAATTAAATAATCAATATTTTTAGGGGTTGTTTCCATGACACCCCTTTAGGGGTATTTTTTAATTTATAAATATACGTTTTTTATTCAAATCTTTAAGTTGCATGCAAAGAAAATGCACTATTTTATTATTATACTCCAAAAAAATATTCCCGAAAATGAAATATAGTTTTTGGTTATTTTGAGTATTGCAAATGTGTTCAATTTAGAAAAAAATAGTTTCAATAAATTCTCATAAACTATGTAATGTGAATTAAAAGCAAAAAACATTGCATAATAACATTTTAGTCGACGTTAACCAAAAGACAGCATAACTCATAAAAATCCAGATTGTGGAAAAAAAATTTCACCGTATTAGTAAATTTGGGAGATCGGAAATATTAATATTTCTGATCGATCGTCTCGATCCAGGTTTACCCTGATTTCCTGGATTTGAAAAAGTAAATACAGTCATAAGGACTTTAAAGAAATGATTCGAAAACATTTTCTACAGCACAGGGGAAAAAAATAGGTTTTTCCAAACATACGATGCAAACAGGATTTCTTAAAAACAGGTAAAAATGCAGGTCAGCGAAAGAATATCATAAATTATTTTATGGAGCAAAAACATTAAAATTTCTCAACGGAAAATAAAGAAAAACATGATATCCGGTATAAATCACTTGAAAAAAATATCTAGGTCTAGCCAAACCTATTTTATTGGCTCTATAGGAACACCCCAAAAAAGAATACAGTTTTTTTAAATTTTAAACTCTGTAAAACCCTTGAACGGACAAACTCAGGGAGATTTGGTAAGATCTATACATAACTACTTTTAAAAAAAACTCATTGCAAAACCATTAAGATCTGATCAGACCATCTTATTGACAGAAGGCTTAAAGTAGCATTAAAATAATGCGATTAAGTGCTTGAAAGCTTTAACACTGGATTTACCGCACGCATTAATATGACGGAAAGCCGTTACTATTTTATTATTTCATGGAATGATACGAATGTTTACTTACATTTATTTCAATCTCTGTACTTTGGATGAATTTAAAAATTGAAGAAATGGAAGAATTTTCTGAGGAATTGCGAAAAAAGAAGAGGAACACTTGGAAGGCTTTGAACTTTCATTTGCGAATTTATCTAATGCAATGGTTCGTGTAAGGTAAAAACTTCTGCGAAATAGTGAAAACCGAAAAAGTCGTTGACGAAATTATAAAATTCAACGAAAGAGTTAATCAATATCTATGCTGCAAAGAACTTATCGAGCATACGATGGGACAAGATTAGGGATTACAATTATTCGCCATTATCAGCCATTCGAGTATCGAATAGTAAAATTGACATTATTCGGATATATTCGGATATCCGAATAGTTTTTGAAGTATGAAAATAACAAACATTACCATTGAAAACGAGCGTATTTTGTCGTTTATTGAAACTTGAAAATTCATATTTTAAATATAACAGAGCATTAAATGTTTGTTGTTTGTTCTTAATTTAGTTTTAGTTTGTCCTACCTTTGAAAATGCTCGTTCAGTAGCTGTTTACGTTGGTTTTATTGTTAGAAGTGTATTAAACAACACAACCAACTTTTCTGTCCTTCTATATTGATCTAAATATTTGAAATCTTTTTTCAGGTTATTTGTACTGTCATATTTCTTCGTTTTCGCGAGAAATAGCATTGAATTTTGCATTTCATGATGCAATTTTGAAATTAAAAGAGAATAAGGTGTTATTTCCACACCAGATACGATATTCATAGCACCAGAGCTCGGGGAAGGCAAAAAAACAATATCTCTAAGTAATGGTTTCACTCAGGCAGTGAATACCCCAGTATTCGTGTGATCTTCGTCGATTTGGTAAAATATTATATTAATACTTTGACGTACACAGCCGTCAAATCCCGTCGTGCATCAGGAGATAATACTTGCTTTTTGCGCCAGATAAGTCTATGCATACCGTTTTCGTGGACACTTCAAATCTTATCTCACGTCGACGAAACTCATCAAAACGAAAACAACCTTAAGCGGGTCAAAAACTCTCAAACTTCTCTGAGAATAGAAATGAGGCAGATAACGCTACTGTCAACAATCAATGTCATTGATTCAAAAAAATAATAATTGTGTGTTTTAGCGATGGTTTAACTCCAATTTTACGTTCATAAATTACGAAAATCGTTATTCCAGACTGTGTCAACCGAGCAAAAAGTATTACGAATACTATTCGGATATTTTACCAAATATCCGAATATTTTACCAAATATCCGAATATGGAATAGACCGGAAACTGTCGAATATATCCGGATATCGAATATCCGAATATCCGGATTGGAATCCCTAGACAAGATGTTTTTGATTATATTTCTTCATATTTACAACAATTTAAAATATCATGGGAGCTATGTGTAAAAATTGCAAAAACAAGAAAGCCTAATACTACAACTACGCACTGTTTTTTGCATAAAGAATCATTCGTTTCTAAAACATTACCAGCAGCACTAAAACCTGTACTAGATCAAGATGTAAATATGGTGAATTTCATAAAATCAAGACATTTAAAAACATGCGTTCTTAAAAATCTTTGCATTTCTATAAAAGCTAAGTGCGAGTGTTTGCTTTTTTATACTGAAGTCAAGTGGTTATCTAGAGGTAAAGTTTTATGTCGATTCATAGAATTTAAGAATTAATTGTTAATCTTTTTTCAAAATGAAGGTATGGATGAATTTGATGTGCTAAAAATTAGTCTTATTATCGACTGATCGTACTATAAAAATGAAATTTTCCGAAATGAGCATGGAGGACTTTTGATGGATTCTAATTAATTTTGTAAATCCAGTCAATCATAGGCGACCCTGCCTGATCTAAGAAATCAGAATAAATCTGGATCAATACGATTCATTTGAAATATGAATATGTTCAACTTCCCTAATTTATTGGTACGGAGAAAATTAATTCCACGATCTGAATTTGAACCCAAAGCTTTGTATTAACAATAAAAATCCCAAATTATCGATTTTAACTCAAGATGATTGAGTTACGAATCCAAACGCTAAATTATGAAAAATAAAAATTCGGTGTATTTAAATAGCTTTTTTCGTAATGCAAAGCGCGTATAATGCAAGCAAGTGTCTGAGTTTCGCTTCGAGGCGTTGTAAGGTATCCTTTATAAGGATGCGGCTGTCTCTTTGGATATTGAATAATGGAGGATTTCGCAGTGCGTTTTGTCCGTATGCTGTTGAATGATAATGATGCGAGATTGTGTTATCACTGCTGTAGAACATCCTTGACAATGAACATGAAAAATCATAGTGATCAGTGATGAATGTTGTCAATGCCGAACCCGTTGCGCGCAGTCGCGGCGTGAATTAATGAAGCGCCGCTGCAGACTGCAGCGAATGTCAAAGCGTGGGACCCACGGTTACACCCAATTTCACAAATGCGGACATTTCTGATGCCGTAATAAATAATAGCAGCGTGCGTGAATGGAGTCCTTTTTATTCAGAGACCACGTGTAATTTCGTTCTGGCGGCTTGGCCAGCGGCCAGAGCCAGAGGCGGACGACCGTAATCATTGTTGAATTAATCATCAGATGACTTTTTGAAGCTCGCAACGTCTCATGACCGGTCCTGGAGCAGGGCCAAGAGCAACCCGTCTGCCTCCATACGGACCCGACTAACTTATGAGCGCGTAAATTGATCGCATCATCGTGGATTTAACATTTCAGGAGAGCTGCGCATGCGCAGTGCGTAGCGGCGCAGCAGGTCAAGAGCGACCCTTTGCAAATTGGCGACTTTGACAACCAGACTTGAGTGTAATCAGCCGCGGACTGTCAATTCGCCACGAGAAGCGTGAATTCAGCGAAATCACAACACCAGTGTTGAAAATCAACTACAGAACCGCAGTGCAAACCGAATCCATCGTAATTAAATCTGCTCGATAAATCACAATCCAGAAATTGACAGAGACACCTTATGGTAACCTAAGGAACGTAGCGTTTGCACAGTAAGTTGATTATTTGACCCTTATTACTCTATTTCAAATTTAACTTATGACATTATAAATCATCTAATCTGAAATTATCAATACTGAAATGATTAAAAAGGGTAGGGCTACTAATTGGCGAGCGTATGCGACGCCTAGCAACTGTCTAATCTATGCATACGTATATAGAGCACATATATGTATTTCAAATTGTTATATTAACCTATCCCTACCGGTGATGTATTTACTACACCTCGACTCTAATAATGGGAATATCCATATGAAATATAATAGATACGGAGTTAAGAATTTTTGTATTCCTTCATAATATAATTAGGAATCACATCAAAGTATTCTAGTATGTAAGTATTCATTTGCTGCGATGGAAATAAATAATTTGTCGGGAAATCGGGATCCAGACTAAATAACGAAACACTCGATGTTTAATACTCTTACTGAAATCCCGGGATCGAAATTTTGGTTCGGGATTGGATTCCCTAGTCGCATATAAATATAACGCATATTTTTGCAATCGTTTTAAATTTTAATTAACTCCGAATCGTATTTACCAACGAACATGGATTGGTAGCTTAAAATATTCAAAAGCCGGAAAATGCGTGTAAATTTATAAACACCTTTAGACTTAATGAGAAACCTGTTACGAGCTAAGGAACAACGTCAATTATAGGCTTTATGGTAATTTCTTGAAATTAAACTTTCTTTCCTATGGTATATTTACTTAAATACGTACAGAATTTAAATTTACTTAATGTATTAATATCAATACATTTTGGGAATCTTAATATGGAAATGATGCAATGAAAAAATATTTTTTGCGTCATCTTGTTTGAAGATCAATTCATATTTCAAAGCTCGCATTTTATATTTGAAAATATAAATTCAAACAAGACACTCGTGGACATCTTGAAATTTATCAAAATGTGTCAAGATGTCGCGACGCCCAGATTGAGAGACACTTCTATTTTAATTGCAAATAGGCTTATAAAGCATCGACCTAACAACCTAAATACCATAATGTAGCGATTTTTAATCATTTTTCGATGATTACTTATTCGACATGTGACAAATCATTGATACGTGAAGAATACCAATTAGTCGATGGAATTGAAAGCATTTCCTTCTGCAGCAATTCAATACACTTCTTACCTTAATAACATTCAGAATGTGATTGCCGATGCCAGATGCGTATTTAAGTGTTAACATTTTTACAAGCTAGTCATAATTCCTCCGAAACGACCAGTCATGACACAAAATCCTAAGATTTACAAAATTCAACACGCATTTCTTCAAAAATACTCCCGTCGCTGCCCACGAAGAGTCCGACGCAATTATTCCTCGTCTATTTGCATCATGCCCAATTTCTTGACTAGATATCAAAAATGTTAATTTGAGCTTTCGCTTTAAAAGATATATATTTTTTTAGCATGGCGGAGCTTTTAAGCCCTAAAAGCTCTCTCCAGTTTGAAATAATTCATGAATGAACTTCAACCAAATTTTCCGCTCCGAGCGTAAAGTAACAAATTTTATCTCCACATTCCACATCTTTATTTTATAAATATGTCCAAATTCGTCGAGTGGAATATATTAATATTCAGGATGCTAAAACTGCGTGCATACCAGAAATTTATGAATATTTATTCCATCCGCTAATGATGATTCGGAGTGAATTATCGCATTAATAGTCCAAATCTTGTTAATAATTTGGACGATAAATCGCAGTGATTTCAATTTGAAATTAGCATACCAGATAATATAAATTATTAAAACGATGCCCCTCAAACTTATATCACCGTTGTAAAAGATGAGGCAATAGACGCGGTCCATACGTCAAAGATTACTCTTAATTCTGTCATCGATTCAATTTGAATATTGGGTACATTTACAAATTGCCATTTATAAATACGAATTGATATTGATGTATGCATTTAAAAAATATTATTCACAAATGACAATTGGCAATGATGATAAATTTCCCGCTCAAATTGCAATTTTGAAATTGAATCGTTTGAATGAAAGAGAACTGAGATATGCTTATATGGTATAATAAGAAAAAAGCTTAAATTCGTATTTATCTTTCCGTAGGAACGCTCAGGAACTCATGAATTTTTTTAAGGATCAAAGCTTAATGACAAACAATGAAACATTTGATATTGTAAAATGATATTACCACAAGAATACTGTAAGCTCGCCTGAAAACTGTAACATTAAAAGATGCTGTAAAAAGACACATGTACATTAAATCCCACTTAAAATAACACGGTCGCGTTTTATTGTTTTCAAGACCAAAAATTCCCACTGGACCGCAAATCGCTTAAGATGAAAGAAAAACATTAACGTCTCCTCGGACGAAGATATCACCGAATATCCTGCATAGTTCACTCCTCATTATATTCCTTTGCCATAATTAAATCGCGGTTTTACTACACGTCCTTGCCGATTATCCTGTCGAAAATTATAATTTACAATCGAATCGGCTTTTATTGCGGGATCGATATGTCAACTACGCACCTATAAAAAAATTAATTTCAGAGCGATCGTTGGATGTAGTATCAATAGTAATAAAACAGCCTCATCATAACACACAATGTTACCATAAAATCGCTATAAAAAAAACGAGTTATGTCCGGACTTGGTGGCGAAAAATTTGTATATGTATGAACGTTAAATGAAAATATTGAATTTATTCATAAGGATTTTTTTTTTAATTTTAAGCGAACGAATGCCGCCATATTGGCGACAAAAAAATTGGCTCAAATTGAAACCGCGTAAATCGAGGCTTCAAGTTTATACAAAAATGGGATGCAAGGAGGAGCGTCACTTCACACAATGGAGGGGGTTACAGTAGTCTCCTCCTAGAAATGGGAGTAATCTGATGCAATATACGCGTTTGTGTGACGCGTGCCACAAAACATGTTTTTTTGGCACTTTGATATTTTTTTGGGATATTGCATTTGAGAGAAATTCCATTTCTGAAAACTCAAATTCAAAGAACTGATTATTACGTAAAAAATAAGTGTATCCATAAATAGTATAACTAAAGAGACATGAAAATTATCGCTTAAGCATCGGGTCGATCCAGCTGGCATAAGCCCGCAATAAATTAGGACAACAAATTTAAACAACCCATCCAATCAGTTTTCTTTGCACAACTTAGTTTTGTAATGACAGTTCGTAATCGTTCTATAGATACGATCGTATATGGCGAGGCACTCATTCGTAACGTCAGCGGTCCGAAAAACGGACGGGATGGACACAGAGACCTTGTGGCCATTCTTTTGGAGATGTTTGCAAAATTTTCGGGGATAAATGCGTATCCGGAGCCTTATTTGATCTGTACGATCACGGAAACCTCCTCAGAACTTACATAGGTCGCGAACAAGTCTACGAGAAGTCTACATTGAAACATAAGGTTTAAAAAACTTTCTATCATAACATATTTTTAAAAACAACAACCAAATATTTTATTACAATTAATCAAATAAAAATGATTACAGTGCTCCTGAGAGACTGGCGCTTAATTATTTTTAATACCCGTTTGCAGATCAATGGATAAGACACTGGTTTAATAAGTCGCCTATCTTGAGTATCGATCCTTAAATGGTATCAATGTGTATTTTATTTTAATAATTGACGTATTTAAAACAACTTTGGGTGCATAAAAAAATATTAACTCAAATTTATCTCGACCGTTTAGATTAATTGAACTAAAATAGCCGATGACATAAAATTTCGCAGCGCAAAACGATCATGATGAAAAGAGACGTGATGATATATTTTTAAACTCAAAATGAATTACCTATATAATTATAACATTCAATTAACCCCTAATGGAGTACCGTCCCAAGGCCTGGGATTCAGAAAGAGCGCTCTTGTAAATTGAGCTCGGAGACAGACAGAGACAGAGAGAGAACATAGCGCAGTCCGAGAGACAGAGACGTAGAGCTTCCCCGCATACATCGCACGATTGTATAGATCGTTAACCCAAATTTATCGACTAATAATGATTAATGAGTCTTTGTCCAATTATTTCCTTCTAAAGCAGGAGCAAATTTATCGATTTTTTGTGTATTGTTTATGTAAATATATGACGTGGTCTTGTATGTTATCAACCGTGTTTATTTACAATTGACTCTGCCTCGAATTGAAGATTGTCTTACGCTGATAGGGGCTGACTGAAGGTAATCGGTGTTAAACGATTATGGCATCAACGATTTCATCGATTTTAAATTTACTCACTCTGATCACATCTGATGTATTAGGTCGTCAATCCCCATGGGTCCGCATGAATGCTTTTCAAATGCGTATCAAAGCAAGTTTTCCCCATAGATTATGTTAATTAAATCAAAGCGTTTTGTACCAAAATATTTGCATAACAAATAGAGTTTGTCCACTCAACAATTTGATCAAAGCGCTTGTAATAAATCAATCAAGCTTGACGTGTAGATTTTGAACGTACCACGACCATAGGTGATTTTTTTTTTCAAAGAGCAAGTGTCAAAGAAGAATTGAGCGATAATGAACACCAAGCCAAGTATTTGTCCAACAAGCCTATTAAGCAAAACGTGTGCAGACATCGACCGCAGCGATTTGAGATAAAATCTGACTTTCCAACTATAATTTGCTTCGTGTAGGAGTCGACTGATTTATGAACGCCTTTTGTTTTCGACTTTTTCATTTGACGAACAGACAGACATTATGATCTTTTTAAAGCCAACAACTTCGATAAAAGTCCACAAGAACGGGACAAATCCCTCGACAAGCGAATCAGCTTTAATATCCACATGCAAGTGATAAATACAACAAATCTTCTGAAGCATTCTTGCCGAGGGAAATACATCGGAACGACAGATCTTTCAAATTTCACGTCAAAAATAAACATCGCCAACTATTTCATAATAGAGATTCGTCACAAAATAGTCGGAAGAAAGATTCTGCATCATTTATCAAAGCTCTCAGACAAGAACAAATTGTGATAATCAACTTGTGAGCTGAAAAATTCAGTGTGAAACACGTGCTTTAAATTTGAGTCCCGCATTCTATTATCGCTTCATTACTTCCTAAATTTGATAATAAGTCTTCATTTTTAAGTCGAAATGCCTTTTATTGAAATAATCTATACGTCCAATGTTTTAAAAATATGTAAACTTAAACACTTACACCTCGTTGACCCACTGCGTCATCATTCACATTTATTAATTATATCATCTTTATGATAGCTTTAACATTAAAAAATAACATTTGCAGAAAACGATGAAAGATCGGAAGACTAATAAGAAGGATTAGTCCGCAGGAAAGTGAATCGGAAGAAAAGTGGAAGTTGTTAGGCCGGTTTTTAATATATTGAATAATTATATTTAATTGCTTTTCAGCCTACTGATAAATAGTTAGATTTAGATCATTTTATAAATCGAACAGTCATAAAAATACCACCCAATATTCAAAACCATGCGAGTTTAATTTTAGCATAAAATTGCTTGAATTACATACAGAAAATGTGTTATCAAACATGAGAATAAACAAATTTCATGCATCGCAATCCTATATGTGTTTGTCGTATATGTGTCTGTGGGAACACTATTAAAAATATTTGATCTAATTTATTAACGTGTAATACAGCGTATTACGTTGTTAGGGAATCAAATCCCGAGCCAAAATTCCCGATTTTCCGACAAATTATTTATTTCCACCGCTGCAGATGAATACTTATATACTACAATACTTTGATATGATTCTTAAATATATTACGGAGGAATACAAAAATTATGAACCCCGTATCTATTATATTTCATATCGATATTCCCATTATTAGAGTCGAAGTGTAGTAAATACATCACCGGTAGGGAAAGGATAATATAACAATTTGAAAACTGAAAGTTAATATAACATAGATTAGACATGTCTCGATTTAATATCCTTCATCGTGCTGGTGAGGTGTACGGTTTTTGTTAGATAAAAATTTCAATCCCGATTTTTTCGGGATTACGCTTACAAATCCCGGGATTCATGAGCACCTAAAACTGTCCCCTACACCTGGGTGATCGTATCGAATGGCGATTTCGCGTGGGTTATATTATTATTGCTTATTTCTGCTTAAGATGATCATGTTGATTTTGCTGGAATAGTTGAATCCCTGTTTTCTTCGCATGGATTAAAGTAAGGTCTTTATAAAGTGCATCTTTACATTGCTCCTATAACAGAAAATATGCCTATTTTTATACATTGTTGTCAAAATTATACTCTGATAGTTGACAATTGAATGAGCATAAGAGTATTATTGTCGATTGCTTTTGCTAGCAAAGTTTGCAGATTTAGTCGATAAGTACAAGGCGGATATTCAAAGGAGATTTACAAATATCCCCACGGGTAATAACATAATGAAATTCGGAGATCGGGTTAGCCAAAGTGAGAAACTAAGGGTATAATTTGTTTCAGACATGGTCGTTTACAAAGAAGACCATGTCGGTTGTTAACCGCCACGTAACTACTATCATTAGGGAGAGAAGTTAAACGAACAGGAGTGATGTAATCGCCCCGGGATTATGGGAGGTCCGAGAATCACTTACCGGCTTCCAGGGCAGACTTTAAGTGAAAAATAAATGGTGATGAATTTTTTGTTTGCTCAAAAATGCGCCACGGGAACTATCTGATGGAAAATTAATGCCGTGGAAATCGCCGGGGAGCTCTCAAGAGCGTGAGTGGGAAAATTCGTTTTTTGTTGTTCAAAATTCAATTTGGCCGATCATTTTTGCAGTGATGAAATTTGTATGCAGGCCGTCCTTGCAATACCAAAAAAGGTCCTTGTTAATGTGGTCGATAACGCCACGATGGTAATAAAGCCTGCACTTGCGAGGTGAGAAGGCTCTTGCTGCGCCACCCGCTCTGTAATTCGATGCACTTAAGCTGGAACATGCTTTTTAGTGATCGCCTGCTTATTATCATGAGGACTGCCCTGGCTCTTAAACGGATGTCGATGGAAAAAATGAGCGATCATTGAGCGTAATAAGAAAACTAATTATCTGCTTAATTAAATATATTTGCAGTTGCCATTTATTTTAATTACGCGTCGATCAAGTGGTTGAAGCGTAAGTTTCACCCTACTTTCATCCTGCTTCGCATGCATTTAGCGCTAACGGTGGGCTTGACTTGACGTACTAAATAAGTTGAATGGCTTCAGGTATGCTATCTCGTGCCGCCATATGGTTAACTAGAAAAGACAACCTGTAATGGATGCTTCCCCTTTAGCTGTAAACCTAAAACGATAACTATTGGTGTAAGTGTCAATTCAATTACAGATGTAATTGTGTCCCCAGGTAGCATAGAACCATTGACTAAATCTATGGCAATGGGAAATTAGTATTTATTCAATTTATACTAACGGATTGATATAAGTCTGAGTGCTAAATCTATTCAATATGCTATTAGAATTATTCATCCACATCAAATTTAGCTGCATGTATGATACCAATATAATGTATTTGAGCTAGTCTAAATAAATCTAATCTATGTATAAATATATACAGTACATACATGTTTTTCAAATTGTTGTATTAACTTTTCCCTACCGGTGATGTATTTACTACACATCGACTCTAATAATGGGGATATCGATATGCAATATAATAGATACGGATTTCAGATTTTTTGCATTCCTCCGTAATATAATTACGAATCACATCAAAGTATTATAGTATATAAGTATTCATCTGCAGCGACGGAAATAAATAATTTGTCGGAAAATCGGGAATTTTGCGAGTTTTTGCGATATTTTATGCATGTCTGTTTGTTCTTTATTTAATCAGAATATATAAAAATTATGCGAAAGCTTCCTTCGTCCGATGTATGTAGACATTTTAGCATTTATAGTATCAGAATCAGGATAAACGTGCTTCGAAACGGTCGATCGGATATATATCTGACCTCCCAAATTTATTGGACACGGCGATCATTTGTGCCGAAACCTGAATTTGCAACTGATTCTTTAAAATAAGAATACAAACACTACAAAAATTAGATACGCTGGGAAAAAACAAGATAATATATCAATTTCATTATAAATTACGTCTCTTTAATGATTCTCCCAAATATTTTCCTGTTGAATTTATTTTATTCTTGGTACCCATATCATTGATGCAGCATCGACTTTTGAGCAAATTTTTAGCTTGAATTTTTTAAGAATCATGTACAGCGTTATTACCGGACACACCGGTGATCATTTAGGGATCAAAGTGAGAGTTTCCCCATCACGCCCATTGGCATTGTTTAACACATGCCTTTCTTCATCCTTAACTTGCGTTCGCGTGAAGGTAATTCAAACTAATTTATCAATCAATGTCGCCGGTCAATAATCACGTTTTTTAAATTGAATATTTCCACACTGGTAGCATTCATCCAAGCATATAAACTGCGTTCGCATTGTGTGAAAAAATTATACGTTTAAGTCCGAAAAAATGGCGCTTAAAAATTCATTCATTCCTCGATGACCGTTCGAAGAATTTCCGCGTTGGTTTTTATTGCCAATCGTACGCTGATGTTTTTGCTCGCCGATGTGGCATTAAAAAAATGGCATTAAGTGTTAATCCAAGATAAAAGTGATAATTATGTGTGACGGCGTCTATGGCTACACTATAGTGGTAGCCTAGAGGCAAAACAATTATGTCACCTCGGAATAGCCATCATCGATACCTGGGGACGCGGACTTATTCGCCACTTAAGGCTTTACGAGATAATCGAAGGCGTTTAACTCTATAATGGGCATACTGGAAGATTGTCGTATATATTTATTGGGTCATGATATTTTTTACAAGCTCCTTATCATCGTTTTAATATCTTCCCGATAAGCATAATCAATATAATGTGCGTTACATCATAAAAAAAACTGAACAGATAATCCCCCAAGGGGATGGTTATATAATCCAATCTCCTTTTTATATTAAATACATTCAAAATGTAATCTAATCTAAGACTAACTATTTTTACAAAGAGCTTTTTTTCAAAAGTCTTTTCTATTTGCATTCGCCTTGAGCTTTATCTATTCGCTCGAATGGAGCTTTGTCTCGAAGGAGCTTTCATCAAAACTACTGAATGAAATTTTATCACAATCCAGCGATTCAATTTATTTTATGCCCTTGGATAATCCACATTTTATTTATACAGATTTCATTGTGTACGCCGATTTGCATTGGCGTCGGATTAACGTCCATGGCGAATGAGAATGGCTCGGATTATTTTATTTTGTTTGCAATTGTGGCCATTGTAAAAGCCTTCAACTTCTGAATATTGAGCTTTGAGCTTGTGGCATTAAGCTCGCTGAAAATGGCAAACTTTATTTTTAAATAACTGACGTTCGAACATCGCAGAATTGCTTTCGATTCATAATAAATGGAAGCCAACAATGAATGCGGAATAAATGCTAATACATCCTATTGGTACTTCATCAACAAAGGATGCCATTTTTTATGATTCCTATTCATAGATAAGCCATGATTTTAATATATTCAACATTGAATATTTATACACCGTAAAATACTAAATTCCGGTTAGATAGCTTCAATGTATGTGCTTATATTAACCTTTTCGTGAGTACTTACGGAAATATCCGTTTTGACCTTCACTATTCAGAAAGAGCACTCTTGTGCATTGAAGCTCCGAGGCGGACAGAGACAAAGAGAACTTAGCGCAGTTCGGGATACTGAGACGGATAGCTTCTTCATATGCATTGCATGATTGTATAGATCGTTAAGCCCAAATTTATCCACTTATAATGATTTCGATTTCAAGTGTGTTATTTGTTTACGCAAAGAAACGACCGAATATTGTGTGTTATCGAGAGTGTTTGTTTATTTAACTGCTTGCTGTTCTTCGCTGCGTGTTGAATGAGTCTTTGTCCAATTATCATTTCCTTCTAAAGGAGGAGCACTTGAATCGATTTTTTGTGCATTGTGTATGTAAAGAAATAAAGTGGTCTTGTATGCACTATCAAGTGTTCATTTACAATTGACTCTGCCTCGAATTGAAGATTGTCTTACGCTGATTAGGAGCTGACAGAAAGTAATCGGTGTAAAGCGATTATGACATCAACGACTTCATCGATTTTAAATTTGCTCACTAACGAAAAGGTTAATTAAAAAATATTCACAAACTTATCAGCTTTTATCATAGTAATTAGAATTGATGCAATACAAAAACATGATTTAATATAGATTTTTTTTAAATATGTATGTCTGTCTGTTCTCTATACAATCATATATTTGCCGATGAATTGAATCTCATTATTCGTATCTATAATCACGGATAGATAATCTACATCTTTTAGTCCCGTAAGTTCAAATAGAAATTTTACACAAGGAAATGTTCATAAATTTAGATAGAGGACTGCAAATAAAAGCTGACTCGAAGACAAAAGGATAGTTGAGTAGTGTTCAAAGATATAAATTTAATTAAAATTATCTTAGATTGTATATAGAACAGACAAACAGACATTTTTTAAATTTGCCTTTAACAATCCCTTTTACTTTTTTATTCCCTTTGCAAACTATTTTGACATGGATTTAAAAGCGAATAAATGTTTTTAAAAATTTAGGCACCAGCCACGCCTCCTGTAGATTTGATCCCATGACGCTTAATTACAGGACTTCCTACAGGTCTTATAAAATTATTCATATTTGTTAATTAAATATTATTACTAAAGTTGATTTTCTTGTTGGAATAAACAGCACAATCCTTTATTTTCATCCGGGTGTAAATAAATAAGTGCGTGATGAAAATGAGAAGCATTTCCTGTTTGTTTTCGTTTCCCTGCTTGAACCCGGGGATGTCATATTCTTTTTTTCATATCATCAGTACATACAGAAGACATTCATATTTATACAAGATGTATAAATAAATAACTTTCGTTATAAAATTCACCATAGACTTTGTCGAGCGTCAGTCGACATTGGAGTACATGGGATTAACTTTATTAACCTTTCCCTTACGATGCCATACATTCGTTCATCACGTATTCAGAACACCATACATTATAAAACACCATATTTATTGCATTTCATATCGATATTCGATAATATATATTAGGGTGTCCCATAAGTTTCTTTCGTTTTCATATTAAGAAAAAATAAACAATAATTCGTATTACATCAAAATGTATTGAATAATATATGATCCATTCTGTTCTATTACCTTTCTCCGTCTCTTCGGAAGCGTCATAATGCATTCTTGCCAAAATTTCCCAGGTTTGTTGGCAAAATATTGATCAATGTACATTTTTATATCATTTTTTGAATTGAATTTTTTACCACGTAAAGAATTTTTCAATGAAATAAATAAATAATAATCTGAAGAGGCAATGTCCGGAGAGTATGGAGGATGAGGTAAAACATCCCAGTCAAATGATAATAATTTATTTCTGACGAGCAAAGACACGTGAGGCCTGGCGTTATCGTTTTGAAAAACAACGCCTCGTCTGTTCGCTAATTCTGGCCATTTTCTGGCAATTGCAGCCTTTAGATTGTCTAGTTGGAAACAATATTTTTTTGAATTGATCGTTACACCTTGCTGAAGTAGCTCATAATAAATTGGAAGGTGGTTCCAGTCCCACCAAATGCATAGCAAAACTTTTTTTGGATGTAGACCAGGTTTAGCTACAGTTAAAGCTTCTGTAGCCTTAGTCCAAGATCGTTTACGTTGGATATTCTCATAGAGTGTCCAACTTTCATCTCCAGTGACGCTTACTCATGAGACTGGACTCTTTGCACTCCAGAAAGGCCTTTCCAATAGAATCAAAAAGGTCGTCCAGAGTAGTTTTCCACTGTCAGAAAAAAAAACTACTTAATCTGTATAAACCTCCCATACTCCCTATCGACTGTTTGTGGCTGCACTATTATGATGTTGATGATGACTAAAGATAAATCTAAAATCCAAATCAAAATTTAGCAGTACTCTGAAGCATAAATTAAATTTAGAAGTATCCTTATAAATCCAACATCGCTCTATATCCTTGTATTGTATGATTATAAAAGACATTTTTAAATTAATATTAATATTTTTATATTATGCAGCTTTATTATTCATATAATATCAGCATATATATTGAGTTTTTTATGATGTTTAGTATTGTATAGAATTAATTAATTTGGAGCATTAGAGAACGATCCAAAAAGGTATGATAGTTTGATCTTAAGAAAAAAATGCCTTTATTTCGTAGCTTTTTTCAATGTTTCGATTAAAAATAAATTGATACATTTTCGCCCACGCGTATAAGAAGGTTAATCGAATATCGTATATGCAAAATTCAATAGAAGAATTCATCGTAGGCTGATAATTTTCATAATTTAATTTTTTTTACTTGAGCATGTTTCATATAATGTTTTTTCATGAATTATTTATTCAATTACTCGATACAAGTCTGAGTAATTTATACATGTTTTTTTAAGTCGTTAAGCATTCTCACCTTGTTCGTGTAACCCTAAATTTGTAAACAATATCAATAGTTAAATTCCAATATGGGCAACTATCAACATGGCAATTTAAATGTATTTTCCTTCGACAAAACTGGTTGCCATTGTGTAATTATGGTATAATTGATGTCCAAACCAAAAATTGATTATATCATCGAACAAATTCACTAAACAAAAAAGCCGCACTCGCCGGGCAATAAATATTCATTATTGGACACTTATGTGAAAATTATTCAGACATACCTGATAAAGCAATTTCTTATCAAGTTCCTAGGCTGACAACAAGCCGAGGATGATATCTTCATGCCGAAGATTGTCGTCTGCGTGGGAAGCTCTTCCCTCGTCATCCCCAATCTCATCTCGCGCGCCTCATGGTTTATGAACCTGTCAACGAGGCCAACGCGACGGGTCGACGTTTCGATTAAATAATAATTACCCTTGTGAGCGCAACGGGCATAAATCTTCGGCGCGCGACGATGTAAAAATCAGCTTTTAATACTTGATCGGTGTCTCCTCCGATCTTAAACGCTAACAATCAACATACATCAGAAGATTTGGATCGGAGCCAACGAGCGACCGCTTTACTTATTAAATAGCGATTCCCTCCGAAAAGTGGTCGATGGTGGTATCAAAGTGACGATGATGATGGCTGATGGCAAATAAATTCGAGAAATTAGGCGTGAAATAAAATTCCGCACCGTCACGAAGTGAACATGCTAATTTTATGTATCAACACGACGAATGCTTCCTAGATTCACGCCAAATTAGTTAACGAAAAATTTATACTTTACAAATTTACATAACGCACTCGGATCCCAGAAAACGCGTTGATTTTTTATAATATTTGATTGAAAGTCTAAATAATCGCCTAAACGAAAATCAACGGTCATCTTTGGTTATGTCACATTTAAACTGGGCTTCAAACTGGAAATAAACCGATAATGACATACATTTTTTCAGTACACTTAAACCTCTTTTTGTGCGATTTCGAAGTTATGCGGTTTTTTTAAAGCAATTTTTTTTATTTTTCTTATTTCATAAGGAGTACGTATCGAGATATTATGGATAAAATAGGAAATAAATCATCAACCCTAATCGAAATTTGGAATAAAAATATAATTTGGAACTGTGTAAATCATATTGCATTAGCGATCGCTGAACTACAACACATTCTGGTTTAGATTTTTGAAAAAAAAAGATTTCTTTTTTTGCGTTTTTCCAATGTTTCGGCTTTTAAAAATATATTCTCTAAAGGAATTTCCAAAATCCCAATTACTTACTCTCTTCGTTTTGATAATATATATTAAGTTTTCCCGCAATAAAATAAAGACTGTTTTCGACCAATTGTAAAATTTAATCAACCACCCGATCAGTCTTCTTCAGACAACTTCGTTTCATAATTAGAATTTTAAATCATTCTCTAGAAATATTCAGAAATGACATTCAATCGCGAGGCGCTCATTCGCCATATCAGCGGTTCGAAAAGCGGACCGGTTGGACATATAAACCTTGCGACCTCTTTTAGGGTTTTATGCGGCATTTTATATTATCTGTACAATTACAGAAGCAACATAGTGTCTAAACACTATTTTTTTAAAACAGTAATTGCAATTTATATATTAGGTCGGGTATTTTTGGGACTGTCTTTGTATATTATTTTAAAACATACATTATTATAGTATAACTAATTTATAATAGTATTAGATAAATTTAAAAAAAATCTGGGGGGGGCGTATGTTAGATAATTGCCACGCGCGCTTCATACCCTTGTTACGGCTCTGGTTAACTATTTATTTGACATTTGAGATGCCAAATCTCAGACATCCTTAAAATTTTACCAATGATGCAAGACGTCCTTTAAATGTAACCAAAAATCTTATTTTTTAATCGCCTTATTGTTTTCCTGCTTTTTTTTATTAACTTTTTTTATGCGATTTTGGATATATTTTATATAGCTGTTTCAAAGTTATGCGGTTTTTAAAATCCATGCAACGCATTTTCACTTTTCTGTGTAAGTTATAGCTTTTTTCATTCTATATTCTCCCCGATAGCTACCACTTTCTTCTAACTTTCTACTTTATATATAATAATTTTTCGATAATTTCACAAATAAAAAGTATAAGATCTTGCATTATCGTGTTGACAAAATAGTTTGAACATTCTAGGTATTTTTAAATTAATTGCTTATTTCAAAAATTCCAACTGATCATAATAAAACTATGCCGTTATCGCTTGGCAATTTTTAAGTCTATCATCATAAATCATCAAGAGAAATTTTAAAAGAATATTTAATCTGAAATGTTGAATAAATACGAATGATATTTGATCATATCAAATATAAAACGAGATTAAAACAAATCCAGATGAGCAATGGATAACCAAAGCCTGAATATTATTCAACTGAATGAGTTTTCGTTTCTTTTGGATTTAAGATAAGTCGAAAAACAAGCAAAACGTCAGACAAAAGTTAATCTGACAATATCAAAAATGAGCAACAAATAATACGTTGATAATAACTCTACAGTGGACCACAATCAATAAAATATTAACGATATATATTTTGCATTATTATGACATATTTAGATCATTTTCCGTTATAGTTATTCATTTAAATCGCATTAAATTGCTGTTTGTCACCACGTTATATGTTTGAGTTCAAGTTCAAGATTGTGCATAGATACGTCATTGCATTTGATCTCTGCTAAGCCTTTGCGCAACAGCGTCATCGTCCAACACTTCTTTTATTGTCAACCTCGACAAATTCACAATAACTACCGACAATAAAGGCATTTTTCAGCAAAATAGCATTATCTGAAGTGTATACGTGACCGTATACATGTTGCATTCTCGTATTTGCGATCTTCGATGCGATTATCGCGATGGAAACAGACCTCCGTGAGAGAATCGCTGAATAAATGCTTACACAGAGGCAACCGTATAAATTAAATAGGACATTAATTGTTCGTCTCATATGTATTAAGGCATCATTAGCGTGTACTAATTATTTTTTTATGATAAAATAAGATGACATGTTGAACTTGGGTGACAAAACGGGCGCCAATGGGATTAATCTACATTGTATGGGTCGTCATGCAGGCGTATCGGGTATGAATAACACTCTTCATTTTCATGCGAAATTCTTATCATTCAAAAAGGTCGATGAGTCTTTATTTAATGCACGTCTGCACGAGCGAAGCTGTTAAAGTGTTTAAGAAATTCAAGCAGGTGATTCCGGAAATGCAATTATAATGCAATTAATGTTTTTCTGTGAGCGGAATTTTGGTACATCGAAACATTAAGATTCTCGCATTCGCATCAATAACCTTTAGCAGTAGCAATTTTATTTTTATAACAAGAATTTTAATTCGTTTTTTAAGATGTTGAAATCTGCCAAAGGGGATCGGGTTACCAGCATAAATATTTCCAGCTGAAATAACATATTTGTTAATCACATCTCCTGTTTTTTTGATGACGTCCCTCATTGAAAATGGACCATCAATAGGACGATTTAGAATTTAATGGCAGCTACTAAAGAACTTTTATTGCGCTACTTAAGCAAATTCTTCTTAACTTTATTAAATGCTGGAAGTTTATCCGTGTCCAAAGTATAATGGACCATTTAATGATCTTATTATCTCTTACTAGTCCTAAGATAAGAACCTCAGTTTCTACATTAGGTCGCAATTTTACAAGACATATATGTAATTAGATATCACCATGCGGTATTGGCAGACATGTGTGCAATGACAGACATATATAATGGCACATTGACCTACATACTATATATAAAAGAATGTTAAATAAACACATTTCATTTAATGCATACCATCAATGCATTCACACCCATTGTAATAAAAAGTAGATCGTCATCAAAAAGTCTCGCAGTGGAGGCCTCTATCTATTTAAAATTTTATTTTATTCCCGATTTCCTGACAAATTATTTATTTCCATCGCAGCAAATGAATGCTTACATACTATAATACTTTGACGTGATTCGTAATTATATTACGGAGGAATACATCAATTCTGAACCCCATATCTATTATATTTCGTATCGATATTCCCATTATTAGAGTCGATGTGTAGTAAATACATCACCGGTAGGAAATGACTATTATAACAATTTGAAAAACATATATGTACTGTATATATGTATACATACATTAGACAGTTACTGCCCCTAGGCGTCGCCTAAGCTCGCTAATTGGTAGTTACGCCACTGTTTCCAAGCGTCTAAATTTCGGCGGAAATGTCTCGATTTAGTAGCCTTCATCGTTTTGGCAGGGTGTGCGATTTCTGTAAGATAAAAATTTCAATTCCGATTTTTTCTGGATTACGCTTACTAATCCCGGGATTCTTAAGCACCTAAAACAGCGAAAAGCGAATTGTATTATGTTTATCTATTTTTATACAATGTTAAGATGAAAGACTATTATATAAGAAGATAGAGGTTTAAGCTGAACATGGGGAGGTCACAAAAGTTCAAAGGGGAGGTCGCTTAAAGTCAAGAGGTCATCCCCTATCACGTAAGCGTCTTAAGGAAGGTCGGATGTTGAAAGTCAAATAGATTGAGGTCACATGAGAATATCCCTATTTATTCCCTTCAATTTTAATACAAAACTCCGCCAAGCGATTCGATCGAATGCAAGTGGCATTAATCCGTTTAATTTTGACCTGATGAAGATCCCTTAAATTCGCACAAAATTCTTCATACATCGTTCTGTTTAAGCGCGTTTTTTTTTTCATCAGCATATTCCAGACAAAGTCGTTAATCTCCTCGACGTTCGGGGTATCTCCGTGCAGAAATTCTGAAAAATGCTTTCACCACATCCACTCTCAGCGCCTTTGTTTTTCATCCACGAAGTGGAAGCCGGCCATTAGTCAGTGTCGTAAGTGAAAATACACGTGCTGCAATAAGTACAGCCTTTTTTACATTTTTTGAAACGCATTCTTGCCGAAAATTTCGGCGATGAAATGGCGCTCTTTGAAATCCAATACGAAAATGTAACAGCTCTGCGACTTTGATTGACTCGACCAATTCCTATATGACATTCAACGCGCCCCACTACGGCGGCGTAAAAATATTATTAGTGCTTGTACATCTCTTGTCTATCTGTTTGAATACACGTTTATCCAATTATAATGCATCAGTCGATTGGTTGGACAAACGAAGATTAAGCGATTTTTCATCAGCTCATCGTTTGTCCTATGTGGATAGTGTTTCATTGAGAGCTGTCGTCGATACCGAATAAAAATGATTAAGCATCAAACATCTTGTTGAGTGAGAACCGAACCGAGCATCAAATTTGTTAATACAGATTGAGTCGTCCGAAATGCATCGACGCTATTAGGATAGACAATGCAGAATGTTATGCAATTCAATGAGGCCTAGGCTAATGGCTATGGATTTAATTGCATTCTTTGGTCTTGGGCAGGACTAATAGATGCCGCCCATGTTAGCCAGGTAGGCGGTCAATCTATTTACGCCTTCGTCCTACTGCAGATCCGAAATAAAATGTACCAGTTGTTGAAGTCTATTGTTAGAAGAACTAATAGTCTTCATTAACTTCTATTTTGACTGCAATCATTCAAACTTACGCTATGCATGGAATTTAATTACGAATTTAACATGCTGAAGCACTCACCTGCAACGCGTCCTATATGCCTATGAGCAAGGAATTAATTCGATCACTTTATGAAAAAATATATTGAAGCCAAACATAATTTATGTGACCAAGTGTTACTATTAAGGGCTAGATCCTGAACGCTATATAAAAAAGATTTGGGGTCAAATAATATTTAACCCCTAAAGGAGTACTATCCCAGGGCCTGTGATCCCCCCCTCCACTTTTCAGAAAGAGCACTCTTGAACATTGAGCTCGGATACAGACAGAGAGAGAACGTAGCGCAGTTCGGGAGACAGAGACGGAGAGCTTCCCCACATATATCGCACAATTGAATAGATCATTAACCCAAATTTATCGATATCGATATCTCGAATAAATTCATCATGAGAAAAACCTATTTGTATGTTTCCAGTGCACAATGTGTTAAATTAAATTAGCCCCGTGGTGCATGAATGGACTCTTCGCCGGCAGCATTCAAAGACCAAAAACACGATATACGACATCGAGGAATCCCAAAAACGAGTATCCAGAGGCATTTTATCAAAACCATAAATTTGTACTGCGTACCGTCGAATTTCAATAAAAATCCGCGTTATAACATCATCGCATTAATTGCACATCTATATTGAGCAGGAAGAAACTTTTCCAGTATGCAAATATTATGGCCCCAGTTGTTAGGCGCTGACGGGACTCGGCCTGGATCAATTTACACCCTCGATAGAAGCCTTCCGAGAGCCGATCTGTTAACACTTTAAATTGCCTTCAATCATCCAGTTACTCGCATCTTCAAGACCTTCATACCGGGCGTAAATCAGATCCGTTAAAGTGAGCGTTTGTTGAGTCGATTGCGGCTACATTTTGACACTCGGGATGATTAAAATAATTATCGCAAGTCCATAACTCGTTCAAAGTAGATGACACGTAGTCTGAAAATTTTTATTTGTCCGATTTAAAAAAAAATACAAGTGAATTTATGGCACATTTCTAGGATGAATAGCATCCAAAGTATGTCTGGACGCAATAAAAATGTATCATTTAGTGCACAATTTATTAGAGACGGTCCAAAAGATTGATGCGCTTGAATTTATATAGCCTGTACTCTGTACTTTAATCGAGCAATGTTTATAATTTCCATGCGAATGCCTCAACATACGCTCGATATTGAAGTATATTTATTTAAAATGCTGCTCTACAAATATATCGCATCGCATGTAAACATCGCCATAGCTTATTTCTGATACTCGCCCGTTATTTCCCGTCGGGTTGAATTCTGATTTAAATTATTCACCGAGATGAAGTAATCTCCGGTTATAAATTTGAAGCTTTGTCTGTGTCTCAGATTTAAAAATGGAAAGTAAAATATATAATATTCGCGAATACACACGAGGAATATTTAAGCAGATAGAGATTAGTATATTCATAAATTGTAGCTACATTTTTGATGTTGTTAATAATCAATTTTGCTTGAATAAATAATATAGTTAAAACTTTGAGAATAGAATTTAATAACTTAAAACGTCTTTTATAAGCACAAACAAAAATATCATATAATAGAAATATATTTGCGCGATAATAAGGAACTTCGCGTAAATGGATTTTCTTAATCATACTATTAATTTCATTGTATTCATGCTAATTGACTTATGTATCAACGTTACAAGCTTCGAGGATAAGATCATTTAAAGCTTTTATTCTGTACCGTTGAGGAAGTGCTCGTCGGGATGGCCGCGCTGACGTACGGGTTGGTTCTTCTATTGGGCTGGGATGTTGCTGGACGAATGGATGAGAATGGACGGGCGTCGAATAGAAAGACTCTCTTCTCTAAATTACTATCTATTCCACACAAGATAGAGAGATCGGGCTGCAGGAGGGACGACTTCCCGCAGCCAAGGCTAACCGACGACTCTCCCGACTCCCGCTACCTGCGCGTCACTACTAGGGAATCCAATCCCGAGCCAAAATTTCGATCCCGGGATTTCGGGATTTCATTAGACAATCCCGGGACCAGTCCCGGGATCCCGGGTTTGAGATTTTCAATATTTTAAGAAATTACCTAGATGAATTTGATCAAAAATTACTAATAAGTCCATTTGTTCAATATAAAAAATCACTTGAAGGCCAAAAAATTTTATTTATTTAAGAAAAGATAAAAACACAATTCAAAAATAGATTAATAAAACACTAAGAAGTTCAAATATTATTTTGAAAATATGCCCGAAGTAACATTATCATTAAACATTAGTGTTTCGTCTTTTAGTCTGGATCTGATTTTGGAAGTCAGACAACTTGCTGCTGAAATTGCACGCTCAGCTTCCACACTCGTTGGAGGTATCGTCATCAGATATTTAAATGCTAGTTCGAGTTGATGATCGCGTGAGCCCTCATTTTCGTATAACACCATCAATGTGACTGTGATAAAATTCTTTTCTACTGAGACACGGACTAAAAATCGCAAAATTCCCGATTTCCCGAAAAAATATTTATTTCCATCGCTGCAGATGAATACTTATATACTATAATACTTCGGTGTGATTCGTAATTATATTACGGAGGAATACAAAAATTTTAAACCCCGTATCTATTAAATTTCATATCGATATTCCCATTATTAGAATCGAGGTGTAGTAAATACATCACGGTAGGGAAGGTTACTATAAACATTTGAAAAACATACATGTACGCTATATGTATACACATAGATTAGGCAGTCACTGCTCTTATGCGTCGCCTAAGTTCGCCAATTAGTAATTACGCCACTGTTCCAAGCGTCCAGATTTCGTCGGAATGTCTCGATTTAGTAGCCTTCATCGTGTTGGTGAGGTGTACGATTTCTGTTAGATAAAAATTTCAATCCCGGGATTTCGGAATTACGTTTTCTAATCCCGGGATTCTTAAGTACCTAAAACTGTCCGGGATCCCGGGATTGGATTCTCTAGTTACTACCCCAACCGGCAACAGTGCACGCGTAAGAAGCAATCGGTCGGTATGCAATTGCAATGTCTCCGCAGGGCCACAAGAGATGGCGCTGTTAAAATAACACATTGCATCTGAAGAGAGATGGAAGATGTCGCTTTTAACAGCGCCACTGCGTGGGGATGCTAAATCGCAGGATTAAGTTGTGATTGTGTCATATATAATAAAATAGGTTTACTCCTGGCATTACGCATGCGCGTAGCTTGTCTATGATGTATGCGACTCATACGGACGCACTATCCGATTCTTTCCAATTAATTACCGCTTGGAGTTTCATTTTTTGTGACGTTTAAAACTAATTTGTCGCCATGTCTATATAAGTTTCACTTCAAAAAAATACCTGCTTTATACCATCATAAGATTGTTGTTTGAGCGGAAATTTTATTTGAAGTTTAATCATCATCATTATTGCATGCAATTGTGGTTGTTTGAAGATTTGAAATAATAAGCAAACAAATAAATACGGTTATCTTTATAGCGCGCTTGGGTTTTATTTGCTGATTTTTAATATAATATAAAAATGTATTTTATTTCGAAAAAAAACAAATATTGTAAAAATATCGTAAAAATGATGATCGCGTATTTTGAACAATACCATTGAAGCGGCAGCCAAAAGAGCGTTGTACTCTGATTGTATTGCGTCGCTCAAAATACGAGATGTTGTGTAAGAAGTGACAGGGGTGGCCAAGGTCGCACTGAGTGCCGGCCATGGCTCCTCACCCCTCTCGCATGCGAGTACAACGAACCGAACATTTGGCACGGGTGCCAAAATCAACTAGATCTTTATTGCAAATGAATGATTCCGATAATGGCCTATAAATGGCTATAAGTGTCTACTTCTTGGATGAATGACGTGTTTAGGCGTCATCGGCGTTTCGTTATTAAATCGTGATGTAGTGCTTTTATGTATTTTTTCGTTGCGAGCACGTGCCTCGGTTATTTATAAAATATGTACATTTTATAACAAACATGTAAAGCAGCCACAAATATGATATGCTTGTACAATAAGCAGATTCAGCAGGGAGTAGATTAAAGCCAAACATAACATAGTCAGCATCTCTGTGGTTTTAAATTGGATGCATTTCATATAAAATATTTTGCTTGCAAAAGAGAGCAACGCCCTCTTGTGGTTGCAACGACCACAAAACCTACGACTTGCTTCTATGAATATTTAAACCTCTCTATGTATCCACATCCAAATTTAATTTTGTCACATATTAAAAAGCACATGCATTTTGTCAGGGTTGTGTGCAATAATTGATATGTAAAAAGTAAAATTTTAATGTAAGATCCATTATGATTAATGCGTAACTACTAATTGGCGAGCTTAGGCGACGCCTAGGGGCAGTAACTGTCTATGTATACATATATGTTTTTCAAATCATTATATTAACCTTTCCCTACCGGTGATGTATTTACTACACCTCGACTCTAATAATGGGAATATCGATATGAAATATAATAGATACGGGGTTTAGATTTTTTGTATTCCTCCGTAATATAATTACGAATCACGTCAAAGTATTATAGTATATAAGTATTCATCTGCAGCAACGGAAATAAATATTTTTTCGGGAAATCGGGAATTTTGCGATTTTTAGTCCGTGTCTCAGCAGAAAAGAATTTTATCAGTCACATTGATGGTGTTATACGAAAATGGGGGTTCACGCGGTCATCAACTCTAGCATTTAAATATGTGATGACGATGCCTCCAACGAGTGTGGAGGCTGAGCGTACATTTTCAGCAGCAAGTTGCCTAGCTACCAAAATCAGATCCAGACTAAATGACCAAACATTCGATGTTTAGTGTTACTTTGGGCATTGGATTCCATAGTACAAATTACTATCAAAAGTCTTAATACAAATTTTCCAACAGCATCTTTAAATTCCAATATAAAATTTAGTTGGCTATCGATCCAAGGGATGGACGGAAGCCAGCCTCATCCCTCAAGCTTCTGAATTGAAGCCCATCCGCCGACTATTTTCGTCCCTTCAACTAAAACTACACTTTAAAGACTATTATCGCCACTTTGATGATCACTAACTGGAATGCGGTAACACATAAAATAAAGTTTACGAGGGTTAGCCACGACTGTCCAAGTCAGCAGCCGTCCACTCGGGACATCTGCCAACAAAAACGCTTATTATTGATAGCTCGCATATTCCTCTTCTAAGTACTCGCGTAAACTCATCAGGAATATATTTATGTAAATTCTATTATACAACCATTTTTATTTTTAAAATGTCATGCGAAAATGTGGGACACGCTCGAGTGTAAGACATGTTACGCATTCACAGTCGTAAATTACTATTGTGAAGGTCGGAGAAGGGTGCCGAAATATAAATCTCGGCCTGAAAGTCTTCATTACACCTGTTTGTATTGCAATTCTTTTTTTGCATCGCTTAATTAATACTTCCGTGACAACAGCAAATTTTACATGGCATGAAAAATAAGTATGTTTTTATTGCAGATTGTTAAATATGATTTAGTTGCTTTCGTCTGCAGAAGAGCGTCCAAAAATATTTCGCGAAGAAGATCGCTCCGTATTTATGGCAAAAAGGGTGAACGACAATTTGGCAGGATACTTCAACGAAAGCCAAATATAAACACAGTGAATGCTAATCGTTTGATTTAAAAATAAATAAATAACCCAAGTAATCCTCAATATAAAACGGATTATTAGCATGAGCTATTAGTAGAGCTCTTTACGTCCCTTGGCTGCATTTTCGCATAATAACGGAATGACGTAAAAATTCGCACACGCGTTACACTTGTTAAAATGGCATTAAAACGTTAGTTCTGCTATTAAGCGGGTTCGGACTGTAAAGTAAAATTCTGGATGCTAAGCAACGATATATCGTCGATTATGAAACTAACGAGGACTATAAACAACGATCGCTATTAACCCATTGATGACTTCAAAATGCAAATACGAATAATTTATAAGCGTCAAAGTATCAGTTTTTAACCTTGTGGTGCATATTGCTCACACGTTAACCCCTAAAGGAGTACTATGCCAGGGCTTGGGATCCCCCCTCCACTTTTCAGAAAGAGCACTCTTGTACATTGAGCTCGGAGATAGACAGAGACAGAGAGAGAACGTAGCGCAACTCGTGAGACAGAGACGGAGAGCTTCCCCGTATACATCGCACGATTGTATAGATCGTTAACCCAAATTTATCGATTAATAATGATTAATGATCTTTGTCCAATTATCATTTCCTTCTAAAGCAGGACCAAATGAATCGATTTTTTGTGTATTGTTTATGTAAAGAAATGAGGTAGTCTTGTATGCTTCAGAACGAATTTGAAATAAAATGTATTTTGATATAGATTGTTTTCAAACAACAATAATTCGTATAACACTGATTGGCATCAATATGTTCATTGATACGATCAATCGAAGATGAACCGTCAAATGATTCAGAATCTTGGGATGCAATGGATCTCATGATCAAGTTCAACATTCTTCTTCGGATCGAAACAACCGTTGGCTGTGACATTGTTTTCAGATATTTTTCAGTCTGAAATTTTAAATACCCTAGACAGCGCATAATCGCCACATTATGTAATAGTATCATGTCGATGGCCACAAGTGCAAGATGCATACATTACTGGTGCGTTGAACTCTAAAAATATGGCTGAAAATCGTTTCAAACGTAACATACGGAATAAAATCCCCCGGGGCTGTATGAAATTACATGTCTGAATAGATATAGCCTTCCAGGAAAATAGAGAATGCGACCGTCAGACGTCTTACTTATAAATTTAATTTTGAAACAAGTTTACCTTGTTTATTTTTCCAGACAATCCCACCTTGAAAGACTGCATCGTCGTCTGATGGAACGGAAATCAGCCATCTTCCGCATTCGAGACATCATCAATGTCGTCTAACGATGCTCGTCGCGTTTAAAAATGTGCTTTTGAAACTTTTTCCAAGAAAGAGTTCATTAGCTCATATGAAGGCGTTGAAAAATGCATATTATTTACGAGGTGGAAATCTGGACCGTCAGACGACCAAATATTTGCAGATGGAATAAAGTTGCACCGTACAAATATAAATCTCTTACTTGGTCTAGACACAGATTATATACAATTGACTACTCTGAATATGCCATAAATCCTAAGAAATTTTCAGTAACTTACTGATATCAATTCAAACAAAATCGAGCATTTTTTTGCCCTCTTTGCATTTAAAACTAATTGGAACTTATAAATTTAGCCGAGAAAGCTCTTTAAACATATTTTTATTATAAAAGCGTATAAAAGGCTATTAAAACTAAAAAAAACTAGCTTATATAGCTGCATAAATTAGTAAGAGTGATAAATATGTAGTTTTTATTGGTGGGGGAAGACTAGACTCGTTCGAGACCTTATTTGCTATGAGCCACATATGTTAGCCTCTGAGGGAACTTCTATGATCGTACAGATCATAGAAAATACCACAAAAAGCCCCAAAGAAGGACGAAGTGGCCAGGAGGTCTGTGTGTCCAATCGGTCCGCTTTTCAGACCGCTGTTTAAGCGATAAGGATTATAAAATCTGTTGATTCATGTAAAGTAGATTGACCAAGAAAAATAAAAGCCATGTACAACTCTCAACTGGATCGGTATTGTACGTTTTGCACCCCAAACTCAATTGCGCCCGTGGCGGGCGCCTACTTTGCCACCCCCTTATTACGGCTAAGGACGTTTGGAACTGAACCGAAACGAAAACCAAAGTGAAAAACAACGATTCGAAGCCCTGCTTATTAAACTCAGCATTTATTATACATGACAAAAATTGTATATTTACTCACCTACAGCACTGAATTAGTATGATGACGTATATAGACATGAAAATGAACTCACCTGTAACAAAATATAAAAATACATTTAATTATAATCTATACATATATTAATTCTAATGAGCCAAGTGTCAATATAATGAGATAGTTCTTGGCCTATCATCATAGAGATAGCCTGTTATCAAGATCGCCTGCATTCGATAGCGGATATAATATCTTGGGAAGAGGAATATATTTGCATTGGAAATGGCATGATTAATATATGTTTGGTTGACAAATCACATAAATCTGATCTTGTCGATAAATAAAATAACTGTATTTAATTTATCGACAATAATTTGTAGCAGTCATGAAAAAGTGAAGATTTGTTTAGGTCATCTTTTGACATTCAATCGGGATTTTCTTTGAAATTCACTGGATATCACTGGACAAGATGCATTAAAAATACATAAGCACTGTATACACAATCTGTATCCTTGGTAAAATCCAATTACATATGTATCATCCTAGGAAGAATATCAAGAATTATATGGTGCATTCAGTTGAAGATCATCTCTCCGGCTTTATGGCTCTATATCGCATTAAAGCGATTTCAAAACTCACATGCAGACTTCCCAATACCGAGTCTACTGGTAATTTTGTACACGTAGATGATTTTGTATTGAAGATAAGCGCAATAAATCAAGTATAAATGCGTTTAATTAATGATGTATTCAAGTTTATCACGAACTAAAATGTGCATTGACGATATTTCAAACGGTGTTAAATCGCGTGCTTACCGCCATTTACATAGTTGGCTGATATCTGCATCTTTGAATTTAAGATATTTATAATGATGTAATTTAATACATTTTGAAATGTATCATTCCCTCAATTTTCGCGGTTATTTAGGATGATTTATCAAACAATTGTTTATTATTCGATCATTTTTGGAGTGCTTATTTTTAACATTTCACACATCATTCCCTTATTATATGGCCAATATGTTACAGTTGGAGCGTAACTCTTCCTTGCTCATACTCTTCGCATTATGAGACTTCTTTCATACGAAAATACTCCCGACTGAAACCTACTCTGAGATAGAATCTACAAAGTAGATTGACTGTTTACTTTGTAGTCGTCTATTAGCAGGAGTCGAAATTAATTACGGGCTAGAGACGAATAGCCGAAGACAGAATAGTTTCCAGGCGGATTAAGACTTCTTGCGTGGTGTTTGGAAATGTGTATTTTTGGAAAATATTTTGGATGTTGCACAATGGTGCAAAATAATCTAGTTGGCTAGGGCAGAAAATGGGTTAAACGTTGCGTACGTGAGATATTATTTACCACTCGTCCACATTTCCAGTGTTAGCAATGTGTTACAAAAAAATTGCAGAAATAATTGCAGAGTGGGTCGTGAGATCAAAATTAGATACACACTCTAAAATAATTCGTAACGTGATGCATATTTTACTATTTGGCATGACTTTTATGTCCTGGGTGCCCATGATGTCTTCCAGAAATATTTTTATGAAAATCTCCTATTTATGATATACCAGCGGTCTATGTCTAATGGTACCTGAGATTCAGATTTAGTTTCAATTATAATAATAATAAATAGATCAAATATTATCTGAAATATTCAAAGAATACCCTAAGATTTTGTGCACAATTTTGAATAGTGGTTATATGGAATTTGCTTTTAAATCTATCAAATAATCTAGGATTTTTAGCGAATAGACAGATATAAGTCCAATTGCATCTAAATACGGGATACAGGATATGATCCGGAACCTTTATAATAAAAATAAAGGTCTAAATCACTATTCATCCAAGAATTCAACGCCGATATTAATTTCCTCAACGTGCAATGTCAACCGAATTAGATATGCTACCTCACTGCTAGTAAATCGTTTTAATTACTGACTTCCACAATTCAAAGCAATGAATTCTCAGACGAAGTCTCAATAATTCCTAATCTACATTTATCTCAAATGCTTTTCTTATCTTATTCGGTCCTAGACTCATTTCGCAATCTTTGCGAACGACGAGGTTACAGAACCCATAACGTCCTAGCGAAGAAGTACATTTCAAGCTTCATAACAAACAACTCTTTGACCATTCAATGAATTGTTTTTTACGCTGAAAATAGACGGCACACGATGCCAAATAGTAAATTAAACATACGCCACGACGTACAAATCAATTTTTTTCAATCTTACGAATTCCAAGATCCCGATGAGAGCGACATAAACAATGTCGTTTGTTATGAGGAACACCCACAGTTGAGTGAGCCGAGTGTCGTTAAATAAGTTTCAAGTCCCTTTTTTATTTAAAACACAGCGTTGGAAAAATATCGCTCCTAGTGAAATATGAAGTGACGACAATAATCTTGCACATAATGTCTTTTCTGCGCCAATTTATCGATTGTAATAAGATGCATTTTCTCCCCTGTTTAAAGAATCATCAATTTTTGAGTCTTGATTAATTTGATAGCACCTTAATATAATCTTTAATTTGAAGATTGATTTTTTTATAAATTGATAAATTACAGCAATGGACCAGCATTTATTATATTCTTATCTGCAATAATTAGTTTGGTGTGGTTAAAAAAATGTATCGAAAAAACTTGTCTGTCATGTATGTTAATGCATTATATAGGAACGAAACCGAAACGAAAAAAATAATCTACAATAGTATTCCTTCTCATTCACTGATTCACGAATGTTAACTCTTTGAGATCCTATGTCGATTCTGACTCGACATCGATTTTATTCCAGTGCATCCTATGTCGAGTCTGACTCGACATTTTTTCCACTCAGATTTAAAATGTGATTTTTTTTGCGTATCGTATTTAGGACAGTATTTGGAAAGGAATGTTGGTTTTTACGATCCTTCACAATGTTTCGCCTACTTGCTAGAGATACAAAGGAAAGGGGCAGTTGCACGGGTAAAATCCTAAACACTTGACGCACGCTCTCGTGAACATTTTATCTTGGATTCTGATTCAGATGAAAAAATTAGTGTTCCTGTTCGAGCACCACGAACTTTCAGGGTATACAGAAGCAGCGATGAATCAGATTTCCGATCAAATACATCTCCTCCAATTGTCGAAACTACACCATTAGTTACCACGAGAAGAAACGAAGAAGTGTAGAAACCTAGTGTAATAGTAAATTACACCAAGCACATGGAAGATGTAGATGTAGCGGATCATCATATTGTTTCATCCGGAAAACCCTGAAATGGCGGAGAAAGCTGTTTTTCTGAGGTTTTGAGGTATCCATAATCAATGCCTACATTTTGCACAAAAATGTGCCATTAAAGAAGGAAAGAAGTCGATGAAATACAAAACATTAACCCAAATAAAAAACCAGGATGGGTATCCACTACAGACAATGAGCAACGACTAGAAAATAAGCCTCATTTTATTTATTCCAGTCCGGAGAGGAAACATAAAGACTGTCTAGTATGTTCCAATAAAAAATTCCAGGTGGGAGAAAGGAGACAAACTTTATTTGTGTGACATGTATCAGAAATCCCGGTCTCCATTTAGGCCAATGTTTTGAGAGATACCATACATTATCCAATTATAAACTATAAAATATAATGCCTCTGTATAATATTTTAGTAAAATATACAACTTTAGTAAAAAATAATAGTGTTTTAATAAATAATAAGTTAAAAATTATCTAATATATTTAGGGACCTACTGGAACTTTTTTTAAGGACGGCAAAGGGTCAAGTTTATTTTTAAAATATTTTTATTCATAATGAACGTGGAATAATTGATATTTTTCTTGTCTTCGGCAATTGATTACCGGAGTCTTATTAGGGTATGCCATATGAACGTTCGGGATTCGCAGATGAGAATTAAAACGTTCATAACTTTTACAAAACAATATAAATTCAATCAAAATAATCTCCATTCACTTCAATAGTATCTTCCCAATGAGAATTCAAATTAACTCTTGCAATTTTTTAAAAGTCTGCACTTTACAAAGCGATAAATTCTTCGAATCATTACATTATTTCTTCTCGGTTTCAGACATTTTTATTCTTTAAAAAGTACTCCAAGTAGCAAAAAATGTTCACGTTTATCTATCACGTTTATTTATTAGAATTGTCTTAGAAAGTTTTGAAAATATCATGGAAAATCAAAGTGAAATAGAAACAATCACTCTGTATTTAAATATAATTGAAAACTACAATGCCTATATCAATTTCAAATGATAGAACGTTTATATTTAAATCCAAATAATTTTTATGTCGACCACCAACCCTGCTCTTTTTGTGCTAAAATAATTCAAATGAAAGCGTTTCGCAGAAGAGGACTCAGTTATTGTCCATTGCAGAGTCAACTTCTAAATACTCAAACATTCAACATCGAATTTACGGCGTCTCTAATTAACATTTCAAACCTCGGGTCGCATGTATGCCCACAGTACAATGCTCATATTACATTTTACAACCGTGCAAAAAAACGTCGGCGCATTTGAAGGGTTAAACGCATTCAAGCAGTCCCATCCAGTCAAAGAATTATTTACAGGCCGTAAAAAATATGCAGACCACAATCGCATTCGTCCAGGGCCAACAATCTGATTTTTCCGGTCGCGTTAAACCATAATTACCTTATCTGATGTACTACGCGAGGTGTACAAATTACCGTCGTTGTCAAAAAAGCGATTTATGTGGAGAAAAAATACCACCTCGGACGCTCAATTGAATAGATATGCGACGAGATGACAAGTACGATCTGTCGGATATCGTCTCGCCGATCCCGTCCAGCCTCCGAGTACCAAAAGAAGATTTACCAGCATATTTAAGATGGAGATAAATCTCATGATTGCTACTCTTCCTATTTTCTATCCCCTTATCGGGAATCTGTACATTCGCTCATTGCATCAACACGCGCGTTCATCATCTTATATCGCATCTAATCTAAGCACCCAGTACTAAACAAGAGTCGGGCTTAATTCGAACGGCATATTTGAGATTGTTGGCATAAGAAAGCCACTTCTTCACAGATAACTTTCGATCTTTTGGCTTATTTAATACGGTTACGTAAAGTAGAATTTATTGCCAATTGAATTTTATAACAATTAGATAATGGCTTTCCTTGAAATCCGTCCAATATAATAAATACGCGTACATTTATAATCGAATTAATTGAATAAATGATCGGGAAATCAAATTTATTGATACAATTTAAGCGCTCGGATGTCTTTGACTCCTCTTAATTATATAAATACAATAATTTCTTAAAATATCATAGAATAAAGACTTAAAAATGGCATACGATTAAGTCAAATTGACCATTATCAATATCCATTATGATTAGGGATTAAGGATAGTTTTAGGTGTTCATGAAGTCCGGGATTAGTGAACGTAATCCCGAAAAAATCGGGATTGAAATTATTATCTAACAGAAATCGTACACCTCACCAGCGCGATGAAGGCTACTAAATTGAGACATTTCCGTCGAAATCTGGACGCTAACTGTCTAATCTATGTATACAGTACATATATTTTTTTCAAATTGTTATATTAACCTTTCCCTACCGGTGATGTATTTACTACACCTCGACTCTAATAATGGGAATATCGATATGAAATATAATAGATACGGGATTCAAATTTTTTGCATTACTCCGTAATATATTTACGAATCACATCAAAGTATTATAGTGTATAAGTTTTCATCTACAGCGACGGAAATAAATAATTTGTCGGGAAATCGGGAATTTTTCGAGTTTTACTCCGTGTCTCAGCAGAAAGGAATTTATCAGATGTCAAACAAAAATATTCTTAAACTATTGAAAATCCCGATCCCGGGATCGAAATTTTGGCTCGGGATTGGATTCTTGGATTGGATTGGATTCACTAGTAAAAACATCTAAAAGTGGCAGATTAAAAAACAGATTTAAATCGTGGACAAACGGTTGTTTGATACAATTTTAATGATTTTAGAAATCCTAGCGTCGATCATCTTAACCTAACCTAAGATGTTTTAGGCAAACCTATGCTATTGATATTTGACTCAATGATATTGGATAAGATTATCTGACCCAAATACCATATCAGTCATATTATATAAAATTGTACAATGCACGGACAGACATACATCTTATGAACATTTTTCATTCAGACTTTAAATTTGTATGAACTCATTTTTTAATGTAAACTCTTTGTATTTTATTGCGCCGGAGGCTCATTCTTTTCGGTGGAAGTAAACTCACGTCCATTACAAAAAATGTTCACGATGTTCGAAGCTTATTTGCGACTTAAGAAAACGCATTGACTTTCCGGCTTTGTGTATTTTTGCAAAACTCGCCTCATTAGTGAGCATCAGAGGCTGTGTTCCAAAATCTACAATGCCTGAATACAAACTTCGTGAACTTGTTATTATAACAACGTACGTGGCCTGATGTCCAACGAAAGTGATCCAAATCGATGATTTAAGAAAGTGATCTGAGGCGAATCAATCCCGATGCGATTAGTTAATTATAATCGTGCCGCGTAGATGGCGTCGCGCAATGATACATTTGATAAATGCTTTTTAACGTGCGCTCCTTAATCTTCTTTGGACCAGTTGAAATTAAGAATAATTTCGTTACATTGAAATGTAAATTTCAATAATTGACATATTTACATACGACTCGTCTTCACGCTTGTTTATACAACATGTTTCCTTTTCTCCGCCGTGTCTTCTACAAAACAATAGGACACTAATTTCCTAGTTTCACAGACTTGACTGCATTCAAATATAACTGTCGTCCAGCGACAGAGATTCTCAAATATTATGCACTTCGGAATGAACACATTATAAATAAATATATATTTACAATACTCAAGTGATAATTAATGATCAGATCTGCTAGATAACAAGATAAATATCACACTCTGCACCTTATTATATGTCGTAACTGCATGCATAAATGCAACGAAAGTCCACGATAGAATCCTTATCTGAAGGTCGTTCTTTAATTTTGATGATAAGACCAATACTGATATATTTGATTTTAAAATAATCAAAAATTATCATGATTTACGGCTTGACGTCATATCTTTCATTGATGGCTTTACTTGCCAATTTTTTAGCAACGCGTAAACAAGTCAACAACTTAACCCACATTTATATGCGAACAACATTTAGAGAAGGTAAATACGACGTATTTATTCACGATAGATAACGACTGCATGCAAAAACGCATAAACTGGATATATTATTAGCTTCTTATGCAATGAGGCAATCGCCCTCAAACGCAATTTTTTTCTGCATCTCGCCATAAATACCCAACTCGATTTTAATGCCTTTGCAGATGTGCGATGTCGCTGCAATCTTTCAAATAGATACATTAACCTAATGGTCGATTTATAAGCGGTTAGGATTCTTTGAAGGATCTGATCTGAGCGATAATCTTGAATGATGTGCGCACTCGGAAAATTGTGATCCTTTGCAGATTGCATCTTAATTGAAAGCCATAATCCTGTCATGCAATAGAGGCTCTTTGAAGATTCGATCGAAATTTTGATGGATGCACATTCCTTCTCGGATTTCAAGGCATATTTATAAGATTGTTGAAGTGAAACTCGCATAAGCGTGGTAAGGCAAATTGGCTCAAACGTCACGAAAAGTGAAACTCCAAATGGCAGTCGATCATTTATAGTGTCTACATTGCATACATCATAGAGCTGTTAACTGGTTGACGCACGCGTCTGGAATAACAATTTTCGCAATTTATGAGCGTAAATTTGGAATTAAACCATCGCTAAAACGCACAATTATTATTGTTTTGAATCAAAGTCATTGATTATTGGCAGTGGCGTTATCTGCCTCATTTCAATTCTCAGAGAAGTTTGATAGTTTTTGAGCCGTTTAAGTTTGTTTTAGTTTTGATGAATTTCGTCGATGTGAGATAAAATTTGAAATATCCACGAAGACGGTATGCATAGACTTATTATTATCTGCTGTCGCATGACGGGATTTGACGGACATGTACGTCAAAGTGTTAATAATACGAATCATTTTTATAATTTGTTTTATAAGAAATTTGGCTATCCACAGTACGTTCATTAACCCCTTCAACGTTACGTTTCACTGTTAAAAGTGTCATCCGTAGTGACCCGATCTTTTCGCCGCTAGTGAGTACGTACGTTATATCTAGTATACGAAAATAGTATATCATCAAATTCCAACAAGTCAGTTTTCAAGATGTATCATTCTTACATTTAACGCACATAACACTGCAATCGGACATATCCGTAATTTTCCATTGAGGTTTGCTTAAATTTCACAATGCGGATATATCCGTCATACCCACATTGCATGAACTTTAGTCTTGACGGATATATACGTCATATCCACTTAAGGGGTTAACATGTACAAACCAACACGTCCGAAATATTGTAACGAAATAAATACAGTTTTAATTTAAAAAAACTATCATCCGAATTTGACTTGCATGGATCTTTAGCCCCTAAAGGAGTACTATCCCAGGGTCTGGGAACCCCCCCCCCTCCACTATTCAGAAAGAGCACTCTTGTACATTGAGATCGGAGACAAACAGAGAGAGAATGTAGCGCAGTTCGGGAGACAGAGACGTCTTTGTCCGATTATCATTTCCTTCTAAAGCAGGAGCAAATGAATCGATTTCTTGTGTATTGTTTATGTAAATAAATGGCGTGGTCTTATATACTATCAACAGTGTTTATTTTCAATTGACTCTGCCTCGAATTGATTTTTGTCTTACGCTGATAGGAGCTGACAGAAAGTAATCGGTTTAAAGCGAATATGGCATCAACGACTTCATCGATTTTAAATTTGCTCACTCCTCAAAAAGTTAAGACTCAAATTAAATCTAATGTTTGTCTGTCTGTTCTTTATATGATAATATATTGTCTGATACTTCAGATACCGAAGCTCTAATCGGGAGGTCATGGACATGTACGACTAAGCGTCAATCGTCAGCTTCTTGCTTCCCCAACGTCTCGGGCAGCACAAATAACACACAGAATCTAACCACAATTGATATAGATTTGAATCTTAGATGTTTGAGATACAAATCCAACTTCTAAGTTATGGGATTATGTATTAAATATCCCTATTGAATATAGTCAATTTGGTATGAAAGTTTTTTCTTCAGATTATTTAAATCGTGATATATTTAATACATTCTCCAAAGTCCCCGAATCAAAGCAATATATTATGAAATGACTTTTAAAAGTGAAAGTTTTAACTTTCCTATAGTCCAAATCTGTCTCAAAATTCATATGGTAGATCTTATGGCAGTATTGAATCGATATTTATTATTTGATCTACAGGTGAAAGCATGTGGATTTTGACTCAGTATATAAATAAATGCTTTCGCCTTCAATAGTGCATTTTTTAGAGGGTGACAACCCAAATGACAGTAATTTTTTATCAAAGAGTGGGTGTGAGTAACCTTTCCAGGTGTAATCAGTCGGTAATATCATACATTATGCATCACGGAGAGACGATTTCGAAATCGCAACCTTTCAGCCAAGTACATTATCCACATTGACCGAGATGGATTGGATAAGTTGATTGAATCATCTGGCATGGTGCAAAATTTTCTTAGCAGCACAATTATGCAACAGCATTGTAAAAAATCGCATTTCCGTGCGCTGCACCGCCATTAAATGCAGATTGATGCATGTGAAAAATCACCCGGTTTTTGCCACAAGTGTACCGATAAAAAGAATGATCAATCATTGTTTTGCCCCGGGAAATGAGCGCGAACAGGTTTTCAATTAAGCGGCGTATGAGCCTTCTTAAGGCCGCCATCAATCATCGGCGTTTGATTCGCTTTCCTTGAAAATGAAGCGCGAATCGATGATCGGATGCGCGAATTTGTCATTCGCTATTAAAAGCTCGGGATAAAGCTGCATTTTGTAGGCTGTCCAGTACAAATAGTTCTTGGCTCCGAACTACCTTCATTCATCGTACGAAAGTGAAAGTTTCAGGTCATTCATAATTAGATCGGTTTAGGATGTGATACGGATTTAATTCACCATTGCATAATTCATATAAACGCACAATGTGAACCGGTCCAATGCGCCATCGACGCATAAAAAAGGCGATTTCATCGCGCAATTAGGGATCTGGATAAATAGGATACTCGACGATCATGTTCGAGATATGATCGTGTATATAAATAATCCCCAAGAAATTGTTTGACTTTCATATAAATAAATTCAATACGGGAGACATCCAATGGATAACAAACCTGTTCATATACATATCCATTTACTAATATGATAAATTTAGATTTAGCCAAAAGACTAACAAGGAATCCATCATAAACTATGGTCCTTTTTATAACAAGTATGAATTTAAAGGATAATCTTCATGTTGTGACGTTAATTGAGTCAAATCCTAGGAAAACTCTATAGAAATTGTGATAAAAACTCTTCTGATAATGGTATATAATATAATGCAGACACATGTATAAAGATCAAAATGAATAGATTGAACATTTAGTTGTCGCATGAACTATCTTTAAACAACAAAGAACAGTGTGTGAATATATCTACTTTATATTATAAACAAGAAGTGCTTTTAAAAGCTCATATTTTGCATCAGATTGATCCAAAAGCTGATAATAGAAGTAATTTTTCACCACGATATTTCGCGGGCCGTCCTCGAAGGTCTCGTGTATCAACGACTTGATGCAGTTATTTCAAAGCGTTCCATTTTATGGTTGTTATTTAATACGAAATAATTAATATTCATTGGATTTATGATAATCACTATGTTGATTCTTGTTTGTGTAATTGTATACAGTAAAAGCATTCGAATGAAAATTCGTTTAAAACCGATACATTTGATTATTCTATGCTGTTTATTCGACAGATAAAGATATCAAAGGATGTTTTTACGATGAAGGGTATAGGTAATACTTATATATTATAATACTTTGATGTGATTCGTAATTATATTACGGAGGAATACATAAATTCTGAGCCCCGTATCTATTAAATTTCATATCGATATTCCCATTATTAGAGCCGAAGTGTAGTAAATACATCACCGGTAGGGAAAGGTTAATATAACAATATGAAAAACATACATGTACTGTATATATATTTATACAAAGATTAGATAGTTACTGCCCCTAGGCGTCCCCAAGCGTCCTGATTTCGGCGAAAATGTCTCGATTTAGTAGCCTTCATCGTGCTGGTGAGTTGTACGATTTCTGTTAGTTAAAAATTTCAATCCAGAATTTTTCGGGATTACGTTTACTAATCCCGGTATTCATGAGCGCCTAAAATTTTCCGGGATCCCGGGATTGGATCCCTACTTGCCATAAATTCATCAACAAATCCTTCAAATTCCAATATAATAATACCTAATGATTGATTGATCTTTGTATATCAATTTCTGATTGATTAATAACTTTAAATTGAAAAAAATCCATGGATTAAAAGTAAAGGATACGAACGAATCAATGGTTGCGTGTAATTTGATTTTCGAAGCGATATTGGGTAATCTCCTTACAGAAGCTCATCCGATTATAGCATAATTGACGAGATGATGTATCCTTATGAATGTTTATACATAAAGATTATATAGTGGAGGCTCCAGGTGCTTATTTTAACTTCGTTTAAAATCATCAACAGTTTACATACACGTTCCATATTACACGTGTAATCTTTTACATCCGCCCAGAGTACACGAGTGCGTGTTTGAAGATCGAAAATACATTTTTTAAGCTTTTATGCAGAATATCGACAACACCAGTGGTGACAACTACGTCCAAACGATCATAGCTCATCATAAGAAAATTAATATAACAGATTCAAAGCCAATTTAATGTAAATGGATCCAGTCGAAGATTGCTTTTTATTTATTGCAGCTCAAATGTATTTCGACATAATTATAATGCAGTGATAAGAATAAGTGGATTAAATTAATTGAATAATATCGAAATATCCTCAAGGATTTGCACGAAACCAGTGTTGTCAATACAAGCTTGAAATTGAAAGCGTTTATCTTGTGGTATCATTTCGTAAATACCATTAAAGCTCTGAGATACGACCTGTCCAAAATTAAAAGCTCCCAATCGAATGCTTCATACGCTTTCTTCGGATGGGAAATTTAATCTCTGAATATACAAAAATGATGTAAAACATCAAATTCGTATGTAAATTGCTTTCATACGGTATAATCTGAAATTCAATAAATTTTATAATATATGTCTACCGCTGTCAAATTGTACCGCAGAAGCAATTGCAATAATTTAAGCTCAATCTCTTTGGCGACGCTAATATGCATTTAATATGCGCCTTATCAATTTGTGCTTCCATTGGGTTCCATGACTTTTTTGTCGGTTTTTCGACAAAAAAAAAAATAACTGGAACAACTAATATTGGAAAAGGTTTGACCTTGAAAGTTCAAAATTTACATGAGAGAGCGAATTTAAGCCTCGATACTTCGGCAGGTGGAACCGCTTTTCCGCGGAAACATTCCAATAATGGCCGATTAAGGCTAGATAATTGTTGGAAATCGATAATTTAAAAATAAGGATATTCAATAAATTGCTGTTAATTATATCTACCGTAAGACGTTAATGTTCACGACTTTTGCCGAAAATTTTTATTTAAAAATGTTGATTGATTTTTAATCAAAATTATGATTGGATATGAACATTTGTCTTGATTTTATTGTCAAAAAAATAAAATTTATAAAAAGTTGTTATACCGGAATACAAAATTGATGCCAATTCGATAGTCATAATCAGGTTATTGTCTGAGGTTGTTTCCAAAACAACACTCTTCTTATGACATCCTATGAATATTTGGATTAGAATAAATAAGGAGCGTTTTTACCGAGTACTAACATCAAATTCAAATATTAGGGTGTCCCATAAGTTTCTTTCGTTTTCATATTAAGAAAAAAATAAACAATAATTTGTATTGCATCAAAATTTATTGAATAATATATGATTCATTCTGTTTTATTACTTTTCTCCATCTCTCCAGAAACCTCATAATGCCTTCTTGCCAAAATTTCCCAGGTTTGTTTTTTGGATGTAGGCCAGGTTTAACTACAGTTAAAGCTTCTGTACCCTTGGTCCAAGACCGTTTACGTTGGATACTCTCAAAGAGTATCCAACTTTCATCTCCAGTGACAAGTCTCTTCAAAAAAGGTTGGCTATTATGTCGTTGGAGAAGAAGATCGCATGTTGAAATACGCTGAAGTTTATTTGAGCCAGTCAGTTCATGAAGAAGCCACACATCTGAACGATTGATGTAGCCCAATTTTGTCAGATGATTATGGACGGATGTTCGTGGAATTTCTAACTTGTTAGCTATTTCGCGAACAGTATATCGCGGATTTTCTTCAACCATGGCTATGTTTAGATCTGTGTTCATTTGCGAAAGAAACTTATGAGACAACCTAGGATGCACAAGGACAAAGACTTATTTTCAGCCTTTAGCCACAGTATTAATTTCGCCATCTGATAATTTATCGCCTTGAACAACGCGTAATCCCGTTTTCCCCGGCGATTTCGTTCAGCAAATAGCCGAAGGATTAAGAGGATTGACGGCCGACCCCGTCGACCTTCGTTTATTGGCAAACATATTGGCGAAATTCCGACAGGACCTTTGACAATAGCGGCTTATTTGCATCGATCGCCGGCGCGAAAATCGTAATGAGGCCATTCACGATAGCTCCCCGAAATACTGATGCCAATCTCGCGAGTCTCCGGTCGTCCATTCTTGTCCATAAACTTGCATTTCAATTGACCATTTGTCTGTTATAACATAATAAAAGGCATTAACAAAATGGGCATTGGCGATAGGGTCGATGGCCGTCGCCGACGTTTCTTCTTTTCACGGATGCGTCGTCGATGCATCTCGAGAAATCCAATATGAAGTTGATTCGGCAAATATTTGCTTCGTTAATCGATTCTAAAATATGATCGTTTTGTGAGTGGCTTTTATAAATTACCTCTATTTTTGTTTGTTTAGCGTTCCCATGGATGCACCATAGACAGTATTAAGAACTAAGCGATGTCTGCAGAGCATTTTTCTAGGGATATTAGTTTTTCAATCATAGTACACCTATCCCTCGATTTACGCGGTAGATACGTTCCGAGAGAAACCGCGTAAATCGAGACTTCAAGTTCATACAAAAACGGAAGATAGGTTCCAGAAAATAAAAATCCGCGTAAATCGAGACTTCAATTTCATATAAAGTAGGGGGATAGGTTCCAGAAAACCGCGTAAAACAAATACAAATGAGTACGCGTAAAAAGACAATTTAACTAAAAAACTATATTTAATAGCTCGACATAAATTTATAACATGTTTATAATTAAAAGCATAATTATATAATGATAATTTTATTATTCCACCTCTTCACAGCTGTATTCTAATTCAACCAATTTTTTCATTTTGGTTGGCTCGAAATTACTACTATCATCGGATTCAAATCCAGCAGCAGGCTCTTCTTCTCGCCTTATTAAATAGTCTGTAACTAATTTTTGTGATGTGTTTATTTAAGTCTTTGTAAATTTCACACAATTTAAGATCATTTAAGATCATCAACATGTGACGCGTGCCACAAAACATGTTCGATTTCTATTAAAAAAATGTTTTTTCTGACCGCGTAAAAGTGAAACCGCGTAAAATGGGTACCGCGTAAATCGAGGGATAGGTGTATCCCATTGCTTTCCTCATATACTTAACCCGTAAAGGAGTACTATCCCAGGGCCTGGGACCCCCTCTCCACTTATTCGAAATAGCACTCTTGTTCATTGAGCTCGGAGACAGACAGAGACAGAAAGAGAACGTAGCGCAGTTCGGGAGACAGAGACGCTGATAGGAGCTGACAGAAAGTAATCGGTGTAAAGCGATTATAGCAACAACGACTTCATTGATTTCAAATTTACTCACTCCTCAAAAGGTTAATATAATAATATTTTAATAGTAGCAGATCTATAAGCGAGGAGTGAAATTATCATTTTCCAATTTGTTATTCATAGGGACCTAGGGAATCCAAAGTTGTGAATCGTCTTTACATTTACTTTTACATGAAACTTAATATGCATTTAAACCATAATATTATAATGAAAGTTCAAAATCTAATCTACTATACCAAAACTGGGTCAAATTTAAAACATCAACCATTAAATTTTAAATAAAACTTCTAAAGCCATGATAGGGCAAATTGAGTTGAACGAGACGAAAAGTGAAACTCCAAGCGCCAGTTGTTTGGAAAGAGAGGGAGACTGGTTTCTACTTTCTCTGTCTCTGTCGCACACATACGTACATACGCTATGCACATGCGCCACGCTGCCTCCACTGTATGTATACTGATTTTAAAAATCGCATAACAGTTATATAAAATATAGTCAAAATCGCACAAAAAAAGTTAATACAAAATCAGGAAAACAATAAGGCAATTATAAAATAACATTTTAAAGATCTCTGGCGTCTGCCAGTATATGCGCAGTGTCAATGTCATCATTGTTCTATGTAGATTTTTTCTTTCTAACAATATAATTCTTAATTAGGAAAGACATTAATTTTAATAGTAAAAAAATAAATTTTGATATAAATCTGGTAGAAATAATAGAGGGGTCATATAGAGTTTGTATAGTACTCAATTTGAAGTAAATCAATTGATTAAAACTTGAGATATGATGTCAACCGTGTTGAAAAAAGTAGTTTCGAAAAAAAAGTAAGCTATAACTCTGTAAATAATTGGAATTTAGCAAATTTGAAGGTTGTATTTTTGAAAGTCAAAATATTGATAAGAAACGAAATCATTTTTTCAAAATTCTAAACTAGAATACCCCCTTAAAGGGTGTGGTCGTAATTCAGCAATAGCAGATGCAACATGATTTAAACAGTTCAAAATTGTAATTTTTTTCCAAACTTTAGTGTTAATGATTTATTTCCTATTTTATCCAAAATATTAGGTTGTTCAATAAGAAATAGCTAACAAGTTAGAAATTCCACGGACATCCGTCCATAATCATCTGACAAAATTGGGCTACATCAATCGTTCAGATGTGTGGCTTCCTCATGAACTGACTCACTAAAATAAACTTCAGCGTATTTCAACATGCGATCTTCTTCTCCAACGACATAATAGCCTACCTTTTTTGAAGAGACTTGTCATTGGAGATGAAAATTGGATACTCTATGAGAATATCCAACGTAAACGGTCTTGGACCAAGGGTACAGAAGCTTTAACTGTAGCTAAACCTGGCCTACATCCAAAAAAAATTTGCTATGCATTTGGTGGGACTGGAATGGGGTAGTTTATTATGAGCTACTTCAGCAAGATGAAACGATCAATTCAACAAAATATTGTTTCCAACAAGACAATCTAAAGGATGCAATTGCCAGAAAACGGCCAGAATTAGCGAACAGACAAGACGTTGTTTAGCATCACGATAACGCCAGGCCTCAGGGATGTTTTATCTCATCCTCCATACTCTCCAGACATTGCCCCTTCAGATTATTATTTATTTCTTTCATTGAAAAATTCTTTACGTGGTATAAAATTTAATTCAAAAATTGATATAAAAATGTACCTTGATCAATATTTTGCCAATAAACTTGGGAAAATTTGGCAAGAAGACATAATGAAAATTCCGGAGAGATGAAGAAAGTTAATAGAATAGAATGGATCATATATTATTCAATAAATTTTGATCTAACTATCCTATATCCTAATATACGATGCTTACTTTTTATGAAATTCAAAAAGATGTTTGAGCGTAGTCTAAATATCTATAGACTTATCTAAATAGCATCAATTATCATATTATACGAAATGCTAGTCGCTGTGCATATCCTTTATGACCCCATAAATTGAATTTTTATATGTCATCATAATGCAAAAATTCAACATAACATTTATTGAAATGTAAATTAGCTGAAAATTTACGATATGCATATCTTCAGAATACGTTCCGAAAATGCTGCCAATTTTATGATTTTAATAATGCAAATATGCTCAAAATTTGACGTCTTAACATTGATTTATAAAACTTGATTGTTTGCCATAAATAATATGGGATATTTATGCGATGAGTTATGATAACGCGCAACTTAAGCGCCTCGTCGTATTTTCTATCTATCTTATATCGTGTGAAAAACTTGTCAAGAAAATCGCGTCGAGTCGTTTTTCATCGTTCAACGTTATCGCAGTTAAGTAATAACCGGATTCTGTTTTAATGGTTTGACGTCGTTCATTTCAGTAAATAAGGTATCGGTAATTATCCTCATCCATTGGAATTCAGGACACTTGCTCTTCCAAGGACTGTTTTCGCCCTTCTTCGACTTCAGGTCAGGTACGTCGCAAACTGGTTTCCATCCGAGGCTTAATTAAATAATCCGTTTATTTTTCAGCGGCAGCGATTAACGCATTCCTGCACGTTGCTGAAGAATAGGCTGTGGAAAATTAACAGTACTGCATTGTCTGCATGTGGTGTGTCTGATTAATTTTTGACACCTCGAGGAATTGACGCCAATTAATCAAAGCTCTTCACGCCTCCTAATCAGTATGAATGAAGAGGCGTAGTGGTCATTTAATAGTACATATTTATCATCTGTTTATTTGGGTTATAGCGATCATTTACATTATAAAATATGCTAATACTTGCAACTATTTAAGACTATCTTAATTCTAAAATGCTAAGTGTAAAATACCGTATTTTAAGAAATTGGTAGTATTGATGAATTAATTATAATTAGCCCAGATGTCTGAATATTAATATGGACAACGTGTAAAGTTGTCTTCCATTTTGGACATTGAAAGAGTATGCACCGTGTGAAGCATAATTTAGAACATTTTATTCGTTCTTTTATAAAAAATCATTCATTCTACACGAATAATATTGTCGAATTTACTATCTTTAGTTATCGATGATTCGTTAGTTAACGTATGGTTTTTCAACTTATTATAAACATTTTTTTTAGAAAAAGTTTATAAATTTAAAATTACCATGTAAACGAAGAATATGGGAAACTAGGAAACAAACTAAAATCTGGGAGTCTGATTATAAAAACAAATATAAAGGAAGATATAGACTTTAACTCCTAAAGGAGTACTGTCCCAGGGCCTGGGATCCCCCCTCCACTTTTCAGAAAGAGCACTCTTGAACATTGAGCTCGGAGACAGACAGAGACAGAGATAGAACGTAGCGCAGCTCGGGAGACAGAGACGAAGAGCTTCTCCGCATACATCGCACGATTGTATAGATCGTTAGCCAAAATTTATCGACTAATAATGATTAATGAGTCTTTGTCCAATTATCATTTCCTTCTAAATCAGGAGCAAATTAATCGATTTTTTGTGTATTGTTTATGTAAAGAAATTACGTGGTCTTGTGTGCTATCAACAGTATTTATTTACAATTGACTCTACCTCGAATTGAAGATTGTCTTACGCTGATAGAAGCTGACAGAAAGTGTCGGTATAAAGTGATTATGGCATCAACGACTCCATCGATTTTAAATTTGCTCACTCCTCAAAAGGTTAAAAAGTACATATAACCGATAAAACCGATATTTTCGAATCAATTCTGATCCGGTTTTTGTCCCGAAAAAATAGCTATTTTATCTGTTATCGGTTTTGGAGGATCACAACCATCGAAAGCTTCATAAAATACCCAAAAAAAAAAAAAAAAATTTCTATTGAGATACATCAAGACTGAGATTCACAAACATTGACCAAAGGCTCTACGACCTTTTTGTAATACGATACGAATTTAAATCGTGCATATTTCTGCAAAAATGTTTACATGAATGGAGAAAAACTATCAATTTTGCCCTCAGCATTGCATTGTGTTCGCGGATTTACTATTATATTCTATTCTTTATTAATATTTGCTAACACATTACACATGAGAAGCATATTCTTGTCATAAATCTTATTCATGTTTGAATTTTAAATCATAAAATTTGCAATATGAAGTATTTCTTAACAATGTTTTTAATTCCTGCTAAAAATGGGAAATCCAACCAACTGATTTATACGTATTGCCATTAATTTATAAATGTTTTTATATAAAAATAATGTGTAAAAGCAGGGGTGTTAAATTCAAAGGGCGTGTACCGCGAACACGAACCCGGCAGGAGATTCGAAATATCGGATAAAGGTTAAAATTTAACTCGTTTCTAACATTTTTATGTAATTAAAGACATATTATTTATGGTAATTAATATTTTTTGTGTTTAATTCAACCTTAAAATTTGGGATTCTAAGTTTTCTTATAACGGGACTTTGAAGATTTTTTAACACATTTCGATGTTTTAAAATTGCAACACTAATTCAGCTAAAAGATTGTGCATTTAGCACAATCTTTGTGTGCTCATCTAGTTCTATCTTTTATTTTCTTCCACAACATTCTCCTAAAGTTCAATGGCATATTCATTATCAACATTCAGACTGATTTATTTAGCAAACTGTACAATAATATTGACCTGATCTTATATTTTATTCCTTCCATTAAAGTTTGCATCGTTATCAAATACTTTAAGAGCTTTTCCTAATGCCGTTAATAAATTTCATCCTTACTTACACCTCCTGAAATATTATACTTCTTCCAAAATGCATTGCATTACAATTTCTTGCGCTAAAATATGATACTATACTATGATGCTTGAAAAATGCAAGTATACTTGCATTTTTCTTAGAGTTTCATATGAATAAATTATCTTTTTAAAATGCTAATGGCGATATAACGGATGAAAATTCTGATGATGCAAAAATATTGCAAGGTAGTCCACATCAAAGTTTTTGATTTATCCTTGAATATTTTAAAATTCGACTCATGTGATCATCATTCCTGATTCATCAAAACCGCTTTTTTTCTTATTTTTAAAGCATAATTTCCGTTATCCAACATATGCGATCTCAATTTAAGACTTTTCTATGGATTAGGTTACATTTTAATTATTGTTGGAAATCGCTCATAGCTAGCCCTGCCCTTTAAGAAGCAAAAAATCAATTCTTTTAAATTTGTCTAGGATCGATAGCTCTATCAACACTTGATCGCTTATGGATTAATCAAAATTTAAATTAAAAAATAAACATTCAATCAATCCCACGCCGGACACTTAAAATACCTTGATTGGGTCATTAGGGCTTGATTGGAATATATTTTTATATGCGAATGCGTGATTGTATGAATTTATGAGTTGGATGACACGCACAGCATGGGAGCGTCCGATCACGAGACCGCCTTGAAGATGCGTTTGACACGAGCAGTCAAATGATCTTGTTAACATATCATGCCTGTATTTTCGATCTAATATTAATTCATATGATGAAGGCATCGATTCAGCAGTGAAAAGATGGCTAAAACAAATTATGCTGAATATTGCGCATTTATAAACCTGTTTTGAGCATTTTTCTACGATGCGAATTAATAAATGAGTCGATGACACTTCGATTTAATTGATCAATGTTTTATTGACGCCTTGGGATGAATATTACTTTAATATGTTTAACATATTGTAGATTTATGCCAATCTTTCGCGGCGCTTAAGCTTTATGTGAGCTTTCAACGCATATTTCAAGGAAGAAAACGTTTAAGTCGTGCACTCATTAAGCGTTCAAAATGCAGACCATCAAAGTGATGTATACAAATTGTTTCCACAACTGGTCCACAAGTATTAATCCCGCTTAATTATCATCATTTATGTTCGTCTGATTTAATACCTTGCCGAATACTCCAAGCTGCACATTGGCGGATGCTCAATTAAAAAAAAAACCAATGAAAAGCCTTCATTTTATTTGAAATACAGCCATTATATGCCGGTTATATTTTATGGATGTACGCGTACGGTTATAAAAATTATAATTTCTTCCATGATGAAGCGAAAAAAATATTCTCTCCGTGGCTGATTTGCACCTGTAGCATTTTGGGGGAAGGCCGCTTTAACAAATTTATGATTATTTGCAGCCATATTTGAATATTCAATGAGAAAAGTCAATAATACATAGCGATTATGTTCTTTCTGAAATGCTAAAAGGTCACGAGAATCTGAGAATTCAATACTGCATATGAATAACGCAGCATCTGACACGATTGCCAATAGAAATCGATAATCCCATTGGATAACGACCGAAATCATCATATTTTCATTAAAAACGTTCATTAATATTAAATATTGTACATCATTTTTGACCGCAAAAAGTCAATTTCGAAAAGGCAATCAACGCGCAGACTTTCATGCAACAATCTCTGAGCATCGTCGTTAAATTTATTATGATGTACATCGAGAGCTTGAATGATATTTATGCATACAATTAAGGGAGGAAAAACGATAAAAACTTCATTCCAGATACATAAAGGCTAAATCCAGATCGTTCAATACCCGGATGATTTCTCGACCTATCGAGGACTCACTTAAGATTGAGAGTCGCCTTTAAATTATATCGTGCAATATTTTGCGGCTTTTCTATCACATGTAGTAAGTTAACGTGTTCGATATTAATTGATTTTTGGATTTATAGCCTTCGAGCACGCGAACATTTTCTATTTTATTAATTTTCGTATACGCTGCTGATGATGAAGTGGCATATGTCCGCAATATATTTCATGCTTTGACATAAATATGATTTTCTTCGTATTGAAACAAAGCCAAACTGAAGGCATTTTCATCGAGGATCCCATTCAATGCCCATTTAAAATGAAAATTACCTACAAATGCACTCGATATACATTATTTGTGCCTATTTTTTAATGGAAAATGAGTAGCTTAGAGTTGCCCCAATAGAAATTATTGATGAAAATATTAGATCCAGGGGAAGATGTTTTAAAGTTGACCATAACAGATTAAATCATATTTTACAGTATTATACATTTGGGTCTGTTTTTATGCGATTTTGAAGTTATGCAATATCTAAAAATAATGGAGCCAACCCCCAATTTTCTATAGGGGACAAAACTTTTTTTATGCGAATTCGCATAAAAAAAATCCAAAATCAACAATAGTGCAAGTTACAACCGTTAAAGTGTGAGTGTGTATAGGGCGATGCGTTTAAAGGGCAAAATTGTCAATCTTTTGCAATTTTAAGATCACTTAGCGAATGGAGAAAATTTTACCGAGATAAGCAAATCTCTCAACCTGGAAGAATCGACTAGAACAGACGTGGCCAACCCGCGGCACGCCTTGAATATTTTTTCGGCCCGCGAGATTAATCATACTTTTAGAATTTATATTTATTTTATAATGGCCAAAGCAATTGCAATTGAAAGTATTTACGCTCAGCACTTTCCATTGTTGAAAGAATTTAAGAAATCAATATGTAACAATTACATCAAATATGCAAAAGAAAGAAGAAAACTTACAGCTGCTTTTTAAAGCCGATTCATTAATTTATAGTTAGACAAACACAACAAAATTTTTGAATCTCCTTTTCATATTGAATTCAAATCGACCCCATAATATCTCCAAATAGAACTGGTTGACCACCGCCCAAAAGTAAACTCAAATACCCAATTACCGTTTGTAAAATTTAAACAACGCATCTGATCAGTCTTCTTCGTACAACTTCGTTTTGTAATTAGAGTTCGTAATCACTCTGCAGGCATGTTAGAGAATGACATCTGATCGCGAGGTGCTCATTCGTTATGTAAGCGGTCCGAAAAGCGGACCGGTTGGACACCCAGACATGGAGCCACTCCGTCCTCTTTCAGGACTTTTTGCAACATTTTTAATAATACGATAACGGATGATCAGAGGCTAACTTTTTTAAATTGGGGGGGGGGGGGGCGCAAATTAGATACTTACCACGGACGCTTCATACCCTCGTTATCATTATTATTATATTATCTATGTTTGTATTTAAGAATAATAGTAAACACAATGATAACAATCATTATGTTTCAGTTTTTACTCCAAAAAAATGTCTATAGTGTATCTAAATCTAATATGGGGATATATGATATATAATCATTTGGGTTGGCCACCCCTGGACTAGAAGATCAATCAAGAAAAACGATTTCCCAATGTGTGGATATTTAATTGGGGAAAAAGCTCTTTATGAATTCATAATTTAATTTAAAATTAATAACAATTCTTATTATGAACTTTTTTATGCGATTTTCGGTACACATCTATCATACTGATTTAAAGTTATGCGGTTTTCGAAAATAATGGAACCAATCGCTCAATTTTCTATGTAGTTCTAGTCTATATTTTTGCATTTTTTTTACATATACGACTCCCCATGGAACGTATATATCGCATAAAAACAAATCCAAGTGTATATAATTGTTAAGTATTAGAACTTCAGAATGGGCGAACATTCACTGTCGATTCGCGAAAAGTTTCATATAGAAGGAAGAAAATGATCAGGTTCAATTCTTCATTCAAGATTTTCATGATTGCCCAAAAAAAAAAAAACTAAAATTACGAGATCGGGAAGCCTGCGGAAATAATATGTATTTCTGCGGCCAAGACTACCGGTCGACTCTTTAGTCGCGCGTGGAAAAGAGAAAAATAGACCACTGAACGGCATCTGGGACAAATACAGTGGCGTCACACTATCCTAATTATTAAACTAAAACAGTTATCAATTAAGTTTTTAATTTATGATGTGATTGGACTTGATTATCCAATTTTACAACGGCAGATCGTGTAGAAAGACAATAGGATAAAAGACAAGCGTTTGGATGTCAATATCTTTGCATAGGTCTTCGTTGTGCATATTGGATGTCATCAGTCTAATGATGATGATGATGGTCCATACTCTTAGTGTACATAATAAAGTATGTTTTTACATTTGAAGACCAATCATTCTTTATTTAGCGAATTTGCATTTTAATCGTCGTTTACGCATTCCGCAGGCATCCCTCGCTCAATTAATCAGCATTGAATGAAGGTGTCGAATCGTACATTGATTTATTGCGCATCTTTCCGTTCATTCAACATGAAAAAATTGGGTGTGACAGTACTTTAATCGATGTTCTTTTATGCAACACTGCGCTACAAGGTACGTGCACTCTTTCATTAATGTCGATAAGGCATCCATACCAAATGGCGGCACGGTTCAGCTGCGGTGATATGACCGCCGGAAACAATAATCCGCCACTGGTCAACGATCCCCTCAAATGCCACTCAATGAATGTGTTCTTATGGAGTGCTTGCGAAATATCAGGTCTGTGGTTTTCCTTTCAAGGATTCAATTTTGTTTCAAGGTCATCGAACAATGAACAGGTTTCCAGAAGCTTTTGACTCGATCGGAACGGGAAAACGACGGCCAAAATCGACGCGGAATTCAAATGAGGCGGCCGAATTCACCTGCCAATATGAATATATTAATTAATAGCGTGATTAAAATAATGCATTACTTGGTGCAATTTGTTAGTACCGCAGCAGCCGCCGGATGGCGCTGGCCTACTCGGCCTACTTAGCCTACTTAGACGTCAGTCGGCCTCCAAGCGCAATGGGGGTTGCGCGCATTTCAATGCTCTCATGAATAAAATCAATTTCTCAAACACAATTTATGACATGGTTTATCATAGCATCCACTATCTAAGATTAATTAGTTGTAAAGTTTTACATTTATCTTTTTATTCCCGCACGTTGTTGTATGCATGACATTCCGTTTTTAACGATCGCAATAAACAGGCGATTATACATAAAATCGCCGATAGTCCAGGCGATTTATAATCAAATAACTGCAATTGTGAGCGGAAAATAATTAAACTATCGCTTCGATCCCCCCATTACATATATAAATTAGGCATAATGGGCGCTCGTAAGAAATTGCATAATAATGTAATTTATTCCTATTTAAGAATACGTAGCAATTTTTTTTCAAAGCCTAACATGTAAATTGATTTTTTATCTCGAAACCAGTGTCATTTGTGGATCTAAAATTATTCCTATATTAGTTTTACGGATAGAACGTATTGTAAAGATTATCAACGCTGTATATCTCAAGCGATAAATATTTTAACATACGAGAGCGATAAAATACATTCATTTGCCTTGACCAAGTATTGACATATTGGATTATTTTCAGACTTTTATTCCAAAAAATCAGATTCAAATAGAGATTATGGAGAAAAAAATTACCGTGCCAATAAATTTGGCAGATCAGATTTATTCTGATTTTCTGAGTAGTAACAACCGTAACAAGTAACGGCCGTAACTAGGAAATCCAATCCCGAGCCAAAATTTCAATCCCGGGATTTCGGGATTGCATTAGATGATCGTTGAAGGTATCGTCATCAGATATTTGAATGCTAGTTCGAATTGATGACCGCGTGGGTCCCTATTTTCGTATAACACCATCAATGTGACTGATAAAATTGCTTTCTGCTGAGACACGGACTAAAACTCGCAAAATTCCCGATTTCCCGACCATTTATTTATTTCCGTCGCTGCAGATGAATACTCATATACTATAATACTTCGATGTGATTTATAATTATATTACGGAGGAATACAAAAATTTTGAACCCCGTATCTATTATATTTCATATCGATATTCCCATTATTAGAGTCGAGGTGTAGTAAATACATCACCGGTAGGGAAAGGTAAATATAACAATTTGAAAAACATATTTGTACTCTATATATATGTATACATAGATTAGACAGTTACGCCTCTAGGCGTCGTCTAAGTTCGTTTAGTTACGCCACTGTTTCCAAGCGTCCAGATTTCGGCGAGAATGTCTCGATTTAGTAGCCTTTAACGTGCTGGTATGGTCTATGATTTCTATTAGATAATAATTTCAATCCCGAATTTTTCGGGATTACGTTTACTAATCCCGGGATTCGTGAGTACATAAAACTGTCCGGGATTCGGGATTGGATTCCCTAGCCGTAACAAGGACGTGGCAAAACAAGCGCCCGTCACGGGCGCAACTGGACTTGAGGCGCAAAACGCAGAATACCGTCCCGGTCGAGAGTTGCACATGCTTTTTATTTTACTCAACCATTCAACTTTACATTAACTAAAACTGATTGACTCTGTCCGTTTTTATATGGAAGCACTTAAATTGTCTAATCCCTTTTTTCTTTTTTATCGTTATTTTCAGGTATGGCATCCGATCGCGTTCCACTCATTCGTCATATCAACGGTCCGAAAATTGGACTGATTGAGCATACAAACATTATAGCCACTCCGTCCTCTTTTAGGACTTTTTGCGGCATTTTCTATGATCTGTATGATCACAACAGAAGTAACGTAGCGTCTAGAACAGCGGTTCTAATCTTTTTAGTCTTGTTACCCCTATGCCCAATCGGGAAAACTGATTTTACCCCTCTATAAAATTTGTGCACAGCCTCGTGGCGCTGATCTGTTATTCTATTACCTACATACCAAATATTACCAGACACTTTCTAGTGTGTTGTGTAATATATAATTAAATATGCTTGCTACTGGTATAGTGGTTGCTTTATCATAAAAGCTTACAAATAAGATATTTAGGCCGAAATAACTTTCGGAATCTGTTTTCCAATCCGATAGGTAACGGATACTTCATATTTTATATAATATTATTGATTAACTTATCATAAACTAATTTTAAGATTATTGGCCTTAATCTAAGCCATTTAAATCCTGTATTTGACAAATTTTAAGCATTTAATCTGTTTGCAAAAAAAATTAAGATACTTTATGATTGACACATTAATTTATCCCCAACAAAAAATCCCTATCGAATTTTTATAAGCCATTTTTTAATTTAGCCGTGAAGTACAAAATAAATGAGCATTCCTTTCTGAGACACATTCATTATATTTTCTCGTTTAAATTTTTAATAATTAATTAATAAATTTGTTCGCCTAAATTGATGGTTGATTATTAATGTAAGGTTGTTTTTATTTTGTGCCATATTGTTTGCATATTTCGTGCATAATTAAAATTTCGATAAATTAGAAAGTTCATACGATGCCATTTTGATATTGATGACCCAGTAGAAGATCGTGAATTTCAACCTGACGTGAAAAAAAATTGATGATATCATCGACGATAACAAGAAATCAATTATGACAGGCATTTGGCAATAAACCATTTTTAACCAAAATATATTATAAATTTGTTTTGTCTAAAGATCCGCTTATAAGCCTATACAAGAGAACCGTGCTTGGGATAAAAATATTTCGATATTTCCAAAATAGTTTGATTGTTAACCTTTTGATGAGTACATGCGCGTATTTGCGATCGAATTCCGGTGATTCAGAAAGAACATTCTTGCACATTGAGTTTGGAGAGAGAAACACGAAGAGAGTGTCTTGCGTACATCGTACAATTATATAGATCAACAGTGTTAATGCTTATTTATTGATATACAAGCTTCATACACGCCGCGCGGTCCTGAGATTTAATTAAATTTATACGGACGATAAGTGATGGACATATAATGTCAATGCAGTTGAGATGCCATTGAGACATATAGTCTTAATTCATTAATCATGCAGCCATATCACTTATGTATTTTTGATGAAAGTGTGTTTATTTGGGATGTAAAATCATATAATTTTCAGCTGAAGAATTTTACTCCGAGATCGATATTGTCCCATAATAGCTGCAATTAAATGCACGTGATAAAATATTATTTTCTAGATTAATATACGATCGTCATATGGCAATATAATTCAAATTGCTCCAACGCGTCCGATGGCACGATTCTCTACTAAATCACGAGCTTAAACCCATCGTCATAAATTTAACGACACTATTCGACCTCCCTGTATATGACGCTCTATCGAGAGGTCTTAATATTTAATTGGCAACGCATAGAACGCCGCATGGAGTTCAATTTGTCGACGTTATCTTTCCATAAACAAGGAAATACGGAGCCGTCTGGAAGTCGACTGAACCGCTGAATATCGTCCACAAAGTGATTTCGTTTTTGCCACTTTGAACGACAAACTGTTTGCGTGCATGATCTCAGCTCCGTATTATCTAAGCGTGCCACATTCAACAGAGAGCAAGTGCATCAAACTGCAGCACATGTGGTGCATGTGTCTGACTGACGCCCGAGTGAGGTAGGTCAGCGTCAATAACTACAATCGTAACATTAGCTTTTATTACTTTTTGTACAACTGTTTGTGTAATTCGAGTATCGATTACACATCAGCAATTCGTCGATGGATTGCAGACAAGCCAAGCACCGACAAGAGGTCTTTGAAGCCCTGAATTCGATCCGAAGACTGAAATTCGACTATGTAAAAATGTTGATGACAACCATAAAAGAAGATATATTTATTGATTAAAATGCATTTACAGCGTTCAATTATCCACAGGTGCTGATATCAACAGTGATCTGGATAATAAATAATCACCCTACCAATATATTTGTTTATTTGTATACCAGAATGTTACAAGATCAACATAATTGATCAATTCTTGCAAAAATGCGTAATAAAGCAGTACACGTTTGTGGAAATTGATGTCCTGCTGATTTTTGGTTTAGAGAAACGTGTATATTTGGACTTTTAACCATTATTATTGATAAAATCTTGCCATAATCCCGCTGAAATCTGGATGCTTGGAAACAGTGGCGTAACTACTAATTTGGGAGCTTAGGCGACGCCCAGGGGTATTAGCTGTCTAATCTATGTATACATATATACAGTACATATATATATATTTTCAAATTCTTCTATTAACTTTTCCCTACCGGTGATGTATTTACTACACTTCGACTCTGATAATAGGAATATAGATATGAAATATAATAGATACGGGGTTCAGAATTTTTGTATTCCTCCGTAATATAATTATGAATCACATCAAAGTATCATAGTATATAAGTATTCATCTGCAGCGACGGAAATAAATAATTTATCGGGAAATCGGGAATTTTGCGAGCTTACAAATAATACTCAGAGGTCATGTTATCTTCGATATTAAGCCCATAAGATTCTAGTCTTGCATTTGACTGCATTTTGATGGTAATTATATTGATTTAAAAAAGTAGGGCATGCACTATTATTACAAAAGAAATAACAATACCACCATAATTTCAAACAAGGAATAAATTTTTTGATAGAGAGCAATATGTCGTTTTAACCTTTTGAGGAGTGAGCAAATTTAAAATCGATGAAGTCATTGATGCCATAATCGCTTTACACCGATTACTTTCTGTCAGCTCCTATCAGCACAAGACAATCTTCAATTCGAGTCAATTTTAATTAAATACTGTTGATAGCATACAAGACCACGTTATTTCTTTACATAAACAATGCAAAAAAAATCGATTCATTTGATCCTGCTTTAGAAGGAAATGATAATTTACGAGCTCAATGTATAAGAGTCTCTTTCTGAACAAGTGGAGAGGGATCGCAGGATCTCCGATAGTACTCCTTTTGGGGTTAAAAATCCATATGTGCTACCGAAAAAAATCAATTCCTATAAGCGATCAGGCAAAAAAACAATAATTGTTTACTATAAACTATTTAAAATGTATAGTTTTGGAAAATATATATTCAAACGTCATTTTGGACGAATATCAAGAATAATGCTAGTGCAATTCTCTTACATTTCAATAAAGATCCAGCTCAAGGTTGTTCTAATGTTGTATCTCAAAAGATGCAAGCATAATTGATTATGTACATTAAGTTATCGTTGAGTTTTAACGACATGCAAACATCTTAATTACGTCCATAGATCAAAGAACGGTACAGGATTCCAAGTAATTTAAAAAAATGATACAAAATTGTTCTACGGTCATTATGATAATGTACGACCTGCCTCTTGACATAGCTTACCGATAACAAATATTTTACTAATTAATTTTAAGGTCAACGATAACTAATAGAGGAGTAAGTGATTTAAACGGCTTCGTAGTGTCATATTTCATGTTATATAATCAATTATAATTTATAGGCGTGTCTTTTATTTTTTTTACGATCAATCGCACGGCTTCCGCATTATTCTTGTTTGAACGCTGCGAGATTTGGTCCAGATGCTGCTGCATTCTGAGGAACAATTGCATGGATTTTCACACGCAGTGCGTCGGTAACCGAATGACATTTACATGTGAATAACATGCGTAAACAAAAGCCTCTTACGCATACTCCAGATCATAATTTGAATAAACAGACTAAGCTCGTATACGCATTCTTCGAAATTTGTTTTGGTGAACCAATTCAAAGAAGTGGGCACATCCGAAGTCAATGGTTGCTTTGGGAATGAATGAAGATATTATTTTTGGGACCAGAACCAAACATAGAGCGCATGCGATTTGTACAATACTTTCTATGAAACAGATAGATAATCTTGAACCGCTTCTTTCCAAAGGAGTCCACGGCGCTTCTAATAAACACCCGATGCGGTCTCCGCGGCCGAATAAGGCGACTGTCGGAGACTGTCGCAGCGGCGAAGGCCATGAAATGGGAACTCGAAAAGTCGGCAGGATTCCGAACGACAAAGATTTTTAAAACACGTTGGCATAACACATTCATTTTGCCCCATGTTTTAAATCATCCCGGCTTTATTTGTATCAACATTCCTGATTATCTGGGTGGTTGTATCAATCATTTCGCTATGGATTTAGGCATCATTCAAGATCGAATTAGTTATAAATCCGTAATCTGTTAATTATTTAATATCTTAATACGTTTATCCAGGACAAATCTCAAACATTCAACACATCCCTGATCATTGTACATGGTATTCATTGAAGAACTTCTTATCAGCATAGTGTGTAATCATCAACTCTAACCCAGGCGATATTGTGGAAGTCTTAGAATAATACGTAGGCTGTTTTGTAAAATTATAACTACACACATATGCAAAATGTACCTTATCAAAACAGTAGGTCAATGACATAATTTCACTTCGCCACGATATTGACTCAAACATCATTAAACATTATCGCAGGAAGCATTTCAACTTGAAGCCAACGGCCCATATTTCTAGCCAATATTGATTCATCGCGAATATCAAAGGATCCAGGATATATTTATAATCATAATTGGAGTCCACCCAAAATCCGACGATGGACGAAGGACAAATGATACGCATTTATCCGGTATGACATACACCCGACGAACATAGAACGGCGACGATTTGGCTCACTTGCAAATTTTCGGGTAACCATCTGACCGTCGCGTATTTATTAACGAACATTTGCGACAACTATTTACTATGTGGTACATCAGAAAAAAATCTTGTAGTATTTTTAAATTGAATGCGTCTTACGTAAGTTCTAAAATACCACATCGACCATCGTCGCACAGTCTGAGGTACTCGGCTATTTTGTAGATTTATTTGTATCAATTCGAACCGTTCAAAATAGACATCGTCCCATTGGACATTGCGTTTGATTATATTGACGCAATATCGACCAAACATTAAAATTAATAGTCGAAACTACAAAAAAGCTTGTACATATTAACTTTCAATTGGCTTATCGAGCAATCTTCAATAGAGTACTTACCACGAGTATTGAACTAATCGAGTTGGAGATAACAGATCTAATATACACAGCCGTTTTAGAGCAAAGTCAATTCGAACACAAGGAATTATATTGATTCCATTTTCTATAAATTCGTTTAAAGCTCCTTTATCCAAAAAAAAATCACAATGTAAATATATCTAAATAAATAAAAGATATTCGAATTTTAATATAAGAATTTTCGATTGACTTAAGGGGGACAACCCCTTTAGAAGCTTGAAAATGAATCATTTTTCAAGATTTTTTTTAATGGTGATAAAATAATCGTATAATTTTAAATTTTTGACATTATTTTACTACAACCTTAAAGTACTAATTTATTTTATTTTTTTTAAAATAAAAAACAAAATGGCGAAGTTATAAGGTATTCCATTGGGCGCCTTTTCTCGTGATATCAAACGGCTCACCACTTGTCGAAAGTTTCCTGTTAAATTTAAACCAAAAATAGAAATATTTTATGATTTTTAATATATGTAAGCAGTCAACAAAGCTATAAAAATTTTAAAAAAGTATAAAATTAAATTTTTTGTTGTACTTTCATATTTTTTACCATTTTCTTGATAATTTTTACCCCAAAAAATCACTTATTTACGCGAAAACCTTAAAACTTTAGCTTAGTTGACTAGATAATATTATAGTGAAAAACATATCAAAATTTCAGCCAGATTGATCAACAACTTTTTAAGCTACAACTGGCGAACATTTTGAAAATGCAGTTTCGAGATAATCTCGCTCAATGTTTCAATGCGATAAAACTATCAATTTTAGTGACATACCGATCAATCAATGATTCCAGACGCATAAAATAGATCTTCAGCTTTCTCAAAAAGTTGATTATCTTCGATTAGCTGTTGTTTTCGGGCTATACGAGCTGCTTTTGTCTTAGAAAGACACTTACGGTTCTACCTCGTTACCCGCGCTTCATCGGTATTTTCAGCGAAGACTTTACATTAGGTGCCAATAATTATATTTAATGTATTTATCATCTTCAAAATGAAGCTGTATTCCTTATTAAATATCCCAGCAGCAATGTATGTTGATATTTCAATGATTTTTACACCAGAATGCAAGTGATTTGGAACCAGTCGCCAAACCGTCGAGTTAAAACATTCATTAGCATTTGGGGGTTGGCCACCCAAGCATCTTTGAAGTAATTCATCCCTGGACAAATCTTTATAAATCGGTAAGATATGCTGTTTTATCTCTTTGCCAAGAAATGGAGTCAGGTCTTCAAGCTTTGGATATTTTTAAAGCAATAATTTTCTGCCATTTGCATCAGCTTTTGAATCCTGTCTGGTTCCCATGATAATCTTTCGTTCCTTTATTAAGATATTTTTGCTTCAAAAATTCAACTACACATGACACACTATCGAGCTAAACTTGACTTCGAGCAACTTCGAGCTGACTTCGAGCAACTTTAATTTCGCATACCTACAGTTAGAGATATATGAGTGAAATATAACGATAATTTTTCTTTAAAATATTTTTAGAAACATCTCTAATTAGAATCATTTAGGGGTGATTTTTCATTGCATTTTACATATGGTTAAAACGGGATAAGTTTATTAAAATATGAATTTTAGATAGGATGGAGTCTAGATAGGATTAAAATTATAATTCCATTGCTGAAAATCAGCAATTCATAGACAGTCCTGCCCAACTTAATTATAATATCAGTACGATTGCATGCCCTGAACCAGGATATCAGACGAAACCAGATACCAATTTGGTTGATACAGTAAAACATTAATCCCACAATCTGAATTTGATCTCGAACCTTTACAATAACAGTGCGGAAACTAATCCAGCATACCGAGACTTGTTCTCAGATGAAAGATACAATAGACAAAGACATACATGATGCTTAGTTTCACCATTGGTACTTAAGTTTTAAAAGTTTTTATACAAATAATAAAATAAATAGCCGCAGGTTTCGAAATCAAATAAATATATTCATCTCGTATATCCATAGGCGAAATAATTTCATTTAAATTTAAAGAGCATATGCAAATCGCTATTATGGAAATACTTGAATAAGTATCATCTTTAGGTCGACAACCCTCTCAAAAAACATTGAACAAACAAATTTAGGCCCTGAGCGATGAATGAAGACATTAAGCCTTAGGAAAAAAATATTGTCTAAAATTACATTTGGTATTATTTACATAAATTTTGTGTGTTTGATGTTTAGCCTTACGCGCCGTTAATTTATAACAATCTTCAAACAACACGATTTCAGCCTTGCATTGATCACATATCATTATAACAGGTTGCTAATTTTTTCGTGCCAAATATGCAGGCTTATAAAAATTTGACATTATTACAGCGTGTACACGGAACCATTATCAAAAAAAGGATATTATTAAAATTGTATCGAAGTGGATTAAAATATTTTTTTACGGTTACTTGTAGGATAATAACTCAATTGAGCTGAGCAGAAATCTCATTGCACTGCCGACATTATCGACCTCTGTATGATTAAGTTTAATAAAGAAATTATATAGGCTGACCCGATAAAGTATGTAATAAGCTTTATAGATATTGCGCATTTGAATCATGTTTTGAGGATATTTTGCATAATAATATTGGCAATCGGTGGGGAAAAAACGCAATGAAATGACGCCTTGTAGCGTCAGGGTCGTTATTGAATGTTGATAACTATATTATGGATTGAAGCAAATTGTACAAAAAATGTTGAACAAATATCCGCCATTTATCTATTGATTATGCCTTATAACTCAAACAATATTAAATTCAAGAATAACATCTATTTTAAAATCATTCCATTGAGTAGAGGTTACTTTATTTAGTCTATTCAGATTTGATCTAGGATGTGAATAAAAATTAAATGACTGTAGCCTAATTGCATTGTGAATTTCGAGGGATTTTTCCATGGCTGATAAACTGGAGAATCTTTAAAGCCTACCGACGTTGGGCTAAAGGTCATAATTGACGCTGATCTACGTCGAATAACAGAAAGATAAGAATAAAAACGTGAGAAAAAGCATGTTAACATTTTTTTTCGTATCAAATTTTCGGACAATTTGGAAAATATCTACATTTTATAAATCCGATTGCTCAATAAATCCACCTTTGACCTAGATGACAGGGTTGCGACTGATTATGAATGTATCACACGCTATACAAACATTCCCAAATATGCCTGTAATATCGTTGAAGATTCGCATTCAAATTGTTAGCAGTGATTTGATATTTAGTCGTATATAAAAATGTATGAGATTGCAATTGAATTACAAAATCTTAATTTTTTAAGACATTGTGCGATAGTCCCAAAAGTAACCGATCTAAAGCAACGTATAGAAAGTGTCTAAACGCTACGCTGCTTCCGTTCTAGAAGAGGACACCACAGACTTTGTATGTCCAATCGGTCCGCTTTTCGAACCGTTGATATGACGAATGAGCGCCTCGCGATCAGTATGAAACGAAGTTGTCTGAAGAAGACTTATGGGGTGGGTTGTTTAAACTTTACAATTGATCGAAAATATTAGGGTGTCCCATAAGTTTCTTTCGTTTTCATATTAAGAAAAAAATAAACAATAATTTATATTGCATCAAAATTTATTGAATAATATATGATCCATTCTGTTATATTACCTTTCTCCATCTCTCCAGAAGCCTCATAATGACTTCTTGCCAAAATTTTCTTTTTTTGTCTTTCAAAATTTTCTTGCCAAAAGCCATTTTCTGGCAATTTTATTCTTTAGATTGTCTACTTGGAAACAATATTTTGTTGAATTGGTCGATTCACATTGCTGAAGTAGCTCATAATAAACTACGCTCTTCCAGTCCCACCAAATGCATAGCAAAACTTTTTTTGGATGTAGGCCAGGTTTAGCTACAGTTAAAACTTCTGTACCCTTGATCCAAAACCGTTTACGTTAGATATTCTCATAGAGTATCCAAGTTTCATCTCCAGTGACAAGTCTCTTCAAAAAATATTGGCTATTATGTCGTTGGAGAAGAAGATCGCATGTTGAAATACGCTGAAGTTTATTTGAGTCAGTCAGTTCATGAGGAAGCCACACATCTGAATGATTGATGTAGCCAAGTTTGTCAGGTGATTATGAACGAATTTTCATGGAATTTCTAACTTGTTAGCTATTTCGCGATTTTGCGAAAGAAACTTATGGGACAACCTAGCTGGATCGACCCAATGTTTAAGCGATAACGAAGAAAAAAGGGATTAGGCAACTTAGTATATATTATAAAAACGGACAAAGTCAATCGGTGTTGGTTCGTATAAAGTAGAATGGTTGAGTAAAATAAAAACCATGTGCAACTCTCGATCGGGTCGGTATTCTGTGTTTTGCGCCCTAAGTCCAGTTGCGCCCTTAACGGGCTCCTGCTTTGCCACGCCCTTGTTACGACCCTGAGTTGAAGTTGAACCATATTTTTAAGAATCCAGGGTAACACTTGATCAGGTTTTTATTGGATTGCCCTAAATTGGACTGCTGAATATTCGTCTGCAGCATTAGATTCTATCATGCGATAACATATTTATTTTTGAAGCAAGAATGTTGGCGCATTCATGCATATGTAAAATCTACGTTATCTTCCAAGCAAGACCTTTGTTCTAAAATTGAAAAGGCAAATCTCGAGCTTATCATTCCTCGAATATCATGCCGAATAAGGAAAACAATCGAAGTGAACAAGGAGTAAAAAATCTTTTACATACCAATCAATTTATACGGACTTATTGTCATCCCATCATAAAACATGAGCTCCATGAGTTTAACAATACATGTGACATTTTCACGATTAAAATCTTAGATCGATAAGTCTTAATTTGTCGATAAACTCTCGCAGCAATAAATCATTTTCTCAATTTCAATCGCGTATCTTACAAATTGGACAGATAGGCAAACACCAGAAGAGATTAAATTTTCCCAGCTCGGACATCCAGTATCAAATCGCAGAGATTAATTGCTAAATGGACATCATTTTATTGGTTGAGTCAATTGGGAAACTCTGTGGTCGGCGTTATCTTTTTGAAGATAACCGCTTGTCTTTTTTGGTTTTTACGTCATCCAAAGTGCTGAAGTACAAATATTCGCAGAGGCAGGTGCGTGGCCCACCGCACGTACTGCCTGTTGCTGGGTAATCGTCAAATAAAAAGAATCCAAATAATTAAATGCAAACCTGATCTTTATATGGGCCATACTTATTCCAGCAAATACTTTATCAGCACACAATCGGCGGAAAACAGTTTGAGAACCGCGGAGCGCAATGAGAATGCCGTTCCTCCGCCTCTTTGATTTGCAACACCGCTGACATGTGGTTAAAAATAATCCATCATAACAATATGACACTAAGAACAACGCAAATTCCAAGCAATAAATAATAAATTCCATCAATCATCAACGGTACATGCAATTTAAATTGTGCAGGTACGGACTTAAACATGGATGCGCGCGCACGATCTTAACTATCAAATGGCGCACCTCCAAACGTAAAATACATTTAGATCATAATTATGACCGAATTTGAAGATTTAATCCCAATTTTTCAAATCAACACTACGCCAATATTAGGATAGGAGTATTTTAATAAGAATTTAGATTTCATCATATTATTATCAGGTAATCGAATGTATATTATCAACCAACAATTTATGTCGATTCATGCTCGTTATAACCGAGCTCCACACCGTGTTGTGTTCAATGTGAGTCATTTCTGTGAATGAATTTCAGATGCAACATACCTTGGTCGCATTATTTTTATACGCGGCGTGTGATAAATCCGCTCGTCGCATTTGATGGACATCTAATGGGATGATAATATGTTGGTACGTGTGCTTTTTAAATTCAGATTTATATTGTGGCAAAAAAATAATTTATGCAGTACGAGCATACACGTTTGTGCCATAAATCAGCTCATTGTGGACGCTAAAAAAATGTGGCAAAAAGCACTTTTAAATGAACTTGCGGGTGCATTCGGTGGTATTTGTGAATATTTTTATAGTTTTTGTAATATTTATTATTGAAAACGTGTTATCATGTACTGTTATTCGAATTTCAGAGACCTGTACTTTTCGATGAAATATCTACTATTTTTTGATATGCATTTGACGTTAATTGAATAGAATTATTCTTGCGAATTTATTTGAATTTTATTCAGCATTGTGTATAAGTAATTGAAGAACTTGTTGCATCACCGATTTACGCCATTTTCAAACAATCCTCATAAAATATGGCATTTTTCAAGACGATTTCGCTGTAAAATATAACTTATTTGCTTCAACAATTAGATCATGGAATCATAGCTACATTTAAGTCATATATTCATTGAGTTATACAAAATCCATTTCAATTTTATAATATTTAAACTAGATACCTTTTCCAACAAAAATAAGGCCATCAACATTCTACAAAAATGTATAGCCAGATAGAGCTTTAACCTTTTGAGGAGTGAACAAATTTAAAATAGTTGAAGTCGTTAATGCCATAATCGCTTTACACTGATTACTTTCTATCAGCTCCTATCAACGTAAGACAATCTTCAATTCGAGGCAGTCAGCTGTAAATGAACACTGTTGATAGCATACAAGACCACTTCATTTCTTTGCATAAACAATACACAAGAAATCAATTCATTTGCTTCTGCTTTAGAAGGAAATGATAATTGGACAAAGACTCATTAATAATTATTAATCGATACATTTGGGTTAACGATCTATACTATCGTGCGATGTATGCGGGGAAGCTCTCCATCTCTGTCTGTCTCCGAGCTCAATGTACAAGAGTGCTCTTTCTGAATAGTGGTGGGGGGATCCCAGGTCCTGGGATAGTACTCATTTAGGGGTTAAACGATACAAAAGTCAAAGATATTAAATAATTATTGGTGGAAAAAGAGCCTAGTTAACAGATTTATTGAAAATAGCATCTGGAATAACCAAAAAAAAAAACAGAAGAAATAATGCAAATTAAAAAAATGATGGGATTATTAATCATTTAACTGCAAAATATTAAGAGTAGACATAGATTTAACCGAAAAATTGAACTTTTTTCAATGAAGATCTTTCCATTGAAAGAAGGTCAAAATTTAAAGAAGATCTTCAGAAATCTAATTTAAATTTATAAAAATCCTCGGACAAATCCTCAGCATATATTTAAAGATCCTGCTGAAAAATTTTCCGACAATAATAGTTATTTATAATATATTTTTCTTAGATATAAATGAGAATATATAAGTTTTTACACATTTAGAACCCCAATAATTTTTATTTGTTATTCTTTGTTTCATAAAAGATATCATTTTTAAGAAACCTAACGTTATACGAGGGCTACATGTAGTTGACATTCAAGAGCAAGGTTTCATCCTTTAGTTTGTTCATAATTCTAATTAAATTTTGATAGGAAACGTTTCATCCAATGTATCCAAACATCCTAACATATAAAACTTTATATAAATCTATTATAATCTTCAAAATACTTTAGCCAGGACTTGGGAATCTAATCCCGAGCCAAAATTTCGATCCCGAGATTTCGGGATTGCATTAGACCATCCCGGGATCCCGGGACCGGGATTTTCTTCGGGAAGATGAATTTTTGTATACTATAATACTTTGATGTTATCGTAATTATATTACGCAGGAATACAAAAATTCTGAACCTCGTATCTATTATATTTCATATCGATATTCCCATTATTAGAGTCGAGGTGTAGTAAATACATCACCGGTAGGAAAAGGTTAATATAACAATTTAAAAAACATATATCTATGTATACATAGATTAGAAAGTTACTGCCCCTAGGCTCGTCAATTAGTAGTTATGCCACTGTTTCAAAGCATCCAGATTTTGACGGCAATGTCTCGATTTGGTAACCTTCATCGTGCTGGTAAGGTGTACGATTTCTGTTAGATAAAAATTTCAATCCCGAATCTTTCGGGATTACATTTATTAATCCCGGGATTCATGAGCACCTATAACTTTACCGAACCCCGGTATCTCGAGATCCGGGATCCCGGGATTGGATTCCCTAGCCAGAACTTCGTTTTTTTTTCATATGAGTTGTGTTTTTAAGGGCTTCGAACCGAAACGAAACCAATTGCCGGAACGAAAACCGTATCCGAACCTATATAAATGCTAGGAACGTAACCGAAGCCAATACCGAGATGAGAAGAATAACGGTTCAAATCCCTGCATTTAGCATTCAATTTCCAATCCAGTTCCATCGGATATAAAAATAGCAAATAAGTGACAAATACAAAAAATAGCAGATTTAAATTTTTTTTTTGGGATAGAAGATTTAATGCTTGAGTTTCTTATGTCTGAAATCAAGTTTTACAATGCAATAGATATGTTGATAATTACAGTAGTAATTTAGCAACTATAAAACGATAAATTGATCTCGTTTATTTAAATCTGAAATCAATTTTGAAAAATTCTTATGAACCGGTTGTTCCAAAAACTGCATTATCTGAACTCTGAACTCAAAGGCATTAAAGCGTTTTTACTGCGACTTTTCAAATTATTTTTTAATTAAACACTTATATCAATATGCTGGAGTATTGGCACAATAACTTGTGTACATTGGAAGTCATTAACCACCGAAATTTAAAGTCCAATTATTTTCACGTCGTTGAAAACGTTAATTACACTTATTTATTTAAGAAGAATTGGATGTGTCTAAGATTTTGATCTTATCATTTTTTCACACTTGTCGCATTGCATTATCTCATTTTTATAAATAGACTGAGATGTTTCAACACATTTTCAGAATATTTCAAATGGGCTTCGAATTTTTTTTCAAATTTTACAACCGGTTATCTTCTTGTGGCTTTATCAATGACACTCGCTTGAATATTCGCAACACGTTGCAGATATTCCCCAAAACAATGGATGTAACCCCGCCCATGAATTCATCATACATTTCGACCCGAAAAATTGCGTCTCAATGAAAAAGCTCCTCATTTGCGTGGACATTGAGCGGCGAAGCCTCCACATTTTTCAACACAAGTCCTCATTATAATTTCAAATCCATAAGCTACAAATGCCGCTTTCTTTCAGGCAATCCAAATCGGTAGGCTACCATCTTAATGTTTATTCATGTCCAGGTACAAACAACCAATTTGCTTTGAAGTAGTGACTATCATAAGAAATGAGCAATCAAAAATAATTATTAAAAAATGCACTTAAGCAAACCCGTTTTACAAAATTTTTCCCGCATATATTCATTATCGATATTACAAAGATGCAAATTTATACGCAAATATCCAATTTTAATTCAAATACAACGTCCACACCGACATGAATCATAGTCTCAGTACAATAAAATTTGCCTAAAAAATACATACGCCTTGCATAAAAAATCGCATAAATTCCATATTTTCTGAATAAAAATGCGAATACATATTTATTGAATTGATGCATCATAATCAGGAATCGGCGAGATATTTTTATGGCATCTAGAAATCTGGTTATATCGATGCGATATCGCGAAAACCAGAATCTCTTGTCAATTAATCTTATTTATTAGGATTTTCGAGTGCACATTGGGCCTATCGAGAACGATCTTAAATTCTCAAACGCAAAGCCTTAAAACCCTTCGAAATCCACAATGTATCGATCGTTAATACGATACATCTATTGAGCATACGTACACATCAATTCTTCATGCTATAAGATGTATAGATGTCATATCACCCACTGATTCATTCATAATAATTCATATAAACAATTTGATTATTACGTTATATAATAGTCGGAAATAACTGGAAACAAATTTGATAGATAAATTTAGAATTAATTTTTCACCCAATCAATCAAAAATACACGAATTAAATTCAACGAAACTCTTTTTTTATGATTAGGGCATGACATGGGAATCCAATCTGGACGCTTGGAATCTAATATATGTATACATATATATATATAGTACATACATGTTTTTCAAATTGTTATATTAACCTTTCCCTACCGGTGATGTATTTACTACACCTCGACTCTAATAATGGGAATAACGATAAGAAATATAATAGATACGGGGTTCAAAATTTTTGCATTCCTCCGTAATATAATTACGAATCACTTCAAAGTATTATAGTATATAAGTATTCATCTGCAACGACGGAAATAAATAATTTGTCGGAAAATCGGGATTTTAGCGAGTTTTAGTCCGTGTCTCAGCAGATGGGAATTTTATCAATCACATTGATGGTGTTATACGAAAATGGGGGCTCACGCGGTCATCAATTCGAACTTCATCATGAATCTCAACAAAAACGAAAAATTACTCTAATAATTAAGAAAATTTCGTTAAAAACATATATTTTCCAAACGCAGCTTAGAACATTCTACATGAATAATATTGTATAATTTACTCTCTTTGATTATTGAGGATTCGTTAATTAACATATTATTTTCCATTTCAGCTTGCATTATCGATTTATCGGTAAATCACAACAAACGTACGTTCGATAATTACCGGTAAATTAGACAAATTACCGATAATTAGCCTGATTTTTTCCGAATTTATCGCAAATCAAGTATAAATACAGACGTTTTATACATACATACAGAAGTTTATTATAGATATGAATGCGAAATTGGGAGGTTTTTTTGCATGCCAAAAATAAATTTTGGAATCTTGGACAAAAAATGATGACTTGCCAATCAACTTTTATATAATACTATTGAATCAGAAAAGCGTTTTTATCTGCGGGACAAATATGTATAAAATGCAGGTCAAGTCTGAAGGATGAAAGCAAGGCTTCGAACCGGAATGAAACTGAAAACCAATAAAACCGTTATTTTTGCGCGGAACGAAAACCGTAACCTAACCAATATAAATGTTATGAACGTAACCGAAACCAAAACCGAGTAAATGCTATATTTTATTTTGTGTGTCTATATTTATGTTATACAGGCAATTGTAATCTAAACGATAAATTGCAAGCCCTAATTTCATTTTTTACATAAGGACTATAAATTTATATTGTATTTATAAAAAGTGATTTCTAAAAAAATCCTAAAATTTCAGAGCTACCACGTAGGCGTCAAATATATGATAATACAAATACACTTGGGTCTGTTTTTATGCGGATCTTTTTTATGCGAATTTGAAGTTATGCGTTTTCAAAAATAATGGAACCTATCTCTCATTTTTCTATAGGAAACAATTTTTTTTAATGCGAATACGCATTAAAAAAAATCAAAAATTAGCACTAATACAAGTTACGACAGTTATAATGTGAGTTCGTATAGGACGATGGGCGAACGGAATTGTTTTTAAATCTAGAAACTCTTCTCAAAAGCTTAAGAATTGCATTTGTACGATTATCGAGATAAATATGTATTGTATTTTTATTTATATTAATTTTCTATACACTTTTTTATGCGATTTTTGATACATTCTACAATATTGATTTGAAGTTATGCGGTTTTGAAAATAATGGAACCTATCCCTCAGTTTTCTATGACGTATTTTTTATATTTTTTTATATGCGACTCCCCGTGGAACATATCCATTTCATAAAAACAGGCCTAAGTGTAATTGATTTACATAATTATAGGGGACAAATTGAAATCTGGGAGTCCCCATCTGGGTACATAAAAAATATTTAATTAAGATTACAAGATGTAATTTGGGTTGATAACAATATTATCTGAAGTATTTATTTAATAGGACAGTAGTATTATCATATTAATACTATGCATACAAATTTTGCTTAAAAATAATGATTCACATATATTAACACAAAAGTCAGCCAAACTGTCCTTCGCGTAAGACGTGTACCGAACCAATAACACTTTTGAATTGGTTCAATTCCAGTTTTCGTTCCTGCTAAAATTACGGTTTACCGGGAATTGCTTTTCGGTTCGGTTTATTGTTTTGCATTTAGATTTTTAAATATCGAGCGTTCTCAAGGAAAATCAAACGACAAACATGCTATTAAAATTTTATCGATATGCAAATTTAATATTACTTCTCAATTTTAATTATAGTCCCATTTTATTCGCATTAAAATAATTTGCTATATGCTTTATATATATAATAGAGGATTTACACACAAGCAAATATTCAATGTACATTTACAAGGCATCATCTCTTTAATGTGCACATACTGATAGCAATCGATTTAGAGATCTTTGGGTGACTTTTAGATTACTCAAAAGACAAAACTGGTTGATAAATTCAAAGATCTGGTTTATAATTAACTGATACATTCCTCTGCAGGACGCATAAGTTTGAAAGACAAGCGACATCGATCCAGCTTATCTAGTACATCTATCGACATATGTTCCGACGTGTTATCTTTCAGCTGGTTCTAGCACTTTCGATGAAGGAAAAATGTACAAATGGAAATTGGCCCATAAATCCAGCTCCGATGGAGTAACGTTCCTTGACCGTTGAACCAGCTTCGGTGAAACTTGTGCACAGATTAAGAATATTTCCTTGTTAGCAGGTTCCCAAGTGCTGCAAGTTATCTTTGCTCGCACATGGACTGGACAAGCAATGCAACAAATAAAGCATACACCAGGTACGCGATCGAGATAAGACCTGTTTGAGGATTTCATATCGAATTTCTTTTAATGGTCTTGAATGTCTCGCGGTTTCGCCTGGTCAAAAATTTAAAACAGCCTTCGGTTTTATTGACGTATCTTCAGCGCCCGATTCACATAATGATCGTCATTAAAATACCGCGTGCAGATTTCTGCGCGTAACCTTAACATTGATCGCTTTATGTCTTTTAATCGGTTTATAATGCAAAATGTCCTGATGACCTTTCGGCGAGATATCGCGACGGATGCTGGACAAGAAGGATAAAACGCGATCAAAGACGGCTTTTACGCCACCGAACCTCTTCGTGGAACCTCTTTGTTGATATGATGTGTGCCACTGGTCTCGATAACTTTGCATATTATCCCCATCAAAAGCCAATAAGACCCATAAAAAAAACTAATATAACATAATAGATATGATGATTGTTGATTTCGAGCTACGAAGCTTCATATATTTAATATTTTAACTGAAATGCTTGAAAAAGCTCTTTCATAAGACTGGTTTAATTTACCGTACAATTTGGATTTCCCTCGTTGATGCTTGCTATAAGAATCTTTGGAATGTACGCGAAGAATTTCCATCAATCGCAATCGATTAAGATAGGATTAAAATATACAACAACGACTTAATACAATATAAAAACAAAGTATGCTTGATAAATTCCTATAACCTTATATGAATCGAAATCAATAATTTATATCTGAGACAATCAAATCCGTTGATCGGATGCAATGTCCATTAAAGATTTTTCCCGGAGATTATGTGAATATATCACATTCACACAATATTCAAAATTGACTATTTACATTATAACTTGATAATTGACTTGCATTTAAATATGAGAACCATGAAGCGTGCAGTCTATGGATGCTGTGAATGCGGCGCATCCCCTAAAGATCACATCAAGAATAATTTCAACCCTGTTGAAAAGTAACCACACGTTATACCTTAAAATTTTGATCAAGTTTAAACAGTATTTTTGAATTGTCGTTTATCATGATATTTATGAGGAGGGGGGGGGGTTCCAACCAGCTTATGCGACGCCAAGGGGTAGTAACTGTCTAATCTATGTATACATATATGTTGTTCAAATTTTTATATTAACCATTTCCCTACCGGTGATGTATTTACTACACATCGACTTTAATAATGGGAATATCGATATGAAATATAATAGATACGGGGTTCAAATTTTTTGTATACCTCCGTAATATAATAACAAATCTCATCAAAGTATTAGAATATATAATTAATCATAAGCATCGACGGAAATAAATAATTTGTCGGGAAATCGGGAATTTTGCGAGTTTTAGTCCGTATCTTGACAGAAAGGAATTTTATTAGTCAAATTGATTTTTGAAACCAGGCAACTGTTTTTAAACACTCCATGCTTACTTCGGGCTTATTTTCAAAATAATATTTGAATTTTTTTAGTGTTTTATTAGTAATTTTAGATCAAATTATTCAATGTAATTTCTTAAACTATTGAAAATACTGATCCGGGGATGGTATAATCAGTGGTGTAGTGCTAAATAAAAAAATCTGGGAGCGCTGATTAATTATAATATTTTATTACCCCCCCCCCCCTCCCCTCAACCTAAACGTTATGGACGCAACTGAGCTTAGGGCGCAAAACACCGACCAAGTTAAGAGTTGCACATGGATCTTTATTTTTAATCAACACTGATTGAACACTGATCTCTGTCAGTTTTTTAATATATACTAAGTTGTCTAATAAAATAAAGACAACAATATTTTTCATTGATTGTAAAATTTAAACAACCCACCCAATCAGTATTCTCCGGTCAACTTCGTTTTATAATGAGAGCTCGTAATCGTTCTCTAGACATATTCGAGTATGGCATCCGATTGCAAGGCATTCATTCATCATGTCAGCGGTTGGAAAAGCGGACCGGTTGGACACACAGACCTTGTGACCATTCCGTCATCTGTATGATCACATAAGCCCCATCAGAGGCTAACTTACATAATTGGCCCGCGCCAAATGGGATCCCGAACGAGTCTAGACTTCTATCCACTCATAAAAAACTATATATTTATCTATCTCACTATTTTAAGCTACTTTCTTAGCTAGTTCTTAGAGCACCAGAAAGAAAAAAGGTAATAATTTATCCCATCGTGTCTTTTATTTGATTTTTGGTAACCATGTGGAAACAAAGACTTTTTTTTACACGTTTTAAATAAACAATATTTTTAATAGAACACATTTTTGAGTCTTAAACATTTTTTTTTTTTTACAATTTATACTATGCAAAATTTCCAAATCGTCTAGAAAAAAGTGTGGGAGCGCCGACCCCACGCGCTCCCCGCCCCACTTACACCACTGGGTATAATGCAATCCCGAAATCCCGGGATCGAAATTTTGGCTCGGGATTGGATTCCCTAATTACAATACAATCAACTCTCCTTATAGCGTCCACTTCGTTTATGGCGTCTTTTAATTTTTATCTTAATATTTAATAATTCCTTAATATTTTAATATATTTAACAGTGGGTTTATTTGAATGTTTTGAGTATTTTAAATGCATAGCACTGCAGATTTTTCGAATTGTATGCAAATAAAACAGTGCATACAAGGCAAACGACACTCTAGATTTATGAAACCATAAATAACACACTAAGGCTCATCAGCGGAGTAATTAAGCAAAAATTGTATAATTCATTAAAATGGCAGCCAGCGTAGGTTTTGATTCATGACTAATTGTCATGCGCGACAATAAAAAGCCTAATTATTGTAATTTATTGAAATTAAAAGAGTAACCATTGTTGTTGTTAATTGTTCAGATTTTCTCAAACAAAGCCTTATCTTTAGTGCGCTTTTATCAACAATTCAAATTAACCAAATATATGAATGAGAATATTTTTATGCTCCTTCAAAAGCTATCAATGCGGGTTTATTGCTTAATTATATGGCATCCAATTATTTATTCTGCGATTATAATAATAAATATAAATAAATTTGTGTTATTTGTACACGAAGGATCTTTCATGGTTTATTTAGAATTATTAAAGTTATTAGACCGTAGGCTGTGTGCTGTGAAATCCGGCTTATAGAACCTTTCATGTGGCCCGCAGTAAGCTTTGATGTTAAATATAATCCCCAGGGCATGTCTGATCTAGTTGTTTGGAACGAATAGCTGATATGCGAATTGATTATTATATTTAAATAATTTAATATTAGCAATCTAACCGTAAAATTGCAAGCGTTTAAACTGATAAATTGTCAAAGCTCTTGTTTGTAGCTTGGAATCATCGTCTAAAATTAAGCTGATGTGTCACAGAGATGCTATATTACAATTAAACGTCTAACAACGCCCTATTAATTTAACAATATATTTGCCAAGCTGATCGTCGAAGACATGAAGACACAGATAGACATCGACGTCGAAGTGTTAGATAAAACGACAGCTATTCACAGAGTTTGAATTCCAATAAAGCGTATCCGACTCCCACGTGCCAGCATCCGATTTCAAACGATCTTTCTTCAAAGAAAGATCCACAATATCCGCACAATTGCTCTAGATACATTCAACACGTGTAAAACGAGTTCAATGAATCCTATACATCAAATCACAATTCGCGCATGCGCATCCCCTGCCAAAAATGCGCATGATACGAGCATGCGCACAACGTCTGACGTTCGGTGAGATTTATAGCCCTATTCGTCTGTCGCAACGCATTTTTGCAAAATCAAATCGGACACATCGATTTACACCCTTCAAGCACAATTAATTTATGACGGATCGAATCATTTCGAATCATCGATGAATGACTCGAGCGTTTCGGGTCGTCATAAAATTGTATTTGGCAATTCGTCATAATAAAAATTGACAATATGGATCCAACTTAGATTGGTTCTTATCACTGCGAAAAATACCTCACGGTGCAAAATCAAAAAGCTACATTTAAATTAAATTCAATATCGCCTTCCACATATCTTCTCTATCAATCTATCATATTTATTCAAAAATATTTTAAAAAAACACTTGATAACGTACTCGAATTAAATGTATATACTTATTAAATTGCTTGAGTGAAAGGCAAATTGAACGCTTAAAATGCCTAGGGTTATTTGGCATACATTCTTTTAATAACGGATTAAGCCCTTATCTATACAGATTTAATTTTAAAATACTATCAGATTAATATAATAGATAAAATTTCAAAAAAGAAGTGAGAATGCGCGCGCACATAAATTTGTATGCCATTGACCACTTAATCGCCATTCATTCAGAAAATTACATCAATATCAAATTACATTTTATTTAATATTCGCAATATTAGCACATACTTTTGTAAACCATTATTCTTAAGAAAATGGCACTATCAACGCATATTCATAATATCATATTTCCCATAGTTCATTATCACTACACTGGCCAAATACGGTATGCTAATCAAACGGGCTATTTGCTTACCCCGCATCAACCTATTCACTGGGTAAGATGAATAAATTCGTATTGGATAAGTTCTCAATGTAATGGACGTGATGATGACAAAGAAGCGCGATAAAAGTAATTCGAATCAATATTTTGGATTTCAATATCGGGTCGTTGGACTCCAGAAAGTACAATCCAAAAAAATCCACATGGTTGTATTGAATAATATTTATAAGAAGATCCACTCATGGGTGACCCATTGGGTGAGCTTACACAAATATAAATCTAAGGTCATGCTATCTTCAATATTGAGCACATGGGAAGTTAAATGTGCAATATAGACGAAATGGATGTGATCCTATTCTGCGAATGGGTATTGAAGAATCCCAAGAGCTGCGTGCATTGTAATGCCGATAGTGATTATTACACATCCAGTATCCAAGATGAGTTACAAGTCCGATTACTAAATCACATGACTACCTACATTTTATATCACCTGGGTAACCCACTGGGTTACCCAGATGAGACTCCAACGTCATGTTAGCTTCAATACTGACCCCATAGGAAAGTGAATGCATGATGCACACAAAACGGATGGAGCCCTTAGTCTTGTAATGGACTATGATGTTTACAACGTTTGATTGCAATTATTATAGCGCTTATAAATATAACATAAAACGCTTCAAATAGTACCACCCGGGCTTCGAATTTAAGAGGCGCTCATTTTAAAAAACGGTCATGCTGGGCGTTATGAGCATTTCGAGCGTCCCTTGAGTTCAGTCCCGGATGCTAATATCCAAAGCCGAATTGGAATGGATGATACTCACTGTAATTACTATTGTCGAAAGTCCCGTTGACAGTCCCATCAGGCAGCAGCTGCAGGTGTCGGTTTTTAATGAACATTTGAATTTTCCTGGAGGTGCCGGTGATGTGGCTTAGGTTGGCGGAGCGGAGGGCGCGCGGCGCGGGGGCCGCTGGGGGCGCGGGACGGGGCCCTTGTGCGGGGCCCATCGCGCCCAGCCCTAGAGAGCCCGCCAGCGCGCTCGCCAGCAGCGCCAGCGCCACCAGCCCCGCGCCCAGCCGCCGCGCTCGCGCCGTCACGCCGCGCCCACCCACGGCAACACCATTACACCCCCACCCCCACCCTTATCCAACACACTTTTCACCGCCCTATCACTCACAACTATCGACACTTTGAAACGCGCTTTGCGACCCAACTACGCTCTTGACCCTTCGTTTTTCTTCGTTCTCCTTCTTCTCCTCATTTATGCGCTTAGTGCTTTAGCGCCTGTCGATGCCACACTAGCCGCCAGTATAACCTGCAACCAAAATATTATTTATACTTTAACGCCAATAACGCTTCGATTACGCGCTCAATAGGAACACAGATAAATTATTTTATCGCATTGTTTACAGCTCTATGTATATATGGGTCGAGAAAGGTCATTCCGTTGTATAAACTCCCTTATCAACATAAATCATTAATAAATTTCATGTTGAGGTATGACACATTAAGAACATGTTAATGATCAAATTAAAATTACAATAATAAATCACAGTGTCACATCCAACAACAAAAAAAAAGATTTACCATTGAATAGAAGAAAATCTAGTATGAATCCGGGTGACTTGTTGCGCTACTGCATTTTGGACCACTTCTTACCATTTTTTTGCAATATTCTAAAACATGTTTATTAACTCTAGATTTACCACATACCTCGTTTTCGTGAAATTTAAAATTCATAAAAAAATACAAAAATCCTTACTATTATTATTTGCTGATACAACTAGGCTCGAGGTTCAACCGCCAAAAGGCTGTTTCGACTACTTTTATACTAAAATCTTGACTATGAAACCATTTGATCTTATTGATATGGATCTAGTTGATATTACTTGATAACTGACTTTCATCTATTTGTTCCAGCTATGTCTATTTTTCCAATTTGCTCCCAGTCGGACCAATTAAATATTATTTGATTGTGCCCGGTCTTAAATACTTAAATACTCTTTTAACAGCAAGCTGATACTCAGTTTATTTATTATTCTCTGCTACTTTTACAAATCATGACTTGCTTGTCACTCGCTATCTCTTACATAATCGACCCTACCCAACAATATGGAGCATGATGAATCTTACCGGTTCAGAGTCAAGAAGCTTTAGGAACAGAATAAGGACAAGAAGAACGTGAAGAGCAATGAAGAACTTTACTTTGCAACGAAAACAGCATTGTCTTCCGTTGACTTCTATATAGTTTTGGAATCGCCGAACTGAGAGAGTCAACTTGAAGATGCACTTAAGCATCACGTACGTCTTCATCCCATACCGGCAACGCCCTAGCGAGGAAAGGAGGGACTGGACTCTTTGCACTCCAGAAAACCCTTTCTAGTAGAATCAAAAAGTTCGTCTAGCATCCTCTGTTGCGCAACGTATAATTAATCGTTTTTTCGTAAACGAAGCCGTGAAGGCTTCCAGGAACCAAGTAAAATTTGGATGAAACTTGAGACAAAGCTCGATGATATTACTCTGAATAAGACCCAAGTGTTTGATTAAGCCCAAAAGTTTCGTGAACATCAAGAAACAATCTGCTAAAAAATTATGACTGGTATTTTGGGACTCAAAGGGTATTTTATATATAGCATTTTTTTTTTTGAAGTTTCACATAGTTGATTTTACCAATATAACCATCAATTTTTAATTATTTTTTTAAACAATGTGTTTTTCTTTGCTCATCAATCCGACAGGTACTTAGAAAAATCGATAAACCTAGAGTCGATCAAGATCTTACTATGACCCACAACAAAGGATATCATATTTTAAATTCAAAATATTTTTTTCTTGATAAAAAGAATATATTAGGTTGTCCCATAAGTCTCTTTCGCAAACGATCATAATCATCTGACAAAATTGGGCTACATCAATCTTTCAGATGTGTGGCTTCCTCGTGAACTGACTCACTCAAATAAACTTCAGCGTATTTCAACATACGATCTTCTTCTCCAAGGACATAGTAGCCAACCTTTTTTGAAGAGACTTGTCACTGGAGATGAAAGCTGGATACTCTTTTAGAATACCCAACATAAACGGTCTTAGACCAAGGGTACAGAAGCTTTAACTGTAACTATTTATAGCTTTGATCAATATTTTGCCAACAAACCTGGAAAATTTTGGCAAGAAGGCATTATGAGGCTTCCGGAGAGATAGAGAAAGGTAATAGAACAGAATGGATCATATATTATTCGATAAATTTTGATGTAATACAAATTATTGTTTATATTTTTTCTTAATATGAAAACGAAAGAAACTTATGGGACACCTAATATTATGCAAGTCTAATCATTTGAAACTTTCAAATAATTAAAAATTCATATAATAATTAGACTGACCAGATTACACTGTAAAATTTGATCTGCTCAGTAGATGAAAATAATCGTTTTTGAGGCCTACTTTTAATTTTACAAATTGGTTTCTAGCAATTAATTTCTTTTATCGGAGTCCATATTTTCATTAATCCAACTGCTGAGTACTTGGAATAATATCTCGATCTACGCGCTTTCCAATTTAATTTAATCGAGTCCATTGGATGATAACCATAAGTTTTATTTATGATCATTTGCAGACCTTTATGCTTTCATAATTTATGCGATTCGGAGATATCTGGAAGTTATTTCATTAGTTTTACTGGGTCAACATCATAACGGATTTTTATAATTGTTTCCCCATCGGTTTAAAGGTTTGGATTCAAATTCAAATCGTGGGAAAAAAATAACTTTATTGGCAGTCTGATTTGACACAATCTATCTTTAAGTCAAATATGCCGCACGTGATTAAACGCTTTTTCAATATCTAGAAAACTTATATAGATATATTTATTGACTTTGCTTTTAATTAATAATCTATGTGAGTATCAATTTTATTATAATTAGCTATTAAATATATACCCGCAATTTGTTAAAATCATCAATTCCAACAAGAAGAAATAATGCATAAAATTGATCTCCCTCCCACTTGTCAACGGTTAGAGTCAATCAACCTTACTTTTAGCAGACGTTCTTTTCGCAAATTATCTGCATCATCAGGATATCGGCAATAAATTTATACAACGCACATGGAATGCAATCGATAATTTTTCATTGCCAAAAGGTTAAACAGAAGTCGTTAACATCGTGACAAATTGAGATTGCGGACGGTTAATTTCGGCTAATTTACAAAGCGTTAACCCAACGGGGGGACAGGGACAAAAAATCTTAAATATTTGACCTTCGAGATAAGCAAACTTCGTTTTGTAATTGAACAAAAAGACCATTAGGGTCAATATCGGTGTCGGCTGATTTGCATACAATTGTATCGGGAACGTTGCGTTATGTCCTGTGGAAGTGTTTGTTCTTTTGCTTGCAATGCAGCATTGTAAGTGACCATTGTCATTTCGATATATGTCATCAGATCGAATCAAACCATGTTTGAATAATTGTATCATCATCATAGTGCAGTAAGCTTCAAATTTTCCTCAATATAAAGTAAAAGTGCATATCAATGTCGTCCGTATTGTACATTCACTTTTTCCATAGAGAGATATAAAGAAATTCTATTTGCAATACCGCTGGGGAGTTAATGAGAAGAACACGCTATCCCGCGGCCAAGACTCTCGGTCGACTCTTTTCGTACATGTCCACATTATTAACGTCATATATGCGTGTTTTATTTTAGCCAATTTTTCTTATGATTTTTAAGGGATCTATAGCCCAAAAATTATACGTATCAAATTGTCCCGCCCCCCGATGAACATGATTTAAGTAAAGCAACACGTCGTTGTAATATATAACGTAATAGTATAATTGAACCCAAAATTTTGGCACTTAAACCTGTCGCGATATTAATCGCCAGGGCCGCATTTGACACGCGGTCGCCAAATTGGGCGCTCTTATCGTAAACCGAATCTATCCTCGGAGAAGCCTTCGAACAGCGGTATAATGACACGTAAGCACTGTTAACGAGAAGACGTCTTCGGCTGCGGTCGCCTTCTTTAATATCATCAATCAACGTTCGCCGAATCCGAACCAGCGGTCTTTCAATATTCACAAAGTGCTAGTCCCAAAAGAGCAGGACGTTGATAATTTATGAATCAAAACGATAATGCGACTACCACAGCAAGAGACCATCGGTACCGTAATGCGAATGTGAGTCAAACTAATTTGCCCAACCTGTTGGTACCTCGATAGCTTAATGATCAATCGGGGGCTTAAATGCTGGTAATTCGAGTTCAGTCACCCAGTCAGAGAACAATACCTACGGAATATATGGGACCCTTCGACATTGCCGGATTTATGGCTTTATTTCGATATACGTGCGAAAAAATAAAATGGCCAACATTCCATTCGACACGTCCTACCTTCGTCGACTTATTCCGAGGGTTCAACATATTCGACGAAATTCATCAAGATAAAAATATCTGAACCCGCGAGCAATGCATATGAAGACAGACATTAACCATTGCACGCCGAATGGGGAGCCTAATCGACCCACAAATCATATTTTCAAACCTAACTCATGAAACATTCATACATACGAAACACATTTAGTTCAATCCATCATTGATACATCCTACATTAACATGAAAAAAGTTAAGATCTTAAAAGTTAAGATATGAGCACACATCCATCAGTCCTAAAAGTACCCGACCTAATGTATAGATGGCGGTTATTGTTGATGTTACTATGATAGAAAGTGTCGCTACGTTGCTTCCGTGATCGTACAGATCATAGAAAATGCCGCAAAAAGCCCTAAAAGAGGACGAAGTGGCTATAAGGTTTGTATGCTCAATCGGTCCGCTTTTCGGACCGCTGATATAACGAATGAGACAGAGTCAATCAGTGTTGGTTCATTTAAAATAGAATGCCCGCCCGTGTCAGACGCCTGCTTTGCCACGACATGGTTTTACCACATAATTTAATGTCTCAAATCATCTCAATCATTTCGATTTTCCCTAATTTTACTTTTATGAAATTTTAAAACAAACTATGCGAAACTACAATGCTAATATGATTTTAATACGTAGGCTTGTTAAAGAGTTATGATATTTTATAAAAATCAAGTTTTGCCCAAATACTCAGATTCTTAAAATACCAATAATTTCAAATTAAATATCCTGTTTTTATCGGACATTCCGAAGTACAGTTATTACGCCTTGGTATAGAATAAATTCACTTAAGCATGTCCCAAGATTTAAATAATATTTTTGAAATCAAAACCAATCATCGATGCAAATCCTGTTATATGTAAATTTAATAATAATTTGACGCAAAGAAATACTGTTATTTTTATGAAGACAAAATGGTTATTACAGTATGATAAACACGTTTCGAGTTAAATCACATCGGCAGTTATCTTAATGCCGAAAACATTTTAGGAACACAAACGTTTCTAATTAAAATAAATATTGATTGGATTGGAATTCCTTATATTGTTGTTTTAGGAAGAGATTGATCAATAACAATCGATCCTCTCAGATCCTTACAGAATATCCTATTATTTAAAATACAAGGTTAATATGGAAAGTTGCAATGAAATTGGTCACCCGTTTATATAACAATATGCATAAATCAAGCTTAAATTATGTCGCTATGCCTATATTAAATTTGCATTGTTAAAAAGTATCACGTTTATCATATTGGATTTTTTAATAAATAGCTTTAAATACATTTGACGTTTCGCATGCTGAAAATTATAGCATTGTAAATCGGCGCAATAGGACAAATTGACTTGTACGTCACGAAAAATGAAACTTTAAGCGGCAGTTGGTCGAAAAAAAAGAAGAATCATTGTCTCCGTCATATGCCGGACCACAGAGACTTTTCGTCAAGTCGCAAACAGTATGCCAAATTTAAAGAAATTCAATCAGTTTCCTTCTTAAAGGAAAGAATTTGCAAATGAGTGATGATACTCGGCTAAATGACTCACTCTAAAATGGTCCCACGGTCCAACTCGACCTTACTAGAACATTTCTTTAACATTCTGATATCCAGACACAAAACTTATTAACCTCGCTTCAGTTTTGGATATCAATGGAAGTTGAATATCCATCTTTGAGTTGTAAAGCTATACATTTATTAATGTCATTTTTAATCACCTATTCATACGAAAAAGCAATTTCATCCATGTCCTCAATAAAATCAAAACAATCGCACTGCAACCAAAAATATCCAATATATTAGCAAAAATAAAACAGCATGTTTCGCATTAATTATTTGAAAAAAAAACCAATTAAATTTGTTAAATATTAATTTATCAGGCTGTCATATGGATATTAGTTAGTTATAGTTATGCTCATCTGTCATAATATAAGATTTAAAAATATTACATAAATAACCATTTTTATTTCAGTATTAGTGATCCGCAAAAAAAATTTTTTAACCGGTCCGCAGGTGTGAAAAAGTTGATAAACACTGATATACATCATAGACACGCTACGCGCATGCGCCGTGCCGCCTTTATTATGTGTACAAAAGTAGCACGCCTATTTTATTTTATATTACACAAACATAGCTCTATTATATTCGCATCCAATATGATGTGAATGTCGATATTCAAACGCTGAAAAACGCAAAGCCTTGTAAGAAATAATTTGAATACTGGACGATTTAAATAAAAATATTTTATTAGTGTAATGCAATAAAATCGATTTTATCGCATTTGCAACATTTTCAATGTGTATGCCAAAATATTTAGCATTGTATTTGTGGTGTTTTCAATGCGTTTAATGGACAATTCAAGCGAAATAAAATAAACAAAATGTCGTAAAATGCTTTTTTTTATTTAACTGAATTGTTCAATTTTATGACTTTTCAACAATGAGTCTGCAACAATTTTTTTCAGGTAAGTTCTTTGACATTTTGAGGTAAAATCGTCGTCATATCAGTTCTTCGACCTTGATAGCTCTGACATAAAAACATATTTTGGCGGGCCTTTCACTGTTCCGTCTAATACTTTTACTTTGCTAATATGGACTTAGTACTGATTACACTGGCGCTATTTTTTTACATTATCAAATACATAGATAAATACAGTGTCAACGACCGATAATGTGAGCATCAGATATTCCTACCTCCAAATTTTTTCCGCATTTAACTCTCAAACGACTCAAGAGCGGACTTATCTCTTGATCTGCCATTTTTGATAGTTTTATGACACTATCGAACGATTGACGGTCATAATTTTAGAGCTTCAGCTCATGAAAAACGGTATCGATTTGGAGATATTGAATATGCTGAAATGGCTGCAGATAACGTTGCTCTGTTGTATTATTAAGGTCATTGAGTGGCAGCAATTGGCCGCAAAATTGAAAGTTGACAACTCGGTCGACGCCCTTAGCAACATGTTGCAGAAATTGCCACAGGTTGTCCAAAGTCGATGCAGAAAAAAGAGCATCTTTGGTATCATAAATGTATGGCTCTGGGCGTATGTCTTCTATTGGAAACAATATAAATGGGTCATAAAACTTGTATGTGCATGAATATATTTTGACCAAATATTGATCGTGGAATTTGAGGTCCAACAGAAGAAGTTGGTCAAGCATAAAAGCAAAAAGTCAAGAAAAGGTTGTCCCATAAGTTACTTTTGCAAATGAACACAGATCTAATCATTGCCATGGTTGAAGAAAACCCGCGATATACTGTTCGCGAAATAGCTAACAAGTTGACTTAAATAAACTTCAGCGTATTTCAACATGAGATCTTCTTCTCCGACGACATAGTAGCCAACCTTTTTTGAAGAGACTTGTCACTGGATGAGATGAAAGTTGGACACTCTATGAGAATATCCAACGTAAACGATCTTGGACCGAGGGTACAGAAGCTTTAACTATAGCTAAACCTGGCCTACATCCAAAAAACAAACCTGGGAAATTTTGGCAAGAAGGCATTATGCGGCTCGGTCCTACGCCAAAGTGAGTCCTACGCCAAATTTAAATGATTTAGGTACGCAGGTCACCCTGTGCTGCGTACTCCTAAAGGGGTATGTGGAACTGCTATTTATAGAAGTTGAAAGTCTGTGTTAAAGGCATCGCCACTATCCCCAACAGCCATATGGGGAGAACGGCTTTAGGCTGCTCAAACGGTGATTCGTCTCTGTGGCTAGGTACTACAAATGTCTAAACCGATACGAGTACCATAGGGAAGGAGTAGCTCCTGCAGTCCGTCATCTGCTGCAGCCCCCTATAAACTGAGGTGGCAGTGAATTTAGCTAGCTCGTTTGAATTTAGCGTAACCTTTGTCCTTCCTCCGCACCTTCAGGTACACGTTGTCTGAAGCTGGTCTTCTTGCGGAAACCTCGCCTCCTCTGTAGGGCGGAGAGCAAAATGGGTGGGTGTCTGGACGCTCTGCGTGTAGCTTTTCCCGTACATTGAAGAACCTCCACGGTCGTTAGTCGCCGTCTATAGTCTGTCAATTGTTGTTCCACATCTATATATCGTCTTTTGGGGGATATTTTTCACAAAAACAGAACGCTACTTTGCAAAATTTATCATAAACATTCAATTTGCATATCTGAAACAGTTAAGACAGAGGATAGGACAATGTTAACCTTTCCTTTGCCGTACTAAAAAAAAAAACACCCACGCGCTACCATGATATGTATTTGGTACACCATATGAAATTCTGAAAAATTCTGAACCCCGTTTCTATTATATTTCATATCGTTATTCTCATTATTTTGGTCAAGTTGTAGTAGAGATACATCAAAATTTAAAAGGCAAAGTTTATTTTTCATTTAATAATAATATATATCTAGTATATATACAACAAATGTCTGCATTCGATAAAGATCAAGATGCTTTTTATAGAGTTGCACAGCTTTCTATGGTGCAGTCATAAGCACCAGACATGAATCAAGATCGCATGACAGCTCCTGGTCTCCATTGTAAAATAACATATAACGAAGCAAAAGCACATTGTTAAATGAAGACCTTCGACCATAGCAACAATCAAATTAATTGGAGAATAAATCCTTCGCGTCCTTGTCGTTGGAAATCACCTATGACGTTTATGTGCTTTACTCTGACGGGTTGCTTAATTTTATTGCGGTAACAATTTGCACTTCCGGAAGTATCGCAAATGTTAAATCGTTCTTCGTCGGATGGCAACCAAATATACATATATTCAATCCGATCGTTAATATTTGAGAATCGCCAGCGTGAAAGTTTTTATTGAATATAAATCAATACGACATTGAACTTCAACTTGTAATTTCGACCCGTTAAAACTCCACCTACTTTATACCGCGACCGTCGATTACAGGAGTGTTGTTCTTGATTATTGCAATATCAATCTGCATGCGCTAATGACGCCTTTTTTATCCTTTATATTATCGCACAAGCGTTTAATTATAATTTTAATTGAAATAAAAATCAAATTAAGCCCGATAGTCAAAGTATCAACCAATCGACGTAGGTGATCTTCAATTAAAGCTTTCATAGGGATGATTTTAATGATCATTTATTAATCGCCTTATTGATGTTGTTTTGGTTGGTTTTACAACAAGTGTGGATTGATATGTTAACATTCAACACTAGTATAATTACGCACTTTTGCCACTTAATTAACATCTCAAAGATAATACGATTTTACTAAAATAAGGCGCAGTTACCTTTCTTTTAAAGTTTCGCCAAGGCAGTAATTCAAAAGTAGTAGCATATAAAATATGACCAAATTTATGGTTTAGATACTGTCAGACAAATTCAAGGACAAAGACCACTGTAGCGTTTTAATTTAACTCTTTGCGGTCCTATGTCGAGTCTGACTCGACATCGATTTTATTCCGGTGCATCCTATGTCGAGTCTGACTCGACATTTTTTTCCACTCAGATTTAAAATCAAGTGTTTATTTACGTATCGTGATTAGGACAGTATTTGAATAGGAATGTTGGTTTTTACGATCCTTCACGATGTTTCACCTACCTAAAAAAATAAAATCCTTACGATATATTTTTCGTGATCATATAATATTCGTTATATTTTTGTGCAAAATTAACGGATATACAAAATACCAGAAATTAAAAAATGCAGTGATATAAATGAGTTTGAATGCAGTGATGACATTGATTATATGTGTGAACTGGATATTGAATTGCAAGAATTAGCAATAGGTAAAGAAATTGGAGAGAATTATTATAGTGTGGTTTAAACAACCATTTAAAAAAATAACTATAGCGCCGATTCCGGACTATCAAATCCCGCCTTCATCTTAGATTCTGATTCAGATGAAGAAATTAGTTTCCGATCAAATACATCTCCTATCCAATTGTCGATACTACACCATTAATTACCACGAGAAGAAACGAAGAAGTGCAGAAACCTAGTGTAATAGTAAATTACACCAAGCACATGGGACACCAAGCAGATGTAGCGGATCATCATATTGTTTCATCCGGAAAACCCTGAAGTGGTGGAGAAAGCTTTTTTCTGAGGTTTTAAGGTATCCATAATCAATGCCTACATTTTGCACAAAAATGTGCCATAAAAGAAGTAAAGAATCCGATGAAACACAAAACATTTCGTACGGAATTATTATTGAGCCTCATTGGTGATTTTAGAGACCCAAATAAAAAACCAGGATGAGTATCCACTACGGACAAGGAGCAACGACTATAAAATAAGCTCATTTAATTTATGCCAATCCGGAGGGGAATCATAAAAATTATCTAGTATGTTCCAATAGGAAAATTCCAGTTGGGGGGAAGGAGGCCAACTTTATTTATGTGACATGTATCAGAAAGCCCGGTCTCCATTTAGGCCAATGTTTTAGAAATACTATACATTATCCAATTATAAACTATAAAATATAATGGCTCTGTATATTGTATTAGTAAAATATACAACTTTGGTAAAAAATAACAGTGTTTTATTAAATAATATTAATGGACCGCAAAGGGTTAAGAATTATTGCCTTGAAGATGGTGCATTCAAAACCACCATAAATCATCCGCAATATTAACCATCTTAGAATCAATGTAATATAAATATAATATATTAACACTCTCGTTACCCAACGTGAATCGGTGTTGTTTTTCACGAGGCCCAAATTCGATAGTATCGTGATGAAAAACAACGCCTCATCTGTTCTCTACTTCTGGCCATTTTCTGGAAATTGCATCCTTTAGATTGTCTAATTGGAAACAATATTTTATTGAATTGATTGTTTCACCTTGCTGAAGTAGCTCATAATAAACTACCCCCTTCCAATCCCACCAAATGCATTGGAAAACTTTTTTTGGATGTAGGCCAGGTTTAGCTACAGTTAAAGTTTCTGTACCCTTGGTCCGAGACCGTTTACGTTGGATATTCTCATAGAGTATCCAACTTTCATCTCCAGTGACGAGTCTCTTCAAAAAAGTTTGGCTATTATGTCGTTGGAGAAGAAGATCGCATGTTGAAATACGCTGAAATTTATTTGAGTCAGTCAGTTCATGATGAAGCCACACATCTGAACGATTGATGTAGCCCAAGTTTGTCAGATGATTATGAATGGATTCTCGTGGAATTTCTAACTTGTTAGCTATTTCGCAAACAGTATATCGCAGGTTTTCTTCAACCATGGCTATGATTTGATCTGTGTTCATTTGCGAAAGAAACTTATGGGACAACCTAATATATGATTCTTTTGTTGTGGGAATTGAAATATAACCCCTCACTGTCCGGATGCTTGGATAAGCTGAATAAGCTAGCGTTTTTATTCAGATCCTTTATAATATTAATGTCACATTCATTTCGTCCATTTTTCTATGGATATTTTTAAAAGCCTGCTTGGACGTTGTAAATTTAGAAGTTGCATAAATCTGTCAAATAATTGAGAATGTTCCACGTCTTCGAAAACGTCTTAGGTTTATTTTTGCATCTAATCTTAGAGCTCAAGTAACAGGTTATAATAAGCTAAAGATATGCTTCTAAAAAATATTTCCGGAGAGGTCATAAATTCACGTAACTGTCGCGTGTTTTTCAACAAGCAAAGAATGATTACCTAAATGCAATTTTGAATTGTCATTCGAGGTATATTTTGTGATTATTGCTTACATGGGTACATGCGCGCGCATCCAGTTTTCAAGCAAAAATCGTCTCACACACACACACGCGCGCATGAAAATCATGCGTATTTAGCTTGCTTCAAAATTGCATGATTTCCTCCTCAATAACGTCAGAAAAACACTGTCGTCGATCAGTGAAACGTTTATCTATAGACCATTTGTGTGCTAACGCCCAATGATAATTATTTGATAAATCATGCACATGACGTTCAGCAGGTCAACGACCAAATTCGCATAAATCTGCCCGTTTGTCAAGGTTACATAAAATGTGGTGTTTACTGATGGCATAAGTAGGAAAAAATACATTAGCAAGATAACAGTCGCAGCATCCATTTTATCTCCTTTCCCCGAATAATGTACAATGTTTGTACGAATGCCGTATTAATTCCGTTTTATATTAATACATTTTTTTATGTTATATATTTATATATATACAATTACTTGAGAACGTTGACCGACATTCCTAAAGTACTTCTGTCGTAGACCACTGACAATAAAGTTCTTCATCTAAATTTAGTCCACACATAGCTGTCGAGCAAGAGCTATTCTTCGTTTGCGGATAGGTCTTCAATTGTACAGTAGACGACGTAAATCTTTCCAATCCAGGAACTCCGTCTTCTTGCATGAATCCGATTCCAATATCGCCATCATCATCAGAATCCAAGCAAATTATTATTGTATGTAATATAATTTCGCCGCCTTGTTGCTTTTTTTTATGCAAATCCGTCAAAATATATTGGATCCGATTTCGCGATTCGTATTCCGAAGAAAAGCAATTTTCCGGGTCAAATGGCATCGTTTTTCCGGATTTAAAGATTTTTTTCAATTTTGACCGACCTTCACATCAGCCTGAAAATCGTCGAGCAAGTCAACGGTTTTTTATACATTTATACAAACTCGTTTATGAAATCTTCTTCAAATAACGCGCAGACATGTCACCATTGTTTGCTCTTTCGAATGGTCGTCTTGCAGAAATAGTGCGGTTCTTGTGAGAAATAGACTCAAATGAAAGCATCACGATTGTCTGCGAAGATCAGATCGATGCTGAGGAGCTGCGAGATCGTGCCTCGAAAATTAGCGGCATCGCAGATCTGCGGTCTCGACGTCCATCGGAGATGATCGATGATGATGTTTGATTTCATTCATACGAATTTAGCCTACTTATTAAATACTCTAAGAGCGTACGCCCATTCCGTTTCCATTTAACACCCTTTAAAATCCTGATAAAATATGTTAAAATCATGATGATCAATATTACTGATCCTATGTGATAATATGTATAATAATATCGGCGAAACTTTGCTAATGAAATGCAATACCATCTAATATTTACTTCCTATATGAAAAATATACGTATTTTACCTGGATTATATCCATGATGCAAAATTGGCAGAATACTGTAATAAATTGAGTTTAAAAGTATTGACAGCAGTGATGAATCAGATTTTCGATTAAACGTGAAATTGCAATGATATTTCCGTTCCAGAGCGTTCTCACAGAAACACAAGCGACAAACATGAATGCAGTTTAATAAGATAATTAATACGTTTTTACCAGAATAAGGCACAATTATCTTTCTTTGGAAGTTTCGCCAAGTCATTAATAATTCAACAGTAGCTCTAAATAAAATGTGCCCAAATGTATGATTTAAAGTTATTAATGCAATGCCATACCGTGTAATACTTACATCATATAAGAAAAATGTGTTTTACTTGGAATGTTAATTCAATCAAATATACAAAAAAATGTTTGCCATATTTTGAAATTTCAATTCATTAACAAACATATGTTACTGAGACTTGCAATAATAAACGAGCATCATTCGCAATGATTATCTAATAAAAACAAATCTTTATCACGTCATAGCGAATGGTCGAAAACATTGTCTCAAAAACATATATTTTAACTTCTTTGTATTTGCATGTTTAAATGCAAATTACTCGGTTATAACGAGCGTCATGAAATCAACATAGATTAATCTAAGGATGATAACCCAAAGCGTATTTATTCATCAATCCTAGATTTGACTGTCTAATTCAGGGATGCCCAACCGGTCGATCGCGATCAACCGGTCGATCTTAAAGCTAAATTCGGTCGATCGAGGTTAGCTTCGAGGTAGTTTCGAGCCTCAAGCTTCGAAACGACTTGGCTCAGCTTCGAGTCAACTTCGGTTTAGTTTCGAGTGAACTTCGAGTATTGTTCTAAGACTTAGTCAGTTTCAGTCTAATCAAGATTCAGTCTAAGACTCAGCTTTAGTTTGGATTCACTTCTAAGCTCGAGTTTGAGTCTTCGACGCCTCGCAGCCACAGTCTGGTCAAAGTGGAGCGAACAAACATGCTATGGAGAAGCAATCGTCTTTGGAATCGTTTACCTTCCACCCCCTGTGAAGTCCTTCTCGCTGATGTTACGATGGACACAGCAGCTGTTGGCCGTCGCAAGCTGGAGGGGCTGAAGAAAGCGGAAGGGGGAGAAATCTTCAAAAGATACAGCCATTCTGATGATAGTGTGAGATATCTATCCACTAAAACCCCCTCCTCTTCTGCTGTCACCCGGTTACCAGCTAAGTATTGCACAAGGGTGACAGTGATGTGTCCCTCGTGGGCTCTTCTGTTGTATCAATTCAGTGGAGAGCCATGCCCGGTGAGAATCTGGGTCTAGTGGTAACACATTTGGCTATGTTGGCTGGCCATCCACAATTCCAGGTTTGGTATTAATTCATATGTCCACCGACTTTTTGTGGAGCTGTCCCATCGAGACTGCCACATCGTCATGGTAGTTTCTCTGGTCAGCTTCTTATATTTCCCTTTTTGTACCGCCAGCCTCTCCTGGGTGAGCAGGTCAATTGGCGGTATGCAGCAGCCACCTAGATTGAACTTCTTATTTGAGTCTGGCCAGAACCGTAATTAGGGTATGAAGCGCCCATGGCAAGTATCTAACTTGTCGCCCCCCTCCCCTGCCCCAGAAATCTATTTTATTTTTTAAAGTTAACGAATACTATTCCAAATGAAATATATTAAATACTATTATTATGTACGTTTTAGAATGATATACAAAGGTAGTCCCAAAAGTACCGGACTTAGACGTATAGATGGCGGCTACTGTTTTAAAAAAATACTATGATAGAAAGTATCCAGGCGCTATGTCACTTCCGCGATCGTACATTTCATAAAAAATGCCGCAAAAAGCCCTAAAAGGAGATGGAGTATCCATAAGATTTGTGTGCTCAATCAGTCCACTTTTCGGACCGCTGATATGACAAATGAGCGGCTCATGAACCAAGAAAAAGTTGTTTTAATTTATTTTCGTGCAATCGTATTCATTTGATTTAAATATTTAGAGCAATCTGGTGTGAATTATGAAATAAATAAAGAAAATCGCCTAGGCGATGTGACCACGCCAGAAACGGTGAAGAAAATCCACAAAATTGTATTGGATGATCGTCGATCAAAAGTACGCGAGCCAGCAGTGCTTTAAATCGCAAATTGACTGAAAATTTGGACATGATAAAGCTTTGCGCAAGATGGGTGCCGCGTTTGCTCACAATGAAAGCTTCAGAGCAATAAAGCCAAGTTTTTGAGTCGATTCATAACAATAGATGAAATACGGGTACATCACTTCATGAGACAAAAGAATATGGAGATCCTCCACCGCCCGAGCTGTTTATTGATCTCGCTAATCAGGATAATGCCAGCATACTCGAATCTAATAACCATGTCCGTAAATGGCCTGTAAGTAAGTTTTATGGGTAGGAGGAAGTATAGTCTCGCTCACGACTTCATTTTGCGCAAGCCACTTATGTAAATTAGCCTCTGGATGGACGTCTGCGATCGTACAAATCATATGGGGTACGCTCAATCGGTCCGCTTTTTAGACCGCTGAATGAGCGGTTCGCGATCGGATGTCATACTCGAACATAACGATAACGAAGATAAGAAAGATTAGACAACTTAGTGTATAAAAATGGACAGAGTCAATCAGTGTTGATGCATGTAAAGTAGAATGGTTGAGTAAAATAAAAACCATGTGCAAATCTCGACTGGGTCGGTATTGCGTCTCAAGTCTAGTTGCGCCCGTGGTTTTCAACGGGCTCACTCTAATGGTCCGTATGTTGAATAGGTATTGAAGATCTGAAGTGATCGTCGAATCCATTAATATTGAGATGACTGAATATAAAATTCGCATAAAAAAATGAAACATACTTGTCCACATTCGATATTTACCGCAAATCAGATTATCAAAAATAATATACGACTGCTTAAAGTCCAAGATATCTCGTAATTTATCGCTATATTCAACATCGCATTATTAAATCCTGTTGTGAAATATCTATGAGAAATCGTCCTAATGACATCCGATGATTTTTCAAGACCCAGACTCTTAATACGATGCGTGTCCGATATAAATCATGCTGAACTTGAAAAATGCTAACCGTATTACTAAATCTTTCAAAGCTTATTATTTTTAGCGCCTTGAGATTTATTTTAAATCGTTGAGCTTATTTATCAACTCAAATTTATTGGCGATGAATTGTTTATTTGGAAAATGGATGAGCTTATTGTAAGATAAGAGAGCTTTTATCGATCGATTGTAAATATGCCATTTTTATAAGTATGTGTTTATATTGGCGATCGTTTGTAGCTGGGAAAATCTGCATGAATGAAAATTGAAAGCTAAGGGGTCATCGAACCACCGGTTGTTAGCAAAGAAGCTTTTGGCTCATCGATCAAGGCCAAATCCCTCATTTAATTACATCATTTTTTAACCACCTGTAGCGTGTTGCGTCAGAGAATTTTTCTTCTGGCTCATTTATTGGATATTCAACGTTAGATTTGTGTGGGATGAAGACAAGACAGTGGTAGCTTCTGTCTTCGACTTTGAACACCAAAATCCCTGATGACTATCTTGCTTTTGGGATTTTTAGAAAGCATAAGAAAACACACAACATCCCAAAAATATGCCGTTGATTGACAAGTGAAATTTTCAACACAAGAAGCGAATTTCTTCCGAATGCCATCTAGTTTAACGGAGATGGATCTCCGATGCTGATCTGAATTTTTATCAAATCGATCCGTTTGCCATCGGTTTATAATGTGCATGTTTATGGTATTGATTACACCAGTTAATAGTGCTATTTTAATGCGGTGTAATGATATCCATAATGAGGTTGAACGATCGCTATAATTGGTATGCACGCCATGGACATATCAAAGCAATATCGTTGCCACTTCTATTATTTTTGCCGTCGATGTTGATGATAGGGGATAAATCAATTTATCGGGAAATGATGAATAGAACATCCGCCCGGGGATCATTTACTTGGACGATCACTCATTGTAAAAAGGGAGTGCTAAAAGTGCAAATCATTTGCAGACACGCCTATTCGATCTCATATCACAAGAAAAAATCATATCCATATAATCCGTATCGTACAATCACATCCTCGAGTGCTCGATATTGAAAGTACTCATAGTATAGCAAGATTTTTGGGTAGTATTTACGAACGCTTACCAGCGAGTCACCTGGATGAACGTATCGAATCGATATCGATATACATCAAGATTAAAGAAAATTCATTTTATTAACCCCTAAAGAAGTACTATCCCAGGGTCTGGGACCCTCCCTCCACTTATTCAGAAAGAGCACTCTTGTACGTTGAGCTCGGAGAGAGACAGAGAGAGAACGTAGCGCAGTTCGGGAAACAGAGACGGAGAGCTTCCTCGCATACATCGCACGATTGTATAGATCGTTAGCCCAAATTTATCAAATAATAATGATGAATGAGTCTTTATACAATTATCATTCCCTTCTAAAGCAGGATCAAATGAATCGATTTTTTGTGTATAGTTTATGTACAGAAATGAAGTGGTCTTGTATGCTATCAACAGTGCTTATTTACAACTGACTGCCTCGAATTGAAGATTGTCTTACGCTGATAGGAGCTGACAGAAAGTAATCGGTGTAAAGCGATTATGACATCAACGACTTCATCGATTTTAAATTTGCTCACTCCTCAAAAGGTTAAAACATAATTGACTCAGAACACTGTTATTTTTAAATGCAAAGAAGAGACGTCGCAAGGTGGATGAAGCATGGAAAGCAATTGGCAACTGATCTTTTCAGGATGTCTAATTGCGATTTTTAATAAGACAAACACCAAAACAATGAGCAAAATTCTTCCCTTGCAAGTTTTCTTGGCTTGGGAACAATTTCAAGAAGAATTTAAATATTTGTTATTCGTAACACTCAGAAACCCGGTACTCATAACTATTTTTAGTTTCACTGCTCAATACAGAATTATGCATGGTTCTTTGTGTTTTTTAATGACTCACAAGATATCTAGAAAAATATTTTTTGGGTTGAAAACTTTCCAGTAATTTCATATAAAATGGGACTATTGCCAACCATTTTGACTTAATTTTTCACAGCAAATATGTATTTTAAAAAGCCACACCTCCCGTATGATTCGAACCCAAGATGATTAAGCTACGAGTCCAACCATTTAACCATAGGAATATCAAAAGCTTCGTTTGTGTAATATATAGTAAAATAGGCATGCTATTGGTACACACCATACAGTAGAAGCGGCGCGGCGCATGCGCGTAGCGCCACGTTTTTTCCCTACCGCGCATATAAAAGTTTCGTTTAAAAAATCATCCGCTTTTTAGCATTGGGGGGGGGGCTTAGTATTAACGCCAATTTCAATTTTGTTCGCGGTGGTTCCCACGGACGCCTCAACGACATACGGCCATCAATACAAATTTGTATTTCTAGCTGAATATCCATACAATAGGGCCCGAACTAATGCTATGTTATTCGATCTATAAATATGTATCTCCCGTCGAACGCTACATGTAATGCGCCTAAAAAAGGATTCGAAAGACCGAGGTGGGTATTTGTGGTAACTGAATGACTTAACTGTATCCAGTTCATCAACATTTATGAGTCACCACATCCTCGTGTAATATTTCCAGTAGCAAACAAAACGATTGTATAACAAGTTATGCGGTAGCTAATTGTCTTTCGTAACTGTACCCGGAGACGCAGACGCTGAAACAAGACGAATCCTTTTCGGTTATGCGTTCATTTGGAGCACAAGAAGACACTCATCAAAGATTGTCTCGCCTGGTCGGATGGACGGTCGCATAAATCAGTCTTGGTAGATTGATGGTTGGCTATGGCTGAAGAAAAGCATTCCCGAGAGTGTGCACTTTATTTCAGAGGCGCAGCTTCCTGGCGATAATTGGCCTTTCTTCCGAGCCCGGTTTTTTGCCCAACAATGGACTGATTTCCATTAATGCGGTCAATTTTCGCAATAATGCACATCGCCCCTGTCCGAGGAGGCTTTTGATATTTTTATCAAAGCCGCATTGATTTCAATAAAAGGATCGTTTACGTGAGGTTTTAATAAGAGAAACATCCTTGGTGGATTCCGAACCGACAAAAAATATCGATAATTGGCCCCCAAAAGTACGATTAACGAAAGCGATAAGTTAATATCGATCGATTCGAATCTTTTGACGTTCGTGCTTTTGGACCACGACAAAAAATATTCTTCCGCCTTTTGACTGCGCTCTGAATACAACACCAGTGCTCTTTCTGCACCAATCAATCAAAGATAAAATGTCTCAACATTAAAAAATACGCGAAACAAAACCAATTGACCTATTCACCATAGATCCACGGGCAACATCTATAAACCAAATCTATACAAGTTCTACATCTAACATTCTCTTTATCAATCGCTTCTTTCAAAGCCAGTTTGATATTTATTCAAGCTGACCAAACAAAAATTTATGTCACGCATTAAAAAACCAGCAAAGAATCTCTCCCGGAGTGTTTCTTAAAGATTTATACCTATTTTATCAAAGACTATTTACCAAAGCGTATTTATAAAGCATGCCTCATTAGCCAAACGATTAATACCTTTGAAATTTGTATTAATTAATGATCCTGTGTATGAAATATTTTACCATAAACTATCTAACAGCGGCTCCGATAGAAATGGAATTTTATCAATTTTGGCAACATGATTCATGGAATTCCAAAAATTTTCCAATACGGAACATAATACATCTCGAGTAATCAATGGCGCTTAAAATCTACTCAATCACTCAAATTCGATTGAGCACCTAATTAAAATCAATAAAATATACATATATCTCAATACAACAATTTTAATAAATCGTTTAATCTCTGAGCGTTCGCACGGAAACACAAACAACATATAAATGGGTTTTTTCTCTGGGATGCCCGAAAAATTCGGGATTGAAATTTTTATCTAACAGAAATCGTACATCTCACTATCACGATTAGGGAATCCAATCCCGAGCCAAAATTTCGATCCCGGGATTTCGGGATTTCATTAGACAATCCCGGGACCAGTCCCGGGATCCCGGGATTGGAATTTTCAATATTTTAAGAAATTACCTTGATGACTTTGATCAAAAATTACTAATCAGTCCATTTGTTCAATATAAAAAATCACTTGAAGGCCAAAGAATTTTATTTATTTAAGAAAAGATAAAAATACAATTTAAAAATAGATAAATAAAACACTTAAAAATTCAAATATTATTTTGAAAATATGCACGTTGCAAGTTGATGATCGCGTGAGCCCTCATTTTCGTATAACACCATCAATGTGATTGATAAAATTCTTTTCTGCTGAAACACGGACTAAAAATCGCAAAATTCCCGATTTTCCGACAAATTATTTATTTCCGTCGCTGCAGATGAATACTTATATACTATAATACTTTGATGTGATTCGTAATTATATTACGAAGGAATACAAAAAATCTGAACCCCGTATCTATTATATTTCATATCGATATTCCCATTATTCGTCGAGGTGTAGTAAATACATCACCGGTAGGGAAAGGTTACTATAACAATTTGAAAAACATACATGTACGCTATATATGTATACATAGATTAGACAGTCACTGCTCCTATGCGTCGCCTAAATTCGTTAATTAGTAATTACGCCACTGTTTCCAAGCGTCCAGATTTCGTCGGGAATGTCTCGATTTAGTAGCCTTCGTCGTGTTGGTGAGGTGTACGAATTTTGTTAAATAAAAATTTCAATCCCGGGATTTTCGGGATTACGTTTTCTAATCCCGGGATTCTTAATTACCTAAAACTGTCCGGGATCCCGGGATCCCGGGATCCGGGATCCCGGGATTGGATTCCCTAATCACGATGGAAGCGAGCTAAATCGAAACATATTCGCCGAAATCTGGACTCATGGAAACAGTGGCGTAACTATGTACTTATTGGCGTTCTTATGCGACGCCTAGAGGCAGTAACTGTCTAATCTATGTATATTGAGTACATATATATTTTTCAAATTGTTATATTAACCTTTCCCTACCGGTGATGTATTTACTACACCTCGGCTCTAATAATGGGAATATCTATATGAAATATAATAGATACAGGCTTCAGAATTTTTGTATTCCTTCGTAATATAATTACGAATCACAGCAACGTATTATGATATATAAATATTCATCTGCAGCGACAGAAATAAATAATTTGTCGGAAAATTGGGAATTTTTCGAATTTTAATCCGTGTCTCAGCAGATAGGAGATTTATCAGTTACATTGATGGTATTTATACGAAAATGGTCATCAACTCGAACTAGCATTTAAATATTTGATGACGATACCTCCAACGAGTGTGGAGTAATTGTCTCACAAGCGCTTGGAACTTACTGGAGGATTCCATAAATAAGACACCCAACAATAGTATGCCGCTTCAATAAATAATAATTTATTAAATGTAAATTATAAATATCTCTGCAATCGTATCGTCGTAATTTAACATGCAACTGCTTAACTGTTAAAGCATCTACGAATTTATAACTGACATGCAGTTTCAGACCCATCGCCTTACAGATTGAATAATGGATGGATATGATTCTTAAATTGCACAGTCTGTAAGTCTTTGACGATCTCAGAGACTTCCTAATGTACTGCTTAAATGCAATTTTGATACCCGAGCGCTGAGGAGGAACAAACGCACGACAGCATCGTAAATTATTCATCGCCAGACTAAGTCAATGTTTTGTCCATGCACAAGAAATATTTTAAAGACAGGCACGTATACGAAGTAGCCAAGGTGTCGATATTATATGAATTTAGTATTGACACTCTCAATTCATGCACGCATGTATACAAGACTTTCTCCTCGATACTTTTTATGCACATATTTTAATGGGAACAAGTCGGGTACTTGATGTTAGCGTCCCAGCGTCGTTAATCTATCGTCATTAGCCGAGTACTTTTTACGGCTCAATGTCCATCAGCGGATTCTAGAACCATTGAATGGTCTCTACTATAAGGATGGTCATCGGCGTGTGTTGCAAGAATCTGAATGAAACAAAGAGTGAGTCAAAAGGTTGACAATAGGATTGAGTCGCCGGTCTGCGTGGACCAATAAATATATTCCTGGGGCAATAAAACAAGTTGGCTCGTGTTCTCCTGACATTTACAGCCCGCCGGGAGATGTCAACGCGTTGAGACGTCCGACGACTTCCGCGCTAAAACCTGGCCAAATCACTGATTAACTAGGCGCCGCCCTCGCATCTCTCATTCAAGTCCTTATAATTGCTTCTAATCGCATAATGAAATCTGATGATCAATGAACTCGACCAGATTAATGGTAAATAGGCTCGGATTGTAAACAACCCGTCGAGACCCCATTTAAGCCACGTTACATTAAGAAACAATCAAGATTATGTTACATTATAAAATATTACGGTGTCCCATAAGTTTCTTTCGTTTTCATATTAAGAATAATATAAACAATAATTTGTATTAATTCAAAATTTATTGAATAATATATGATCCATTAACTGTTCTATTAACTTTCTCCATCTCTCCGGAAGCCACACAATGCCTTCTTGCCAAAATTTTCCAGGTTTGTTGGCAAAATATTGATCAAGGCTATAAATAGCTACAGTTGAAGCTTCTGTACCCTTGGTCCAAGACCGTTTACGTTGGATATTCTCATAGAGTATCCAACTTTCATCTCCATTGAAGAGTCTCTTCAAAAAAGGTTGGCTATTATGTCGTTGAAGAAGAAGATCGCATGTTGACACAGCACACATCTGAACGATTGATGTAGCCCAATTTTGTCAGATGATTATGGACGGATGTTCGTGGAATTTCTAACTGTTTAGCTATTTCGCGAACAGTATATCGCGGATTTTCTTCAATCATAGCTATGATTAGATCTGTGTTAATTTGCGAAAGAAACTTATGGGACAACCTAATATATTCAAACAGCTTCACGTAATTTAGATGACCATTTATATAAAATATTGACAGATTGGGTTAGTTTCCCGATGGATTCAAATACGAATAAATTTCATAGATGATATAGTGCAAATCCGCTATTTAATGGTTCGTCTTGCGAGTCTCGCAGTTTGTCATACTTAATTCAAGCAAGTGAAGAAGTCTAGCCTAAAAGGGCGAAATTTTAGACATAACACCATCATAATCAAAATAATGAGATTCGAGCGATCAAAAATAAACAGCTAAAATTCAATTTTTGGGCATACAAATGTCAAACTTTCAGAAATAACCAGTTATCTGAGTAGTAGAAGTTTACAATCTGTTTTAGCAGTATTTGTTGGGTTAAGAAAGGAACAGAGAAAAAGGTCCAAAAGCAAAAAAAGTAAGCCTCCCTATAGGAAGAAGGGGTGGTTTTTATTTAGTGGTGGTGATATATATATTTTTTTAGTTTGATTTTTTTTCCGTATCTTTTTTATGGTTATTATATTTTTTAAAAAAATAATACATAAATAATAGTGAACAAAATAGCTAAATTTCTGAGCATTTCCACGGAAGCAGAAACGATAAATCTGTCTATCTACATAAGAAATCATATCACTGCTAGTAAAATGCTTTTAGAATACGATATGCATAAGTTCACACAAACTTGACCTAGTCGAATAGATTAGATCTAGTTTCAGTTCTCAGTGAAATTCGTCTTAGTAACAGAATGTCAATCAATTTTTACAACAAAAAAAAGTGATTTTCCGTCGACATCATAATGGATGATATCTAAAATATTGACATTGATACTGCCATTGTCATCGGTTATTCAAGCTAAATATCTTGCTGAGGATTGCATGACAGTATTAAATTTAGTTGTTACAGTGGACGATAGCAGATAAGAGCTTGCATGACATCCACAAAGATATATGGCATCAAATCTAACCGGTTTTTTTTTTGCGAATCCGGATAATAGAAAATTCAGATAATCGAAGCCCGGTTATTCAAGATTGTATTGAATGTGAAAATCACAGCAGCCGACACAAAGCATGCGTGTTTCCGATAAGATATGGACCTTTCAATTTCTATTTTAAAACAAGCTTTCAATGGTTTCAAAAACGAAAAACGTCTTATCTCGAAACTCGAGATTTGTCCTGCTTGTTAATATTTGATATTCACATTTTTCAGGCTATGTTGTCTGAAAATAAACCATCCTGCAAATCAATCCATATAATGATCTGATCGATTTATGAAGCTCAGATCTAATTATCCTACTGTTTAAAGTTCAACCTATGATAGGAAGTTGATATTAATATCTTCTTAATCATATTGCTAATCTCTTTAAGCTCAAGTTCGATGTATTATCTGAAACTGTATAAATGTACACAGCTATCAATATTCTGCAGACATCAATTAAATTTAATCTTCGTGTTACTTATGTAAAACAGATGTGGTAAAATTGTATTGATATCGATTAGGTTATTACGTGAAATCGATAGACATGATCGACGCATAGTAACACATTTTATGGGCGTTCGACAACTGTTTAAAATCCTGATCCATGAGTAGATAATAAAAATGAATGCAAAAAGATCGTAATATTTAAAATGATATGTTCGTACAAAATAATATAAATGTCATCATATGACTTCTTATTTTATTTGCTGAAGGATTTCAACAGTGGATCGAATCAATCAAATCCAATATAATCCGTTGCCAAAATGCCGTGTAAAATATAATCATCACTAAATTTACATGGTCATATATGCGTCATCACTAGGCAATTTGTAAGAAATAAATCTGTCGCTTTTTAAACTCTTTTTTCTTGTCGCATTATGCCAGTATCAGATACATCTGTCAGATCGCACAATCGAAGAGCATTTAATACATGCCTCCAGCTGTTATCCAAGACAAAGATTGATTAATTGGGACGGATTTTTTGCTCGAATGTCCTATTGGGGATGCAGTCGTGTCATTTGGAGGTGATTCTGCCATAGCAAATGCAATTCCATGGACTGCGAAGTGTCTAGAGTCGTTAGCTGGTCATGAGCTGGTCGAGACAATCTATTTGTGACTAGGTTAATGAACCAACTGATCGCTTCCATCCGTGCAAGGGACACGTTCAATCCCTGATGATAATAAGTCGCTAATTTGCGTCTCTTCCTTGTCTTCCCTGATCAATCTAGACGTTCATAGAAGAAGCCAAGAGTGAGGAAGTTACGCCACACGTCTTCGGAGCGCTGGACTCCAAGTATGCGACCGGATATCCTCATCTTGCTCCACATATGTGGGACAACATGGAATATTGATGCTTGGTCACGGCGACCCTAGCACAATGGTTTTCGTCCGATTTCGAAATTTTTTGATTAATTAAAAATTTGTGTTCCAATTAATCATGTTGAAAGGTCGCATAGATCGAGTGCTTCGCCGCGAGTTATATATACTTTGCATTTTATTGCGAGTGCGAGCTTAGGATGACAGACGACACTAATAATAGAATTCGATCATTGTATCTATTTATTTACATATTTATTTATTTTATGTAACATGCAAAATATCCGAAAACAACACTTGAAACAAATTTAAGTAATATAAAGCTAAGGATCGATTACTAAACGCGATCAGCTGATGCTTAAAAACGCACAAAAAACGGGGCTCCGAACCGGTATTTTTATCATTTATATTTTCGTTCCGGTTCAGTTCCAAACATTTATATCGGTTTTCATTCCGGAATAAATAAAATATAAATAATTAATTGAAAATATAATAATTAGTACTAGAAGTGTATAATAATAAATTATTAAGGGAAAAGCTTGACGCTCGTTGTCTGGAAGTTTCGGAATACCAGCTTGGAGTACATAACCCAGGGAGTCCCAGTCTGGGTACATAGTAAATATATAGGAAGCAATAAGCTAAACAAAATATTTAATCAACCGAAGAAGTATTGATTTAACAGAACAATTAACAAGATGAACTAAGACTAAAGACAGGGTCGTAACAAGGGCGTGGCAAAGCAGGCGCCCGACACGGGCGCAACTGCGCTTGGGGCGCAAAACGCAGAATACCGACCCGGTCGAGAGTTGCACATGATTTTTATTTTCCTCAAACATTCTACTTTATATGAACCAATACTGATCGATTCTATCCGTTTTTATAATATATACTGAGTTGTCTAATCTCTCTTCTCTTCGTTATCGTTATGTTCAGATATGGCATCCGATCGCGAGCCGCTCATTCATCATATCAGCGGTCCGAAAAGCGGACAGATTGATCCTCTTTTAGGGCTTTTTGCTGCTTTTTCTATGATCTGTACGATCACGGAAGCAATATAGCGTCTGGACATTTTCTATTATAGTATTTTTTTTACAAGAGTAAATGCCATCTATACGTTAGGTCGGATACTTTTGGGACTATCTTTGTATATTAAATATATTGCATTTATAGCCAGTAATGATTGATGTAAAGTCAGCGGTCCGAAAAGCGGACCAATTGAGCATTCAAACCTTATGGTCACTCCGTCTTCTTTTAGGGCTTTTTGTGGCATTTTATATGATCGGAAATTAGATACTTGCCACGGGCGCTTCATATCCTAGTTACGGTTCTCCCTATATCGACGCTATATTGCATTTATAATAGTATTAGTTACTTTAAAAAAATTAATTGTATTTTCGGGGGGCGTTAAGTTACGTGCCACGGGCACTTCATAATCTAGTTACGGCTCTGACTAAAGATTATAGCATTGTATTATGAGATGAATCCAATCAAATTCTGCATAAAAATAGTGAAGGTCACATATTATATCAATACAATCGAATATTTCGTGCAAGTTGTATACCGAACCGTTAAAACCGATATTCTATAATCGGTTCAATTTCAGTTTTCGCTCCGACCAAAATAACGGTTCAAAACAAAAATCCGACATATCTTGTGTCGATCATCTCGTTTATAAATATTAATATGGGGGAAATTGTATTAAGATTTGACCGAGATACTTAAAAACACGATGATGTTAAAATTTCCAAATAAAATATAAACATAGTAGCGGTGATCCGGCTTCGGTCTAATCCGGCGCCCCTGTAATCCGACATCCCAATACAAGTACATATAGTACATATGTACAATGTTACTGATAAAATTCCTTTCTGCTGAAACACGGACTAAAATTCACAAAATTCCCGATATCCCAACAAATTATTTATTTTCGTCGCTGCAGATGAATACTTATACACTATAATACTTTGATGTGATTCGTAATTATATTACGGAGGAATACAAAAATTCTGAGCCCCGTATCTATTATATTTCATATCGATATTCCCATTATTAGAGTCGATGTGTAGTAAATACATCACCGGTAGGAAAGGGTTAATATAACAAAAAACATATATGTATACATAATAAAGGCAAACTTACAAGACAACTAAACATACAGAAGTGGAAGAGGCTTTGTATATGTGGTTTTTTCGGGAAAGAAATTATAATATACTAATTTCCAAAAGGTTCCGTAGCCCAAGAGGGTCGAGGGCAGTACTCTATAGTCCGACAATTTGAACGATCTGACACTGCATTGCAAGATGTGTGTCGGATTACCGGGGGTCCACTGTATTTTAAGCAGTTTTAATCCCATTTTAACATTGTTTTTGTTTAGATTTATTGATTTTGCGACAAGTTGATCTGTCCATGATCGTGGAATGCGACAATGTCAATGAGATCGCAACCCCATTCTTATAAAATTTAATTCGTACAATATTAATTTAAACCAATTTATAATCCAAGAACTTCGTTAATATTTTTTTTAAATTCATATCTAAAGCATTGTATCTATAATCTGAAATAGATGTACGAGTCGAACTTCGTATTTTTGATATTAGAATTCTAATCTCCGTGTATTTTTATATCGATATCGATCTTTGAAGCTCATTTTTATCCGAGACAGTCAGAGACCTCTCTTGGCATTTTTTGGAATTATAGCCTTTTTAATACCAAAATTACGCTATAGATCTAATGGATTTTCGCCAAATTTGGTCAAGTTGAATAGATGCAAAATATTTAAGGATTTTAAATGTGTTTTATTTTAAATTTTTTTTCGGGGGGGGATTTTTTTAAGCTTGGATTTCATCATCGCTGCATCATCCATGGGCATCAACGTCGATATTTTCAGTGAATATCGCAACAACATTTCGCCATGCGCCGATACACAAATAGAGCTTTAGATTTGCGTTTTTTAAGCGTCGCGCCGCTACGGAATGAGATTCATGACGTGCGTATCTGATGATGGTGCGTGAAGTGCGGCCGAAACGCCCCGAGCAACATTTTTTACAATAAACCTTTTAAACAGCTCTCAACGTCATGTCTAGCCTCACAATTGATTAATAATGTGATCATTAATGAAAGGAAATATCTCTCACATCGAGACATGAACTCTTTACTTTGGGCCAACCACAATAATTCATTGTACGGGCGGATCGCACGAAATGCAAACAATCGGGCGCATAAAAAAATATTCCACATCGAATGTGCGCGCACAATGGATGGTTGATGCGGGCGGTGGCATTCAAACGCATAATTGCCCATAAACGGGGTGGTCTCGCTCGGATACAAATACAAATGGAATATCAATGAAACAACGTTGATTTTGTACGTATTTTTGCATATTTATTTTAGCGTCCAAATTCCATCAATTTTAAGTTTGAAATATGAATTGATGGCAACGACCTTGTATGACGTTTAATATCGAACTCTTATCTATTGATGTTTATCAGATTTGGGGGCATATTTATGTTGTAATGTTTGATTGATACATTTGGATTGAATTTATTTCTTATTGGCGTTGTATTGTTGTGAAGCATCGTTAGTCTGGGTGATATTATGAGTTAAATGTATGGCGTTCATATTGTGACCTGTGAATTGTTTATGCGAATTCAACGCAGCCATTCAATGCTCATGCAATAGCTCTATGATTTTTTCGATATAAATTATGCAATCGATTTATACTTACGCGGTTCTCGCGAAAATTCAGTCTTCTGCAGAGCAGAAAGGCATGTCGTAAATCCCAATTGTTGTTCACTCACTTCTTCACACAATTCATTCACTTTATTATATATGCAAGCGTACAGTGTTTTATTTATAAGAGTCGCTTTTTTGTGTGTCGAGTCAAATTTATTTTTTTCAGAGACACGACATCAGCATCCGAAGCAGCCTAATAAATCTCGCTGAAAGAATAGGTGAAAATCAAACATCACGGTGAAAACATCACTCGGGGGGCCGATTGCGAATGTTGAATGGATTGGCACAAAAAAGCACTCGATATCACTTCGTCACAAGAAGAGCACGCTCATAGATAATGAATGAGTGAGAAAAAAAAAACCACCGAATAATCAAACGGAACACTTTGCGCCGCTTAAAAATGTATATATAGTATATTAAAGAGTGGCTACGTGACTCGGATGGATCCACGCGGAACTCTCGACTTTAAAATTACACAAAAAGAACCTGATATCGAAGCCGACCGCGACTCACTGCGTCAAAGAACACTTGTAAAAATATTTTTGCATAATCGAAATTTTCGCATTTGGGTGATTTTCATCTGAAAAGCGCCATTTCCATCGCGGAGATCTTTTCAGCGGCGCGGGCACAGTGCAGAGGTCAAACGTTAACGCTATGGGGATTCATAGCGATCTTGATTTAATAGATAAGAGCACTCACAGCGATATAATTAAATATTTGCACTCCAAAAATTAATACATCAAACAATCAATTGATTCCACAATAAAACAATTCACAAAACATCCCCGCTTGATCGATTGATAAACAGCGAAAACACCGCTCCAATAAACGCAGGGCGAATTGCTTTTATTCGCAACGCTTATTCATATTATTACAATTCGCGCAAATGTCCCGACGCGCGTACGCGTATTTTTAATTTATTTTTGCACGAACGCAAATAATTTCGCCCACATTTATTGAGCGTTATTTTAAACTGCATCCGTTAGATAATGTTGATATAATCGTCAATTCGTTTTTGCACATCTTCAGGTGTTGCATTATTGTGGTCGCTCGATAAATTCTATATATTTGCATACGAAAAAGTCGCGTATCGAGAATATTTGCGCATTCTGCGATAGGCGCCCGGTCTTTTTTTATGCGCTCGGAAATTCTCCAAATATCTAATGTGCGCGAAATTTATTGCATTTAAAAAATCGCACATATGTGCAATATGGCAGGAACGAGTTTTTCTCGATGGAATTGTCTGTCAAACGCGAGCGAATGCCCGATTATAACGTGCATTTTACGGCGATCGCTGCGAATTTATTCCGATTTGAATCGCCGGCGACTTTTATTTATTCGGCGTCGACAAATTGCGTCCTTAGGGATTTTCGAAAGACGGCCGCGGGATCTACGGCTCAATTTTTGCGGCGATCGATCGAACGCGGACGCAGATCCTGGAGAAAGTTGCGACTCGAGCGTTCAAACACACAAATTGTCGAATTTCAGTCGATATTTTGCAGATTTGCAATTGCGTCACTTATAATAAAACACTCGAAAATCGAACGTCCATCGATTCACTTATGAATAATTTATCACAAATACACCACAATCGGCTGGATTGAAATCGAACACAAATTCACCGTGAATGCGCTATAAAATCATCACTCGGTGTTGCATCGGGATTGGATCAAACGCGTTTAAAAGTCGGCGCTTCGATGCAAATATATTAAAGGGTGGATCCTTGAGGTCGCGTTGAAAAATAAATTCGAATAATTTTTTTCGGGAAAAATTCGCTCGAGGAAAAATTTGGGCGCGATTCGATTTTTTCGCGGGTTTAAATTTTCATCCGGGGTTCAAATGTGCATTGGAATTATCCATGAGGTGCCATCGTGACGAAGCAACCGGGATGGTGTCCGAACCTGACTAAATCTGATAATTGTAGTTTGAGTTTTATATAGCGCGAATTTTCGTATTGTGGAGTAGTTGCCGTCGTCCACACGAGGCGTCCGCCCGCTCCGATATGTTTCGTTATACTGATGTGATGCTCGACGCGCCCGCAGCGCCGCCGCCCGTTATATAATAAAACGACGGGAAAAACATCACACTTTAGTTGGGTACCTTCAAGTCGAAGGTACTCGCTGCAGCCCCTAACACACCACCACCCAAGAAAAGACAGCGCCCACCAAGGCGGCAGCTGTGGATGTCGACGTACACCGCCGTTATGATTCGTGGATGTTATGAAAAAGCTCTTTAAAAAACCTAATGATCTCCCAATACATATTGAAAAATATTACATATAAGATTTGAACATCCCTCCGCATCGAAAAATACTAAAATACCGTCGTCTTTTGCGAAAACATTGAATTTTAATGAAGCAACAATTTTGGCAGGATCCGTACAAATTATATTGCTCGTACAACCTCAGTATTAATATAAATCACAAAGAAAAATCACATGGACTGGATAGAAACAATTACAAAAATATTCATTTAAAAATGCTATGATTTTTTAAAAACTGAGCCGATTCGAAAATATCGGTTTCGTCGGTGCACATTTTACGCAAAAGTGAGTTTGATTAATATTTGTGTTGATGTAATCTCCACCATTCTTACGCAGAACTCGTTTGATTGTATTCGTCTAATAATATTACAATGAGGATTCAAATATAGCCCGGAATTTTGCTGTATCTGTAGGTAGTCCCGCGATTTTAAATAGAATAGTAGAATCAATTGTAAATAAGCACTGTTAATAGCATACAAGATCGCATCATTTTTACCTTTTTTTTTCGATCATTTCTTTGCGTAAACAAATAAAAAACTTCATTATTAGTCAATTCATTTGGGCTATAGATCTATACAATCGTGCAAGAGTACTTTTCCTGAATAGTGGAAGGGGGGTCCCAGGCCCTGGGATAGTACTCATTTAGGGGTTAAGCTGTCGGACTTGTAACTCAATCATCTTTTCATCGTTTTCGAAAAAAAACCGGTTTCTACCAAGTCATGTATGTCAAGTGAACTATTCAATATTTTTCGTCCAAAATTCTTAGATAATGAATCTTTAATATTCAGGATAAAAAAAACGATTTTCGATGGCCACAATTTTTGCCTAATAACCGGGTTTTGAAAATCGACAAGCCCTAAGAGCTAAGTATCAAAATCTAAAAACAAGTAATCATAATCTGTAATGAAACCGCTAATTCGCAAGATTATTTTATCGATAGTCTTGACCGCGGGAAAACGTAATCTTCCCGCTGACTCCCCAGTGAGGCTGCAGCTAAGATAGTATGAAATAAAACCGATCATATTTTCATCATCATCTGACGATCTTCTTTGTCCTCTACGGATACTTTGTTAATTATATCAATATTTACATTTTCAGATCCAAAAAATTAAGATTGAGCTGAAATCGATACGATCAATCGATAATATTAATACTTTGGGTCTACTGAATTGGATTGGATTGAACCAAAACTTTTATAATAAAATTCCATATTTAAAGCAACACTTTTGTACTTGTAGATAGGGAATCCAAAACCCGGGATCCCGGACAGTTTTAGGTACTTAAGAATCCCGGGATTAGTAAACGTAATCCCGAAAAATTCGGCGTACATGTATGTTTTTCAAATTGTTGTAGTAACCTTTCCCTACCGGTGATGTATTTACTACACCTCGACTCTAATAATGGGAATATCGATATGAAGTATAATAGATGCGCGGTTCAGAATTTTTGTATTCCTCCGTAATATAATTATGAATTACATCAAAGTATTATAGTATATAAGTATTTTCAAAATAGTATTTGAATTTTATAGTGTTTTATTTATCTTTTTTAAATTGTATTTTTATCTTTTCTTAAATAAATAAATTTTTTTGGCCTTCAAGTTATTTTTTATATTAAACAAATGGACTTATTAGTAATTTTTGATCAAATTTATCAATGTAATTTCTTAAGATGTTGAAAATCCCAATCCCGGGATCCCGGGATTGATCTCGGGACTGATCCCGGGACTGATCCCGGGACTGATCCCGGGACTGATCCCGGGACTGATCCCGGGATTGTCTAATGAAATCCCGAAATCCCGGGATCGAAATTTTGGCTCGAGATTGGATTCCCTACTTATAGATGAACCTGTGGCCTAGTAACTCACTCATCTTAAAGGGGGAAACCAGTTTAGGATATATACAGAAGGTATACAGAAGGTACTCAAATATACATTTTCAAATTGTTGGCAATGGTCCGATAAAAATCTTCTCCAAAATCACTAACCAATTAATATTTTGTAAAGTGATCTTACAAGAAATTGTATGTTTCATCAGGGAAAAATATTTTATTTGCATTAACCAAGGCAGATCATCTTTGAATTCTTTGGACAAGTAATCTGACTTATCATAATAGAAGTTTGACATTACGAGGGTTTTATAATGCGCAAATCCACCATATTGATAAATAATTTTTTTACAACCGTCCGGACTTCATGGTCGATTTTGTTACCTGACTTTTGGATAATGTCCGTCTTCTACGATGTTTGTCGTCGTACAAACACCCAATTAACATCTCCGATTACTATATGATTGAAAAAGGTGGCCCTTCTTCAAGATTCAGAAGCTCTTGGCATATAAGAATGCGTCCCAACTTGTTTGCTAAATTCGTTTTGAGCCCACACAACTTGTCTCTAAATCGAACTTTACAATATGCAGTTTGATTTGCTTCATTTTCAATATTTAGTCTACTTTCTTCGTCTTCCACATCTGCATAAAAACCTATGGCATTTTATAACAATATGTTGTATTCAGACGAGTACCAATACTAATCCAACAAAATTCGTTGTCATGCACAAATATATAATAAAGTATAATTTTCTTTTGGCTTACTTTAACGTTTTCGTATTTTTTGTCAATTTTTGTCGACTTTTTTCCCAAGGGTTTTACCAATTTTGACGTTTTTTTTCTAAAATAAACTAACAACGCAAATACTTGAAGCCACGATAATAGATATTAATTATCTTATCTACTCTTAGGGATATCCCGTGAAATATCTCCATTTCAATTAATGGGCAATTCCTCCACTTCAATGTCGACCAAAAAAATATACCTGAGTACATAAACTATTATATATACCGAGTCACTTTGATTTAATTTTATGAGTGATTGAAAAAAAAATAGAAATAAGATAAGAAAAGAAGTAGGAAATATATTTTAAAAAATTCAAAAAGGAATATATTACGAAATAAATACATTTGGGTCTGTTTTTATGCGATAGATACGTTCCACGGGGAGTCGCACATAAAAAATCCGCATAAAAAAAGACATGAACTACATAGAAAACTTAAGGGATAGGTTCCGTTATTTCTAAAAACCGCATAACTTCAAAATCGCATAAAAACAGATCCAAGTATAATTGTCAATTGTAATACAATATTATTTATAACCAATTATTATCATACTACTCATGTATCGCAGTGTTACCCATTCATTCATAATATATTGTCGTTAGCACTTTTGACAACAACTATATAGCGTTATCCGGCACTAAAAGGGTTAAATAAATATAGCAAATTTATAATAATGAATATAAATGCATTATAATTGTATAGTTTATATTAAAAAAAAATAATTAAGCTTGAAATAAAGCAAAAAATAAAACAGCGAAAATTGTCCGTGCTTTAAATATAATAATTTAATAAAACTTTAAATTCTAAGCGATTTACTAATAAATCAATGAGTCGGTTAAATAAAGATTCCAATCACAAGATTAGTCCCATCCAAATGTGGCCACATTTGCAATTTCGAATTGCATAAAATTAACGACGTTGACAGTTCGCCATACATAATCGTCAAATGTAAATACCTGCTCTATTAGCTATCTGGTATATTTTGAGAATCAATAGTATCGATTACAAATGAGCTTAATTCAATTCCAAAAAGATTCCAACGATTTATGAGAGTATAAAAGACATTTGTTGAAATATTTTTGTTAGAATGCTATATATATAACCGCGTAAATCGAGATATTTATATATTTGCCTATCATTCACCTGTTCATTTTGCTGACAATGCATTAATACGATTACGATTAATCGATAAGAAAATTGACATATTAGACCCGACGACCTTGTATGACGTTTCTGACTTATCAATTTTTATTTATCAGATTAGGGTCTCATTTATATGACACAATATTTAATTACACACATATGAAATATATATATATATAGCCAGAAAAATATTTGGAAAGATATACAAATAGCTATTGTTGAAAATTCCCGTATGGCTACATCAAAGAATCATTTTGTTCAACTGGAATTTCCAGATTCCAACCTGTTTCCTAGTATTTTGTACCCCAAGCTGGGACACCCAAACTTCCAATCAATAAACGTCATATACTTTCACTTAATAATTGTATTATTTTATACATTTAAATCTAATTAAAAAATTAATCACTCGGAGCTGAACCGAAAAACCATGATTTTCCTGAAACGAACCGAACCGATAAAAATATTTGAAACTGAACTGGTATAGAATGAAATTTATAAAAATCAATGTAAACAAAAATAATGATAGATTTTAGCAAATGCACTCATTTACTCATGATGATGAAGAAAATCAAAAGCTTTCGATCATCATTATCTCATTACAAATGTATATTTTAATCTTTATTTCTGGAATTCATCCCATATTTCGTAAAACACGTCAATTTTTAGGTATCTATAGACCGTGTTATGCAGAATCCATCTATATTTCCTTGCATAATCGAGTAACATACCGAAAACAATCAATAATTTCACTTGGACTAATGTTGCAAAAAATAAAATCATCGGTGATTTTCCCAAATTTAAATGCAAATTTTCTTCCAATCCAATAATTAATAACGTTTGTACGTTTCTTTAAAAGCGATTTGCGTTCTTATCTTATTTCTTTACTGATCTTAAAGACAATCTTTCCACTTTAATGCAATGGGACTCGTCAATATTAATCTAATGGCTAAATTTTATCGTAAAATTAATTTGATAGCCTTTGAAATTTATTTAATCGTACAGAAGGAAAAAAATATGCGTGTAATTGCATGGTTATACGCATGTATGTGCGAACGTGCGTACGGCACTTAACACTCTCGACGCCCAACCTGAATCAGTATTGTTTCGCACGGGATAAACACGGACGAACAGAATGCTACATGTGGCACATCTTCTCTCAGGTTCTATTTATCTTAAATCAGTGGTTCTTAACCTGGGGGGAATTACCCCCCGAGGGGTAAAACGGCTTTTTGGCGGGGGTAATGACAATATTCATTTTTAGTATGTAGATATAATAATAAAATGACATGAGCGTCATATGGTTTGCACTCTCTTCCAAGAAGTCTCTCACTGTGTTCTAATGGCTTTCTAGTAATATTTTTCGCAAGGAGAGTTTCAATTTCACGATACAGTTTCAATTTACTCGAGCACTAATTTGCACTTTCGCATCTGTGACAGTATTTTAAGTGAAATGACTTCTGCTTCTAGAAAAAAGCGCTTGTATAAAGAAGTATTTCTACAATGGTGTTTCACGAATATTGTTGACAGAAATATGGAAAAGCCTCAGTGTGTTATAAAGTTCTTGGTACAGAGAGCATGAAACCAAGTAAACTTAAAGAACATTTCGAGAATGTTCACAAGGAGTTGGCTGATGAAATTTTTAAAGACGAAGATGTGTCAGCCAAAGTAGAATTTCTCAGACTACTCCAGAATAGCATTTTTAAAGAAGTGGAATTTCAAAACTATGACTTCTGTACATTTTGCTGAAAAGTAGGTGCTGAATATTCTATTATAGCTGATAGCTCTAAGAATGTGCGTTGGGTGAAACTAAACCTAACTAAGTAAAGTAAAAAGTAATTTCCTATAGGTTTGTGCAATTTCATGATAAATAAAGGCTATTTGTATGTATTATATATGTTGTTTTCTTCAACAAAATTTTAAAGGGGGGTAAAATCAGTTTCCCTGATAGGTTATAGGGGTAACGAGGCTAAAAAGGTTAGGAAACACTGTCTTAAATCGATAAGCTTCACCAATTACTCTGCAATTAGCCAAACTAACGAAAAAAAATGGAGATAAGCAAGTGCAAAAACACAAAGATAGGAATGCAAGTTTCGAGATCGATCTCGTACGATATTTAGACAGTTGTCGTCTGGAAGACATTATATAAAGACTATTAGAAGGAATTGTACTCTGATACAAAAAGATGAGATAAATTCTCGATCGCCAGGAAGCAAAAAAATATGGAGCACGATGAACCTGACCGGTTCGGAGCCAAGAAGCTTTAGGAACAGAACAAGGACAAGAAGAACACCAAATATACACCCTTGAGGAGAGGCATATGAAGAAATTCACTTTGCAACGTTAACAGCATTGTCTTCCGTTAACTTCTATATCGTTTTGAAAACATCGAACTGAGAGGGTCAACCTGAAATGGGAAAGCACTCAGTCTCGAGCTCGTTTGGGTAAGTTGTACGAGGACGGGGAGACACCCTCAGTTGATGTAGGAGCGAATCCGAGACGCACTTAAGCGTCACGTATGTCTACATCTCATACCGGCAACGCCCTAGCGAAGAAAAGACTTTGTAAGAAAACTCTTTGTACTCCAGAAAGCCCTTTCCAGTAAAATCAAAAAGTCGTCTAGAGTATTTTCCACTATCTTCCGAAGAAAACTACTCAGTCTTTATAAACCTCCCACACTCCCTATCGAGACGGTCGCGAAAGCGTTCGTTAATACGTTAATTCAGGATATACATTTTTTATATTCTGTTTATTTTATATTTGCATGTACTAATTCCATTAAATAGAAATGATCACCAAAATCACGCGACGGGGCCTCCGCGGGGGAACGCCGGTGTACGCAGCGATGAACGAGTTAATAGAGTAATAAGTACGATCCATATATATTCCATTGTCGAAATTATTCAAACTCAAGTGGTTAAATAAATGTTATGCAATAAAAACAATCCAATTTTGCATCATAATCGATTCCAAGTAATTATCTGGTTGTTGTTTGCTTATTTAACTATTAATTTGCAAAAAATCATTAACGGAATTCTTTGAATTATTTTGATAATGACATTTTTGAGGAAAATATTTTTAAAAACTTAGATATCAATTAGATGGATTTTAATAAAATATTATGCCAATTTTGTTTAACCACTTCCATTTCCGTTTAAGACATGTCCAATGCAATTTTTTTATTGCAATGGTTATCAATATATATATCGTATATGGCTACTTTCGTGATCCCAATAAATAAATTTATTCTATTATTTATTACAAAAATAGTACTCACACAATACACGTTTATGTGTCAACAAGATTAGGTCAGCGTGTTGATGTCTCCTCTATCACCAGCCCTTGAAGAATGACTTTAGACCGAGTGTCCGTTTGGAATAAATACTTAAACTCTGCCTATAAAAGGTACCTCGGTATTGTGGTCTTTCGCAGAACAGGAAAGTTAATAGATAATACGCTTAAAATTGTGCATGCGACTAGGAGCACGTTGACATCCTTGAAAAAGCATTCATCATAAATATGATTCGAGGATCACGTTCAAATATCAGGGTCAGTCCATCGAACGTGAGCTAGAAGTTAGCGAAAATGGCGATAAAATGTATTTCAGGCCAACGATCGGAAGCTTTTAACAAGGACTTGCCATACCAGAAGATTTTTTTATGTCCTGTTTATACTAACATTGGTTGGGTTTATCTTAATTTTTGTATATTGCTATAGTTAGGCATAATATAAATATTCATCGGTTAATGCAGAGACATATGTACGTATATGCTAACGACCTTTTCGTCGACATATTTCCTCAACTTCAATAATTCACGTGGTAAAAAATGTTGAATATTCCGCCGAGGTATTTCCTACCCCCTCATTAGCATATTAATATTACTGGTTTCTTATTATGACATATGTTGTTAAAATAATTTTTAGTCATTCGCCTGTCCACATATAATCATATCGTGAAATCAATTTACATTCAAATCATCATCATACGGCGAACTTTTCTCGACAATTATCCTATTTTGCATATCTAAAAATCACCTTTGAAGTGTCGAGTTTATTACTCTCATTCGTTATTCAGGATTGATTCTAAGTATCAAAAAAAAGATAATTGGCACAGATAAAAAATACCTTGAATAACTTATAATATAATACCATAATAATTAAATAAACAATTTTTAAAAAATGTGCTAAAACCCCATTAATTTCATTGCATAATATCATTTTTACCATAAACAAGAATTGGAGTGTACCATATTGATTTGTAATAATAAAATTTCATAACGATTGCTTTAAGTAACCAATGCATTTTACAGTTGACTGCAATATAAATTTCTGCAATCGCCTATTAAATACGTAATATTACAATCTGAATGGCGAAATTGCAATATAAGAGGAGCGCAAATCGGGGTTACGCCTCTAATCGCACAAGGAAGATCTTAGCGTACATTATGTATTAAATAAGAATCAGATACATCCTGACGAATTAATTAGGATCATAGATCTACAAAATCGAATTTAAAATACCTTGACTTGATTGGTCCAAATATCAACGGTGAAATTGATGTTAACACTTTGACGTACACGGCCGTCAAATCCCGTCATGCATCAGCAGATAATACTTGCTTTTTGCGCCAGATAAGTCTATGCACACATCGACGGAGGTTGAACTTCAGGTTTTGTTTGGAATTAATTGCCTTAAAAAGACCCCAGATGAAAAAGTTTAAAACGAATCCTACGAACTTATTGAGTGGTGTGTTACATGTCGTCGAAAATATTTCAAATATATTCTCGACTATATCAGGAAAACGGTTAAATTACATTATATGACAACCGGAATGCTATGCATGGAATCCGTAATCGAAGACTCATATATTATCAGTATAACCGTTTTTATGGAACTGGATTTTATTATTGAGTTCTGGTGATTCTTTCAACGGTTCGATTTCGGATGCTCGGATAAGATCATGCTTTTATTTCAACCGAAATATGTGGAAGCGTCACGAAACATGATAAGCAAGCCAATAGCATAGTAATTGTGTCGAAATTTAGATGAAGCTTTTAAAACGTTCCCATGGAAACATAAACGATATTAACCTTTTGAGGAGTGAGCAAATTTAAAATCGATGAAGTCGTTGACGCCATATCAGCGTAAGACAATTTTCAATTCGAGGCAAGAAATCGATTCATTTGCTCCTGCTTTAAAAGGAAATGATAATTGGACAAAGACTCATTAATAATTATTAGTTGTTACATTTGGGCTAACGATCTATACAATCGTGCGATGTATGCAGGGAAGCTCTCCGTCTCTGTCTCTCTCCGAGCTTAATGTACAAGAGTGTTCTTTCTGAATAGTGGAGGGGGATCGCAGGCCCTCCGATAGTACTCCTTTAGGGGCAAAATATACACAGACTTCTAATAATACGATCATTTTTGTCGAATCATGTTTGTGAATGAGTGAATCTTGATACAATATGCAATCCCGAATCTGGAAAAATCAATTTATCCTAATCGGAATCAATGATGTCTCGCAATCCGGATGCTTGCTTTAACTTTCATAATTTACCCCATAGGAGGGCCCTACAAATAACATTAATATGCCACATCAATGTCATCAATTACAATTGTTTATAGCGTAAATGTCATTAAAAACTTCATTAGATCTGGTCAAGCTGCGTTGCTTTTAAAAAATATGTGATTGTTACACAGTAACGTTAGTTCTAAAAGTCCCAGATGATAACATTATATGACGATATTCATACGTGTCTGTTAAATATATAAAAAATGATTGCATATAGTTCATATAATAATGCTGTAGAAGGTGTTCATACATCTTTTTCTGGGATTCGTGTGATGTTATCCCATTGCCTTCCATATATATCAGGATAAAATCATTTGAATAGTATACTTTTTAATAGTTGGATTTAAAGCCGATCCTTTATAGGCGAGCTCAGAATCTTTAGCCACTATATTAATTTTTGAATTGGATTTATTAGTAATTTTGCTATACATAAATCCTGTATTTGTATAATTTATCCGTTGTTGTAAATAATTTATGATTTACATTCAGGCTCTTTCATTTCTTCAATTATTTTTTTATGTGGCAATTTTATAGCCTATTCGCAAACATATTTCATTTTAACTGCTTAAAGATATATAGATCATCCAGAGCCAAAAAGGATACTACCATATCAAGCACATAATCTAATTTTATAGCAACATTGCATTCCTATTAGGCAAGTCACGATTGTTATATCATACATATTTTTTTGTTGGGTGCATTAGGCTTTATTATCAACTTGTTATCATTCTACAGATGAGAAGAATCATAGTTCATACCGATATAATTCAATTCAATTATGATAAAGCCTTGTTATTTTGGATCGTCTGGTTTATTATATAGCTTATTTGACAAATAATCAATTGGCCTTCATTAAAAGAGAATATTTTGTTAGAAATATATTACTTTTGCTACACGTAGACCAATCTGCAGCCATAGAAGAGTTCCAAGGATATCCAATCTGTTTCGATTTTGGTTAAAATTTCTTGGTCATCGACTTGCAAAGAATGCTCTGTTTTAATGAGTTTTTATAGAAAGGCGCTTTTTATTGGCTATTATTAACAAATCGATTGTTCGCTTCCGATTTAAAAAATCTGCAAACAGATAATTGAAACATAGCATGACGACAACTTTCTCCCGTCACTACTCACGCTTCGTCACTAACAAGAGAGAGTCATGACGAATGACAATTCGGATTAGATTATCCGATCAGAATTTTCTTCAAAGGCGCCTTCGACATCCAAAACCGCTTCTAATAATTACGTAATAAATTTTCTTCCCCATTTAGCGCTGATAGAGATCTCAGCTATTCAGTAATGTCAATCAGCCGCTGGATGAGCTTTGAATCTACAGTAGTCGTTATTTTAATTATGAAGAAACGCCTTATCACATATCAGGATCTTCATCGACAGGTGCATGGTTTGATGTCTGAGATTTCTCAATTATTTTCTGGAATTTCAAATTTACAGCAACCTCACACTTTAACATTATCGGGAGATCTACGACGGACAGAATCCTCCCAAGAAAAAATTATGTACTCCATACCGTTCCATATTTATTTACTGGTATGCCGATAAGCCTCATATTAATACATTGAATATATAAATCGGTTATCGATATTATTTTTACATTCATAAGCTGTTCAGAGGAAATCTAGACTTTGTTCATAAAATTATATTGATCGTAAAAATATTCAATTTAGCATCATCGTCTTCTTAAAATTTAAAATCTATAGCATAGGTTCCCAACCTTTTTCAAAAGAGTTGGAAATCCACTCTTCCAGAAATATGTAGACACAAATGGAACCAAAACTTGAAAGGCAAGCATCATCACATTTGGGTATGAATGATACATAACACACCAGAATTGTGTGAGCAATTTTTCATTAAACATGTTACGTGCCAAGGAATCATTCCGCAAATCCAAGAAGTCATCTAATAATTCATCGGGATTGGTGGTTAATTCAAGGGTAGCAGAAAATGGATTTCGTATCAACGTTTTTTCTTTCAGCTCAGGAAAGTAACGCTGAAGTTCATTTTCAAGTGATTCGAGATGCCCAGAAATCTCCTCCTTATTTCGCCACACTGCAGAGTTTCTCAAACATTGCAATGTTTCCAAGATTTATTTTTCTTCGCCAGCTTTGCAGCTTGGATAAAAATGCCCTGAGATTATCGTGACATGTGATAATATTCGTTTCCTTTCCCAGAAGTTCCAGGTTAAGCCTATTTTGCTGTTCTATTATATCTGCTAGATATGCTACTGTTTTCAGCAGGGCTTTGTCGATAAAGTTTACCAAAATGTCATGTTTCTCTTGCACTTCCAGGATTAACTCGATTTCATCTTTAAATTCTGAAACGATTCACAACACTTCCTTTCGACAAGCAGCTTACTGCAGCGTAGAAAAGAATAACATCGTGATCAGAATCCATGTATTTGCACAGCTTTTTAAACAGACGAGTGTTAAGAGCTCCAGATTTAATGTAATTTACGATTTTTATCAAGGAATGAAGTATCTCTTGCAGAAGAATTAGAAGAGTCTTACTGAAAAGGGAGCTACTTCTTTTACATTTTTCTGAAAGCTCGATTTTGACCCAAACATATGTGGTGCACCATCCGTACAAACCCCACACACGTTTTTTTCCATTTTAATCTTCCAGTCTCAAAAATAGTATTTATCCTCTCTATAATATCTTCACTTTTTGTAGTAGTTTCAAGTTTACGACAAAATAGGAACTCTTCTTTGATATCATCTGATTGAATAATTTCACAAAAGACAAGCAACTGAGCACACGAGCTTATGTCTGTTGATTCATCAACTTGAAAAGAAGACAACGGTGAAACCTCGATTTCATTCAAAATCTACTCTTTAATGATTAGGTTTTTTTGCTTAGCAATTTCCAATGCGACTTACATATGATGCTTGCGCTGATGCTGTGAACCATTGCTGAAAACGTCCTGTTCAATCAAGTCTCTGATGTTTGCAACTAGTTTCATGCCAACGAAAGAACTCCAAATCCTTTTTAATGTGTTCTGAATGCTTCGCCTCTGAGTGACGTTTGGGTTTTGAAGGTTTCATAGATTCATGACTGAGAACAAGTTTGCACATATTCTTCTGAATACTCAGATTTTTTTCTTATTAAAATAAAAATTGCATTTAAGTGATTTTTTTTTAGTTGATTGTATAAATTGGCGACCCCACAGAAAACCCTTCGCGACACCTAGGTTGGGAACCAATGGTCTATAGCAGTGTTTCTCAACCGGTGCACCGCGGTGCACCGGTTGAGATGTTTCGGTTTTACGTATTTTTACGCATTATGTATTTAACTCAAAGTATGAGTATATTTGAAAACTTCGGTATTTCGGATTGATATTGCGCTATTCGAAAGACTTACCTAAAACAAAGAATTTAAACATCCATTAGACCAAATATTTTGTGTGTCTATTTTAGATGACAAATTAAATGTTAGCTCAAATTTATCTTGTAAATCTTATTATCCTTACCTGAGAGCTCTTACTGCATGAATTTTGAAGTCCTGGACACCTTTGGAATTTGGCTCACCAGCAGTTCTTTTGAACCACACTGTACAATTTTTCACGACGTCCATTTAAACTTAAGACTATTGATTGATCAAGGCTGGTCGATTTCGTAATCAAACAATTGCGGATTGCTTTTATATTAAACACGATTTCATACCTGAAATTAAATATTTGACACATTTTAGTCCAATTATTTAGCCGATGATATATTTTTAAAATGATATATGATGTATTTTCTTTAATCTAAGGAAAAATTGATGCTTAATGAAGCTTTTAGCTATGAAATGCTAAATGAATCACTTCCGAATATCGTATTTTACATATACATTTGAATGTTAGTCGTGACTTTAAAAAAATGGTACAAAAATCGGACCTAAATCCTACATCTTAAAATAGACATCTTGATTTTCCAATCCACTATGAGTATTATTTCCGATCTGTGCTCTTGAAATCTCAATGCAATTGTTCAACATTAAACATTTCGATAATAAGCCTAATAATCGTATTACAATATACTTAAAAACTATGACTACTTGCCTCAATATTTTAGCTGTATGACGATCAGGATACAGTCTGGAACATGGATCACATTCCGGAACGGCACAACACTCTGTGTATTAAAAAATATCACTTAACATACGCACATGCACATCCTAACCTGTGAAAATAAAATATAGCTCTGCACCGAATATTGTTGCATAGCATAAACTCGACGCCTAAACTAGACGGACAAATTGAAACGCATTTATGATAAATTATTAATATTTATAAGAAAAATTATTTTTTAAAAATCATGGGATTAAATAAGCTGCTGCGATATATTCCCAAAAATATTATTTTTCAAAAAAATCACCATCCTTTTCGTTGCATAAATATATTATTTTTTAATGAATTTCAAATTTGATAAAAATATTTTTGGGAATATATCAAAAGAGCTCATCTCAGAGAGAATCTCATGCATTCTTTCAATAGTTTTTCATAATAATTTACATTTAGTATTAATACATTTATATTCGTACGCTCAGTTGAGCCGTCGAATTAAGCTAGGCGACAATCAGTGCGTGTTCGGTTCTTAGGTTATACGGTTTGACTTAATCGTCAGAGGGATATATCTTAATAAATAAAGTGCAGTGTTGTTCCAGAATGCGCCCCGTACTCCAGGAACTATCCTGAACGTCATGCAGCGTCGATACTCAGGCAAGTGTTCTTAGTTTTTTAAGTGTTTTGTACTGCGACTTATAGTAAATTGGAGGTCCTTGCTGTCTATTTTAAGATGTAGTGTGTCAAAAGTGCACCGTGACTTCAAAAAGGTTGAGAAACACTGGTATATAGACTTAATTATTAGTTCACTATAATAATGTTTAACGTCTTCCTATAGCACGGCCTAGATTGGAAACAGCTCATAGTTTATTATTCCACTCCTGAAGACATCAGATCTAAAATCAACCCCTCGCCACCCCCAGTAAGATATATTCATTTATTGGAAAGAAGGTTATGATCCTTTCTGGTTATGAAGGTTATGAGCGACGAACATGGAAAGAGTAGAAACGATTTCCTCTCTCTTTCCAACTAAATGCCTCTTAGAGTTTCACTATACGTGATTTTTAAGCCAATTTGCCATACTGCACTCATACTAGATACACTTCAATAAATGTGTGATCAAGATGAATTCATATTTCTCAATAAATTCTTCATTGAATGATTAAAATCATATGGTCGATAAAAGGCTTGGTACTTTCGATTGAAAAGTATTTATTTTGTACATTTTTATACAAGCCTTCCTGACCCTGAGCTTCTTAGGAACTGACATTCCAGTCATATTGACTACCAATATAATACCAATTTATTTATTTTATTTTTCATACATTAGGACAGCTTTATGAGCATTTGAAAAATTATACACCAATACGCTGTCTAAATATATAGACAGTTAATTATAGAGATTGGCTTAACAAAAAGGTTAGAATCTATGAGTAAATTATAAATACTATATTCGAGAAATATAATCTGTATTGTTGCAAATCATTCATGTCTGATTGGCTTAACTAATAATTTGAATATATACAGGATGTTTTGCACATGGACCGACAAAATGTTTTTAGGGGTTAGGGAAGTATTTTGCTACATTTAGCTCATAATAAACTACCCCTTTACAGTCCCACCAAATGCATAACAAAACTTTTTTTTGATGTAGGCCAGGTTCAGCTACAGTTAAAGCTTCTGTACCCTTGGTTCAAGACCGCTTACGTTGAATATTCGCATAGAGTATCTAATTTTCATCTCCAGTGACAAGTCTCTTCGAAAAAGGTTGGCTTTTATGTCGTTGAAGAAGAAGATCGCATGGTGAAATACGCTGAAGTTTATTTGTCAGTCAGTTCATGAAGAAGCCACACATCTGAACGATTGATGTAGCCCAATTTTGTCAGATGATTATGGACGGATGTTCGTGGAATTTCTAACATGTTAGCTATTTCACGAACAGTATATTGCAGGTTTTCTTCAACCATGGCTATGATTAGATCTGTGTTCATTTGCGAAAGAAATTTATGGGACAACCCCATACTTTATCCGAATAATAAAACATGCAAATGTCTTTTCACATCATCTATTCACAATCATCTTGGATTTTTATATGCCGTGGAAAAATCCAGGAATGCTATTACTTGTTTATTGTGTCTATGGATGACGTTATATTGTGGAGTAGGGAATTTATTTGAACGCTAGAATTTCACGTCGTTTCACGACAAACCGTTGTTATTACTTAGTATTGGCTTAATTCTTGATAAAAATTAGCAAATAGATGTGTTAAATATCTTCATAATAGTTGAATTGGCATAATTTAAATACGTTTAAATACAACTAATGGATCCTTTTCGTCCGCTTCTTTTAAATATTGCTAATCGTTCAAACATATTTATTTGTTTACGTATCATATATCGCGGAACGAGTCAATGCACTAAAACTATTCCTAAATTATTCATGGCGCTATTTATCCACTCATTATGACGACAAGGTGTTAATATATATTCTAGAACTCCATTTATTAAATTAAATCAAACATTCTTGTGTGTTTATGTAAGAGGACAAGTAGAATTGAAATTAATTCATATTGGAGCTGGAAGCTCTTTCTTGTCACCGCCGATTTACCCACTCGATCGAGTGGGCAAATATTGTGTTATCATAAGCAATCCGTGTATTCTTCAAATATTTTCCAACACGTCCATGTAAAAAAAATGCTCAACGGTTACTGTGGAAAGTAATATTATAGTCGTCGGCAGTACTTAATACGAGCACCAATAAATTAGCGGAAGGAGTCGAGAGATTCTGTCTGCAGGACTCGTTAAAGTATCTGAAGCCAAATTGGTACGATCAGGAGTACTGATTGAATCTTGAAAAAATGATATGATTTATATCAACAAGGAAGTCGATAAATTGACAGTAATGCAAGAAACGACTTTAAAATGAGTTTTTGCTGAATTTCAACTCTGGCAACATAACAGCAGGAGATTCAATGCATAGAAGATAAAAAATTTCAACCATCGACCATCTGAATTATTTATTTCATCTGTAACATCTCAGCTTCCAATCAATCTAATTTACATTAAATATTATTGCAATGGTTTGCTAAAATTTGGACCTATTAAGCTACGTATTTACACGCATGCGGTCCCATAAATCTTGTATTAGATCATCTGATATTTAAAACAATACCTCGTTAGCGAAAGCTTATAAAATTGATGCAATCTGTCGGCTTTCAATCAAGATATTTTTTCTGGTTCAAAGCACATGAACCAATCAAAGTCATCAATTCTTCCCGGTTCGCAGTTGTACGGATTGACATCAATCTCATGTCGTAATCTTTTTAGCAGAGATTACCAATTATTAATAAATATTAAAAAGTGTAGAGACACAAGCGAAATTTTTACAGCAATCCAATTTGAAGTGGGTCATCTGTAACTGCACCGTTCTATCAATATAAGTACTCGTTATGCTTGTATGAAAAATATTAAATTTTATTCACATCCAATCGATATGATCAAAGGGTTACAAAAACGAATTGAATTTAGAATTTCTATGAATTAACGTATTTCTTAGAATTTGCACAAAAAGGATACCTCATGAATGTACGTGAATTTATGAATTATTTTTTAATATTTATTCTTTGGGCTATACCAGGGGTCGGCAACCTGCGGCTCGCGAGCCACATGCGGCTCTTTGGATGTGAAGCTGCGGCTCTTTAGCTCCATACGCAAATAACGAAATTTTCTACTTGAATAACCATGCAAAACCATCGCTCCCATTGAATTTGTTTGCCCAATTATTTGTTATTGAAGTACAAGTTAGTGTTGTAAGTAAATTTTAAATTGTTTTAATTTTTTACTTAAATAATAAGTGATTATATATTTTTTCTTTTTTTCCGTGGGAGGGGAATCTTCGCAAGATACCCATTCTGGGTAGTGTGAGATTAACGATTAACTCGTTCCTGCCCACTAAACCCCTCCCTTGTCCTTCTCTGCCCCCTGGTATTGTTTTACACATTGCTTCAGGAGGTCAGGTAGTCTGGCCTTAGATTGGCCCTTTTCTAGTGTTGGAGAGGCCCTCTGCGTCTCTCTCTCTCACTGCCCTCTTTGGCGCTCAGAATCTCTTCTACGTAGTTGCGCCAAAGGTTCCAGTTCTTCTTGCTTCCTATCATGCTGTGGACTGACGTTGAGTTTGGCTAGCCCGAGTGCTTGTTTCAGTAGTTTTCTCTGGAGTTCCCAAGCCTCACAGCCAATGATGGTGTGCTCTACGCCGTCGACCTCCGCTTGGCAGTGGTGGCACGTTGCGGATGGTTCTTTATCAATCCGCTTCAGGTACGCACCGAAGCATCCGTGCCCAGTGAGCACCTGAGTCAAGCGGTAGGTTGTTTCACCGTGTCCCCCGGCCCTCCACCGACGTATGACCGGGATAAGTCGATGGTTCCACCTTCTCTTGCTGAACTGATCCCATCACTGTTGCCAGGCTTCCCTCAGTTTCTGGTCATGTTCGTTGCGATTTTTAGGATATTCGTAGTCCAAGATCCTCTTCTTTGCTTGGAGGTCCAGCGGGGGCATTCCAGCAATCACAAGCACAGCAACACTGTCTCGGAGCTGCGGTGACTCAGAGCGCTCCTTGTCGCTGGACTCTAGCGAGCTTCTTTCTATTGGTGTCGCGTCTGAGCGTCTCGTGCCATATCGGGGTTCCGTACAAAAGGATCGAGTGTATTACCTCGTTTATGGTACGTCTTCTGCACGGCTTTGGCCTTCCAATGTTCGGCATGAGCCTTCCAAACTTTTGCACTTTCTCTGATGTTTCTTCCATGTGTTTGCTAAAGGTCAACTTGTTATCCATGAGGATCCCGAGGTATCTCAGCGTTTTGCTGTATTCCACCTCGTGTTCTCCAATAACAAGCTGCTCGACCCTCGGTCTTCTCCGTCTGCTGCATATCATTGCCTCCGTTTTCTCGGCCGCCAGCTGCAGGCGATTATCCCGCATCCACGCTCGAATTCTGGCGAGGGCTTTGTTGCCCGTCGCCTCCACTTCCTATGGATATTGAGCCGTCACCAGTAGCGCGACGTCGTCCGCGAAGGCAATGAGTTCTGCTCCTGCAGGTAGTGCCATGTTTAGAACACTGTTGTAGAGTACGTCCCAGAGGGTTGGTCCCAGAACGGACCCCTGCGGGACGCTATCTCCAGTCTTCTCGTCAGGTCCGTTTCATTGTGATGGACACATCGGTCATTGAAATAATCGCTTATGAGGTCGAGTGCATACTGTGGAATTTCATTTTTTTCCTCCAGGGCTCCAACGATTAGCTCCCAGTTTGCGCTATTGAAAGTGTTTTTTTTTGTTGGCAAGAAATTTTTTTGTGGCTCTTTAAACACTTTGAAATTTGTAAATTGTAATTTTTGGCTCTTCTGACTCAAAAGGTTGCCGACCCCTGGGCTATACGAATGACATAGCCCTGTGGTAAGTATCTAACTTGCGCCCCCCCTTAACTCCGTAAGTGGATATGACGTATATATCCGTCAAGACCAAAGTCCATGCAAAATGGGTATGACGGATATATCCGCCACTTTTAACAATATATTAAATACTAATAAATATATTAAATACTATTATAATGTATATTTTTAAATAATATACGAAGATAGTCACAAAAATATCCAATCAAACTATTGATGGTGGTTGTTATTTAAAAAAAAAATTCCAACCAAATGTGGTGACCACCCCAAAAAGGTTGAAAAAAATATGGACAGATGGCCGAGCTAGTAGAAATGGTAGGCCTTTCAAAAAGTACTATACCGCATATTGATAAAAAAATTTGGACACGAGAAAACTGTACGCAATATGAGTACCGTGTTTACTCACAATGGAACAAAAACAGCGTCGTGGTGATGTTTCAATCGAGTTTTTGGCGATGTTTCACAGCAATAAAGCAGAATTTTTGCATCAATTCATAACCATGGATAAAACATGAGTCCATCACTTCATATCTGAGACAATGGAATATAGGGACCTTCCACTAACCCGAGCTGTTTATTGGTCCCACAATTCAGAAACATTAGCAAGATAAATATAAGAGGGGAAGACCCCGGATGCGCATTTATCACCGAAAAAGCTGCAAAAAATCCGGTCCGCTTTTTAGACCGCTGACACAGTAAATGAACGCCTTGCGATCAGATGCCATAATTACGGGTGTTATTTAAATTTTAGAATTGGTTGAAAAGATTGTTGTCTTTATTTTATTGCGAGCTTATACTGGCTGGGAACGGTATGTACAACTCTCGACCGGGTCAGTATTCTGCGTTTTGCGCCCTAATCCCAGTTGCGCCCGTGGCGGGTGCCTTCTTTGTCACCCCTTTGTTACGGCCCTGAATAGTTGTATTTTCGTTGCTTCCGTCGTTGCGCTCAACGTACCCCACACTATAATGACTTGTTTGTCATTATGCCATCTCTACATTTATATACTCTTCATCTTAAATTCATTGATGACATATTTTATCACAATCTGGGTTTGAGTCCGAATTTATTTTGAATACTATGCTAACAGCATTTTCTAAATTGCTTTGAGATTTTCTAGCTCACTACAGAGAATGATTCATATTTAGTATTAAATAGCAATCGAATATAACTCACCTGGTATTTATATCTATCGCACAAAATGATTCCCATGGAAAATATATCCTTAAAAAAATTATACTGTAACAACCCTGATCTATAAGTATAACTAACATAACCCACCGTCTTCAATCTTCAATTTAAGATCCCAGAACTTTGATTAGCACGCGCATTGAGAGCATATGTACACTTCAGCAAGATTCTGATATCAATCACAATTGTATCCAAATGATCCCGGATATCTATGAAAGACCCGATTTAACGATCTCCATTAAAACATACAATCCTTATGATGCCAAAGCAAAAAATATATAAATTCGTGTTCGTGTCGAACTTATTGAAATAAGTTCGATCCGATCTTCGGCTGCCATCTCGTGGTTACATCTCGCATTAAGCATTTAATTGGATGAGTTAAACGCGATTTCAGTCATGGCGAATCGTATTTCTGCGAACGTAATATTTGCATACACGTAAATAAATTACCACGCAACTTTCATGCAAAACATCTTTATCTTCAGGACGTCAACGAGGATCGAGCTTAAATCGTCACATGCGAAATTTAAGCTCTACGTTGGAGCTCTTCGTTAACTCCAGCGTTGTAGCTTTAAAACGTATCGTGCCGTAAATTCATTATACATACGGAAGTTCCTGGAGAATGCCCGAGGTCGCGTTCTTACCCTCGATTCCTCCTACATTCCGAAATGAATTTAACTCAGCCTGTTAGCTCCACTAATTTATTTACACGCCGAAGTGCTTCCTCGTGTGACTTCGATTAAAAAATAGCTTAATGTCAATAGTTGTATGCCCGTTATCAAGATGGAATGGTTATTCTGTGTGGGAATAATGCATGCCTGTTTTGCTTTCTAGCTCTGATAAAAGTGAGTAATGATACGTGACTTTGTCCAAGTACGCCTTTGCTAAGGTAGGTTATTGTGGCATGTGACAAATGTTATTCTGCTCCCTGAGGAGGTGATCAAAAACACTGCTATCCGATAAGTGTCTTTTCATCCAGCTTCTTCATGTGCTGGCAGTCGGCTACTTTTTACAGCAATTTCTTGCAACTACATGTTCCTCAAATGTAGCTGAGTGATTTATTATTTAACCAACAAGTAATAAATATTTAACGAACAAAAAACCCTTCTATTAGCTGAAAACCAACTGAAAACGATCAGCAAACATCAATCCTGTAAAGGTTTCTAGGTCATCTGGAATAACTAAAAAAAATTATACCCAATGCAAGATGATTTATAATTGAATTGGGATACTGATGTATTTTATTGGATGTAATGGTCCATTGCTTTCTATAAAATCAGCAGTCTTCCGTCTCTTCAATGTGTCTTAATTACTTTTTATAGCTTTAACCTTTTGAGGAGTGAGCAAATTTAAAATCGACGAAGTCGTTGATGCCATAATCGCTTTATACCGATTGCTTTCTGTCAGCTCAACGTATGACAATCTTCAATTCGATGCAGTCAGTTGTAAATGAACACTGTTGATAGCATACAAGACCACTTCATTTCTTTACATAAACAATACACAAGAAATCAATTCATTTGTTCCTGCTTTAGAAGGAAATTATATTTGGACAAAGGCTCATTAATAATTATTAGTCGATAAATTTGGACTAACGATCTATACAATCGTGCGATGTATGCGGGGAAGATCTCCGTCTCTGTCTCCCGAACTGCGCTACGTTCTCTCTCTGTCTCTGTCTGTCTCCGAGCTCAATGTACAAGAGTGCTCTTTCTGAAGAAGTGGAGGGAAGATCCCATGCCCTGAGATAGTACTCCTTTAGGGGTTAATATAATATAAATTAATAAACACCAACATTTGGAATGTGTGGGTAGTGAGTAGATTTTGTAGCAAGGCAAACGGGTGGAAGATGAATTAAATTATCTATGTATTCAAAAATGAGTGATTTTAGACCTTTAGAAGCGGATAGTAAACCATATGATCATATTATAGAAGGAAGCTTGCTGCATAGTTCGCAGAGTCCTTGGACTGCTCCCCACCCCGCACATGCTCTTCGTATTGTACAAACTCGCACGTGGGTCCGTTCACTATCGGATCGTTGAAACTGAACAGGAGAATAAAGATAGTGGTGGAAAAAGACGCTCGCTTTAAGTAGTATCTTTGATTCGCTACGAGACTACAGGCGAGCCTGTGATAAAAATACATATTCCCGCGGCCAAGGCTTTTGGTCGACTCTTCTTCGGTTTTCTTTCTTACGCATCCACATTTCAAACATGCGCACATAAAAATAAAATATCTATGCCAAATTTTTTTGCTTATCAACTTTGATAATCGGTACAGATAATTATATGTAACCCTTTAAGTAATCTTCATGTAATTCCTGGTAAATGTTTTAGTAAACCAATTTTTAAGAAGAAAAAACAAGTATTTTTTTATTTATATTTAGTGGGAATAAATTTATGACTAAATACATAAACAATAACGATTGCAATATTTGAAAATCGCTGGTCTTTTCTTTACGACTCATCGTTTATTACTGCGAGACCGGTAATGACCGCCAGTGAAAGATATCGGTGCAGTTGATACCAAAAGCTCAGCGAGCGGTTAAGCTCTGAAAAAGCTCACATAAGGGACATTCATACATTGTAAAAGCTTCATAAATTTCATGCCTTTAAATAAAATAAACCAATTAATTTACACACAGCATAAGTCTTCCGGCTAAATCTGCATGCCTTTTAAACGAAAATAAGAAAAAGCACACGCACAAAGTACATATTAAAAATAGATGCTTTTAAAACTTAATATAATAAATTTCATCGATAAATATGCTGAGCTTGAAAGCTTTTACACTATAAACGAGCAGCTGACTATGCATTAAATTCGCAAATATATATATATATACCGAAAATATTCGCTCATGTATTTTTTATTTTTATTCGACAAAAATATCGATGTAAGCACATGCTAAAAGCGCATAGTAGAGATCGCGTTAAGCGAGGGTGTTCTGTATTTAATGGGCATCGTATCGCCACATCCACATTGAACAACCCCCATTTCGGTCCATGGCCAACAATTATCATGCGCATCGTTAATTTTATTGCTGAGATGCCCTCTTGTTAATCTGAAAATTTTATTCTGTTTTTCTGCTGCTCATCCGCAGCGTCCGCTCCAACCTTGCAGCATCCGGCGAGGGTGGCAGACTTCCGGTTGAACGAGTGTGGAAACCATTAACAGCCCAATGCAAAATTATGAAGATATTATGCCAAGACGCATAAATTACTGCAATAAAAAACAACTGCACTTGGCTCCCGATTTATATTTATTTTTCAACAACTGTCTCGCCTTAACATTTGAATATTAATTGCACAGGGTCGCTCCATAAGTTTGATCACGATTTATGCGTCAGAATTGTTACGCACGGAAGCAAGCACCGACGGACGGACAGACAAACAGGCATGTCTTACGCACTGCGTGCTTTTTTTTTTATATAAACACGTATGAAAATGTATATGTTTACGGCTTAGCAGCGATTTATGTACAGTTCTTGATGACACAAATTCTTTGACTATTTTACCGGTCGAGCAACTGTCGTTGGATACAATTTTAATATTAGAGCAATTAGTATATCAATAACAAATTATTGATTGCATAATTCGAGCTTGGTATGTTTATGTTCTTCACAAATAATTACTGGATTTTGAATTGCAAAATAACAACATTTCGCCTTTGCAAAATTTATCATAAATTGCTCTATGATATTGCATTATTAATTAACATTTTTTTTTCTAAAAAGACTAGTTTGCCAACATTGTATTTTTACGGTGAACATTAAACTTATCCATTTTATTTATAGCAAAAATTGTTCTAAGTGTGAATTTAATCAACTTTAAGATGGAAAAATTCTTAAAAAGAGATATTAGAAGATGTATATTTCACCAAGAAATATAGCTCAAGCGATATTATTTATTATTAAAATACGTTATACACAGCAAAAAATTGCTAATATAACAACAACATCGCAAAAAACTGTTAATACAATCAACGCAATAAAGAAGGTAGTTTAAATATTATGACCATATATATTGAAAGAAAAAACCAAAACCATTAAGAAACCATGAAAATGCTTAAAAATCTGAACGAGAAAACTTATAAAGATAATTTATCCTGCAAGTATATGAGCTTAAATCAAACCCCCATAGAATTATTCTTCTTAATGTGCAATTTCCGCTATCAGATGCAGACAACCTTCAGACTTTCTAGGAAATAAATTAATGGGGGATTTTCCATTGTCTTCCACATGTGATTAAGTTTGATTAGGATTGTTTGAATATATATTTTTTTTCTTAGACTTAAGGAGAAGATCTTTAAAGGGGTATTCCAATGTGCAAAGTATATCTTAAATATTTTTTTTCTCTGAAACTATTGCATAGAATTAAACGAATGTTTTTTATCTTAAAGGTATGTTTAAGAGGAAGGAAAAAAAATAATGATCAAAAATATTTATGTATTTATTTATTAAAAAAATCAAACGAATAAAAAAACAAGTTTAGGTGAATGAAAAATTTTTGCACCATAAATGAGGTGAAATTATGAGTTAAGATCAAAATATCAACAACTTGGAGATTTTGACGATAGCCATAATAGTGCTAAATATTGTATTAAAATTTGAAGTCGATCCGTCCAGCCATTTTTTTAAAATCACCTGCGCCAGGTGCAAAAATTTCGTTTTGATAAAAACGCGTTGAAAGTTTTTCAAGATGAAAAATCATAGAAAATTTACCTTTTCGACTAATCAGCAAAGCCCGGACCACACATGGTACCTTCTTCTTCTTCGTAGATCTCTTCTTTAGTCGCTCTGACTTCTCTCTTCGCGATTCGAGCGGTTTTTGAAGCAAAGAAGCTGCGTTGGTCTGCGCGCTATACGCGCGCATTGTCGCAGTCCTTGGAGAAACTCAAGCTTCCAGGGCCATGACCCATGACTTCCAAGATCTTATTGGTTTCTGACCCTCATTAAATATGCAAGCTGCAATATTAATAAAAAAAAAATTTCCGCAAAAAACATGTTTAGGTGCCAAACGCAAGTGTTGAAACTTTCGTTGTCATTTAGCGTGTTGGAACATTACGCCAATGACGGAAGTGTTCCCACACGCCCTAGATGAACATTCTCTATGAAATTTGGCAGACACGTGTACAATAAACGTTTTCATCGTTTGACCTATAGTTATTTAAAAATATTAAAAAATATGTATTTAATTAACAAAAAACTACAAAAAATGTTGGTAAAAAACACACACTTTTTAAAACACTCACTATTTTTTTTTTTATTTTCCAATATTTTTTCTTAATTATAAGTCAAACTATACACAATATTATACAAAATAAAAATATGTTTAGTTTTTTTACTGCAAATTACCTGTTTAGGACTTAGGACTTCCGTGGTGAAGAATGTCATCGCTCGCGCACCGACATAATTGCTTATATTAATTAATTCAGTATTTACTTTTTCTGATCCAAAAACAAAGAGTAAAATCGAGACAATCGACTTGTCACTGAAGATAAAAGTTGGACACTCTATGAGAATAACCAACGTAAACGGTCATGGACCAAGGGTACAGAAGCTTTAACTGTAGCCAAAAACCTGGCCTACTTCCAAAAAACAAACGTGGGAAATTTTGGCAAGAAGGCATTTTGAGGCTTCCGGGGAGATGTAGAAAGGTAATATAACAGAATGGATCATATATTATTCAATAAATTTTGATGTAATACAAATTATTGTTTATTTTTTTTCTTAATATGAAAACGAAAGAAACTTATGGGACACCCTAATATGTAGATATATTTAGAAATAATCATAATACCAATAAACCAAATAAAACCAAACAACTGAAGGAATTAATATTTCAGAGTGATCATCTCAATGCAGGCTTAGCCTAATTACTCATTTTTAAAAAAATAAATACTAAGATGGTTGTTAAAATCAGAGAGGCTGTCTTTGAATTATTGATTTGCAGTAGTAATTTATGTAACATTTTACCATTTGTAAATCATCCCCTATCCTATATCCTTATGAAAGTCTCCCATGGAGATAGTCTACGTCCAATGATGGACATGATGGCAACAGCTGCTAATATTACATCTGGACAATACAATGAAATATCAACTACAGCATAATTCTGATGTAGGTCTTAGGATGTAATATTCCGATATACGATTATGTTTTATTTGCTGAAAAAGTGTATATTTATCAATCATCAACGAAGATTTTATGAGCACTTTCCCACTTTGCACTGAACACCCCCTCATAATATTATGATACAGTAATGCAGCGCGCAATTTTCATAATATGCTTTCAATTTTATTGAATCAAACGGCAGGTAATAAAATATATACCAGAATAGAACCCAATCCATATTATGATTTTTTTTATCAGAGCTAAGTAAAATCATAAAAACGTGTTTTTATCGGCCGTAAATTTGGCTTGGGAATGCCTAGCTGAAATAATGAGACAATTAAAATAAATACGATAGCAGATATGTACCAATTATTTAATGTTTCGATTAGATTTTTTTTGAGCAATGGAATACCAATGACACCCCCGCAATGTCTTAATGGATATTTTCAATGCCAGTTGATGATATTTTCGCTCTAGGGGTCAATGCTTGCATTTGATAATGACATTAGAATCTTGTGAATCATCACACTCGAGGAGCATAGAAATGAGCTTTCGAATTTATGACAGGAGTTCCACTTGTCACGGAAGCTGGACAATATAATTGGCATTTAAATTGGACGATAGCATCTTTGACAGATTAGTTTGCTCGCCGATAGTGGACGAATGCAGGTTATGATCCTGAGGGTACATTAATTAAAATGTTGTTGGCCGTCACATAGTTAAAAGCTGGTATGAAGAAGTGGCGCAAGATGTAATGTTATATGTCCGAATACATTATGATCTGGGATTCCAAACTCGGAATATAGAAACGCAAGGAAGATGCGACAATATACATTTATTACAGTCCATTTTTATATTGATAATCCATATTATGATGCAGCAATCACATTTTTAAATTCAAGACACGGTTTGAAACTTTTATGACAACCCCTATCTTAATACAAGAGATGTATCAATCAGAAAAATCTATATAAGTAATGAAATACTTCATGCATTATTTTCAAGTACATGAGTCAACTAATTAGCATATTTTGTGGCGAATAGAAAATATTTTTTGGCAATCCTTCTGAATTAATTATGAATTTACAGTCCTGCCAAATCAAATGTTACCGAAAATTGCCGCATTTGGTCTGGATGATAATGAACATAATTCAATTTTGAAATTTTTCAGCAGACATCTTGGCGTTGAACTTTAACGATATATTAATGTATGAATTATCTAAAAAGCAACCGTTTTTACCACTCATTATTACAATGTTACCAATATCATTAAAATAAGCAATGATTCTCAAATATTAAAAACAGTTAAAAATACAATAATTAATGCTTACTACAGCCAAGGTCGTAACAAGGGCGTGGCTAAGTTGTTTAATCCCTCTTTTCTTCGTTATCGTTATGTTCAGGAATGGTATCTGATCGCGAGCCGCTTATTCAGCGGTCCGAAAAGCGGACCGATTGAGCGTACCCCATATGATTTGTACGATCACAGATATCCCTCCGGAGGTTAATTTATATAGGGGGCTTGCGCCAAATGAAGTCGTGAGCGAGACTATACTTCCCCCTCCCTATGAAACTTACAGGCCACTCGAAGTTGAGAATGAGCGTGTCCTCGCGGACATGGTTATTAAATTCGGATTTTACACCGTGCACTTTTGTTGAGTAGGCTGGTATTATCTTGTTTAGCGGAACCAATAAACAGCTCGGGGCGATGGAGGATCCATGTTTCATCCATTGTTATGAATCGACTCAAAAACTTGGCTTTATTTCTGTGGAACTTTTTGTGAGCAAACGCGGCACTCATCTTGCACACAGCTTTATCACATTCAAATTTTCAGTCAATATGCGATTTATAGCACTTTTTTAAATGTCTACCATATTTGCTAGCTCGCGCACTTTTGATCGACGATCATCCAATACAATTTTGTGGATTTTCTGCGCCATTTCTGGCCATTCATTATTCCAGATTTTACACCGGACTGCTCTAAATATTTCAATTAAATGAATACGATTGCACAAAAATAGATTAAATCAGCTCTTTCTTGGATCGCAAGCCGCTTATTGGCCATATCAGCGGTCCGAAAAGCGGACCGATTGAGCATACAAACCTTATGGGTACTCTGTCCACTTTTAGGATCCCCTTTTTTGCGGCATTTTCTATGATCTGCCGCCATCTATACGTTAGCGTTAAGATAGATAGTTACCACGGGCGTTTCATACCCTAGTTACGGCTCTGACTACAGCTTTTAAGCCTTAAATTAAAATTATGTTTAACTAGAAATGGGCGCACTGTTTGAAAACTTAGTTTGGCAGAACCAGTATATTCTTATCTTGTGTAATTTCTTATGAATGAATGAGTTAATATCATAATGATTGAAACATGTCCTCTTAAGACTAATAGAAAGATTACTAGTTCGAGTTGCTTTTAACTCGATAATGCGAAATGATTAAGTCGTTCGGCAAAAATTATGTGGAACAACATGAATTTAAATGAACGATGACGACGATGAAAGGCATAGGCAAATTGCAACCATGGAACATCTTCGACCCCAAGGCGTACGATAAATGGAAGAAAATGATGATGACACGGAATTAGTACCGCTTGAGAAATCACCTCGTAAAGAAGTTCATTTCAAAGAAATCATCTTAAACAGCTCTCTTCAGCTCTGCGCATCCATGTCTTTCGTCGTCATTGTAGAATATTAATTCAGATATCATGTTGCACATGACATACGACTTGTCAGATGCATCTCTTTCGAGTGTCTTCTTTTTCTAACGCATGGCAATAAATTAACCTGAAACCAGCCGATGACAACTAGATCATTATGCGGCCTACCATAAATCGGTAACCGTTGTTTTTTTCTTGGCCACATGTGCTCCTGAAGTTTCCAGCTTTCGCCACTTTTTCGCTTTTAATTTCACGCCCGGAGGGGCCATTCGTCTTGTTTAATCGACCATTCTCTAACACATTTATGGGTCATGATCCCCGACATAATGCAATTTCGGTCTACGACTGCGACAATGTTAAGACTTCTACCATAAGATATGTCTGAGTCGCCGCTTCAAGCGCACCAGGAAATGACTATTTTTGTTGCCAGATTTTGGCAAGGAATGACATTTTTAAATTCCCCCTTGCAAGGGCTGTCAATAATTCCGTCCATTCTAAATTTGCATTTGCTAATCAATTTTACATATTAATCAAATTATGAGTACAAAACTATAGATTAACAGGACCACTAGCACTAATGGAGTCTACTAATATAGCCAACAGTTTTTTGTCTAAATATTTTTGGTATGCAATCAATTATTAATATTATTTAGCTGTGACGGCGATGGACATTGAGAAAACTCAGCCTCGTCCGGCTTCCTTGGTCATGATGGCCCATGCGGGTCGATCCGCTATCGGATCGGAAAAAACGCACCAAAGGATAAATGGAGAATGGCTGCAAATTCAAAAAATTATTGGACTGAAAACTATTTAGTTATTTTATGTATTCAAATTATATTTATGAATTAACAGAATCATGATAATATATACAGCTCCGCTCAAAACTGTTCAAATGTTTTCCAAATGTTTCTTTTCGCAATTTGGGTTATGGCACACATGTTGTATCATCGGTCATGATAATGAGAAACAACTTTTAGCTACATAATTAAATGGAACAATGGATGAGATATTTGCTCCACAAATAATAAAGGCGGAGGTCGTTTTTAAATACAAATTCTTAAAATTAAATAAGACACAATATTTGGAAATCGTTACCAACCCTGGATAAAAGGGAAACAATTCCGTCTTCCCCACACACTTAACCTATCCAATTGTTTATTTTGCTTTGGCACATTGTTTCAAGAGCATCTTTTCCAAATTACACTCCATGTTCATACGACTCCATCGCCCTCGCTTTATTTTAACACGCAGACGGACACAAACAGGAATATTCCCCCCTTTTTTTTCTTCCTCCCGTGCCATAAAGAAAAACAACACCATATTGCACATCTTTAATCTTCCACAAATTTATACGCGAGCCGAAGGGAACTCTCAACATCTCATTTTTCTTGTGCCATTAATCTTGAGATAATTACGCGGTGCTTTGCTAGCGAGTTTTGCAAGATTTTCGAGATGATGACCCTTTGAGTGCTTCAAATTGAGAAATTTCAAATAAAGTATGCAGTTGCACCATACCATCATGGTTTTATTATTCAAATTCTAAATATTTGGACTTGATCCGCTTTGATCTGCGTCTCTTCCATTCGAAGCCTCAATTACGAATGCAACTGGGCTGTTTTTTATTTGCATAATTTTCCAATAAATACAGTCATTATGCATATGTGCATATACTGACAAAAAACAGTCGGCAAACGCCTTAAGGATACAACAGAAGGCCAATCAAATATTTATACAAAGCAATAAATAACATTATGATATGTGATTTAGATCCAGTGAAAGTATAAATCCAGGTGCTATTTAAGTTTTTCACAGCTTTTGAAGATACAAGACAAATTATGATGGCTTTATAAATTCCTTTTACTTCCAATTGTACCATATATTACTTATATTTGATCATGATTTAATAAATACAACGAAATCAGCAATTTAAATTTTCCCGCCATTTTTATGTATCATATGTAATACTACTAATGTAACATTATCATTAAGAAATCTGCAATATACATAATCAACTTGAAGTGAATTTACTAATGCTATTTGTGTAGCTAGAATTTTTAATTTAATTTTAAGCCCTTAAATTTAAAAAAATACTGATAACTTTTCTATCGGGGCGGAATGCTGCTGGACAAATGGATGGGAATAGACGGGCGTCGAATAAAAAGACTCTCTTCTCTAAATAACTATTTATTCCACACGAGAAAGAGAGAGATCTGGCTGCAGGAAGGACGACCTCCCGCAGCCAAGGCCAACCGACAACTCTTCCGACTCCCGCCTCTTGCGCGTCACTCCCCAACCGGCAACGGTGCACGCGCAAGAAGAGATCGGTCGGTATCCAAGTGCAATGTCTCCGCAGGGCCACAAGAGATGGCGCTGTTAAAATAACGCATTGCGCCTGAAGAGAGATGGAAGATGTCGCTGTTAACAGTGCCACTACGCGGGGATGGTAAATCGCCCACGCTACACTAAGTATAGACACACATAGTAGAGGCGGCACGGCGCAAGCGCATAGCGTGTCTATGTACGTGTGTGTGCGACGAATAGAATAGAAACGATACTTTCTGTCAGCTCCTATCAGCGTAAGACAATCTTCAATTTGAGACAGTCAATTATAACTAAACACTGTTGATAGCATACAGGACCACGTCATTTTTTACATAAAAAATACACAAAAAATAAATTCATTTGCTGCTGCTTTAGAAAGAAATGATAATTGGACAAAGACTCGTCACGAATAGGAAGAAATTAAATAAATAAACACTGTCGATAGCACACAATATTCGTATAATTTCTTTGCGTAAACAAATAATACACTTGAAATCGAAATCATTATTAGTCAATAAATTTGGGCTAACGATCTATACAATCGTGCGATGTATGCGGGGAAGCTCTCCGTCTCTGTCTCCCGAACTGCGCTACGTCTGTATCTGTCTCTGTCTGTCTCCGAGCTCAATGTACAAGTGTGCTCTTTCTGAAAGGTAGAGGGGGGGTGCCAGGCCCTGGCACAGTACTCCTTTAAAGGTTAAAGTTTCATTTTTTATCTCGTTCAGCACAATTTGCCCTACAGAACAGAAAAATACTTAAATCGCATAAATGACACGAGATGAAATTTCTTAGAGCATTTGCATTTATAAATACTTGATTTTAATTCGATCAAAAGGCCACACACACTTATATTTTTTAAATCATAACCGCCAATTTAAATTTTCCCTCCGCTAACACTTTTTGGTCGGTCGTATATACACTAAGAACATAAATTTATATCATAACCGGGTCAATATATCAGCAACTGCCATTTGTGGCCTTCGCTCATATTTTTATGAATTTTTCATACGGCTGGTCCAGCAAGAAAATGTAAATTTTCAAGCATTTATGCGTGGTAACTGTCCTCGAAAAGACACCCATCACTCTGAGCACTCAACTTCAAAAAATGAAGAACGATACCACATCAGCGCGATTGATATGACAGCATCCAATAATATCCGCTAGACAACGATATATATCTTCTAAAAATATAGCATTTCCAAAACGCAAATTTTCTTTCCTTGAAATGCTCAAAGTCTGCATTGCTCGGTTGAACCGGTTGCTTGGAAAAACGCCGTTTTCAGCTTCTAGCTTATTTATTGCCGCCTATTTTGAAAGCAATGTTTTTATTACATCACTTGCGTAATGAAAATATTTTTATGTTTGTCCAATTAATCCTTCGACGGTCACAGTGGTTTATTTCTCTTTTTTGCAAAGAGTTTTGTCGAGTCTGCCGAGGAACAGTTTGGCTTCGATGGTCTTCAATCAGTTGATGATGGATGTAATTTACAATGTGCAATTATATTATAAATATTAATACAGCATTCCATAACTAATATATTAATATATTGGTGCATTGTACGGCAAATATATGGAATAAGTTAAACGCTGCATCGTATTTTAGCTCATTTTGCCGAGCCTGTCACGAACTTGTATTGATTTCAAGAAATATCTTCTTCAATTGGAAGGTTGTTTGGATTTTTAAAAAGAATCGCGAGAAACATACGAGGGTCGTTCAAATAACATGCAGATGCATTTAAAAATATTTTTCGGTCAATCAAACAATTTAAGAACACTTTTCAAACACACCTCAGGATCAGATTACTTCCAATCAATGAATATTATTAGTTACATAATAGATATAATATAAAATTTACAAAGCAAAAAAATATATTTTTCCATATTTTCTGATCTCTGCTGTTTCTCCAAAGATTTTCAAATCCATTGAAAACTGAGCTTTTAGCTTATGAAAGCTCTTTTCATAGATCATCACCATAAAAATGTAAAAACCAGGCCTTCGCACCTGAACTGAACCAAAAACCGACTAAAAACCAGAACTGAATCTCTATATCTGTAATCTCTAATACACTCAAGCCTCTTTTTGTGCGACTTTTTTTGTGCGATTTCGAAGTTATGCGGTTTTCTAAAACATTTTTTTTTATTTCATAAAGAGTAGTAATATGGGACTGTGTACATCATATTACATCTGCTATCGCTGAATTACGATCACACCCTTTATTCTGGTTTAGATTTTTGTAAAAATTAATTTCATTTTTTTGCATTATTCCAATGTTTCCATTTTTAAAAATACATTCTCCAAAGGAATTTCTAAAATTCTGACTACTTACGGAGTTATGGCTATTTTAGTGACGCAACAACTTGGCCAGTCCTACCATAATGAAATCTTTAAACGCGTTTTTTTCGAAACTACTTTTTTCAACACGGTTGATATCATATCTCAAGTTTTAATTAATTAATCTAATTCATATCGAAAATCGCAACGAAAATTATCATACAGCGATGATAATTTATAATTAAAATAATTCGTATTTTTCTAGTGGATGTTTGACATTTGAGATGTCAGATGTCAGACATCTTTAAAATTTTACCAATGATGCAAGACGTCCTTTAAATATTACCAAAAATGTTATTTTCTAACTTTTTTATTAACTTTTTTTGTGCGATTTTGGATATATTTTATATAGCTGTTTTAAAGTTATGCGATTTTTAAAATCCATAAAACGCATCTCTACTTTTTCTATGTAAGTCATAGCTTTTTTGTGCGATTTCCCGCAGAACACATTTACTGCACAAAAAAAGTTTAAGTGTATTTTGTTTTGCATGTCCTTTTCCCACATATTCAAAATTTAGACTTTATGTCCATATATAATACATTGAAATTTTGATGCACAGATTCAGTGTTTCAAATTAAATAATGCACTTCTTCATAGATCAAAGGCTTTATACATTCTGTTTCTTCTAAAATAGGAGATAACAGAGAAAAATAAAACAACAACAAAAAAAAATATCATTTATAATCTCTTTAAAAGCAATCTAATCAAGATTTCTTGAGAAGTATTTTCAAATTACTCAAATTATCAATAAAAGGCGATGATGATACAAACATTTTCATCAGATATGACCATATGCTTAAACATAAATAAAAAAACATTCGATTTTGTAATATTTATGAGCAATAAGGGTTGAAATTGACCCTATGTGCTATCAACATTCTGATCACATGAATTGACCATGGGCTTAAAGGTTACCACCTAGCAGGGGAAGAAGCCCTGACGGGGGATCACTATTTCTGAACTCATCAAAATAAATCTTCACCCTTAAATTAACCAGCTATTTCAGCTGCTCTTCTCCGATTCATAGCCTCTTTGTGTGGGTTTTTATGAAAGTAATTTACTGTATAAATTGAAAAATGGATGTAAATGATTTTTTTGTACATTTTACATACATTTCTATGAGTTATGTATTTAAATTTACGCGAAATTTTACCCTGAGACATGATCAATGGTGTAAATTTTGCTTGAGCTGATAGAAGTTAAAAGCTAAATGCAATTTTTTTGTACTCAACCAAAAATACCTTAATACTTGATATTAATAGCTATCATTTTGATGCCTCATGAGCTAGCATTTGTATTTTTGTATTAGGTTGTCCCATAAGTTTCTTTCGCAAATGAAAACAGATCTAATCATAGCCATGATTGAAGAAAACCCGCGATATACTGTTTGCGAAATAGCTAACAAGTTAGAAATTCCACGAACATCCGTCTATAATCATCTGACAAAATTGGGCTACATCAATCGTTCAGATGTGTGCCTTCCTCATGAATTGACTGACTCAAATAAACTTCAGCGTATTTCAACATGCGATCTTCTTCTCCAACGATATAATAGCCAAACTTTTTTGAAGAGACTTGTCCCTGGAGCTTAAAGTTGGATACTCTATGAGAATATCCAACGTAAACGGTCTTGGACCAAGGTTACAGAAGCTTTAACTGTAGCTAAACCTGGCCTACATCCAAAAAAAGTTTTGCTATGCATTTGGTGGGACTGGAAGGGGGTAGTTTATTATGAGCTACTTCAGCAAGGTGAAACGATCAACTCAACAATATATTGTTTCCAACTAGACAATCTAAAGGATGCAATTGCCAGAAAACGGCCAGAATTAGCGAATCTGAAAATCAATCTTTGTCGCTATAAGAGATGAAATTGACTTTTAGTGGTCATTTATGTCTCGGAAGACGCTTTCGTCGTACTAAAATGACTGGCGAATATATCATCATAATTTAATTACTTGGGAACTTCTTGAATTGCAAATCTATTCCTATCGTCTCGGATAGCGTACGACGTAACAGCATTCGGTCGAATCCGTGAATTGTAATTATCATCTGTCTTGTGTATATTCATGCCAAGGGCTACCAGTGTCTATCAAAATGCACAAACTGACGTTAATAAGCGTCTGCAGAAGCAGAATCGATGATGGCGAAAAGCAAGTTCAGTACTCCCCGACCGAAGATCCAGCGCTCTGTGATTATCGGTGACTTAGGTGTGATTTAAGACGCCAGCAACAATTTAGCCTTATCAGCAACATCTATAAACGTTAGTGAAATACAATATGCTCAACTTGTTTTGTAATCTTGTAAACTGGACATAAATCGACACATTGTCAATGGTAAACCGGTGGTATGGAGAAGCAGAGGAAATATTCGCACCACGGCATGATATAAGGAGCGGGGTCGTTCATTACCGGTGGGTGTTTGCATAATCTTGAAAATCAATTTGCCGCGTGTTAAAAAATATTTACGACCAAAGAACAGGCTGGTTTAAGCGTGTGAATAATAATTTATCATAATGTGCCCTCAAAATATATTAACCCGCCACTAAAGTGTTTAAAATCATGTTAAATACGATGCTTTCGCTGACTAATCACATGTATCAATCACGTCGAAAACATACAACTTTATTTTGTACATTTATTTTTTCAACTGATCTGAAAAAAACATATTTAAGCTCTTACTTTTTCCCTTATCTCTGATTTGAATAAAAGTAGAATGCAATGACTTTTCATTGAAAAACCAGTTAAAGTGTCTCGTTAAACGTATCTCGATGCAATCTAATAAACCACCGTAATCAAATACACATAGGAATATTATGTTTTTAAATAGTATACAGCATATCAAAGCATGTTATACGGTTATTCAGAATAAACAAGCTTATTGTGAAATGTAATGAAAAACCAACACATGAGGGCTTTTGCTCCTGGATCCCTAAATCATACGATAATAAATCTGACACTAAGAAAACTCCGATTGAAATTAAATATTTTGGCACAATGTTTCAATCTCAATCAAATCAATACGCATTGGTTATTGATTTATGATTGAATCGTTTCGAATTTGATCATCATGCTCTGCATTATTATCCATCGTCTGCGTATATGATCATAAATTCCAAAGCTTTATGGCTATTGTTCAAACTTTGCGCGATACTATTAATATTGTATGCGTACACTTTCAATTTTGGCTATATATAACTTCATACAGACGCCGTAAAGGCATAAACTTTAGTGTACGGATTGAAACTATAGAACATTGTTGCTTTGTGCAGCTTCACCACGAAGACCACAGTTTTGATCTTAACGACTTCTCGAGGGATCTTTATTAAGCTGCCGTTTGTTTGTAGATTTGTAGTTGGACATTATTCCAACTACGAAAAAATGAGTAGAGCATATGTCAACTTTAAATATAAGTAGATAAATTGTCTTGTTTTATTGCGACATTTTACGACTGGTTATATTTATGCGAAGTAGACGGAATACCACCTGTGTGGACACACAAGAATTCAAAATGTATAATAATAAAGTCACATTTTTTGATATTTTTATTTTTATCCACATCTCCATGTTTAGCAAAACATGCCATAATCACTCCATTAGCATTTGAGCTATAAAACTCATGTTAAAACCGATAAAAACATTACGACCTACGAGAAATATAGACCTTTTACAATTAAATACGACATGTTTGTGAATTTATTCATCCATTTATGTTATTTTGAATGGCTACCAATTTGTCATGGTCTTCTGTTTTTAAAATATGGTCGCCAACCCACAATCGTTTTGTTATGATTAACAATTAAGCACTATAGTGAATCTCAAAAATATACTTTATATATATAATACAATTTGTGATGGTGATTCGTAAAATTGGCTCTTCTTTGGAATATATCAATACACATTAATATAATATAGCCACATTTTTTTCTTGTTATTTTATATACTCTCAAACTTCTTTTTGTGCGTTTTCGAAGTTATGCGGTTTTTTTAAAGCATTTTTTTTATTTTATAAAGAATACGTATCGAGATATTTTGGATAATATAGGACATAAATCATCAACACTAACCGAAATTTGGAAAAAAAATATAATTTGGGACTGTGTACATCATATTACATCTGCTATCGCTGAATTACGACCACACCCTTTATTCTGGTTTAGATTTTTGAAAAAAGTTGATTTCATTTTTTTGTATTGTTCCAATGTTTCCATTTTTAAAAATACATTCTCCAAAGGAATTTCCAAAATTCCGACTACTTACGGAGTTATGGCTATTTTAGTGACGCAACAACTCGGCCGGTCCTACCATAATGAAATCTTTAAACGCGTTTTTTTCGAAACTACTTTTTTCAACACGGTTGACATCATATCTCAAGTTTTAATTAATTAATTTACTTCAAACTGGGTACGAATATTTTCTGTATAATCCTCTATTATTCCTACCAGATTTATGTCAAAATTTATTAGTTAACTGTTAAAAAAATTGTGGCAAAATAAGGCTAAAAAAATATTTTTTTCACTTTTTCTATGCAAATCATAGTTTTTTTTTGTGCGATTTCCTCGGAACGAATCAAACGCACAAAAAAAGATTTGGTCACAAACCTTAATCAAGAGAAAATGTCTTCTCCCACGCTGACCTTTTGATGCCATTGAATGATACAAAACCATTTATCCACTAAAAGCTTCTTATAAGGTATTCTATTCAATTTTTGGGAAGTCCGAATGATGGTGCTGATGTCCAAAGCTGATGATATTAGTAAAAAACCCCGAATATCTGGACCTTGTCAACTGAAAAAAGAAGGCTCAATCGTTGATAGCATTATCGGTGGATGGGATCGGGATGGGACTTCTTAAATCAATGGCTGCGGGTGATATTAAATTAACTTCTCTTACTTAAAATAAATAAATTCTCCGTCTTCTTTTGAGGGTGGACCATAATGAATACAACCTAAATTATAGATCAACAGTTAATAATAGACATCTCTATTGTTCCACTCATTTTTAGATTTCAAAAAGTACCAATCAGCCTTCTTTTTACTAGGAAATCGAGGCAAATCTGGATGAAATCAATCGATCAAAAAATCCAAATTTGTTGTTACAGTGAATTTGTTTTTATACAATCTTGATTTGAACCCGAACCCTTATACTAAAAATACAGAATCTTAGCCAATATATCAACACTTGGTTTGAGACATCGGCTTCTATCAAATGAAATTTCCCTATTTGATAGCATAAATTATGTACTACTAACCAATATATTATATATAAATTAATCTGATGGACCACATTTTACACAACATTCCTGTATTGACGCATCAATGTTTGATACAATCACATCGGTGATCGATTCTAATTCAAATATATATTATAATGCAGACTTTGGAACTTCGCCTCTGATATTTTTGTGATGTTGAAAAAATCACTTGATCCAAAACAACGGTTATGTTGGATCCCAGTTCATAAATTTTAGATCTTTTCAAACATAAGCATAATTTATTTTCAATTTTCCAATAAAAAATCGGTTTACAAACATAACTCAAAGTTGAATTCCGCAATTTATGCGGAGATTAAATTGATTAGTTTGCAGACTTTGCGTAATGAGCCATTAGAGATGACAAACGGCGACATCGCCACTATCGTATAAATTTTACTCGGGAAACTTTCTTCCTTATCAAGATTAACCTTCTTCATGGCAGCTAATTAAAGCGATTTTTCAAAAATAGATTCAAATACTATTTATTACAAATAATATCCTATGTATTAAGTTGTCCCATAAGTTTCTTTCGCAAATGAACACAGATCTAATCATAGCCATGGTTGAAGAAAACCCGCGATATACTGTTCGCGAAATAGCTAACAAGTTAGAAATTCCACGAACATCCGTCCATAATCATCTGACAAAATTGGGCTACATCAATCGTTCAGATGTGTGGCTTCCTCATGAACTGACTGACTCAAATAAACTTCAGCGTATTTCAACATGCGATCTTCTTCTCCAACGACATAATAGCCAACCTTTTTTGAAGAGACTTCTGGAGAAATGGATAAAGGTAATAGAACAGAATGGATCACATATTATTCAATAAATTTGGATGTAATACAAATTATTGTTTATTTTTTTCTTAATATGAAAACGAAAGAAACTTATGGGACACCCTAATAGTTATATATCGGAGAGCGTGTTTGTATTACATCAATTTATTCCGAGCATAATTAGATGCTTGTTGAGATCATATAATATGTAATTAACGCCATTTTTTTTCGGCTTGTCGATTTCAAATGCTTTTTCTTCTTCATCATGAATTGCAGATTTTGGCGATCGTAGATTCAAAAAAATGTATTGGTCATCGAAGTTTGTCGTGTTCGGTCGCCTAGACCTGCCAACTTTCCGGTCCTAGACTTTGGCTAGACCGGTCCACGAAGATTAAAGTCGTTTATCATGATGGTGTTGAACTGCAGTTTTTCTGTCGGCGGAATTGCTTCGTGTCCAAAAAGGAACATGTGGTTTTGATTTATTTACCAAACAGGAGGAAGATTAAACACTTTATCAGTATAGCAGACGCATCATTCTCAAAAATGCTCGAAGGTATGGGCGCACTTTCGATTTCTTCTCGGCTACTTGGATGGACTTTATCGCAAGCAATGCGAATTTATTGCGCAAAACTTCGGCGCCATGGATCATCAGTTTACAGGATGTAATTTACGCAAAGGCTCGATATCAGGTTTTCAGATATTTATGTGCCCATATCGAAGTGAGAGTATAATTATGTGTAAATATATACGCAATAAAAACGCAAAAAAATCCACCCATTTTCCGTCAAATTCATCTCAGGATACATCTAAGGATGAAGCTTTAAATCGCGATCTGAATCTACAAACATCATTTCCGAGAGGTCACCCTCCCCGAATATTAGAAATCAAACAATGGTAGATGTATAAATTTAAACCTCCAGCGTTTGCATTCCATCCTTATCGATTATGCTCGTAAACGGGTTAAATACATGGACGAATATAATATTGTATTCAAATTTAACGTTTTTGTGAACAATTTAAGTATAACAAAGGCGAAATATACCTGTGCATGTTATTTCGTTAATAAATAAAAAAAAGTCTTTATAAGGAGAAAGGAAACAATTCAACGAGTTGCCCGAACAATCTGTAAATTATAAGAAAAAATATACATATGGAACGTCATAACTATTGGTTCCCGTGCTATAAAAGAAGAATTTTTAAGCACAAAAATGATGCTCAATTTAAAATACTTGATACCTCACATAGTCCGGTTTTGATATAATCCAGATTCAAATTCAACTATGTTACGTACAATCATTCAAAACGTGACACGCATGAGACTGAGGAATCGACAGATAGCCTTGGATGCGAGAAGAGTTATTCTCGCAGCCGGGCTCGTTTGTAATCTCGTAACTGTAATCTCTTCTCGCATTTAATAAAATGATATTTTATTTTTTTAAAAACAAAATACCGGCGTTATAAGGTATTCCATTAGGCGCCTTTTCTCGTAATATCAAACGGCTCGCCACTTGTCGAAGGTTTCCTGTTGAACTGAAATCGAAAATGGAAATATTTTTTTGATTTTTAATATGTGTAGGCGATCGACTAAGCTATATAAAATTATAAAAAGTATAAAATTAAAAAAACATTAGGCTTTTTAGTTAAACTTTCATATTTTTTACCATTTTCTTGATCATTTTTACCCAAAAAAAATATTTATTTACGCAAAAGCCTTAAAACTTTAGCTAAGTTGACTAGATAATATTATAGTGAAACCAAAATTTCAGCCAGATTGATCAACAACTTTTTAAGCTACAACTGGCGAACATTTTGAAAATTTTACAGTTTCGAGATAATCTCGTTCAATATTTCAATGCGATAAAACTATCAATTTTAGTGACTTATCGATCAACCAATGATTCCAGGTGCATATAATAGATCTTCAGCTTTCTCAAAAAGTTGATTATCTTCGACTAGCTGCTGTTTTCGGGCTATACGAGCTGCTTTTGTCTCAGAAAGACTCTTACGGTTCTACCTCGCTTACCCGCGCTTCATCGGTATTTTCAGCAAAGACTTTACAATAGGTGCCAATAATTATAGTTAATGTATTCATCATCTTCAAAATGAAGCTGTAGCCGTTATTAAATATCCCAGCAGCAATGTATGTTAATATTTCAATGATTTTTACACCAGAATGTAGGTGCTTTGGAGCCAGTCGCCAAACTGTCGAGTTAAAACATTCATTAGCATCTTGGGTATGGTCACCCGAAGCATCTTTGAAGTAATTCATCCCTGGACAAATCATTATAAATTGGTAAGATATGCTGTTTTATCTCTTGGCCAAGAAATGAAGTCAGATCTTCAAGCTTTGGATATTTTTTAAGGCAATGGTTTTCTGCCATTTGCACCAGCTTTTGACTCCAGCCGGGTTCTTTTATGAAGATATTTTGATAATAGACCTATTATCAATTTATCAATTAAATTGGAAATTAGTCGGATGATTTTTATTTGTTTCAAATACAATAACTTTTAATCTCTTTTCTTCTCGGACAGAGTATTGGGGATCGCTCTAAAGAGTGCGTCCATTGAGAACAAACGCCCCGATACAAATATGTTTTTCTATTTGAATGAGCACATATTTGTTGTGATCAAATTAGATTAAAAATTTACAAGACTATTTATGCGATTATATAAAAGGAAAAACTTTGGCTTCACTAAAATCTACCTAAGCATGCTTTGCACATCACATTAGAAGTATTTCTCCTGTTAGAGTCCACTTACCCACAAGCATATCACTTTGACAGCTGTCAATCTTTCGCATGAAGCAATGACCAAGACGCAATGAAAAATTGCGACTGAACTAAATTTACTTATTCATGTTTCAAAACGATATTTTAGAGCAAAATGAACGGTGTGCATCAATTACATGTCAAAATGTTAGAATGCTTGTCCGCGCTATTGAGTTTTGCATCCTGAAACACGTCCATTGGAGCTTATGGACTTTTTCTGATTTTATCATCCAATCTAGAACATCATTTCTTATCTTATATTAACGGTAATGATGAATCGCGTAGCTTGTTGAGTTAAGGCGGAAGATGTGATCTCAATATCCATCCGAAGACTATCATAATAACATCTGCAAGATGTATATGATTCAAATCATACCCATTGATATACATTCTTGATTATTTCCTTAGAATTCCGAGATGGTTGGCGATCTCTTCCTCAGACTGTCAAATTTTCGAGATAAACGTAAACATCAAATATATTATGCGTGTAGAGGCATTGTTATAGGAAGGGCCGATGGCGTGTCCATTCATCTCAGCAACGAGGCTGGCCCGAAAAAAGATCGAAAAATCAACAATCGTCCCAAATCATCCCCCATATAATGCGGTAATGGCGTCATTTTCGGACAATAGCCACTATAAAGTAACATGTCTGGGACACACATCAGAACTACTCGCTGATAGAGGGAGCACCCCATCTTTACAACCACCTTAACAATTCACCCGAGCATCCGCTCTTTTACATCACACATGGATCATCACGCTTGGCATAGCTAAAATAATAACTTTGAGTCATCATTGAACTGACGATCCCTACAAGATCAAAAAGATTGGTGTCTTTTTACACACTGTATGCCTTATAGAACTGAATCTATTTGAACGCTAGCCATAAAGCTAAATAAGCTACTCCATAACGGAAGATAAGTTTTCAATAGATAGCTAATATTCTTATTTAAAAGTTCGATTAGATCATACACTACTAAAGACAAAACCAAACAACTTGAAGGAATGAATCAAAATACATGACGCGCGAGACGTATGATTCAAATATAGTCACATATTATAATTGCTTTAATTGATAAAGATCTATTTTTAAATATTAAATATAATTTTAATTGTTATATTATACACTTGGGTATATTTTTATGCGATAGATGCGTTCCACACATAAAAAAATCGCATAAAAAAAATCGAACTATAATACATAGAAAACTGCGAGACAGAATCCATTATTTTTAAAAACCGCACAACTTCAAATCAGTATGATAGAATGTATCAAAAATCGCATTAAAAAAAGCTTCGCGCAGATTTAACCATCATTTTTTTACGCAGTTTATGATATGGAGACATGCAATTTTTAAGCTCGCGTTGGGATTTGAAAGCTCGTGCAGAATTTTAATCATGTAGAGTAAATAGATTTTTTTAATTTATTGCAAAGTTGACTAGTTTCTTGTATAAATTTGACAGTAAGGGGGCAAGAGTTTCTTCTACTTCTACTTATCGTCTTCTGTTACTTCGCTGCCATGTAAAATTTGCCAAAGTAATAATTTCAGTTGATAATGTCGACGTTTTTATTATTTCACTATCTGTAACACATTCGAGCCAAACTGTTTTCCAATAAGAATTTAAAATGTGTAGAATTATCTGAAATATCGCACATGAAACATTATTATATTGTATACGGTTGTAGCTTGCACTAGTACTAATTTTAGATTTTTTTTAATGCACATTCGCATAAAAAAAAGCTTTATCCTCTATAGAAAAATGAGGAAAAAGTTTCATCTTTTTTTTAAATCGCATAAAAAAGATCCGCATAAAAACAGACCTAAGTTTATTTTAATTTTTATTTGAGGTAAAATGGCTGTAAGTCGAGGATAAACCATTATACAACAAGAGATCTTATAAGACTTCATCATTGTTTGACTAATATATTGTTTAACTTGTACGCTCAATTGTAAATAAGCACTGTTGATAGCATACAAGACCACGTCATTTTTTACATAAACAAGCACAAAAAATCGATTCATTTGCTCCTGCTTTAGAAGGAAATTATAATTGTACAAAGACTCATTCAACAAGCGGCGACGATCAGGAAGCAATTAAATAAATAAACACTGTCGATAGCATAAAATATGCGGTCATTTTTTTGCGTAAACAAATAACGCATTTGAAATCGAAATCATTATTAGTCGATAAATTTGGGCTTATGATTTATACAATCGTGCGATATATGCGCAGAAGCTTTTCGTCTCTGTCTCCCGAATTGCGCTACATTCTATCTCTATCTCTGTCTGTCTCCGAGCCCAATGCACAAGAGTGCTCTTTCTGAATGAATGGAGGGGAGTCCCAGACCCTGGGATAGTACTCCTTTAGGGGCTAATACCGAAATGCCGTAATATCATAACTAGTTTGCAATATTCAATTACAAAATTAAGTGAAATTTTAATGTTACAAGCTGAAATTTTAGTTGATTACAACATTATCTGAAGTGCGTTATCATAACCGAACCGATAAAACCTATATTTTCGAATCAGTTCAAATCCGGTTCTAGTCCCTGATATAAATTCATAATGTGCTTATTAAAAATATGTCACAAATTTGAATATATTCTTATACATAGTAACATATATTTTTGTCAATTGGTCAACCCTTAACAAGCTAAGGGTTGAATAAACTCGAAAAAATTCAAAGCCATTCACTCACCTGCCCCGTAAAACACCACTTGACCATTAGGACGAAAAAAATACTTGAGCCCTCTTTATCTCCCATTGATCATCATCAGTCAAACATAGCGGTGTTATTGGCTGTGAATTGATACCCTCAACCCTAATAGTCGGTAAATAAGACATGAAAAATTACTAACACGACGTAGGTCACCTCATTAGTGGCTTTATCATTACATTTTAATAATCAATAAAAAAATATATTGAATAAGCCACCCAGTGTGTTTAGGATAAATTTTAGCCCCAATCACGTGATTCGATTATATTTAGGCGTATTAAATCTGGGGGTTGAAAATCAATGTCCACGCAAAGAATTTATATCGCATTAATTAGCCGATAAGGACAGATTTGTGTGTCCGTTTATTGGTTGTCCGTTTTTTATAACTCGAAAGAATTTTGAAGCATTTAGTCGCCACAATCGGTCGTTCGTCGTTCGAGAAGGACTAATTAAGGTCTCTACACATTTAGGTCGACAAATTTTCGAACAGAATCGAATTTCGTTTCCAGGGCTTGTTAGTCACCTTGTTCGGACCGTTGTCGAAGAATTTCGGCCAAAGTCTTCTAATCAGTCATCCGTTGGATGATTACTCCATCATCATTGACGGCTCCGATCACAACTAAGCTCATAAACATTTCATAATGAGTGTCTTCACGCCTTATTCACCACAGTGACAGCTTAATTAGAAAGCCGGCCGAGGCGGTGACAACCCGTGGAGAAGAACAAGGCTTTATGGCGTGTCGCCATCCACGATTGAGCATCTTTTCCCACTGGGTCAGCGATGGCCAAACCCGAATTTTGATCCAATTAGACGATTAGTTTCTGCTGTGTCGCTGCAGGATTGCGAATAATTCACCGTGATGAAGCTCTATGAAAACACATATTTTCAAGGGTTACCTTAAGTTATTGAAGAATTCACCTTTATGGGATTATCCAAAGGTGTTACGGGGCCAACAGCGTGGCTAATGCAATTACTGGGCCACTAACTATACATTGAGCGAGGATTATACCACTAAACCGAATCGGACCACACTAATATATCCAGGATCACACATTCTACTTATATCATCTTCCACGCTTATATTATCCACCATAAAATACAATATTAATTGTGAAATAATTTAGTTATGCGCAAAACGCATTGCGCAATGAACCAGTCTGCATTTTGACAGGATACATAAAGTGGTCGAAGTATGCCGTCAATTAACAACACGCAGTGTTTTATTTTCTATATTTGTAAACAAGTAAGTCGATTAATGATCCTTGTTTCAGATATCATCAACTAGCTTTTCTATGAATAATATTTAAATTTTCGACAAAACACTGTATTTTGCATCACATCACTGACCTGGAACAAATGCTTGTTTTTTTCATAACCACTCATTGCTCCAAATTATCATTGAATATGTTTGTACTCGTATTTGTATTTAAGAAATCTGCAGAACAAAATCTTTCATTAAACAAAGTTATTTTTAGCACATTTTAAATATTAATCTTAAAACACCATATCCACTATCGGTGTAAATAATCTCTATAAGAGAAGACTTTTCTAAGGAAATGATATTTTATGTGATACCATCCCATGTGATTAATTTTGGATTGGCCTATTTAAATAGGAGAGGATCTATGAACGAGATGATCGAACGAAAATATTAATACTGCCGATATCTCAAATTTGTATATATGAACTTTAAATCAGAACTTCGAGCCGTTGTGTTTTCATTTCGATTTTCGTTCCGGTTCAGTTCCAAATACTTATATCGGTTCGGTTACGGTTATCGTTCATATATGTACATTCAAATAAATGTTTTACTCAATGATAAACTGTAGTTCAACGTCTATATATCGCCCCGCCGCATTTTTAACGGATATTTCTCGTGAAGCTATATCGATGCTTTGCACTCAAATAAGTGATCAATTTTTTACTCCTCATACATAAGTAGGAATTTTCAGGGCCGTAACAAGGGCGTGGCAAAGCAGGCTTCCGCCACGGGCGCAACTGGACTTGGGGCGCAAAACGCAGAACACCGACCTGGTTAAGAGTTGCACATGTTTTTTAGTTTACTCACCCATTCTACTTTACATGAACCAACACTGATTGACTCTGTCAGTTTTTATAATATATACTAAGTTGTCTTATCCCTCTTTTCTGCAATATCGTTATGTTCAGGTATGGAATCCGATCGCGAGCCGCTCATTCGTCATATCAGCAGTACGAAAAACGGACCGATTGAGCATACAAACCTTATGGCCACTCCATCCTCTTTTAGGGCTTTTTGCGACATTTTCTATAATCTGCACGATCACGGAAGCAACGTAGCGTCTAGACACTTTCTATCATAGTATTTTTTTACAACAGTAACCGCCATCTATACGTTAGATCGGGTACTTTTGGGACGATCTTTGTATATTATTTTAAATCATATATTATAATAGTATTTAATATATTGCATTTATAATAGTACTAGTTAACTTTAAAAAATTAATTGAATTTCCGGGGGGCGGGGAGGAGGGCGTTATGTTAGATACTTACCACGGGCGCTTCATAACCTAGTTATGGCTCTGGGAATTTTCCTCGTTAAATAAGAAGTAAGAAGAGGTGGTTAATCAGATACATTTCGAATTAAAACGTTGACGTTGACGAAAATAATTTTGTTAATAAATATTACAAAATGTGAAAGAATTTTCTTAAAAATGTTGTTAGCATTTAGGGACCAGTTTGGACTTTTTTCTAAACAAAGCGTAATATTAATTTTCATTATTTCGAAATTTTAGCATTTATCAATGCATCATGATATCAGCACAGTCAGTGACTTTTGGCGTTCAAATCACGACCTGAACCAATTTTTTAATAAACATCATCCCCAAAATTGCAACATCATAAATATTTTTGCATCCAAGGAAACAGTATTCCAAAAGATCTCTTTTAAAAGGACGATATGCGTCATATCTCAAATATGAAATCGTTGCATTTTTACATGATATTTGACCAAAAATTAGCACAATTATCTGCATTTTGTCAATTACGCTTGAGTAAAATTGATAACGCCTGATCTGATGCATTCTATTTTTTTAGGATACATTTTAAATACAGGATATCTGTGGTAATCCGATCTCGGTCTAATCCGGCGCCCCCTGTAATCCGACAACCCGTCAATGTAAAAAATGGCTCCGGCCTCTTTTGCTCCGCGCCCTCCAGGAGAAGGCGAGGTTTCTGCAGGAAGACCACAAAACAGAATACTATCGCGTGTGTTCACTGTCACCATGAGTCCAACCTCAGTTTGAAGAGGGCTGCAGCAGATGACGGACTACAGGAGTTACCCCTCTCCCATGGTACTCGTATCGCTTCGATCATTTGTAGTACCTAACCATGGAGACGAGTCGCCATTCGAACAGCCTAAAACTGTTCTCCTCTGTATGCCTACGCTGTTGAGGATAGTGGTGAGCCTTTGACACAGTCTCCACCAACTACTGTAAACGGCAGTTCCTACACACCCTTTTATGGGTGCGCAGCACAGGGTGACCTGCGCACCTAACTCATGTTAGCTGGGCTATCCCAGCTGCGTTTAATGGATTACAAGTACACTTTTCCAAACAA